>OX463224.1:33670000-34270000 GCA_949820135.1 Sylvilagus floridanus
GAGGCACTGCTATTTGGTTGTATTGTGCCTGCCCAAAATTCATACGTTGAGTCAACTTTCAGTGCCTCAAAATGTGAGCTTTTATGTAGATAAGGTAATTGTACATATTAATTAGTTATTAATTAGTTAACATGGGGTCATCAGAAGAGGATAAGTCTCCAATTCAGTATAAGTAGTGTTGTTATAAAATGGGGATATTTGGGACCAGTGCCAGTTTTTGTCCCAGCTCCTCCACTTCTGACCCAGCTCCCAGCTAATGGCCTGGGAAAGCGGCAGGAGGTTGCCCAAGTCTTTGGGCCCCTGCACCCACTTGGGAGACCAAGAAGAAGCTCCTGGCTGCTGGCTTCAGATTTGCTCAATTCTGGCAGCTGCGGCCATTTGGGGAGTAAACCAGCAGATGGAAGACCTTTCTCTGTGCCTCTCCTTCTCTCTATTTGTAACTCTACCTCTCAATCAAATAAATAATTGATATTGAAGTTAAATATAAAAAGGAGCTATTGGCTGCAGGAATGCCTGTGTGTTGTCAACTTAGGGCGAGGTTGTAGGATAGATAGCTCCTGTGTGATTTTTGACTTTTGGTTGGGCTATATTTCCCATAGTTATGATTTGTAGACTTCCATGCTTCACCAAATTATTTAAATATTCAAAGAAAAATTATCTAGATCTAGAGTCAGCCATACTTGGGATTGCAGGTTGCTTCAGATGATTTATATCTATTGATATCTGCCTGCCCTGACCAGTTTTTGCTTCTTCATGCTAAATTTCTACTTTCTGTTTCTTCAGTTCTCATCTGCTTAGTCAGAACTGAAATTTTGTAAGCACCACTCAAGAACTTGATGTTTAAGATTTATTTTATTTGTTTGAAAGGCAGAGTGAAGAGATAGAAGGAGAGACAGAGAGAAAAAGTTCTTCTGTTAGCTGGTTCACTCCCCCAAATGGAAGGAAGGTCAGAGCTATGGCAGATTGAAACTGGGAGCTGGGAACTCCATTCTGGTTTCCCATGTGGGTGGCAGGGTTCCTAGTACTTGTGTCACTTTCAACTGCCTTCCCACACACATTAGCAAGGAGCTAGATTGGAAATGGAGCAGCAGGAATGCAAACCAATGAACAGATATGGGATGCCTGCACCTGGGGCAGTGGCTTAACCTGCTGTGCCACAACTGTCTCTCGGTGACTTTAAGTATTAGCTGGTTATCTGCAGCCTGACCTGCTTCCTAGCTTGACTGCTCCTAATTAGATCTAATTGCTATTCCAGACTAGGCTTGATTCTATTATTGTTATTATTAAAAGATTTTAGTGCTAGTGAAAGAGACAGAGAGAGAGAGAGAGAGAGAGAATCACAACCTCTGTTCCTACAGTGACAAGGACTCCGGGAAGTTGAATTCAGGAGAGAGGTACTCAACCCATTTCAATTACATGTGTGGCAGGGACCCACTTACCTTCACTGCTGTCTCCTAGGATCCACTGCCAGCAGAAATCCAAAATTGGGAGCCAAAGCCCTGTTCCAGCCTCAGCTGTTCTAGTAAGGACTGGTGACATCCTAGTTTCTTAATTGCTAGGCTAAATGCCCACCCCTTGACTATTTTATCAGACTTGGAGATCTACCAATGTCTACAAACAGAACCTTATAGTTTATGGTATGTTAATATGGACCCCAAATAAAGAGAAATATTATCCTAGATTTGTGATATGTATTGCTTACTCATTATACAATAAATTTGAAAAATTATATAATACTTTAGAAATTACAAGGAATATAGAAGCTAACCATACTGGCCTTCATGAATTACAGAAATTCTTAGAAATTGTATTACCATATAATAAGTAGTTTAACAACATATGATAATAGTATTTTACAATGGAAATATTTCTTTTCAAAATATTGTTTGCTTGTTAAAAGATATGATGTTATAAAATCACACTTCTTTCCTTTTTAATGCAATCCCACCATATGTCACTTTTTCATCTTTATGAGCTCCTGGAAGTTTTGGATGTGTTTCCAAAAGAGAAATGGTATTTGGCAGTAACTGCTGTTGCTGCTGAGCGGTGCTTTACTATAGTAAATATGTTCACTTTTAATATGTAATAAAACAGAGATTAAAACTATGAAAAAGCATGTTAAGAGATGTAATTTATAATTTTAAGAAATGGAGCTAAAATTCCAAAGATAGAGATAAAATTCCAAAGGTAGCTAGTAAGAGATCCATTTATCAGTATTTATAAAGCAATTGATATGTGCTATATGCTATCAGCTGGGAACATAGTCACAACCATGGTAGAAGAAAACATGACTCTCATTTATTCCAGTGGTATGACAAAGACAAGAGGTAAACAAACACCTTTTACTTTATTTTTTAAAGATTTATTTACTTATTTATTTGAAAGGTGGAGTTACAGAGAGGCAGAGGTGGAGAGAAAGAGAGGTCTTTTATCTGCTGGTTCATTCCCCAGATGGTTGAAACTGCTGGAGCTGTGCCGATCTGAAATTAGGAGCCAGGAGCTTTTCTGGGTCTCCACGTGGGTGCAGAGGCCCAAGGATTTGGGCCATCTTCCACTGCTTTCCCAGGCCATGGCAGAGAGATAGATCAGAAGTGGTGTAGCTGGGACTCAAAATGACGCCCATATGGGATGCCGACACTGGAGGCGGTAGCTTTGCCTGCTACGTCACAGTGCCAGCCCCTAACAACACATTTTAAAAAGTATCATCCAGCAATTTACACTATGGACTCTCAGGCATATAAATTAACATGGTACTACTGAGTTCTTTCGGTAATTAATTCATGAGAATACTTCTTTAGACTCCAAAATCTCCATTATTTGTCTTAAATCCTAAGCCCAGTATCTGCATAGCAGTTCTAAGACAGTGCGATATTAAAATCTAATTGTACCGTCTCGCTTAACTTCGGGAGTTCCTCACCTTCTACAACTGCACTTCCCTGCTTGGTTAGTAATTTAGTTAGTTGTCCAGGAGTACACATTCCTGCTGTCTTACACACTGCACTTCCTGTACTTCATTTGAGGTTTGCTATTTAATTCTTGTTTTGCTTGTTAACCCCGCCATGGCCATGCTGATATTTATTTGTTGCTGATACAGCTGGTCTCTTGTGCCCTGATTTCTGTCTTACCATGTACACCTTGGAGCTTTTGAATGACAACTACTGTGGAAAACTTTTTAATATAATCACAAAGCTACTTGTATTTCAGACTACTTCTCATTTCTCATTCCCTTAAGAAGAAAGCTATTTAATTGTTCAGTCGTAGCTTACTAAAATTGTAACTTGCAAGGAAATATTCTTTGGTATTTTTGCCGTAAGATTCTTCTGCCAACACAAAGCCCACTTATCAATCTGAATTAGAGTTTTTAGCAGTGGGTACAGTGGGTATGGTGAATTATTTTTAAACAGCTGGGTTTTTTTGTTGCTGTTGTTTGTTTGTTTTTTACGGGTAGAGATATAAACAATGAGAGAGAGAGAGACAGAGAGAAAGGTCTTCCTTCCGCTGGTTCACTCCTCAAATGGCCACTAAGGCCAGTGCTGCACTGGTCTGAAGCCGGGAGCCAGGTGCTTCTTCCTGGTCTCCCATGCAGGTGCAGGAGCCCAAGCACTTGGGCCATCCTCCACTGCCCTCCCAGGCCACAGCAGAGAGCTGCACTGGAAGAGGAACAACTGGGACTAGAACCCAGTGCCCATATGGGATGCCGGCCCGGCAGGTGGAGGATTAACCAAGCGAGCCACGGCACCAGCCCATGGTGAATTATTTTTAAAAACAACTTTGGAAAAAGCAAGGATTCAATTCATTAAGCACCCATAGATTATGTGAAGTTTGTTTTAGAAACTTTGATTTGAGAACTAAATGTTGCTGAATTTGTTTGAGTGGTTTGCTGATTCAGTTTTCTCTCTTTCCCCATTGGGATCATTTAAGGTTGTTGGTTTTCTGCTATTATTTTTTTTTCAGTTACATTCCACAGTTCTTTCCAAATAGAAATATTGTCAATGAAATAATGAGCTGAACTAAAAAGAAAAACATTATGTGTTTTCCAAGAAGGTTGTCACAAAACTTGACACCCTGAAAAACTGAGCCTTTTGTAAGTGCTGTTTATGAGATTTTGTTCCTTGGGCCAAGAAGTCAGATGCCAGTAAATGAGCCAGATTGTCCCCAGTGCCCAAGTGACTCTGGAAGCTCAGTGCAGCCAGCTGGGTTCAGCCAGCCTTGAACACTGGAGGAGTCTCCCGTGGTGAGGGGGAGCAGGAATTGAAAACAAAGAAGTGAAAGGTTAGCCTTGTGAGTTAAAACTACCCTCTTCGTGCACTGGTGTCATCGAAGAGAAACAGGATGAATGAATAATCTGATTGATAATGACCAACTATATTAACAAGGCCATAGTAAATTTTTTTAAAAAATGAAGGCTAAGCAAGACAATCAAATGTCTTTCAAACAGAATTAATGTATATGAGTGAAATAGACATTTTGAGAATTGCTTATTGTTTGCTGTCCTTGTTCTACAGGAACAGTGGTTTTTGTACTTACTACTTGTTGAAATCTTGATTTAGTGGAGTATTAAGCTTGTGATTATAAAATAAAATGAAAATATGTCATTGTAAGAATTAAAATAAAAAAGGAAGGGAGAGGCAGGGTGGGAGCATGGGCAGGAGAGAAGGTAGAGTGGGAAGTATCACTATGCTCTTAAATCTGTAAATATGAATTACATGAAATTTGTTCACCTTATATAAATAAAAAATAAAATAAAACTTGAAAGGAGAAAAAAAAGACAAATAAAACTTCAAACAAACTAAGATGAAGGTTTTCGAATTCCATATTAGAATTTTGAAGGCAAAATTTAGCAAATGTAAGGTGAGCACAGAAACACAAAATAACCTATAAAGATGAGATATAAGCTAAAGAATTTAGTTTTATGATTTATGCTTAGCATTTTATTGGTTTTATTTTCTGTAAGATGGTAATAAGAAATAAATTTAATACCCCCATTGCTAAGAAATTCTAGGGGAAAACAAATTAACTGAGAAAACAAATATTTGTTAACACATAACTGTTAAAAGAATAAATTTCTGGGCAACATCAAAATTTCCTAAACATAACTATTGATTCTCTGACAAGACAAAATTAAAAAGGAGGGGCCAGTGTTGTGGCACAGTATGTAAAGCCACCGCCCACAATGCAGGCATCCCATATGGGTGCTGGTTCCAGTCCCAGCTGCTCCACTTTTGATCCAGCTCTTTGCTATGGCCTGGGAAACCAGTGGAAGATGGCCCAAGTCCTTGGCCTCCTGCACCCATGTGGGAGACCCAGAAGAAGCTCCTGGCTACGGATCTGCGAAGCACTGGCCCTTGCGGCTATCTGGGGAATGAACCAGCAGATAGAAGAGCTCTCTTTCTCTCTCTCTCCATCTCTGCCTCTCTGTAACTCCACCTTTCAAATAAATAAATAAATCTTTAAAAAAAAAAGAATTAAAAAGGAACCATTTTAATTTGTGTTGTCAAATGAGTGTAATCCATGCTCTTTCCAACTTGTGAGGAAATGGAGGAATGGTGAGTAGCATAATCAGATTGCAAATTCTTGGACATTTTAAAGTGGAGCTACTATGACATGATTTTGAGCTAAGGACATGGCATGCTTGAAGTCTTTGCTTTGCATGCCAGTGAATCTTTGGAAGAGTCTAGCAAGGACAGACAGCTTTGTTTTTCTGCAGGTTGTACACAGAGTGGTGATTATAACTACTTGTTTGATGAGGCTGATCTATGCCTTTTGATTTCACAGAACCCCTGAAGTCTTGAGGTTGCTCTTTTCTCCTGGACCCTGCTTATTGTAACATGGCACTTGTTACTGTTAAGTATATTGCTCCTGTTAACAGATAGACAGTAGTGCATTTTCTTAAGTCTATTTACATAGAGATGCTTCCTCTTGCTTTCATATCACAGGACCCCTCAGGGAAATTCTAAAAAATGGAATTTCATATGTTAGAACTATGTAGTTTTGTGGCATAGATATTTAATACAAAATCAAGTGACCCAATGTCTAACAAACTATGCTTTTACATGTTCTCTTTCAGTTTTAATCAATAGCATTTACTAGTTAGTAACTGATGTAGGTTACTGTGTAGAACAGAAGATTTTATTAGGGATTGAATCTTTGGTTTTTTAAATTTTAATTTTTTATTCATATAAAGGGAACAAATGTCATGTTTTCACATATATAGAATTAAGAACACAATGAGAATCCCCACCTTACCCTTCCTCACTCCCACCCTCACTCCTATTTCCTTTCTTATGCTTAGAAACTTTTTCCTTACTCTTTTTTATTTTTTTTTTTTTACAGGCAGAGTGGACAGTGAGACAGAGAGAGAGACAAAGAGAAAGGTCTTCCTTTGCCTTTGGTTCACCCTCCAATGGCCGCCGCGGTCAGCGCTGCGGCCGGCGCACTGCGCTGTTCCGATGGCAGGAGCCAGGTGCTTCTCCTGGTCTCCCATGGGATGTAGGGCCCAAGCACTTGGGCCATCCTCCACTGCACTCCAGGGCCACAGCAGAGAGCTGGCCTTGAAGAGGGGCAACCAGAACAGAATCCGGCGCCCCGACCGGGACTAGAACCTGGTGTGCTGGCGCTGCTAGGCAGAGGATTAGCCTAGTGAGCCGCGGCGCCAGCCCTTTTTCCTTACTCTTAAAAACAATGACACACACCTTACTCTTAAAAACAATAACAATAATCGTAAACAATAAAGTTTACTCCTCCACTAAATAATTCAAGAAATAATAAGTAGAAGAACCACTTTGTAACAAAGTGTAATAATTTGTAATAAAACAACATAATTTTCCACCTTGAAATAAGCTATTTTTTAAAAAGATTTTATTTATTTTATTTGAAAGTCAGAGAGTTACACAAAGAGAAGAGAGGCAGAGAGAGAGAGAGAGAGAGATCTTCCATCCGATGGTTCACTCCCTAATTGGCCACAATGGCTGGAGCTGTGCCGATCAGAATCCAGGAGCCAGGAGCTGCTTCTGGGTCTCCCACATGGGTGCAGGGGCCCAAGGATTTGGCCCATCTTCCACTGCCTTCCCAAGCCATAGCAGAGAGCTGGATCGGAAGTAGAGCAGCCGGCACTAGAACCGGTGCCCATATGAGATGCCAGCACTTCAGGCCAGGGCGTTAACCCACTGCACCACAGCACTAGCCCCAGAAGTAACTTTTAATGCTGCAATAGCATCAAGACATGAACATGAAACACAAATGTTTACTCTTTGTGAGTAGTTACTAAGTCTTTCCCCACACATTTTAATGTACTTCTGTAAGAAGCAGAGAAAAAGAGAGTTGTTAAGTGTTAAAATAACATGGGCCACATTAATAAAATGCAGTAGGATAACTATAGTTGAGTTGCTGTTTTGCTCTTATCTTGGAAATAATGTGGCAGAAAAATGACATTCATAACTACTGGGAAAAAAATCAGCTTTGGGCCCACACTGTGGCATTGTGGGTAAAGCTTCCACCTGTAACGCAGTCATCCCATATGGGCATTGGTTTGTGTCTCAGCTGTTCCACTTCCTATCCAGCTCCCTGCTAATGGCATGTGAAAAGCATCTGAGAATGGCCCAGGTGCTAGGTTCCCTGTTACCCACATAGGAGACCCAGAAAAAGTTCCTGATTCCTGCCTGACTCATGGCCCAACCCAAGCCACTGCTGCCATGTGGGGAGTGAACCAGCAGATGGAAGATCTATCTCCATCTCTCTCTCTGTAACTCAGACTTTCAAATGAATAATCTTTTAAAAAAATCAGTTTCATATTATAGTTATCTTACTATACGATAACAGCCATGAGCTTTTATTTTATAAAGATATGTCACCTTACAAAATAGTCACTTTTTTCTTCAAATTTTAAAGACTACTTTTGATCTGTGGTTAATTATAAACAATGACTGCATAATATTGTTTAAAGATTTACAATAATTCTGATTTATAATAAATAGTACTTTTTTAAAAAAAGAATTAATACTTAAATTTTTTTTTTAATTTTTTTTTGACAGGCAGAGTAGACAGTGAGAGAGAGAGACAGAGAAAAAGGTCTTCCTTTTGCCATTGGTTCACCCTCCAATGGCCGCCACGGTCGGCGCGCTGCGGTGGCGCACTACACTCATCCGATAGCAGGAGCCAGATGCCAGGTGCTTTTTCCTGGTCTCCCATGGGGTGCAGAGCCCAAGCACTTAGGCCATCCTCCACTGCACTCCCGGGCCACAGCAGAGAGCTGGCCCGGAAGAGGGGCAACCGGTTAAAATTTTTTTAAAAGGCTATATTGCCAATTTCTTTTTCTTTATCAGACAGGCAGAGTTAGGTAGTGAGAGAGAGAGACAGAGATAAAGGTCTTCCTTCCATTGGTTCACCCCCCAAATGGCTGCAATGGCCGGCGTGCTGTGCCAATCCAAAGCCAGGAGCCAGGTGTTTTCCCTGGTCTTCCACGTGGCTGCAGCTGCCCAAGCACTTGGGCCATCCTCCTCTGCCTTCCTGGGCCACAGCAGACAGCTGGACTGGAAGAGGAGTAAATGGGACCAGAACCCAGCACCCATATGGGATGCTGGCGCCACAGGCAGAGGATAACCAAATGAGCCATGGCACCGGCCGTGGTACATTTTTTCTCAGTGCATATTTTTCTCAGTATTTCTTTTTTTTTTTTTTTTTGACAGACAGAGTGGACAGTGAGAGAGAGAGACAGAAAGGTCTTCCTTTGCCTCACCCTCCAATGGCCGCCGCGGTTGGCGCGCTGTGACCAGCGCACCGCGCTCATCCGATGGCAGGAACCAGGTGCCAGGTGCTTCTCCTGGTCTCCCATGGGGTGCAGGGCCCAAGCACTCGGGCCATCCTCCACTGCACTCCCGGGCCACAGCAGAGGGCTGGCCTGGAAGAGGGGCAACCGGGACAGAATCCGGCGCCCCAACCGGGACTAGAACCCGGTGTGCCGGCGCCGCAAGGCGGAGGATTAGCCTAGTGAGCCGCGGCGCCGGCCTTTTCTCAGTATTTCTAAGTTCACAAAATAATACGGGAGTTTTTTTTTTTAACTCCAAATATATATATATATATATATATATATATATATATATATATATATATTATATATATATAATATGCTTTCCTTTTTTTAAAAACATGTAAACATTTCCACAATGATCTTTCTTTCAATATATAAAATTCCTGACATTTTACCTTAGTTTTTCAGAGTTGTATAATATGACACATATGGAGAATTCCATTTGAACTCCATCTAAGTGCTCTAGAACTGGCATTAGTTCTAATTATTTTGTGGGACTGTTTCATTCACCTAGGCATCCATCTGATTTTATTGTATAGTGTCTTCCTAGGCTATGTAATTTAATTCCAAATCCTCAGTCATTATTTATATGTTAATTATTTCTAAATTATTTGGCGAAGATGGACATCTCTTCTGAATTCAAGATAAAAATGTTTCCAAGTGACTTCAAGCACATTATATCCAACGGCCTGATTTCACGCTATTCTTCCATACTGGTTATTTACTAGCTATTGACACCCCTAACTAAATTTTGTATGTACAAGTTTCAAAATGCACACTTGTCATCCTTCTCCCTGACCTATTTTTAATGTACCATCATGTTCTATTAACCTTGCTATATATATATTTCTCATATTGATCCACTCCCCTAAATCTCTTCTGCCACAAGTCTAGTAATTCTGTCACTGTCTCTCACCTTGATTGCTATAAAACCTAATTTACTGTCTATTATTTACTCTGATCCACTTCCAATCCACTCAACACACTGCAGCTAGTGAGGCATTCTCAATATATGTTTGGCATCACGTCCCATGTAAGTGAAAACGTTTCAGTGGTTGCTGATCGCTTTCAAATTAAGTATTAAATTCATTACTCTGGCCTACAAATCCCTCAAGCCTTATCACATTCAGTTCCTCACCAGACATTATATCCAGCATGTAGTCTAGGGGACCTTATGAGTGGTGTGCTTCATCAGGTATAACATTCGAGCATGGCAGTCACTGGGTAGAAGGCAAGTACTTGGCCTCTGGGCAGCAGATGTGGCGTATATCCAACAGCACCGAGAATCACTTGGGAAGAGGGAGGATGTGAGAATCCATAGCAGTGGTGAGATATTACTGGACTGGCTTTATCAAGACTCTCTCCTCTGATAGTTGCAAAATCTACTTTAGTAGATGCTGACTCTGCTCTCTGGAAACAAGTACTTTGACATCCCTCCCCCCCCCTTGTGTCCCTGGCCTCATTGTAAATTGGAATTGGCAAGTATGTATTCCCTGAGGAATTCACTTTTGTTAGACATACACTGTGAGTGGAGAAGAGCAGGAATACTTTAGGCCATAATCAGCATTATGATTCTTGTACCAGCCAATCTAACGTCCTCAGTCACTGTAGGTTTGGCATTTCTTACACAAAATGCTTTGGGCCAGATTTTATGTCAGATTTTTATATTTTTTAGATTTTTGCATAGTTGTATATACAGAGTGATATATCTCAGGAATGGGACCCAAGTCTGAACATGAAATTTGTGTATGCTTCATATGCATGATAGCCTAAAGGTGACTTTATGTAATATTTTTACTGTACCTGCACTTTGTTATCACCACATGATATTAGGTGTGAATTTTCCACTTATGACATCACATTGGTAGTAACTCAGAAATTTCAGATGTTGAAATATTCAAAATTTCAGGCTTTCAGATTAAGGATAATTAACTTGTACCACACATCCATAACTATGCTCAAATAGTTTGTTAGATGCTGGTTATATGTACAATTCATTTATTGGAATTTTGACTCCTTATCTTTCTTAGTCCATCTCTGAAATTAATAACACTGAGGCCATGTGATTTGTACCATGCCAAGCTGTCTGCCCTGATCTTCTCTTCCATACTCAAGGATAAATCCTTGTTCAACTGAAAGATCATGTGGTCTTTTCCATTTAGAATCTAAAAACAATTGGATTTTCCAACCCTCACATGTCCAGGTCTTTGATTTCTTCGATCTTGTATTCACTTTCACTCTTACACCTGATAACACTTTCCTAAACTAAACTCTTTCTTGTGACAGCTTGCTAAAAACATCACTTTACAACAGCATCCATCACTACTATTCTACCGTTTAGTCATTACTCTGTAGCTTTCCATATTTCAAAGCAAGTGACTTTACAAATGTTTAACTACAGCATTATACATTGACATTTGTACAACTTCTGAAAACACCTTTCCTATCGACTACAGCCTGATAGCTAAGCCAGTTGAGGCATCTTAACTTTGTATTTATTTTTGTGAGGAATAATTTACATATAAGGAAATGCACAGGTCTTTTTCTGATGCATGTTTTGATAAACACATAAACTCAATTAACCAATGCTGCAATCAATATATTGAGCATTTTCATCTCTTGTGAAAGTTTCCTGACCTCCCTGTCCAGTTAATGTCTGCAAATTTTGAGGCAAAAGGGTTTTTACTTTTATCATCATTGTCCTTTGTTGAGATTCATTTAGACCAAATCATTTGGATACATTCTCTTGCATACAAATTTATTGTTCTGATATGCTTTTGAGTTTAATCTATTATTTAAATTTTTTAACTTTTATTTAATAAATATAAATTTCCAAAGTACAGCTTTTGGATTACAGTGTTTTTTTCCCCCCATAATCACCCTCCTACTCACAACCATCTCATCTCTCATTCCCTCTCCCATCCCATTCTTCATCAAGATTCATTTTCTCTCTCTCTCTTTTTTTTTTTTTTTTTTTGACAGGCAGAGTGGACAGTGAGAGAGAGAGAGACAGAGAGGAAGGTCTTTCTTTTTCCATTGGTTCATCCCCCAATGGCTGCTGCGGCCAGAGTGCTGTGGCCGGCGCACTGTACTGATCTGAAGCCAGGAGCCAGGTGCTTCTCCTGGTCTCCCATGGGGTGCAGGGCCCAAGCAATTGGACTATCCTCCACTGCCTTCCCTGGCAAAAGCAGAGAGCTGGACTGGAAGAGGAGCAATCGGGACAGAATCCGGCTCCCCGACTGGGACTAGAACCCGGAGTGCTGGCACTGCAGGCAGAGGATTAACCTATTGAGCTGTGTGCCAGCTAAGATTCATTTTTCAATTATCTTTATATACAGAAGATCAATTTGGTATATACTAAGTAAAGATTTCAACAGTTTGCACTCACACAGAAACACTAAGTGTAAAGTACTGTTTGAGTACTAGTTATACTGTTAATTCACATAGAACAACACATTAAGGACAGATATCCTACATGGGGAGTAAGTACACAGTGATTCCTGATGTTGATTTAACAATTGACACTCTTGTTTATGGCATCAGTAATCACCTGAGGCTATTGTCATGAGTTGCCAAGGCTATGGAAGCCTTTTGAATTCGCCAATTCCAATCTTAATTAGACAAGGTCATAGTCAAAGTGAAAGTTCTCTCCTCCCTCAGAGAAAGGTACCGCCTTCTTTGATGGCCTGTTCTTTCCACTGGGATCTCACTTGCAGAGATCTTTCATTTAGGTTGTTGTTGGTTTTTTTTTTTTTTTTCCAGAGTGTCTTGGCTTTCCATGCCTGAAATACTCTCATGGGCTTTTTAGCCAGATCAGAATGCCTTAAGGGCTGATTCTGAGGCCAAAGAACTATTTAGGACATTTGCCATTCTATGAATCTGCTGTGTATCCCGCTTCCCAAGTTGGATCGTTCTCTCCCTTTTTAATTCTATCAGTTAGTATTAGCAGACACTAGTCTTGTATTATGTGATCCCTTTGACTCTTAATCCTATCATTATGATCAGTTATGAACTAAAACTGATCACTTTGACTAAGGAGATGGCCTTGGTACATGCCACCTTGATGGGATTGAACTGAAATCCCCTGGCACGTTTCTAACTCTACCGTTTGGGGCAAGTCCGATTGAGCATGTGCTGAACTGTACATCTCTTCCCTCTCTTATTCCCACTTTTCTATTTAACAGAGATCACTTTTCAGTTAAATTTAAACACCTAAGAATAATTGTGTGTTAATTAAAGAGTTCAACCAATAGTATTAAGTAGAAAAAAAAATACTAAAAGGGATAAAGTATGAAGTTGTTCCTCGACAGATAGGACAAGGGCTGATCAAGTCACTGTTTCTCATAGTGTCCATTTCACTTCAACAGGTTTCCTTTCTGGTGCTTGGTTAGTTGTCAGTGATCAGGGAGAACATATGATATTTGTCCCTTTGGGACTGGATTAATTCACTCAGCATGATGTTTTCCAGATTCCTCCATTTTGTTGCAAATGACCAGATTTCATTTTTTTTATTGTTGTATAGTATTCTATAGAGCACATATACCATAATTTCTTTATCCAGTCCACTGTTGATGGGCATTTAGGTTGATTCCAGGTCTTAGCTATTATGAATTGAGCTGCAATAAACATTGAGGTGCAGACAGCTCTTTTAATTGCCAATTTAATTTCCTTTGGGTAAATTCCAAGGAATGGCATGGCTGGGCTGTTTGGTAGGGCTATATTGAGGTTTCTGAGGAATCTCCAGACTGACTTCCATAGTGACTTTACCAGTTTGCATTCCCACCAAGAGTAAGTTAGTGTCCCTTTTTCGCCACATCCTCTCCAGCATCTGTTGTTGGTAGATTTCTGTATGTGAGCCATTCTAACTGGGGTGAGGTGAAACCTCATTGTGGTTTTGATTTGCATTTCCCTGATTGCTAGTGATCCTGAACATTTTTTCATGTGTCTGTTGGGCATTTGGATTTCCTCTTTTGAAAAATGTCTATTGAGGTCCTTGGCCCATCTCTTAAGTGGGTTGTTTTTTACATAAGTTGTTTATTAATGTTAACTGGTAAGTAGTATTACCTTCTGGATTATTCACTCTCTGATTGGTAGATAAATGGAAAGTTTCTAGTTTGAAGCTAATATAAATAAATCTGCTGTAAGTATTCTTACACTAGTCTTTCTGTATTTGTTTCCATTTATCTTGGATAAAGAAATAGGAAATGGAAGCGTTGGATCATAAGAAGGCAATGCGGAATTTTATAGGAAACTGAAAATAATTTTCCAAATTAGCAACATTGTATACTATGTCAATGAATGAAAGCTCTAGTTACTTCACAACCTTATTTATTACCACATTTTGTTGATTTGCATATATTCCTTCGTAAAATTCTCAAATTTGATTTCTAATATTAAGTTTTAGGTCTTTATGTCTTCTATATACATCTTTTGTCAAGCATGTTGTAAATATTTTGCCTACTTTGCTTGTCTGTACAATGGTTACTTTTTGTAGAATTTAGAATTCTTTCAATTTTAAAAAAAATTATTGGAGGAGGAAAAAGAAGAATTGGGAGAGAGATAAAGAGAGAGAGAGAGAGAGAGAGAGCGAGCCTAATTACCACTGCCTCCAAGGCTCTGCATTGATGGGAAGCAAGCTTTCAGGAGTCAGAGCTGGTAATCAAACTGAAGTATTCTAATGTGAGATGTGGGCATCTTAGCCAGTAGGCTAAACACTTGCTTGATAATGGTGCTTTTTTATGAAAAGTTTTTTTTTTTTTGAAGAACAACTTATTTTTTGATGATTACACATTTGGATGTGTGTGTGTGTATGCACGCTATCCAAAGATATGTTTGCTAAACAGAGGCCACAAAGATACTCATGTTTTATGAAACATTTACTGAAATAATACTTGCCTATTATAAAGTTTGCCTGCTAAAGTATTAACTCTACTGTTTTTAAAGATAATTAATTATTATAGTTAATGCAATTAATTCACAAAAGCAGTCTGGTTGAACTAAGAAAATACAGTATAAATGTTGGTTAGCATGAAGAATGTATGAGAGGTTAGTGGTCCTAAATTTAAATTTCAACCCAACAATATTGTTGGATATATATTTGCAATGATGTCCTGAATGGAAAAAGGTATAGTACTGTAATGAAAGAGTTAGAATAAACCATGGTTGATTATTTATCAGGTGAAAATGGCAAAACAAAGAGGAAAACAAAAACAATGACAAAGGAGTTAGGGACTTAATGTAAGAAAGTGATTTTTTTTTTTCATGTGCAAAGAATTTAATCTGGATGAAGTTGGAATTGATGACACAAACAAGACAATGGCCAGTAAAAACATGGTAATAGCTGTAAGTTAACTCCAGGTACAGCAGAATCATTTTTGCAGTTATGCTATCAGAAGATATTTCATCACAAACATTTCAAACACTTGTTCTTTATTTTACAAAAACTGTGCTATACCAAGTAGAACTTATTTTATATTCTGTTATTTTCTACTTCAGCTATACCCAGTCTCATTTTGATCTTTGTTTTAAAGTGCTTTCTTTATGTCTTTTAAATCTACAAAGCATACTAATGAATTATTGAGATAGAGGAAACAGAATTTTTAACAATGGATATTGCTGGTATTTCCAACTGGATTCCTCCTGGGACTTGACTTTATTTCCAGATCTAAGAACCAAAATCTACTCAATGTAATTAAAATAAATTTAGAGGATAGGAATTGCAATAATGAAACTGAGAGCAAAGTAAGTAAAGTATAATTGGGTATCTTGAAAATAGTGTCTGGAAAGATAAGAACTAAAGTCTATCTTTAAGAGAAGGTTAGATGGGAACCAAAATCATACTCTCCACCTTGAAGACTATGTTTATGTAATCTATGCTATTATATTATTCTTTTCTTTATGTTTTAATCCATAGAGAATACATTAGCAACTCCATTGTTACCAGTTCTAGGACTGTCGTTAGTTTCAGGATCATGGCCATCTGACTATTTTGTGTGTGCGATTATTTAAATGTGAGAAGAATATCAATGGTCAGGCTTAGCCTATGAATTTGGGTAGGTATGCTCTACTGGTCCAATCTGCTGTGTCCAACTCATGTCTATCAACCTCTAAAGTTGGATTAAGTAAACTACTTCAAATTATCTCCTTATAGTTTTGTCAAACTTACACTACTTTCTTAGTACCAAGTTATCCTTAAATGTTCTGTTACCTTTGCCTCTTTGAAAGTAAAGCTGTTTGCACTTTTATAATTGTTCCTTTTTCTCCCCTTACAATCATCACTAATTATTGTTTTAAAAAATTTATTATTTAATACTTTCTGATTGTATTTACTTGAAATATATCAATAACATATATTATTGATACATATTCTATATAAGTTTTATTTATTTGAAATAATATATATGTGTGTATATATCATATATATGTATATGTGTTTATATGTATACACACAGACACACACAGAGGGAGGTAGAGAGAGAGAGAGAGAGAGAAAGATCTATCATTTATTGGCTTCCTACCCAAATGACCACAACGGCCAGGGCTGAGCTAGGTTGAAGCCAGGAACTGGGAACTCAGTCTGCATCTTCTCTACTTGGGAGGCAGGGACCCAACTACTTGAGCCGTCACTTAATGCCTCCCATAGAACACATTAGTAGGAAGCTGGAATTGGAAGTGCAGACAGGTATTAAATCCAGGCATCTGAAATGGAATATGGGCATTTCAAATGGTTTCTTTATCACCCAAAGGCCTGTCCCATCACCAATGATGATTAGTTTTAGCTTTCAGCTGGACTAAACTATATTATCCAATTAATTAAACACTAATACAGGTGGCATGTAGATGATTTGCAGTTGACAAATTCTCACCTGATATTGTGAAATGTAATCATCCAATGAGTTGAAAAGATTTTAAAAGCAAAACCAAGGTTTCCTTTAAGAAAAAAGAAATCCCATCATTGGGATGCAAATTCAGCCTCTGACTGGAATTCACTGCCTGCAAAATCTCTCTCTCTCTCTCTCTCTCTCTCCTTCACACACACACACACACACACACACACACACACACACACTGTAGCTTCAAAAAGTCCATGGAAAATTTTCATTCTCTTTCAATTTCATTTCTCCACTGGTTCTGTTTTTCTGGTAGAACTCTGAGATATCCATTTTACCAGTGTCTAACTGGAGAAATAGGTTTTTAAAATGTTGCTTTCTTTTCTTACAATATTTTGCATATATGACAGTATCTATAATCTGCATGGATGAGTGGAGGTGGGCATATTTTGATTGTAATACTTTTGAAGGTAAGAAAACCAGATAGGTCTAATAGTATACATTCTACATTTAAAATAAGAGAGTATGCCAAAACAGGATTTATCATTATATTTGGACAAGAAACAACTGGTTTTCTAAAGTCTTTAAAACAATATGAACCACATCTAAACATTACATTATAGAATTTCTTCTTAGATCCAGAGAAGACAACCTGCTGTCTATAACTGATAGGAAGTTTCCACTTTCAGCTCTTCAAGCATGGCCTCTGTGTTTAGATAAAAACCCCTGAAATACCATAACCCCTGTGATTCCTGACGATCCTTCAGCCATAATAACTTTTTTCTTCTTTAATCCATAAAGTCATTTACACATTACTCCCCCTGCCATGTAGTCAGATGCTCTTTTGGAGATGAGTAAGAGGAGAAAAGGGAAATCTGAAAGATTGATCATCTTTATTAAAGGGTCTGAGTGTTACCTTTGTAGGTTTTACATTATTACAGAAAGTAAGATTGGGTTAAAGTCTAGTTCACATAGCGCTTTATTTATACCTTCTTTTCATCTTTCATCCCACCCTACTTGGTTTGGGTTGCTTGTACCTATGTATCTGTCCTATAAAACATGAGAATATGATTAAAATTATGTCATACTCATTTTATGTCCACTACATAAACTACCATGAATTTTGACAGATTGCTATCATTTAATCTAAAGTCTCAATGGCAATAGAGGGTTAGTGAATCAACACCACAGGTCATCCAGGGTATGGCCCCTGATGTTAGGAAAGGTATTATCTGTGCTCTGTACAGGAGTGAATGAGTAAGGGTAAGTTGAAGAGAGATAGCCCCAAGAAGGAATAAGGCAGGCTTTGTCATGGACTACTACTAAAGCATAGGACTGTGCTCTTGACAAAAACCCTCAAAATTTTCATGCTATCCTTCAAGGTCTAGTTAAAATGCTATGAAATAAAATGGACTATTGAAATATTATCGGCGACATTCATTCAGCTGTGCTATAATATCTAAAGATACCCTTGGAAACAGCAGTGTGTTCCAAATTAACTCATTATTATTAACTGATTTTTCATTTGAGCGAGCATTTTCATCTCAACTAAATTGTAAGTTCTTCAAAGACTGTTGGCATCTTTTATAATCCCTTAAGGCTTTCTTAAAGTAGACACTTAAAAATACTACTCACTCATTGAAAAGAATGAAACTCTGTCTTTTGCAAGAAAATGGATGCAACTGGACACCATTTTGCTTAGTGAAATAATCTAAAGAGACAAATATCATATGTTTTCTTTGATTTGTGATGGCTAATACAGAGAGTACAAAAAAAAAAACATGTTAATGTAGATGACTGAAAGAAAAAAAAGTACTCATTTGTTGATAAATAATTTCTATCCTGTTGGTGGTGACGCATTAACTTTGCAACTACCCTGAAATAGTGCCCAAGAAAAACTAGATAGAGATTTTAATCATTAAATGTATGATAATGAACAACTTGAGATTGCCTCCACAATTTAGCATATTGTAAGAGGAAACATTTTGAAAAAAAATGAAAGAACACAGCACAAAATCAGGTTTGATATAAGGAAAACATATGAATATTATAATTTCATTATCTGAAGAATACACTTTTGTGATTTATGTACACAAAATTTCAAGGAAGGAATGCCTGCACAAAGCCTTATTGCAGATAAAAAAAATCAATGTTAATGACATATTCTATCTTTGAAAGTTCAACCAAACTCATCATTTCCTGACTACAAATGTGAAATAGGCAGACACTGAGCTGATCAGAAGATACAGCTCAGAGCTAACAGCTCATGATTCTAGTCATGTAGGGAGGACAGTGGAGACACACAGGGAAATTGAGAGATTATGAATTAGATAAAAGGGGATAAGAAAATAGAGCACTTCACATCTATGTCACAAGGGTCATGATGTCATGAAGAAAATCTGAAAACCATGGACTCTACTTTGAATTCAGTCTGAGTTCTAAACTTGACAGCATATTAGTAACCTGTAAATGGCTAAGGAAACTATTACCTGATAGAAGTTTTTTCTTTTTTAAATTTTATTTGTACATCCTGGATTTATTCAGTAATTTTTTTTTAAGATTTATTTATTTATTTGAAAGTCAGAGTTACACAGAGAGAGAAGGAGAGGCAGAGAGCTGTGGCGGGGGGGGGGGGGTGTCTTCTATCAACTGGTTTACTCCCCAAATGGCTGCATTGGCTGGAGCTAGGCCGATCTGAAGCCAAGAGCCAGGAGTTTTTTCTGGGTCTCCCACGTGAGTGCAGGGGCCCAAGGACTTGGGTCATCTTCTACTGTTTTCCCAGGCCATAGCAGAAAGCCGGATAGGAAGTGGAGCAGCCAGGACTTAAACCGGCCCCCATATGGGATGTTGGCACTGCTATGCCACAAGCTCTGGCCCCTCAGTAATTGTTGAGATGGCATAGTGAAATCACCAACTGAATGTGATGTTTCTATAAAATGCTATTAAAAGTACTTCAGTGTCAATTGCCAGGTCAATTGAGTATGCATTTTCTGCTATGTCAAATGAGAAAGCTATAGGTGATTAATAAAAAAACTATCAATGGATTCAAAACGCTCTGGGTAGGATAATTTCTCTGACAAAAAGAGACAAGGAATTAGAATTTATTCACTGAGTAGTCTTTATATATATATATTTGTCACAGGCAGAGTTAGACAGTGAGAGAGAGAGACAGAGAGAAAGGTCTTCCTTCCGTTGGTTCACCCCCCAAATGGCCACTACGGCCAGTGCGCTGCGGTGGACTCACAGTGCCAATCTAAACCCAGGAGCCAGGTGCTTCCTCCTTATCTCCCATGCGGGTGCAGGGCCCAAGCACTTGGGCCATCCTCCACTGCCTTCCTGGGCTACAGCAGAGAGCTGGGAGAGGGGCAACCGGGACCAGAACCTGGCACCCATATGGGGTGCCAGTGCCGCAGGCAGAGGATTAACCAAGTGAGCAGTGGCACAGGCCAATCTATATTTTTTAAGATTTATTTTCTTTAGTGTAAGGCAGATGGCAGAGGGAGACAGAGAGATAGATAAAAGAGATCTTCCACCTGCTGGTTTACTCCTCAAACAGCTGCAAAGGTTGGGGCTGGCCCAGGCTAAAGACAGGAACCAGGAACTCCATCCAGATCTCCCACATGGGTGCAGGGATCTAAGCAACTGCTTCCCTGGGTGCATTAGCAGGTTGCTGAGATGGAAGTGTTGAGGGCAGGACCTGAACCGGTGCTTTGATATGGAATACGGGGTGGCAGCTTAACCCGCTGCCCCATGATGCCAGCCCCATATTTCCTATATTTTTAAATCTAAATCAATACTTTAAAATGAATTCTAATAAAAAAATGCATCCTACAAATAAATATGTAAGAAAATATGTTTAATCTGAGAGAGCAAGACCAGCCTTTCCAAAAGGATCGCCTGTATTATCTGCTAATTTGCCTGAAATTATGCTATTAATCCCATCTGCTTTAAGTAGAATATTGGTGACAAAACATTATTCTGAAAATATGTTACCTGGAAGTGTGAGTTCTATGCTCTTTCACAACAATGTAATCTTGGATGGGACCTGGAAGAAAGCCAGCTCCTAAAGAATTCCTACTATAGGTCAAGGTGTATCTAACTTATCCTGAACACCTTGATGCTTTGGTGCCAGCCCACTATGATGTAATCAGTGAATAAGAAGGAGATATTGAGTAAGGGACTGTGTTTAATCTTAAAGCAACTATAAGAGGGAAGTATGTTTTATCTTTGTGATCATCCAGAGCTTGGGAGAAGTTATAAAACTTCTCCAGGTTCACATAGCTGTAGGCCACGCACACCACCATGATGTTACATGAAAAAAGTTAAAATGCCTTACTTCCCTAATTTTAGTAATGTGCAAATTAAGGAACAAGGTATAGCCTATGTTACAACATGATTTACAAAAGCAGTTGATTCAGATAAAGCCTCGTCTGACAACAGTCACATAAGGTAAAGTTAATTTATATTGTTGGCTCATAGATCACTATTTCTGGAATAAACCTTATAGATTGTTTATCCAGGGGAATCTTAATTTCTCTCCCACCAATCCATTAAGAATATACCTCCAAAATAGTACATTACATAATCAACTCTTTATCATTACAGTTCACTACTGCACCAATCCAACATACAATTTGCTTCCATCTATAATATTGCATAATGGTCTTACTTAGTCTCCATGATCCTTCTTTTATGGCTCAACCACATGCCAGATCTCATCAGCTAGAAACAATGATTATATTTCTAAAATATAACCAGACTGTACTACTCCCCCGCTCAAAATCCCCTAAAGGCTTCCCATAATCTTCAGTGTTCTTACATCATCTGGCTCAGTTTACTTCTTGCATCTCACATGTCCTACAATTTTCTGCTTGCTCATTCTTCTATAGCAATATCAGCATGCATTAAAAACAAGCCAAGCAGAGCACAATCCTATCTCTGGGGCATCTCTCTTATTTTCTTCTCCGCAAACTGCTCTTTCCTCAGATCTTCACGTTGCTCATCATCTGTTCAGTCAAGTGTTTGCTTATCCCCTCTTCGAGCAAATTCTCCTGACCCCTATATCCAAATCACTCTACCCACTCTACTTGAGTCCCATTTCACCCCATACTCTGCTTTATTTCCATTCAGAGTTCATCTCTACATAAAATGAAGATACTTATATATTCATTTACTTATTATATTATTTATGGAATGCCCACAGAAATACAATAGCTCAGGAGGATAGTGAGTTTATTTGCCTAATTTACTGTCATATCTTAAAGGCCAAGAAAAGTGTCTGCCAAAATAAGCACAGATTTACTTAATGAATGAGTGTATTTTGTAGGCAAGAAGGATTAACAAGACCTCTAGAGTCGGGGAGCTTCTTCAGTGTCACGGTTATGAGACAAAATTGATAACAAAATTGTTAATAGAACTCCCATAGGGGCATAATAAGTTCAAATTTCACTTTAAAAATTGTAAAACAAAATTGTAAATAGAACTCCCAAAGGGGCATAATAAGTTCAAATTTCACTATAAAAATTGTAAAACTCTGTCTCAGAGATGTCTACCAATTTTCCCAGTATCATGCACCTCAAGGAAATGGCAAAGGAAACAACTCAAATTCCCAGCATTCTTCTCAGTTCTCTATAAGGCAGTTCAGATTTTAGAATAAATTAAAATGTTATTGGGATCATTATTGTTAAGACACAATGGTACTTTATACAATTTTAATTTTACTTGAAAGGAAAAGGGAGAAACAGACAAAAAGAGATCTTTCATCCATTGGTTCATTCCCAAAGTCAACAAAGGCCTCCCACGTGGGCATCAAGGACCAAATTACCTGAGCTATTATTTACTGCCTCCCAGAGTGCACATTAACAGGAAGCTGCATTGGAAGCGAAGTGACTGAGACTTGAACCAGGCACTCCAAGATGGAATATAGCTATCACAAACGGTAACTTAACCATGCCCAAAACACCCTTCCCTCACATGTTAGAATAAAATGAAGATTAAAATGTTACTGGTGGGGGGTGGTGCTGTGGCACAGTGGGTTAACCCCCTGGCCTGAAGCGCTGGCATCCCATATGGGCGCAGGTTTGAGTTCCGGCTGTTCCACTTCCAATCCAGCACTCTGCTATGGCCTGGGAAAGCAGTAGAAGACGGCCCAAGTCCTTGGACTCCTTCACCCACATGGGAGACCTGGAAGAAGCTCCTGGCTCCTGGCTTCAGACCAGTGCAGCTCCAGCCATTGCAGCCAACTGGAGAGTGAACCAGCAGATGGAAGACCTCTCTCTCTCTCTACCTCTCCTCTCTGTGTAACTCTGACTTTCAAGTAAATAAAACAAATCTTTAAAAAAAAAAGTTACTGGAACATCACTTGTTAGAACATAAGGTTGCTTTTACATATTTCTAATGTGAAGTTTAGAGTTTGATCATGAGTATTATCAGAGAGAAAGAAAGGAAGTGTCCACAGATACGAAGGACTAGTCTGTAGCTGCCCACCTGCCACATTTCCAGCTACTCACTCTTGAAGCACTAATTCCCTTTTTACCCACTGAAAAAGGTAAAAAAAAAAAAAGTCCTTAAAAATAAGGATTTTCTACAATATCAAGCCTAAAGTTTAATAATATTAATTATCTGGATCTTCTATCAGGGTTGCTTGAGTGTCACATACACTGCTATTACCAGAAGTAGACTTCTATTTAATTCTTACATGTTGACTTGCTCTTGAAAGTTCCTCACTAAACCAGATGGCTAATCTATAACAAGTGTCTAAGAATCTAGGGATAGACCTCCTAGGTGAGAGAGAAATCTCTAACACTGCTTTTTGTCTACCTATAGTTATAAACTACAAGTTATAAGACAGACCTCATTATAGGCTTTAGTCCACTGAGCTGTTTGCATGTATAGATTCTAAATGTCTTCCCAGCATCTGTTCAGCCCTACTCAGGGTGATACAGACTAGCACCCAGCTTTTTCCTTCCTTCCTTTCTGTAGTCATATCTTCCCCAATCCATCTGGGTTGCCATACTGAGTTCACTGCCATATGCTTATGACCTGAGAAAAGATATCCTGAAATAAATATGCAACTTAATCCCAACTTATCTGATACAAGTTAGCATATAGTGAGTGTTATGTATATGGCAAAGTGCTTAGCTCTTCATTAGTGCTATCTCAGCCTTTGCAGGTAAGTTTATGATACTTCTGTAGATAAAATGATTGCTCCCAATTTTCAAATGGATCATAGGCATAGAAAGATTGAGCTTATGAACCAAAGAAATGAGGACATACCTGAAATAAAATGTGTCTTCAAGTGTCATTATCTAGTAAATGAAGCTAGTCTTATGAAGAAAAGCTGTAAAGCATTAGAAATATACTAGCAAGAGTGGTATGATGATTACAGTTAGAAGAGAGGAAAGAGAGGTTTTTATTAGACTCCTAGTTTTATCCTAAGAAAATTAATCTTGAGAAGATCGTGGATAAGGTGGAGTTCAATTCCAAAACTCTGCCTCCTCCATTTTGCTCTCTATATACTGCAATGCACTGCTTTGTTACGTCTATTTAATGTTCATTTATTTATTTGTTTATTTATTTATGTGAAAGTCAGAATTATAGAAAAGAGAGGGAGAGGCTGAGATATAGAGAGATCTTCCATCTGCTGGTTCATCCTCAAGTGGCCACAGTGGCCAGGGCTAGAATAAGCTGAAGTCAAGAGCCAGAAGCTTCTTCCCAGTGTCCCACAAGGGTGCAGAAGCCCAAGAACTTGCTGTGTCTTCCACTATTTTCCAAGGGCATCAGCAGGGAGCTGGGTTGGAAGTTGAGTTGCTGGGACTCAAACTGGGAACGGGATGACAGTACTGCAGTAGCAGCTTATCCTGCTGTACTGGGAGAAGTCAGATGTGTTAATAGATAATAAGGGGATTCCTATGGAATTTTGGGTGTAAAATATTTGCTTCCTTCCCCACAACCTTATCTTTAGCAAGAACAACAGGCTGCCTCCTTCCTTCAGAATCTCCAAATTTACCATGAGAATAGCAAGGGAGCTCCTCCAGAGCTCACTGCTTACTGTGAAAACAAGTTACCTATCCCACCCTTAGCAAGCCAGACAGGGTGGAGAATTGTAAATGAGTTCTTTTGATGGTTTTTGTCACCACCTGGTACCTGAATGACAATCTGATTGTCAAGTTTTTTTTTTTTTTCCTTTGAAATTGTACTTAAAGCTGACTGTCACCAGTCACCTTTGGGGTTTCTCTCTTGGAAGCCCCCCTCCACGCAGCTTGGCCAGAGGTACTACATTGGAAACTGCATCAAAAAAATTTATCAGTCTCAAATATATATATATATATATATATATATATATATATATATATCTCATGTAGGATCTCTGTCCTTAATGTGCTATACAATGTGACCCAATGCTAAAATGAGAACTCAAAGACTATATTTCACTTTGTGTTACTATATGAGGGCAAAGGGACGAATTCATTACTTAACACATACTAAATTGATCACATGTATACAAAAAGAATTGAAAACGAATCTGGATGTGAACAAAAGGGAGGAGGGAGCGGGCAAGGGGGGAGGGTTGTGGGGGGAGAGGGAAAATATGGGGGGAAACCCATTGTAATCCATAAATCGTACCTTGGAAATTTATATCCTAAATAAAAGTTAAAAAAAAAAAAAGATTTACAACATCAGGAGTCACGGTGTACTTACGTCTCATGACGGATCTTTCCTTAATGTGTTGTCCACTGTGAAGTAATGCTATAACTAGTACTGAAACAGTATTTTACACTTTGTGTTTCTGTGTGGATGCAAACTGATGAAATTTTTACTTAGTATATACTGAATCGATCTTCTGTATATAAAGATAATTGTAAATGAAAAAAAAAAAACCTTGGTGATAAATTGGAAATTGCATAGAAAATTAATCAATTAAAAAAACATATATCATATAGGATCTCTGTCCTTAATGTGCTATACATTGTGAATTAATACTATAACTAGTACTCCAACAGTATTTTTCACTTTGTGTTGCCATGTGAGGGCAAACTGTTGAAATATTTATGTAATATGTACTAAACTGATCTTCTGTATATAAAGAGAATTGAAAATGAATCTTGATGTGAAAGGAAGGGGAGAGGGAGAGGGAAAGGGGAGGGTTGCGGGTGGGAGGGAAGTTATGGGGGGGAAGCCATTGTAATCCATAAGCTGTATTTTGGAAATTTATATTCTTTAAATAAAAGCTTTATAATAAAAAAAAATACTTTTAAATCTCTTTGCCACCCCCTTGGAAATTCTTCTTCCAAGACAAAGAACTGAGGTAATAATAATTTCTCCGCCACTGTTTTCCCATAGCAGTACCACAGCTCTGGTCCCAGGTCAGTATTTTTATAACTTGTGAATAACTTGTGAAAGTCCCACAAGAGCATTTCAGGCGTGGAAAGTCAGGACACTCATGGAGAAAGTGTCCCTACATGGAGAACCTCCTTGGGTGAGACGCCAGTGGAAAAGAGTGGCCATCAAAGAAGGATGTACTTTTCTCCAAAGGTAGGAGAGAACTTACACTTTGCGTATGGCACTCTCTGAATGCTGATGGAGTTTGTGGAACTCAAAAGGCTTCCATAGCTTAGGCAGCTCTTGTCAAGTGCCTCGGATGATCACTGACGTCACACATAGGAGTGTTAATTATTAAATTAACAACAGGAGTCACTGTGTACTAACTTCCCATGTAGGATCTCTGTTCTCAAAAGAGCTACAGTATTAACTTTAGTGGCAAAACTTAATCCCAAAGATTTGGTTTGTTGTATTGTGTGATATTATGCATCATATGTTCTAGTTATGTCTAAGTGTTAGACTCCATTGCCTGTATTCCTAGGTTTTTCTTTAAAGTTTATTAAGTGCCTCAAATGTAAAATCTCAGATACAGGTCTCTCTGTGAAACTCCTAGCTCATATGTGGTGTTTTTTTGTTTTTTGTTTTTTGTTTTTTGACAGGCAGAATTAGACAGTGAGAGAGACAGACAGAGAGAAAGGTCTTCCTTCCATTGGTTCACCCCCCAAATGGTCACTACGGCCAGCGCTCTGCGCCAATCCGAAGCCAGGAGCCAGGTGCCTCCTCCTGGTCTCCCATGTGGGTGCAGGGCCCAAGCACTTGGGCCATCATCCACTGCCCTCCTGGGCCACAGTAGAGAGCTGGACAGGAAGAGGAGCAACCGGGACAGAATCCAGTGCCCCAACCGAGACTAGAACCTGGGGTGTTGGCGCAGCAGGCAGAGGATTATCCAAGTGAGCCACGGTGCCGGCCGCTCATATGTCTTAATATAGGGTTAGATATTAAAAGGCAGCCGAAGAGATTTCGGAGAATGGCAAAATTCTGTGGACTTTGGATTCTAAACTTTTGTGTATAGCTTTAAAGATGCCCTGATGCAGTGTCTGTACTGAAAAGGGTAGCTGCAAAAGTTGTTCCAGAAAACTAAGGAGCTTCTAACTAAAGCTCCGGTATTGGGAATTGCTGATGACAGGATTCTGTGGAATCTGGATTCCAAGATTTGTATTCCAAACTTTTGTATATAGCTTTAAAGAGGCCCTGATACAGACTTTGTACTGAAAAGGGTAGCTACAAAAGTTGTTATGGATTCCAGGATTTGGATTCTAAGCCTTGTGTTTGCTTAAAAGCCTCTGAGACAGTGTGCTGGACAGGGGAGCTACAAAAGGTGTTCCAAGGAATCAAAGAGTTTTTGACAAAAACTCCAACATTAGAAATTCCTAAGCAAGCCATTGAAAGAAGATTCTCTTTAGATCAGCTTTAGCATAAATTAAAGGGACCTTACCTGGATTAAATTTCTACCTCTTAAGTCTTTGCAGGTGAATACAAAAGACATGCCTGACTGTTCCTATAAGCCAATCAGAAACCTTAAGTACTTCAAAGCAAAAAGGATAGGTAAAGCTTTTGTCTTTGTCTCCTTAAGGCAAATATGCTGTACCTGCCTTTCTTAATTATCTCTGGGAACTGTTATTGATGATAACGCTACCTAATGATTTCTTTTATTATAATTCTCTATACTCAAGCTAATGGGTTTATTATCTACATAAAGGTAGCCTATCACTACCCACTATCTGGGAATCTGTAAGATAAACTGTTTTCATCTAAAGGGGCACCCCACCTACAATTGGTTTTACTCTAGTTTTATGTTTGCTAATTAACAAAGTATATGTTTCAGAACTCAGCTTCTTGGAGTAACTAACCATGTAGTGGACACAGATGGTGGCAATGACTGAGACTGCTCCAGCTCACAAAGCAAATTTGTTAGATAGGACAGGCAGAGACCTCCAGACCCTGGATAGGCAGGGCCTGCACTAGGCCCCTCATAGGCAGGAAGCAGTTACAGAAGAGATGATTCGACGTCCATATACTCCCCTTAGGATTAAGGGATGGAGTCTCTGAAGGGGGAATTAAGTAGGCAGGTTAAAATCGATTAGGTTTGTGAGCTGGAAGACCATGCCTTCACCATGCCCCTGTGTGACCTCATCCCCTTACCTGATACCTTTGCCACGCCCCTGTGTGACCTCATCCCCCTACCTGGCCACACCTGGGTGCTCACCAGCCAATCAGGTTAATTAACCACTCCCCTTTGGAAGTGGGTTAAAAGCTTGGGACACAGTGTGTCCAGCCCTTCTCTTTGGCCCTGGCCTCTTGCCAGGAGGGGGCTTGCTGTAGCCCTGCGCCTTCAGGGCTCATGGCCTTCAGGCCACGGGCCCTAGGCTTCCTGGCCTACATGCTCCTCCAAGTGGCTGGTTCCTTGTGCTCGGTATGAACCCAGATTTCCCTCTCTCTTTTAATAAAGCTTGCGCTCTCCTATGCATCTTTCTCACTAAATAAAGCTTAAAATGTACCGTGCTGCTTCATTTATCTGTGCCAGTATTTGGAATTCTTCTCTACATATTAGGCAAGAACCCTCTTGGGCTTATTATTATTGGGGATTTAGTAAGCCCACGGTGAAATCGTATGGCACCCCAAATTCCAGTAGTACATATGGCACCCCAGATAGCACTTCTGAGGAACTTTAATGGGCCACATTTTGGTGTAAATTTTAGGGGGTCATGTCTGATTTCAGAGGGAGAGAGAGAGAATGAGAGAGAGAGAAAAAGAGAGAGAGAAACTTCCATGCACTGTTCAGGGATGGGAAAGTTCATGGCCAAGAGCCTGAAACTCAATCTAATTTTCTTATATGAGTGGCAGAATCCCAATTATTTTAGCCATCACCGCTGGATCCCAAGAACTACACTACAGCTGGGATTCAGAGCTGGAGCCAGGACTGAATTCAGGTATGCTGATGGGTATCCGGGCATAGGAGGTAATCAGTTCTCAAAGATCAGAGTGCTGACACCTTGATCTTGGGCTTCCAGACTCCAAAACTGAAGAAATTAATTTCTGTTGTTTAAACCACTCTGTCTCTTGTCTTAATAGGACAGCCTTAGGAAACTACTATACCAGGTAAATTGGACAAGGCTACTCTATTTAATATCACCTTATGGCTATCTAAAGAGGGACCATCTAAATACTAGTAGATAATAAAGGACCATGGAATTCCCTCTTTTAGTGTGTAAACTTTGGAATGTGAGAAATCTTGTAGAGAAGACTCTAACCTTAGTTTCCCCAGCTCTTCATCCAAATGTTTTTGTTTGCATGAGAAATGGAATAGACTGCCCTACTGCCAAGTGAAAGGTGCTAGCAGCCATCTAGAAAGGGGCATCAGTGCACCTCTGTGAGGCTAGCCATATGGTGTGTGGGTCAGGAGGGCAGCGAGAGAAAAGCAGGCTAGGCGCATAAAGCAGCCTGACCTGGAGTGAGAGCACTGAAGTTCAGAATGAAAGCACAGGGCCCACTCTGGTTAAAACAGGAAGCTATGCATGGTTCTTGTATATTGATTTCAGGGAACTGGCTTTGAGACAAAATAAAAATCTTTGGAGATTAAACCACTGCCTGCTTTCCTTTGTGGTTTCAATTTAAATATGTGTTTTTAAAGGACATTTAAAGGACATGGCAGAATTCATATACAATTTTCCAGCATGGCTTCTATACTTCTATTTGCTTGATATGGCTTTAATATAAATTGGTTTTCTGACCAATATGAATGCCAGAATTTAAAATCATTTTAAACATTTATGTTTTATTTTCTGTCTGCAATATATTTCATGAGAACTGATGACAATATCATTATCTCATGTTCAATTCTTTCTTGCTCTAAAATAGAGTTGAAAATAATAACAGCAAATTTTTACTAAGAACATATTAAACACCAAGTTATCATTTTACTTCCATTATTTTATTAATCTGAATAGAAACTTAGTAAAGTATTAGGATTTTAGTAAACCCTTGTGAAGTAAATACATAAATGAATTGCACAGATAACAAAAATGCCTAGAAGAATTTTTGAAGGTCATAAAGTAAATAACAGAGGGAAGATTTGAACCCAGGTCTCTATGATTCCAGATTATAAATTCTTTTTGCTGCTTTGTTGTTGTTGTTGTTAAAATTTATTTATTTGAAACCCAGAGTTACAGAATTAAAGAAAGGCAGAGGGAGAAGGAGAGGGAGAGGGAGAGGGAGAGGGAGAGACAGAGAGAGAGAGAGAGAGAGACAGAGAATCTTCCATCCTCTGGTTCACTCCCCAAAGGGCCATAAAGGCCAATGCTGGAATTTGCTGAAGCCAGGAGCCAGGAGCCTCATCTGGGTCTCCCCTGTGAGTAGCAGGGGCTGCAGGACTTGGAACATCTTCTGCTCTTTTCCCAGATACATGAGAGGGGAGCTGGACAGGAATTGGAGCATCAGGGTCAGGAACCAGTACACACATGGGATGCCGGTGTTGCTGGCAGAGGCTTTACCTGCTACACCACAACACCGGCCTCAGATTACAAATTCTTAACCACTATATGATGCTACGAAATACAAGACTATAATGGGGAAATGTTTCTTCAAAATCCAGTGAAAGATGATATTTTGTCAGTTTGATTTTTATATGCTAAATATTTTCCTCTAATCTATATGTCACTAGTTTTTATGCTAAGTATGTTTTGTTAATATGTTGGGACTTTTTTGTTGAAATAAAATGTTCTTTGGGAAGTCTGTGGGTTAAGTTTTATGACAGTTAAATGCTTTCCTGAAAGCTAGAGGCACTTGTTCCTGCAGGCATGAAATTCTAAGGATATGGGCCCATTGTTCTCTGGACTTTGAGAAATCAGGATTCTTTAAGTACTCATTAAATTGTGGAACAACTGACAACAAATTTTTAAAACAGGATGAGGAAACTTTTGCAGGTTCAAAGTAATGCAATATTTCTACAATAAATATAAAGGAAAACATGTAATACCTCCCCTTAAAACATGGAAGATCAATTGTAAGTTAAATTCACATTATAATTTTTAAAAAACATATTCACAGCTTTTAATAATATCATCAATTTTCAAAATGATATATTAACAAAATTTTCAGTTAGCTTTTGTGACTATTAATTTGCTTTGAGTTTCATCACAGACCTAAAGGTCAAACCAACCATTAACTGCTGATCCTATTAAATCTTTTGGGACCTAGAATCATAGCATAAATTATGCTTGGAATTAGCACTATTAATTAGGAAAAAGGATATTTGTCTTTCATGTCTCCATTAATATTGGCCCAGCTAACCATTTGTTTACTATATTATAATTTTAAATTATTTTGATTGATAAGCTATTTTATATATATTGTCAAAAACTATTACAAACTTAATATTGGAAATAAGGCATGGTTCACAAACAGTGGATTTTCATAGAAATAAAAACAACAAAAGTAACATACATAGAATTTTCCTTTGTCAGTGCATGCACATTTATATGATAAGCACATTATGATTTCACATAATCTGTTTTTTGTTCTCTGCAAGACATTCCTGATTTTCATAACTTACTTATATTTATACTGGTGGGAAGCATTCTCTCTATAATTTTCATGGAGTTTTCTTTACTCAATTTTCACACATAGTTACTTATTAGTTTTTCTGAAACTATATTATTTAAATCTGGTTTTTAAGATATTCAATTCTTTTTATTTATATGATTAAAGATTTATCACTTATTGAAACTACACAAAAGGATAGCTCAAGGATATTTCTAACAGAGTAACACAATTGGATTTTTGCTTGAGTTCTTAAGAATTGATCTCCTTTTACCCTCCTGTTTTCTTTTTAAGAATGTTTATGTATTTTCATTTACTTGAAAGATGAAATAACAGAGAGATAGAGAGAGGAAGGAAGGAAGGAAGGAAGGAAGGAAGGAAGGAAGGAAGGAAGGAAGAAAAAATAAGAAAGAAAGAGAGAAATAAAGAGAGAAAGAAGGAAAGAAAGAGAAAAAGAGAGAGAGAGAAAGAAAGAGGAGAGAGAATTTATCCGTCTGCTAGCTTACTCCCCAAATGCCCACAACAGCTAGGGCTGAGCCATGCAGAAGCCAGGAGCCTGTGGGTAGCAGAGTCCCAAACACTTGAGCCATCATCTGCTCTCTCCCAGGGTGCACTGGTAGGAGGCTGGATTAGAAATGGAGCAGCTGGGACTCAAACTGGCACTCCTAAATAGGATGTGGGTGTCCTAAACAATAAACTCTTAAAGCAGTTCTCCCTCTTTCCTATTTTCCTATAGTGGAATAATTATTTTTAAAAACTTAGATAACTATTCTGAGGACATCTTCACCTATTTTATATTAGAGTAACTTATTCAAGAACACAATACAAACACATCCGTTTATCAATTTATCCACAGCTTCTATTCATTCAAGTATCTACTGGCTCATAGAATGAACAAATATACTACTAACTGACACAATTTATAGTATGCAGGTCTAAAACAAGTTTAAAATATATTCAGGCTTCACTATTTGATGATTTTAATATCATTTTTAAAAATATGAATGATTCTAAGAAGTTTATGGAGAAAATGAATATGTGATCAATGAAAATATATATTTGTCAAAAAATCTGACCCATCATAAGATGATCATGTACATTGATATTTCTTAAGACATTTATGTAGTATTTTGATGGAGAATGATAGCAACATATTGTTAATTTTTTATGCCTCGGCTGGGATGATCATAGAAATTTATTCTTATTTTACTTCTGTAATTGCCTTTAACTTCTATCACTTCTATCAGTATTACACTGTAAGTATTTAAATATTTATTTCTTATATGCATAGCCTACAAATGCTTTAATCGTAGCTCAAAATTTCATCATCCACATCAGAATTTTAAAACAGCCTCTTTATTTTCTCCAATTATTTAGTCTAACCAACTTTCAGTAGACCTGAATTCCACATCAGAGTGACTTTTCTGAAGAAATCTAACCCTTATTCATTTGATCAAAAACCATGGAATGAAATATTACTTCTTTAAAATGATATGGGAGACTTCTGTGTACTTGCTCAGTCTTATCTTCCATTAGTCTCTGCCGTCAATAGATAATTTGTAGACACCTAAATCCACTGTGTAATATCATAGCTCTATTAACTTTCCCACAGTGTCTAGGATGACTTATCTTTCAATATTTGCCAAAAAACCTACTATTCATGCTTTAAAATTCAGTGCAAGTAGGGTGGAACTTCTGGAATGGTGGGATAAGAAATTTGGAAAATCTCTCCACAAAAGCATCAGTGAAAACTCCCAAATTCCCCAAAACAATCATTTCAGAATTATGAAGACCAACCTAAGATATGCATTAATTGTTTGCTTCCTCTTCTGTTTATGGGAGGTGCCCAAATGGAAACTTCCTTTTTGTACTAGTCAGATATATGGATTCAAACCAGAAAGCTGAAGAAGAGAAAGTGAGGAGATGATAAATGAAACTACAAGAGTGAATGAGATCACCAAGGGGAGTGTGTGCCAGGTGAAAAGAGAAGAGGGAAGCTTGAGGAACACTCAGCAGATTGTCACACAAAGAACTTAGAAAATCTGTGGACAGAGAAGTAGAATGGAAATTCCGAGAAACTCATGTCAGAGAATTACACGTCTGAAGCAGGGGCAAGGACCTGGTAAATGTAGCTGATCTAATTGTCACAGTAATCATCTATTTATACAGTTTCATAAACTGATTGGTATAATCAATTTATGCTGTAATGAATTTTCTCCTTTGTCCTCTCACTTTGTTACTGGTTGCATAACACCCTTCAAGTATGATAACCTCTGTCATGTAATACTTGAGGAAAAACTATGATTATGTGTGAATAGTAGTCTGTGATAATGTTTATCTATTTTCTGAGAGACAAAGATACATGGTGACATACCAGTTCATTTCCTTTTGATTTATATCCAGTAATGGTATTGCTGGATCTTATGGTAGCTTTGTTTTAACTTTTTGAGGAATAACTTTGTTGTTCTCCAGAATGGTGACACTAATATATGTATTCATATATAGTGTGTAAGGATTCCCTTTTCTCCACATCACTCTTTGATTTGGAGTTTTCATAGAAATTTATAAAAATGTGGCATAAGATTTCAAAATACAAATGCAATATATAATTTTGGGGGAAATTAAATTTATAATATTTTAAAGAAGCATGGGTCCATGAATGTAGAGTTTGGTAACATCTTGCTTCAACAAGTAATGTATGAAATTCAGTCAGAGAAAAGTTGGGTTTTCATTAAGCACAAATATGATCTATCTGATAAGCTTTGGCTTCTAGTAAGACTTATAAAGAAGCAAATCTTTTCTGAGAGCTTGACATATTTGTTTTTATTTATTAATATTGATTAACAAAGCAAGGGTAAGAGAATATTGTTAAATGAGTGGAGAGAGTTTCTAAGGATAAAATTTTCAAATTAAAAATATAAACATACTCTGCTTATGCAATATTCAAAATAATTTCCTAGGGTGCCTCATTAAGTATAAATTAAGCAGGGCTGACTCCATGGCTCACTTGGTTAATCCTCCGCCTGCGGCACTGGTATCCCATATGGGCGCCGGGTTCTAGTACCGGCTACTCCTCTTCCAGTCCAGCTCTCTGCTGTGGCCCAGGAAGGCAGTGGAGGAAGGCCCAAGTGCTTGGGCTCCTGCACCAGTGTGGGAGACCGGGAGGAAGCACCTGGCTCCTGGCTTTGGATTGGCACAGCGCACCAGCCACAGCAGCCATCTGGGGAGTGAACCAGTGGAAGGGAGACCTTTCTCTCTGTCTCTCTTCTCACTGTCTCTAATTCTACCTGTCAAATTAAAAAAAAGGCTAAATTAAGCAAAACAAAGAAATATTATCTTTTCTTTCCGTTCTGCCTATCTCTATCTTTATTTCTCTCTGTGTGTAAGACAAAAAATTCTGATGTTGTCATGCTTTAAATGCAGGAAATAGGGTCCAACTTTGCACTAAAGTGATATTAGGAATGAATCACTTTCCCCACTGACTGTTTAGGGATGAAGATCTTTGACCAAAAAGAAAGAATTAATTTTAACAACAATGTTAAAGATTTCTTGTTTGATGAATTTACAGGCTCTTTATTAGAGTCTTTTTTGCTTACCATTTCAATAATCAAGGAAGCTAGGCACTTTTATTTTCATCTGCATATAAAAATAATATGAACCAGCTGTTTAATGAATTAGTCAAAATGTTGATCTTTAGATCTGGGTAAAATATCGTTTCTTCTAAGGATCCTGCCTTTTCTGACCTTGTTAAATTTTCCACTCCCTATCTAGCATATGCCATTGCAACTGTTTCTTTTAACATTTCTCCATCCTACTTTCCCATAGCTTAGTTAAAATGTCTTCCCATGTTGCAAATGTATACTTTTCATGAGAGAAAAGAAATTATTTTCGTTTACCTAGAAGAGTGTCTGGCATAGGGTACATGTAGTATGTATTTAATATACAAAATCAAAACACCATGACCTTCCTGTTTGCAGTTTTACTCATCGGGTATGGTGAAGGAAGTGTCAAACTGTTTTGCCTTTAAAATTCACAGATTATTTTTATCAACTTATTTACCCTTGAACAGAGTAGATCACTTTTACCATAGTCTGCTGCTATACCATTTGAAGTATATCTATGTAACACAACAATTTGTTCATTGTGAGACATATTAAGTATTGGATTGATTTCTAAAGAAATAGAAACTATGATATTTGAAAATATCATTTTAAAGTATTTTTGTATTCTTTAGTAAGAAATCAGCATCTCTCAAAAGGGATGCTTTGACTTTTCAATTATGAAAATTGTAGTGATATTTGGAAATGACATTTAAATTTAACTTTTACCAAATTGAAGATATCACTGTATTTGTAACTGTCAAATGAACAACGTATGAAGAAATTGAAATTCTCCCTGTTAATATTGTCCTGTTTTGACATTTCTTGAAATCTTTGCTGGTGTTGTGCACATATATTGCATTTTTCTTTTCACATGAAAAGTAATATTTTTCATTTCTATCCTGAGAGTAACAAGCACTTTGTTCACAAGTTCAGAAACTCTACTCTTATTTTTGTAGCAAAATACAAGATCCCTATGACAAGATTACTTTTCATTGAAGTTACTGTGGGGAAGCCTGTATCAGAGTCTTGCCTTTTCTTTTTGAATTCCCTATGCTATAGTTGATACACTGAAAAACTAACAAATAGTGATTTAGCTGTGTAGGTTTTAAGAATCCTGGCAAGATCTTAAAGCACTGGGATACATCACAAAAAATACTGGCACCTACAAGGGGCAGGTAATGCTTTTCTATTGCTGGTGGTACATCTTTTTGCTACTAAGCTATCTGCAGTATTGGTTCTATATGATCAACTCTTCTTGGTATAGGCATACCTTAAAAGTGACAAAAATAACTCTTTGTTCATCTTAACTTTCAGGAGGCAAACAAACTTGTTAAACATAAATTATCTAATATACACAGAGAGTACCAGCTGCAGTAACTATTTTTATATTTTATATTGGATTTTTAGCTCAACCTAAACAATCACAGTAAGAAATTGAATATGTTTTAGACACTCAATAAAGGATTCTGAGAACTTGTACTCCAGCTAAAAATGGAAAAAAAAAAAGAGGTGAGACAGATTTAATAATGAAATTAGGATTATTTGACGTTTCTGGTCACCCTAAGAGCTTTGGACCTTAAAAGAAACATTGAATTATTATCATAGATTCCAGAATTTGTTCTCCATTTAAAATCTGGGCAACTCCTGGGAAATTTTATTAAAACTATGTTACATGAAAATTATAAGTGTACTTCAAGGTAAAAAGCAGATTACTGGTTTTCTTGGAGAGTTGTAGGCAGCATTCCTTTTTGACCTGAAAATGCTAAGTGGCTGGGAGAAGGGCAAAGAGGATATCGGGCACAATAAGGGACCTGAGCTTAAAAATGTTGTCTTTTTTGGCTTGACATGAAACTCCTCTTCTTTATCCAGGTCAATAGGCAACCATGCAGTAGAGGTAATGGGAGATTTTGCCACAAGAAGCACTGAGCCTGTAAAGTCTCCATGTCCTTGTGTGCCAGAGGGTCCCCTCCTTCACCTAAACGTTGACAGCCTGAAGCAATACTTGCTGCAAAGTACTTTATCTTCATGGGTTGGGCACTCCTAAGAAAGCTTTTTCTGACCCTAATTAGCACTGGGAAGGTTCAGTCCTGGTGGATTGCCAGCAGAATCAGATGGTAATCACAGGAAGCACCCCCAAAAAGTAGGCCAAGATCAGTGATGGTCTGCAAATCCAAAAATAAAAAAAAAAAAAAAAACAGGACTCAGAGTTTACAATAGTCCAAATGTCCAGCATTTAAAAAAATGCAAATCATGCCAAGAAACTAAGATCATGACTTAATTGAGGAAAGGCAACCATCTGACACCATTAGGATGTTGGAAAGATAAAAAAAAACATTTCAAGTAACTGTCTCAAAATTAGTTCAAATGTCACAAAATTCTTGCTAAGTTAATGAAAAAATAGGGAGGCTGGTATTATGGAGGCAGCAGTTAGGCTACTGCTTGGCATGCCCATATCCCATATCAGAGTGCCTGATTTGAGTCCACTCTACACTCTTTCTTCTATTCAGCTTCCTGTTTACGCACCTGGGAGGCATTAGAACATGACTCTAGTAGTTGGCTTCCTCCCTTGCAACATTAGAGATCCAGATAGAGTTCCCCAGTCCTGGCTTTAGCCTGGCCTAGCCTGGTTGCTGTGGGCATTTCGAGAGTGAACCAAGAGGTGGATGGTATTCCTCTTTTTTTTCCGCTCTTTCTGCTCCTCTCTCTTATTTGTCACTTTTTCTTTCATATAAGTAAAAAACAAATTCTTAAAAATGAAAAAATAGAAAATATTAGCACAGAAATAAAAGGCATAATAAATAATGAATGCAAATGATAAAACTTAAAAAATGTAACAGAAATTAATGAAAACTTGCTGGGTGGGCTGGTAATTGAGGAACAGAGGAGAAAATAAGTGAACTTGAGGGTAGATAAGACAGATTTATCCAGGTTGAACCAAAAATAAACAATCAAATCCTTAGGGAACTGTGGAACAATAATAAAATCTCCAAAATTCATATCATTGAAATCCCAGACAGAATGCAAAAGAGTGGGATCAAAGGATTATTTGAAGAAGTAATGGCTGAAAATACCCCACATTTGGCAAAAGAGTCAAGAAACTGATGACATCGAAATAAGATCAACCTCCCCAAATTGACTCCAGGACACATCATAATTAAATTTCTAAAAACTAAACCCAATGACAAAAAAGCCTGGAAATTAACCAAGGAAATGATGCATTACATTTAGGGAAACACAACTCAATTGACAGCAGATTTCTTTTCTGAAATAATGGAAATAATGAAATCATGGAAAACAAAAGAAATAGCACAATATTTTCCCAAGTGCTGAAAAAGAACTTTCCATAATACTTTTTACATGCAGTACATGGAATGAATGGAAAATATACACTCATATCAAGAATATGTGTGAAAAAGTCTAAGTACACAGATAAAAGGCAGGGATTCAGACAGAAGATTCAAACAATAACATAATTGTATGCTTCTAATAAACTTGATTCAAATTCAATGACTAGTTTGGAAGTTAGCAGATGGAAAACTATACCATGGAAACATTAATTTTAAAAGATCAGGGATGGCTATACTAATATGTAATTAACTAGAATTCTGAGCAAATAAAGTTACTAGAAATAGAGAGATAATGCAAATATGATGGAAAGATCAATCTACAGAGAAACAAGACAACCCAAAGTAAATATAATTAGCAGTAAATACAATTCTCAAGCTATATGAAACAAAAACTGATTGAGCCAAAAGGGAAAATAAATAAATAATCAAATAAAGTTGGAAACTTCATTGTTCTTTCAGAAATTATGGAAGTACTAGACAGACAATGAGTAAGGATATAGGTGATATGAACAACATAATTCATCAACAGGACTTATGTGACATAAATAATTACATTTTCTTTAAGTACTTATGCAGTATTTACCAAGATAGAAATTATCATCATCCATAAAAGCATTTTTAAGAATTTGAAAGAATTGACATAAATAGAGCATATTTATTATCATAGAAACAAAAGATATCTGTATACATATGAAAATTATGCAACATATTCCTTAGTAACCTATCCACCAAGGAGCAATGGTCAATGCATAGAACTGAAAATGAAATATTTTAAATCAGTAAATTATGTTTCAACCTTAAAGAAATAGTAAACAAGAGCAAAGTAAACCCAGAACCAGCAGAAAGGGAGGAAACCTGAAGAAAAGAACAAAACCCAATAAAATTGAAAACAGGCGAATCACAGAAAATCAATGAAGTAAAATGTTGGTACTTGAAAAAAATCAGCAAAATTGGCAGACCTCTGACAATACCATAAAAACATAGAGAAATGACAAAAATAATGAATCCCTGGAATGACACAGCTTTTTCACTATGAATCTCACTACATTAAAAAGGATAATAAGGAAACACTCTGAACCATTTTATGGTTTTAAATTCAACAACTTAGAGAAAATGAAACAATTCCTCAAAAATCATAGGCATCCAAAACTGAGCAATCATGAAATACATAACTTAAGTAATCCCTATTATATTAAATAAATTGAATTCATACTCAGAAAGGCAGTCATGTGTAAAAGCAAAATTAAAACTAAACAAAACAAAAAAATTAGCCTCAGATGGGGATTTACACCATATATTTAAGAAATAATTCCACAGGCAGGCATTTTACCTAGTGGCTAAGATGCCAATTAAAATGTTCATATCCGACATTGGAGTACCTGGGTTTCATCTTGGCTCTGGCTCTTGACCCCAGCATTCTGCTTTTATGGTATAGGGGAGGCAGCAGTGATGGCTCAAGTAATTGGGTTTTTTCCTACATGGAAGACTTGGACCTAATTCCTGGTTACTGGCTTCTCTGCACCTCTTCCTACAGTTACAGGCATTTGAGGAATGAACCAGCAGATGAAAGCTTGTCATCTCTCTCTCGTTAATAAATAAATACATAAATTTTTGAAAGAATTAATGCCATTAAAAATCTTTTCCAAATATTAGAATAACTAAATGCTGAGGCAAGTATTAATTTGATGTCTAAATCAGATGATGATACAAGGAAACTACAGAGCAATAACTCTCATGAAAATGGATGCAAAATACTCAACGCAATATTAGCAAATTATGAATCAAACATTTGGTGCAATAGTTATGATTCCCCTTGGGTTGCCTGCATCCCATATTGGAGTACAAGGTTTGAGTCCCAGTTCTTTTTCTGATTTCAGCTTCCTCCTAATGTATATTCTGGGAGGCAGAAGGTGATGGCTCAAGTACTTGGGTTTCTGCCACCTATGTGGAACACTCAAGCTGATTTCCAGACTCTTGGCTCTGGTCTAGTTCTTCCTGGACTGTTGTAGTCAATTGGCCAGGAAACCTGATGATAGAAGATCTATTTCTTCTGTTTCTATCTCTTTGTCTTTCACAATAAAAATGGAAAAATTTAGCAAATCAAATCTAACACATATATAAAGAATTATTCCCCATGACCAAGTAGAATTTATTTTAGATATACAGAGTCAATATTCAAAAACAAAATAATACATCATATTAACATGCTGAAGAATCAAATCATAGGAATTGATGTAGAAAATGCATTTGACAAAACTTAACACTCAAAAATTTTCAGCAAATTTGGAATAGAGAGGATATGTCAACTTTGTAAAGAGTTTCTAAAATAACTCTATGGTTAATGTACTCAAAGAACTTAATGCTAATATTGCAAAAAGACACAGTTGTATACTCTCATCACTCCTATACCACATAGTACTGGAGGCTGTGTTCATTGCTATGAGGTATACAAAAAAAAAAAAAAAAAAAAAAAAAACCTGTCCTTGTACATACATAAAAATTCTAAGAAAGCTACAGAATTTTCCTCCAATTCATATGTTAATTCAGCTAGATCACAGGACACAAGATCAATACACAGAAATTAATCACACTTTTACACACTAAGAAGTGATACTGCTCTTTTAAGATTACTTTAAAGAAAACAAAGTATACATAAATTTAGCAAAATGTATTTAGGATCTCAATGCTACAAATTACAAAATTCTGAAGTGAAAAACCAAAAATCAGAATAAATGGAGAGATATGCTCTGCTCATGAATTGCAATACTTAACATATCAAATATTCGGTTTTTCCTAACTTGTCTGTAAATGTAAGGAAATTTTCAAGAAAATCTCAGAAAGATACTTTGAAGGTATAGACAATTTGTTTTCAGATGGATATTGAAAGTGAAAGAAACTGGAATAGCTGAACCAATTTAAGATTTATTTTATATATTTGAAAGGCAGAGTTACAGAGAGAGAGAGAAAGACAGAGATCTTCCATCTGCTGGTTCGACTCTCCAAATGGTGGTAATGACCAGTGTGGGCCAGGCCATTGGAGCCAGGAGATTCATCCAGATCTCCCATATGGGTGCAGGGCTCTAAGCACTTGGGCCATCCTTCACTGCTTCCTGAGGCACATTAGCAGGGAGGTGGATCAGAAGTGGAGTAACCAGAAGTATAACTGGCACCCATATGGGATGTGGTGTTTCAAATAGAGACTTATCTTGCTATGACACAAAGCTGGCACTGCCAAAACAATTTTGAAAAAGAAAAAGAAACTGAAAGAATCACTCTTCTAATTTTAAGGTTTACTATGTAACTACACTGATAAAGACCATGTGGTATTAGTATAGAGCTAGATACATACATCAATACAACAGAATGGAAAACCCAGAAACACTTTAACACAGATAGGCCAAATGACTTTTGGCCAAGAAATAAAATGAAATCAATGGAGGAGGGAGAGTCTTTAAAATAATGGTGATTGAATGGTCAGAAGTTCACAGACCAAAGAATTTCAACATCAACTTCATACTATATGCAGAAACAACTTAAAAGGATTTAAATGACTGTACTGAAAGGACTACATGAAAGATTGTTATGATAAATCTGTTCTATGTCTTGTGTGTGCACGCACACACATACACACATATAATAGCATTTTTACTGTGACAGTATGCGATAGTTTTACAAGGTACTGCTTACCATTGGAGGAAACAGAATAAACAGAATTTGTTTTTTTAAAAAAAACTCAAAATTTTTTATTTCAAGTGCCTGTTTCAGCAATATCAAAATATATGTTTCTCATGCATGCATTGATTCTTTTTATAGGTTAATATATAGTATTTAATGAATATTTCAAATTTTAAGACACAATTAGAGTTTACAACAAAGCACTGGAAAAATATAGAAAACTTAAGAATCATTTTGCTAAATCAGTACTTCAAATATAAAATAAGAACGAAGGATATTGTATATGCTAATGATCAGAATGTGCCTTTCCCAATTCTTAATTTTTTTTCTAATCTCTTACTAAAACCTCAGAAACTATGAATTATATACTGGAAGTACGTAATTCTCAACAATCAATTGAATGATGAGTGGTTTGATTCTCCTTACAGATACAATTATTTACTCAGCAACATGTAAGTCACTGAAATAGTAACTCTATATTACATACAGAGTAACTTCATATTATATGTGTGTGTGTTTGTGCGTGTGTGTATGACATACACAGAGGGAGAAAGGGCACTAAAACTCCCAAAGCTCTAGTTGCTGGGGAAAAGCTGCAAAATATGAAATTGCATAATGGATCTGTGCTCCCACAAAAAGACTGAAGTGCAGGACAGCTGTGAAGAGATCTGGACCATTCAAGGAATACAGAGGCTGATATGAAGAATGGAACAATGCATTCCAGGTCATTCAAATGGAATTCACATGCACAGTCCACTGTTTGAAGAAACTTTTTGGCAAAAGTTTACAGTCTTCAGGTTTGGCAAAAGTCTTTCTCATAACTCTATAGAATGTAGTTGCAGTATGCATGGACATCATTTTTGAAAACTCAAATATGTGACAAAGGTCATAAATACTTCATTTTTAATTAACTGGAAAGATCCTCTATTAACTGGTGAGATCAGTCATTTTTCAAATTTTGATCTGAAATGGTGAGTCCCAGAAGGAGGCAGAAAGTGAATATGTCCGTGTTTGCCTGTGTTGTTTCTTGTAACTGTAATTGAATTGAAAATAATATAAAACTATGATTGTGTTCCAACAACATGTCTTCTGAAACCTCCTTGATTCTGAAGTAATATTTTACACAGAATCTACCCCATTAACTTAGTTAACTTACTTTAACTGAGTTAACATTCACTCATTTGTTAAGTTAGCTGATGAAACAATTTACTTCCAAAACTCTTTCCTAAGATTTGAAACTTTGTTAATTACTGTGTTAATTATTATTACTTCTTATAATCTGTTTCATCCACACAGCAATGATTTCCATTCATTTTAGAAATAATTTTTTATATTTTAAAAATATTTATCTATTTATGGGGGAGAGAGAGAGAGTGAGCGAGCGAGCTTCTACCCAAAGGTTCACTCCCTGCATGACCACAACAGCCAGGCCTGGGCCATGCCCAAGTCAGGAGCCAGGAACTCTATCCTGGTTTCCCAGATGAGTATTAGGGCCCCAAGTAATTGGATCATCTTCCACAGCCATTCCAGGGGCATTAGCAGTGACCTGGATCAGAAATGGAGTATCTGGAATGAAATTGGCACTCTGTTATGGGATGCTGACATTGAAAGTGGTAACTTAACCTACTGCACTAAAACTCTGGTCCCATTTTAGTGTCAATTTCTTATTCCTAGTACTTATTCAATTTCACTTCATGTGGTTTTGGTAGAATGGATTTCAATGCTTGCTACAAGATATATAAGTGTCATAGCCTGGTCCATCAGAGAACTGCATCATTTGACCTCAGCAGCTGAAACAGATCGACATGTGGCCTAATTCAGGGCAATCAGAATCTAGACATATATCATACCTTTGTTATGAGTCCTTGAACATGAAAAGCACTCTTGCTGACAGATTTGAAGTCTGTACAATGTGCATTTTAGATATTCTGCAGGTCTTCATGATACCACCAGGGGGCACTCAAAATGAGACCACAGTCTACAGAGACAGAAAGTCTAAAGGTGGAGACAAAGTTCTGATAATGCTGTTTGAGGTTTTTAACCAATAAAACATTTTTCCAGCATAAGCTAATAAATTTCATCTTGTTTTAAGCCATCTGGGTCAGTTTTGTGTCATATTTAATTTAAAGAGGATAAAAATAGCCCCTCTATCAATTACTCTCAACACTTTAGATTTAGATTTGGTAATGTTTATTAAAAATTACAATTGTGGTCTCTTTTGTCTTATACTGGGAAGCTGACAGTAGGCTCATGCTTGTTGCATTCCTTGGTCCCCCACTGTTATCAGCCCAGTATCTGCTTTTTGAATGCTTAAAAAAATTTAGTCTTGTATTAGCTTTCTTAAAAATTTATTTGAAAAGCAGTGATACAGACAGAAATCTGTCATTTAGGTCACCTCACAAATGCCAGCAATAGCCAGGACCAGGCCAGGCCAGGAGCTGGGAAATCAATATTGATCTCCCATGTAAGTTGTAGGAACCCAACTACTTAACCTTCAATTGATACCTTCCAGGTCCACATTTGCAGGATGCTGGAGTCGGGAGCAAAGCCAAGACTTGACCCAGGCTCTGCAATATGGGCTAAGAGATCCCTAAACCCTCAATGAGTATTTGTTAATAGATTATTTCCTTTTTCCAAGTTTCTACTGAGATTTTTATTTGTTTTTCTCTTCCTTAGATTTCTGCATCATAGATACTTAAACAACATTTGATAAATTACTGCTCCTCTGAAGTCTTATATTCTGTTTGTATGTTTTCAAAAATATGAATGTATGTACAAACAATACATTTCTTGTTAAATCCCTTCCTAGTAATTTTAAGTTCTTGGTTTCTAACATGAATGAAATGTTTTTTCCATAATTTTACAATATTATTGGTACAGAAGAAACTCTTGATTTTGGATTATTCACTTTGAATATAGACATTCTCATCAACTCTCATTTCAATTGTAATCATATTTCAATTAATTGTCTTGTAAAGGAGAGTGGGAGAGAGAATGGGGAGGGAGGGAGGAAGGGAATCTCATTAAGTTCTTAGAACTGTAAATACAAACCACACTGAATCTGTTAAAAAACTAATTCAATTTTTTAAAAAGACCAAACAGATAAATAAAGTAGCTACAAATTATAAAAATGAAAGAAAAAGTCTACCAATAAGAATAATTTTCTCTATATCCTTAGGTCATATTACATTACTGATTAGTTTAGCATTTAAAGAAAAATGTTTTTGTCTACACTGACTTGCCACTTGTCTTTGCTTTTATTATTTTTTTTTACTATCATTTATTTACTTACTTATCTGAAAGGCAGAACATGAGAGAGAAAGAGAGAGAGAGAGAGAGGAGAAAAGAGAGAGAGAGAGAGAGAGCGTTTCTATTTGCAAGTTCACTCTCCAAATGGCTTCCAACAGTCAGTGTTGGACCAGGCTAAAGACAGGAGCCAGGATCTCACATGAGAGGCAGGAGCACAAGCACTTGTCATCTGCTGCCTTCCCAGGATCATTGGGAAGAAGCTTGATTGGAAGTGGAGCAGCAAGTACTCCAAAAGGTTTTCTGAAATAGGATGCAAGTGATCGAAGTGGTGGATAAACGTGCTGCACCATGTTGCCAGCCCCAGCCACTTGCCTTTTAAAATTTTTCCTTTCTAATTTCTTGTCCCAAAGTTTTGTTTCATTTTTAACTTATTATTTTAGAATAATTATACACAAATTGCAAAACCAGTACAGATAATTGCTTTACAGTCTTCATCCAGCTTCCCCTAAGAATAGCAAATTTTATACCTTGGTACAAGTGTCAAAACCAGGAAATGAACATCAATGCAATACTATTTTTAACTACAGACAAATCAAATGTACTAGTCGATGTGCTCAATTATTAGTTTTCTGAGTGTAGGTGCTAATATGCTAACTTAGGAACTGAGTAATAATACACATGACAATTCTGATATATTGCCAAATTGTTTCCCCAAAATGGATCCAATTTGTAAAAGCTCTGTAGGAAGATTTCCATCACAGTGAATTTATAGAAAACATTGTTACCTCTTATTTTGCGACTATTTGTGTGTTGGAAATTGATAATTATATTATTGAATATGTACTCTGCAATTTTTAGTTACTATGAAGCCTGCCTTATTTTCCACATGTTGCATTAATTACATAAAGATTTTTTTCTGAAAAACTGCACATATACTGTGCGCAAACTATTACTATATGAGCATATAATCAACATGTATTTCCTTGAAATTATATAAATTGTATTCTTATGTCTATTGTCATCTTTCCATTTTGTTAATTGTAAACAATTTCAAATATTATATATTATGGAAACAGAATTTTCAAGTCAGGATATTTAAGAGAAATTAAATAGCTACCATTGGGAGAGTTTGTTTCCTGTCAGTAGCTCTCTGCCTAGGCTTGTATCAAGATTTACAACTCTGTTAGCAAGCCTTTATTTTATTATGCTGAAAGAGGGTGTCCTTCCTTGCCTACTCTGTGTTCCCTTGAGTTAGGGCTGAGAGACATGAGTTAGGTCAATTGTGCTTTTCCGCTCTAGGAATTTTTTTGAAGAATTCCTCTAATGGGAGAAAGAATACCTTGCCACATTCAGATTCACTAGCTTGCGTGAGTTCTGAGGCAATTTTAAGTTGTCTCACTGTCTGTCAAGGTTTCTGTTAATGTCATCACATCATAAACATTTCTCTTCTGCTTTTTCGTAATGAATTATGGAGTAACTCTTTCTCAACATTGAAGAATAATTTTCCCCTCGGAGAGATGAAGTAAAGTTTTTGCAAGGTTTACTAGGTTGTTTTATATGTTCCTTTATTGGGAAAATGAAATGTCTGCTGTCTGAGGCATGTGGGTTCCCCTGTTGCATTGATCTATGGTGTGTTTCTGTTCAAGGCTGGTGATCTGACTTCAAACCTTTCTGCACTATGGATTCTTCATGTTCACTAAGTTGTTTCCTATCTATGGGCTTGAAAACATGCATTTTGTCCAGTTTTTAACCAGGATTCCCTTGTGATGTGTGTGTTGTTTTCCCAGCTCCTATCATCACCATTTTGGATTATTAGAACCTTCAGTACAATTATGGTTAAGTATTTCCTGAAAAATTTTTCCAGCAACCATTACTAATAACTTTTACTCTTCAAATTCAGTACTGGATACTGGTTTCATCCCAAAACAAACAATGGCATGAACAAAAGAGAGTTCACGGTACACATCCTGAAAACATGAATTGTGTGACTTTTTATTTTTTTAAAAGATTTTATTTATTTATTTGAGAGCTAGAGTTACAGACAGTGAGAGGGAGAGATAGAGAGAAAGGTCTTCCTTCTGTTGGGTCACTCCCCAATTGGCCTCAACGGCCGGAACTGTGCTGATCTGAAGCCAGAAGCCAGGTGCCTCTTCCTGGTTTCCCATGCAGGAGCAGGGACCCAAGCACTTGGACCATCCCCCATTGCCTTTCTAGGCCACAGCAGAGAGCTGGATTGGAAGAGGGGCAGCCAGGACTAGAACCAGCTCCCATATGGGATGCCTGTACTGCAGGTGGAGGATTAACTTACTGTGCCACCGTGCTGGCCCCATGTGTGACTTTTTAAATATATTTACATTTTAGCTCTTACATGCTGAGTAACTTTTACCCTGGTTAGAATTCTCATTAAAACAATTTAAGAAATGGGTTTAAAAATTATTTACTCACATAACATTTTGTATATCAGAAACATGGGCCATCAATAATTTCAACATTAAACTATTTTTATTGAAATACTTATTGAGAAAAGTGTAGGCTCTTATATATATTGTATGAAATAATACAGAGAGATCCTAAATATACTCTATTTTATCTCCAATGATAGGATTTAAAACTCCTGCCTAATATCATGAACTATGTGCACTGATACAGTTCACTGATCATTTATTAATTTGTATGGGGCTGCTTATGTAGTTCTATACAATGTTTGTCACATATGTAAATTCATGTATCTGCTGTACAGTCAACATTCTGACAGCCCATCATCACAAAGATCCCTTCTGTTGCCCTTTAATAACCAAATTACCACCACTCTATTTGTTCCCCTCTGCCTCTTCCCTAACACCTGGCCACCATTAATATGCTCTTTCCTTGTAAAATTCTGTCACTTCAAATATGTAATGTAATTAGAGTCATGCAGTATGCAACAATTGGAAATTGAATGTTTTCACCCATCCAATTCACTGGAGACATATTCAAGTCTTTGTGTGGATGAACAATTTATCCTTTATATTTCTAAGTAGTAATCTCTGGTTTGTATGGGCCACACTTTGCTCAGCCATTCATCTGTTGAAGTGCTTTTTACCATTTTTGTCAAAAAAACACCCCACCTGGATGCTTTTTACAATTTTTGTTTATTATAAATAAAATAGCCACGATATTTGTCTACAGGTTTTCTATGAACATAGAGTTTCATTTCTCTCGTATGAATACCTAAGAGTGCAATTCTCGGGCTGTATAGTAATTGTATGTTTCCTTTCAATATTTTTTATCAATATAAAGAAAACAGATTTCATGTAGTTCATAGATTCAAGTCTAAGAATATAACGATATGTCTTCTTTCTCCATTTTTCCCTCTCTACTTCCTATTTTCTTTTTAAATTTTTGCTATAACATATTTTTGAAAGATAAAGCAGCACAGACATAAAAAAGATGAGATAATGAGCAAGAGCAAGAGATTTTACATCCTCTGGTTCATTCCACAAATGCCTGCAATAGCCAGAGCTTGGCCAATCTGAAGCCAGTAACCAGGAATTCCATCCTTGTCTCCCACATCCCAAGTGTATGAGCTGTCATCTGCTGCCTCCCAGGGTGAAAACTATTAGAAAGCTGGATGGGAAACAGAGGTGAAGCTAAACCAGGTACTCTGAAATGGGATGCAGGCATCTCAAGCCATGGCTTAACAAGCTGTGCCACACTGCCCATGCCTGCAGTTGAATGTTCAATATTTATAAGACTAAAAATGGGGGCTGGTGCTGTGATGCAGTAGGTTAATCCTCCGCCTGTGGTGCAGGCATCCTATAGGGGCACCGGTTCTAGTCCCGGCTGTTCCACTTCTGATCCGTCTCTTAGCTGTGGCCTGGGAAAGCAGTGGAGGATGGCCCAAGTGCCTGGGCCTCTGCACCCACATGGGAGACTTGGGGGAGGTCCCTGGCTCCTGGTTTCGGATTGGCACCGTTGTGGCCATCTGGGGAGTGAACCAATGGAGGGAAGACCTTTCTCTCTGTCTCTCTCTCTCTCAGTGTCTGTAACTCTACCTTTCAAACAATAAATAAAATCTTAAAAAAAGACTACAATTTTTTTTCCAGGTGACTATGTCATTTTACATTCCCATCTGTAAAATATAAGCGGGTCTCAATTTTTATAACTGATTCCAAAATGTATATTTGTATATTAGAAAATACTCTCCCCTTTGTGTTGCCCTTGTAACTTGCATTAAATATTGTCATTTTGCATTTCTTTTTAAGATTTATTTTATCTACTTGAAAGCCAGAGTGACCTGGTGTGGTGGAGAAGGGAAGGGGGAGAGCAGAGATCTCCCCACTGGCTCATTCCTCAGTGGCTGCAATGGCCAGAGCTGGGCTGGGCTAAAGCTAGGAGCCTAGAACTCCATCCAGATCTCCAATGTGGGTGGCAGGTTCCTAAGAACTTGAGAAATCTGCTGCTCCCCCAGGTGCTTTAACTGGGAGCTGGATCAGAAGCAGATCACCCAGGACTCTAACTGTCCCTGATATGGGATGCTGGTGTTAACTTGCTATGTACCACAACACCAGACCCATTTTGTGTTTCTTTTAGGATCCAATTATAAAAAAATTGAAATGAAGTCTATTCGGAATGTGGCAAATGAGAAATGAGTAGCAGAGTTGATCAACGTTGAACAATGTGGCAGATGCTGGAGGTGATCTTGGACCAGGTGTTATTCAGTGTTCACTTCACAAGACGGTGGCCCCTTCAAGCAAGCAGCTGCACATTTGGACAACTCAAATACTGCTTCAAAAGAAAAATAAAGGCATACAGTGCTGCTTATCATGATTGCTTTCAAAGGGTCAAAATGTCGAATGCCAAAGGTCTATTTAAAAGACTACAGCAGGGGCCGGTGTTGTGGCAAAGAGGCTAAAGCTGCTACCTGACGTGCCAGCATCCCATATGGGTGCTCCACTTCCGATCCAGCTCTCTGCTACAGCTTGGGAAAGCAGATGGCCCAAGTCCTTGGGCCCCTGCACCCATGTGGGAAGACCTGGAGGAAGCTCCTGGCTCCTGGCTTCAGATGAGTGCAGCTCCGGCTTTGCAGCCATCTGGGAGTGAAACAGCAGATGGAAGACCTCTCTCTCTCTCTTTCTCTCTCTCCTTCTCTCTCTGTGTAACTCTGACTTTCAAATAAACAAATAAATCTTTTAAAAAATAATAATAAAAGAATACATCAAAGGAAAAAGAAGCTATCTGTAGCACTTAAAATTAGCAGGGCTAGAACTGTGGAATCCTGGTTTCTAGTTCCACTTCTGACATTGATTACTACAGGAGCTTGTATAGTTACTTCACTCACCCAGTTTTGTCCCTCAGATAACTCCAAACTCTTCTGGGTAATTCCTAGAAATTAAAGTGAATAGAATGATTCTGTCATTTATACTGAAGTAATTGAAAACGTATCAGTTAGAAATTAAAATTATTTGAGGCTTACATTAAGGTTAGGAAAGAAATTCTCTATATGACTGTATCATGTTCATAACCTATAAGTAGGAGTGGCTTATACATTATTAATCAGATTATTGGAGGCCAATGTTTTGTGTTTCTATTTTTTTTAATATTTATTTTATTTGTTTAAAAGGTAGCATTACAGGAGGTCCAGAGAGAGTGGTCTTGCATCTGCTAGTTCACTCCCCAAATGGCCACAAAGGCTGGGGTTGGGCCAGCCCAAAGCCAGTTGCCAGGAGTCTCCCACAAGAGTGCAGGGACCCAAGCTCTTGGGCTGTGCTCCACTGCTTTCTCAGGTGCATTAGCAGGGAGCTGGATCATAAGTGGAACAACCAGGACTCAAACCAGTGCCTATATGGGATAACAGCACTGTGGATAGTGACTCAACCTGCTATAATACAATGCTAGTCTCCAGCTAAAGTTTTTTATCTCTCTCTCCAGAGCAGATATTTTAAGAGTGGCTGTTGAAAGCACAGATCCTCAACAGATCACTGTGGATAATTACTCTGGTAAACTCTGGAATCTAGTCTTACCAATATCCTAAAAAAGTAACAAATTAGTGAACTCCAAGGAATACAGCATGTCTTTATGATGTACAGCTCTGATCATTGAAACTTAATGGAAATTGGAACAGATGTTTGGCTTAGCAATTAAAATACTGATTGGGAGGCCTGCATCCCATATCAGAATGCCTATATCCTGGCTCCTCTCCCAATTTCAGCTTTCTTCTAATGTACACCTTGGAAGGAAATAGTGATGACTCAAGGAAATGGCTCCCTGTCACTCATGTGCAGGGCCTGGATTGAGTTCCTAACTCCTGGCTTCAGCCAGGCTTAGCCACGGCTGTTGTGGGCATTTGAAAGGTGAACCAGTTGATGGGAGCTCCTCTCTGTCTCTGTCCCTCTCAAATAAATTTTAAAAAGAAAATTAATAGAAATAAATCAACATAAATTAAGAATATTATGTAGCTTATTAACAATATAACTAATACGTTTAGTGAAACTCAAGTGATTATATTTTCCTGAGTTAGCATGTCTTAGTCCTGCAGAATCAATGTTAGGAAGTTTAATTTAGGCAAGTTCATTAAGTTGCATTTCGTTGGCACATCAAACATTCAGAAGAGACTGGGAGTATATGGTGATTCATTGCTTGAAAATGAGCACTGGTTGCCTTTACCAAATAAGTAGTTATTTCATCATTTTATATAACTGTTTTGAATATGCAGGTGGGATTTTTATTTTTAATGGGAATGAAAAATAAGTACACAAAAATGTCCCTGGTATTCTAACCTTAATCACTGGCCAACGTTTCAAGGTTACACACTTTTTGTCAATAACTGGTTGTTGACCCCTGATGCATACACAAGGAAAGCTCAGAAATCACATTTGGGTCAACTAATCTATTTTTTAAAACCATGAAATCAAGACCCTTAATCACATTAGTGATGCCTGATCATTCTGTTTCAATTCCAGGGCTGTCTAGTGAAACTAATGAACTATCTTGGTGGCTCAAAGCAGAGCCAGGTCTCACAGGCCAGTTGTGAATTACGAGCACATTTCTGTTTATTGCCCATAAATCTTTTCCAGTTTTATATTTACTGTAGCTTAAAACACCTAAATTCACATCAATGACTGTGCAGGAGTGCTCTGGATGTTTGGGATTAATAGTGGAGTTAAGTATAACCTGTATACTTAAAAAATGCATTTTCAGTACAGTCCAACCTTAATTACAGTAAATCAGACTTTAGCTAGTAACAAGGTTGATAAATGTCACTACCTTTTTTTTTCCAGTATGCACCATAATAACTCTGCACACTGCATTATGAAATAGTGTTTTGGAGAGAAATAGGCCTAGAGTTAAATATTATAACATCAGGTTCAAAAGATAATATTGGTTTTGACATGAAAGGATTGCATGACTAGAGCTGAATGACTGAGGTCAGTGCCAATGAATGCATGTGGAGAAGTTGATTTGGTCATTATGTGCATGGAGGTTATGGGTTGGTCTTTGATGACAAATGGGTTTTCTCCACAAGATAGTATGATAATAGAGCTGGTTTAACATAGAAACTGAGGAAATGCACATAAAATTTCAAAAAAAGGGGAAAGAATTATGTTAAAAGTCAGCAAAGCCCGTGTCCCCAAACTGAAAGACGGGTAATGGACTTAGATGGAGATAGAGTTGAAGGTGGTATAGAAGATGAGGGTCTTCCATCAAGCAGCCATCAAATAAAGATTAGGAGGATGCAAGTATTTAATTAAGTGAAAGCAGGTGAAAAACGAGAAGACTGCTATACCAAGTCTACATAGCTCCTGTCTGATCCTGCTGAGTGACTATAGGATAGAATGAAGATAAGTTGTAATATTACATATTACACCAATAATGTGATGATAGAATTTGCTGTATTTTCCAGTTTTCTTTTAGGTGACAATGAATACTTAGAAATCTCGGCTTAATTATTTAAATATTTTTTCTCCATGCCCTTCTGCCCATACTCTGGTTTTAGCTGGAAGACACATTCCAACAAAAATCTCCTTAGTTAGTCATATCAAATTTCCTCTAGCTCTAGCATTTTTTTAAAAAGTTTATTATCTTTAGTAAATCATTCATAGTTAGATTTGAGTTATCACAAGGATTTCGTGTCCAATCACTAACCATTCTGATGTGGATGCATCTTATGTAAGCCCGGGAAGCTATGGACTGGACCAATATACTGCAGTGATGGTGTGAACCCCATACCTTCTCTAGAGCCACAGTTCTAAGACTTTCCTAAAAATACAATAATAATTTTAACAATGACCATTAGTTATTAATACTAATAATATCTCCTACTTCCTGTTGATTATATGTTATATTCTAGGGATTCTGATCTATTCTTATTTTATCTGTTTTCATCTTTTCACCAAGCTTACAATTTAAGCTTTGTTTCTCCAATTCACAGATGAGCACTCTGGAGTTCAGACAGATTAAGAAAGCTGCTAAAGGTCATTCTTAGTAATTAAAAGAGCTGTGACTCTAATCAGGTCTTCCCACTAACTCAGCCTATATTTGCAATTTGACAACATGGATTTATTTCACTGGATAAAAAATGTCTTTACTTTTGATTATTTGGTGTGAAAGTATTCCAAGGTTTAAGTAACAAAAACATTCTAAAAGTCTACAGTTGAAGTGAATGCCTCATTTATTTTCATTTCAGAAAGCATGGACCCAATACAGTATGAAAGCATGGAACATTTGTGAAAGGACAAATGTTTGGTGAGAGAGATGAAATGAGATAGGGGAAAGAAAGTATACTTCCCCCACATCATAATTTTGATTAATCATCTTCCTGACTAGACATTTTTAAGATGAATTCAACAAGATAGTAAGGTATGGGATGTTTCCTAAGGAGATATAATATCTCCACTAGCATTTCATTTTTCAGATTTCCCTAATAATACAGTAAGAGTTGGACTAATCATCATTTGTTTGCCTAATGTTTCCTTAATAGTGACAATAATAATAGCCATTTTTTTGTGTTTATCATTGGTTATATGCAAGGGATTCTAATTTGTTCTTTTCTTTTTTTAAGGATTTTATTTTATTTATTTGAAAGGCAGAGTCACAGAGGCACAGTGAGAAAGAGAGAGAGAGAGAGAGAGAGAGAGAGAGAGAGAGATCTTCCATCTGCTGGTTCGCTCCCCAAATGGCCTCAACAATGGAGCTGGGTCAATCTGAAACCAGGAACCTGGTGTCTCCTCCTGGTCTCCCACATGGGTGCAGGAGCCCAAGGACTAGGGTCTTCTTCTACTGCTTTCCCAGGCCATAGCAGAGAGCTGGATCGGAAGTGGAGCAGCTGGGACTCAAACTGGCACCCATATGGGATTCAGGCACTGCAGGTGGCAGCCTCACCTGCTACGCCACAGTGCTGGGCCCTGTTCTTTTCTTGTATTATCTATCCATTCAAACTTCCCTAAAACCCTATGACAAAACCTGACAAATATTTCTAGGAAGCATGAGTTCATAATACATTTGTGAGTCAAACAGTGGAATAAACAATGCTTCTGAACAATGTTTGTGACTATCAATTAAATAAAAATAATAGCAAGGTGTATTAATCAGTTTTTACAAGATGGGTGGAAGCATGGGTGGGAGGGAGCATAGAGTGGGAAGTATCACTATGTTCCTAAATCTGTATATATGAAATACATGAAATTTGTTCACCTTAAATGTTTTTAAAATAGTAATTTTTAAAGATTAATTTATTTATTTGAAAGGCAACATTACAGAGAGGCAAGAGCAGAGTCAGAGAAAGAAATATCTTCCATCCACTAGTTCACTCTCCAAATGACCACAATGTTCAGAGCTGGCCCGAACCGAAGTTTCTTCCAGGTATCCCATGTGGGTGCAGGAGTCCAAAGACTTGAGCCATCTTCTGCTTTCCTAGGCCATAGCAGAGAGCTGGATTGGAAGCAGAGCAGCTGGGTATTGTTGGCGCCCATCTGGGATTCTGACACTGCAGGCAATGGCTTTACTGGCTACGCTGCAGAGCTGGCCCCCGCTGGCCTCATTAATTAATTTTTAAAAAGTAGTCAGAGAGAAAACAGAAATCACTTCCAAATGCACCACAATTAGTTTAATGGTTGCATACATAAAAAATTTGTTTAGTTATTTTCCTTTCTTTTGGAAGAGAGAGAGAAAGAGAGAGAGCGAGCAAGAGAGAGCAATCTTCCATCTGCTAGCTTGCCTCTGAAATGCTCACAATAGTCAGGGTGGTTAGAGCTCAAATTGTGTCTCCCACATGAGTGGTTGGGATGCAGCTACTTGAGCCATTATATGCAGCCTCCCGGAGTTGTGTAGTATTAGGAAGCTGGATTGGAAGCAGAGGGACCAGGCACTCTGAAATGTTACTCAGGCATCCTAAGCAGCCAATTAGCAGTTGTGTCAATATGGTGCTATATCTTAATGGCTATATCTTAACAGCAACAATGGGAGTTAGAAAAGTGGAATGTCTTCCAAATTCCAAGAGAAAACAACTATAATTAGTAATGATGTGTTATCTACTTAAAATTTGCTAAGGATATATATCCTCCATGTTCTCACCAAAAGAAAAATGGGTAATTGTGTGAGGTGATGGATTTGTTAATCATCTTGATTGTGTCAAGTATTTCATGATGTATTCATATATTTAAACATCCTATTGTGCACAGTAAGTGCAGTTTTTGTTTGTCAGGAGTACATCAATCAACCTGGAAAATAATAATTCAGTATACAGAGATACTTTCTTTCAAGAATAAGGGTAAAATGTCTGGTATTGTGGTGATGAGTTAAGCTGCAGTTTGTGACTCTGGAATTTCAGAGCTCAGTTCAAGTCCTGTCTGCTCCTCTTCCTACGCAGCTCCCTGGTAATGCACCTGGGAAAGCCACATGTGATGGCTCAAGTACTTGGGTCTCTGTCTCCTAATGGCAGCCCTGTATTGAGCTCCTGGCTCTTGTTTTTGGCTTAGCCCAGCCCAAGCTGTTGCAGGCATTTCAGGAGTGAACCAGTAGACGGAAGATCTCTCCACGTGTCCCACCCACCCTGTGTATGTGTGTGTATGTTTCTTTCTCCCTTTCACATAAATAAAACAAATAAACAAAAAATGATAAATGCTTAAGATGATGGACAATCGAAATATCCTAAGTTGATAAATACACCCATTATTTTCAATGGAAAGAGCTAAAAGTTGAGTATGTTTCATGCATAAATCCCAGTTCTTCACAAAGCCTTTTTTCATTCAGAAACTGATGTATTATGCCCATGTTTAGTATCCTCATCCAACATATAAATTTTGTTTAAAGAAAAGATTGCTTTCACAGTGGTGATAATGGGATATGAAGTTATTCTCTATTACACAGAGATCACTAGCTAAATAGATAAAATGCATTTAAGCTTTAGACTAAATTTCAATCCCATGTTTAAAATGAAGTGGAGACGTTATCATTCAATTTTTCTAAGTAGTCTGTTGCTGTAACTTTTAAGGTTTAATTGAAGAATCAAAGAAAATATAGTCATATTAACCTCATTCAAAGATTTCCATTTACCTTGCAGTCTTTAAAATAATTTCACCCATACATTTGATTATATTGCTGCTGGTGATATATATTTTTGGAAAATTTGTATTATTTATTATAGGCATATATATATATATATATATGTATATGACATTTTTGGTAAAAGCCATTTTGTTGGAAGAATGCTTGTCTTAATGTTATGGAGAAAGTGATGCACTATATTGCTCCCATACTGTAACCAAATACAGAGACAAAATAATCATTCTTTGTTCCACTAATAAAACACTCTTATTTTGTATCTTGTGGCTATTTTGGGGTGCTTTTCTTTACCAATTTAGGGAGTTGGAAGGACATAGGCTTTTTGTCATTTAAAGCTATAATTTACTGAGGAATTACTATAAAAGCTTATTTAAATTTAGCTCGGGGCAGCCCTTGGTTTATGTAAGTCCAGAAATACACTAATCTTTGTGAGGAGAAAGAGAGGGTGGGTGGTAAATAATTGCATCGGCTGGTGCCTCGGCTCACTAGGCTAATCCTCCGCCTGCACCCTGGGTTCTAGTCCCATTTGGGGTGCTGGTTCTGTCCCAGTTGCTCCTCTTCCAGTCGAGCTTTCTGCTGTGGCCCGGGAAGGCAGTGGAGGATGGCCCAGGTGTTTGGGCCCTGCACCCCATGGGAGACCAGAGGAAGCACCTGGCTCCTGGCTTCAGATCAGCACAGCATGCCGGCTGTGGGGTAAACCAATGGAAGGAAGACCTTTCTCTCTGTCTCTCTCTCTCTCACTGTCTAACTCTGCCTGTCAAAAAAAAATTGCATCAGTATTTCCAAATGATGAATTGTTAACAAAGGCCCAATATCCCCCTTTATCAGTTTGTCTGTAGAAATGATAAACACCTTGTATGGGTTTAATTTTAAATAAATAAATCCTGGTACCTTCTCCTTCACCAAGATAAGTTTCAGAGTACCTTATTTGAAAGAAATTTCATCACATTTCACTATTAAGAAACTAAATGGAGACTGGATGGACAATTCATGAATGCAAAATCATGAACATCAACTTAAGGGTATTTCCTTAGAAGTGACAGAAGGCGAGCATAATGAGGGTAGATGTTACTGATGGGGTGTAAAAATGCAGTCTGTATCGAAGTATATTTAACTGTTTAAGCACAAATTGACTGTTTGAGCACAAGTGGTATGCAAGCCACCTCGTAGCCTTGATCTCATCTAAACTTAGGAATAGTTTGATAAAGTAGGAACTACTACGATCTTGAATTAAGAATACCAAGACTTAGCATTTAAACAACTCATCCGCATTTACATGTTAGAGCTGAGATTTGAGGTGAACATTCTAGGTATCATATGTCTCAACTTACAGCTCAGTTCTCCATGTAGTCCTGCCCTCGAATCTTGGCCATCATGAGAACTGTGAATTTCAGAGTGAAGTGAACTGTAACAAATGCAGAGGAAACAGGGCAGGACCTTTAGCTGTGTAAGGGAATTAGTGTGGACTCTGAAAAGGAATCAAATAGTATAGTCAATGGGACCGGCGCTGTAGGGTAGCGGGTAAAGCCACTTCTTGCAGTGTCAGCATCATATATGGATGCTGGTTCAAGTCCCGGCTACTCCACTTCTGATCCAGCTCTCTGTTATGACCTGGAAAAGCAGTAGAAAATGGCCCAAATGTTTGGGCCCCTGCACCCATGCGGGAGATCCATAAGAAGCTCCTGGCTCCTGGCTTCGGATCAAGCACAGCTCCGGCTGTTGCAGCCATTGGGAAGTGAAACATCAGGTGGAAGATATCTCCCCCCCTCCTTCCTCTCTGTAATTCTGCCTGTCAAATAAATAAATAAATAAATCTTTTAAAATAGTATAGTCAAAGGAAGCTATTGGTAACTGTGTTGTTAGTCATATTAGACGTTACCTTCTTGACAAAGGCCCCACTGCCCACAGGGATAATTTCTGGTTAGAATGATGAGGATCAGTGATGATCCTCGAAGGTCAGTGATCAAAATCTACATGAATCAATGTGTGTATAATAAGTAGTATTCAAATATGAAAAGGGCAGTGAGAAATGGATGCTTTTCTGAGGCTGAATGAAGTTGCAGGAGAGAAGATGTATTTACTGCCAACAGAAACCAATGCACAGAAGTGGTGATCATTTAAGCTAATAGAATTTGTGATGAATAATATGTTTTTTAGTTTTTTTTGAGATTTTCACTATTTATAATAAATATTTAGGAAACAGTAAAATTCTTATTTAAGTATGTGATTCAAAAATTTCAGTCCTTTGCTGTCTTCTCTGATGGAATCTGAATAGATCAATTGTCCATTATATGAGCACAGAAGAGAAAATATAAGCAGACAGTGCTGTGAGTTATTTTAAATGCGTAACTGTTTTCCACAACATATTCTCATAGGCCTCCAATCACCATGTGCTATATTTTTTAAAAACTTATTTTATTTAATCAAAGGTAGAGTTATGGAGGGGGGGGCAGAGAGAGAGAGAGAGAGATACTGTCCATCCACTGGTTCACTCTCCAAATGACTGCAACAGCTGGCGCTGGGCCAGGTTGAATCCAGGAGTCAGGGGCTTCAGCTGGTTGTCCCACACAGGTGTAAGGGTCAAAGGTTTGTGCCATCTTCCACTGCTTTCCAAAAAACATTAGCAGGGAGCTGTATCAGAATTGGATTGAAAGGACCTAGAACTGGAGGCTATATAGGATGGTGGGTTTGCAGATGCAGGCTTTTCCCACTATGCCACAACGTATCCCCCAACCCTCCAACTTTTTCTTTATGAATATTTGGATCCACAAGCATTGGGGTTGTTTCTATATTTTGAGTAGTGTGAAAAATATTGCAATCAACATGGGAATGCAGATTTTTTTAAAGATTTATTTATTTATTTGAAAGTCAGAGTTACACAGAGAGAGGAGAGGCAGAGGGGGTGGGGAGAGAAAGAGAGAGAGAGAGAGAGAGAGAGAGAGAGAGAGAGAGAGGTCTTCCATCTGATGGTTCATTCCTAAGTTGGCTGCAGTGGCCAGAGCTGCGCCGATCTGAAGCCAGGAGCTTCTTCTGGGTCTCCCACATCGGTACAGGGGCCCAAGGACTTGGGCCATCCTCCACTGCTTTCTCAGGCCATAGCAGAGAGCCAGAGTGGAAGTGGAGCAGCCGGGTCTCAAACCAGTACCTACATGGGATACCGGTGCTTCGGGCCAGGATGTTAACCCACGGCGCCACAGTGCCAGCCCCCATGTGGATTTTTTTAATATTTTGTCTTTATTCTAGTTATATGCCCACAAGTAGGATTTCTAGATTATATGATAGTATTATTGCAAATTTTAGGAAACCTCCAAATTATTCTTTCTACTTGCTGCACAAATTTCACACTAACAGTATGGAAACTTTGCCAACATTTAATACACACATACAAAAATATATATTTCTTTTTTTTTAAAGATTTATTTATTTACTTAAAAGTCAGAGTTACACAGAGAGAGGAGAGGCAGAGAGAGAGAGAGAGAGAGAGAGAGAGAGAGAGAGAGAGAGAAGTCTTCCATCTGCTAGTTCACTCCTCAATTGACTACAATGGCTGGAGGTGCGCCAATCCAAAGCCAGGAGCCAGGAGCCAGGAGCTTCTTCTGGGTCTCCCACACAGGTGCAGGGTCCCAAGGCTTGGGTCATCTGGTACTGCTTTCCCAGGCCATAGCAGAGAACTGGATTGGAAATGGAACCGTTGCTTCAGGCCAGGCCGTTAACCTGCTGCACCACAGCATCAGCTACAAACACGTATATTTCTTTAATTATATCTATCCTAACAGATGTGAAGTAAGGTAGTTTTGACTTATATTTGGAGAAATGAAATCATTATTGATACTAGCAGCATTTCTTTGATTTTACAATGATGTGAACAATTTACAGAAATATCAGTTCAAACCTCTTGCCCTTTTCACAGTCTTGTTATTGTTTTTGTTATATGTTTATGCTTTTCTATTGAGTTGTAGGAGTAACGTATATGTTTAAGAAATTTGCCCCTTGTTAGATATATGATTGTAAATATTTTCTCTTATTCCATAGATTGGCTTTTTACTCTGTTGATTGTTTACTCTGCTGTGAAAATGCTTTTAGTTTGTCTACTGGCCCATTTGTCTATTTTTACTTTTGTTGTATCTGCTCTTGGTGTCATAGCTGAGAAAGGATTGCTCAGACCAACATCAAGAAGCTATTCCCCTAGTTCTTTTCTTTTTTCTTTTTTTTTTTTTTTGCTGTTTAAAGTTTCAGACCTTATTAAACATTTAATCTACTTTCGTTTGAGTTTTATGTATGATGAAAGGCAAACATCCTGTTTCATTCTTCTGAAAGTGGATCTCAAGTCTCTCTACAATACTTATTGAACAGACTAACCTTTCTCATTTAATATTCTTAGCTCTATTGTTCACAGCCAGTTAATTGTAGATTTGTGATTTTATTTCTGGGATACACATTCTGTTCCATTGGACTATTTGTTTTTATGCCAATACCATGCTGTTTTGCTCACTGTAATTTTGCAATATATTTTGAATTCAGAATGTGTGATGTCCCCTGCTTTGTTTTCCAATTCAAGTTTGCTTCAGTTATTTGGGGTATTTTATACTGGTACTGTATGGATTTTATACTTTTTCATGATATAAGAAATCCTACGAGTGCTTTTAATGTTTATTTATTTCTTCTACTTGAAATGCAGAGTGACAGAGAGAAAGAGTGAGCTAGAGAGGGAAAGGGAGGGTGTTAGAGAGACAAAGGAGAGAGAGCGAGAGAGAGAAAGAGAAAGAGAGAGAGTGATCAGCCTTGTCCTGAATTCAAAGTTAAAGATCCCACAAGAAAATAAAACAAGAGCCTACTATTCCTTATTAACATGAATGCAAAAATACTCAACAAATTGTTACCAAGCATAATTCTACAGCATACTGAATGAATAATACACTATAACCAATAGGATTGATCTCTAGAATTCAAAGATGGTTCAAAATACACAAGTTAATTGTTGTGATAAAACCCAAAGGTGGAATGAATGACAAAAATCCCATGATCACTTCAATAGATGCAGAAAAAAACATTTGATAAAATTCAAAAAGCTTTCATTATGAAAACTCTCATCAATTTAAATTTAGAAGGAAATTACCTAAACACATTAAAGCCTATATATGAAAAGCTCATGGCTAACACTGTGCTCAATATGAAAACCTGAACCTTTCTTCTCTAAGTTCTGAAATAGGACACTTTCTGAAAGAAAAACACTTTCAACTTTCAGTGTTTCTCTTCACAAAGGTACCAGAAGACTAGCCCTGACAGTTATACAAGAAAAAGAAATAAAGACATTCCAGTGAGAAAGAGAGAAGTAAATAATCTCTATTTCACAGATGCTGTGATCTTATATATAGAAAACACTAACAATACTGCAGGAAAAAAAGAAAGAAAAAAAATCTTTTAGTTAAAAAAACAATTCACCAAACTAACGGGCTACAAAAACATATAAAAATTAATTATGTTCCTCTTCAACAAATCAACATGCCACAGAGGAAATATGAAAGTGATCTCATTTATGATGAAGAATAAAATATTTAGAAATAAACCTATTCTAGGATATAAATGTCTTTCATATTGATGAAATAAATTAAAGCAGACACTAATATATAAAAATAATTCTTTGTAATGGGTTGGAAGAATTTAATATTGTTAAAATATTCATACTACTCAAACAGAACTACATCTTCACTGTGATCCTTTTTAAATTTTAAGCATGTGTGAAGTGATAAATAAATGTAGAACCTCAAAAGATCGAGCTTCATCAAGATTTCTCACCCAATCTTTAGAGCTCCTAACAACAAGGTATAATATAGTCTGCAAATGCTCCCAAAAAATCATGTATTGGAAATTTAACACTCAACACAACAATCTTTGGTGGTAGGGTCTGATGGGAGGTTCTTGGATCATGAGAACTCCAATCTTGTGAATGGACAATTGCTGCTAATAGAAGGGCTGAGGCTGTGGGATTGACCAGTCATTCTCACCCCTCCCCTCATGCTGTCTTGCTATTTAGCCTTGAACCACAGGGTAGTACAAAATAAAGGTCCTTATCAGGGGTTCCTTAACCTTGGGCTTTCCAGGCCTTAGAATAATAGGAAATAAATTTCTGTCCTTTAAAATTACCCAGTATACAGTATTCTGTTATAGTAGCAAAAATATACTGTGAGAATATATTTCAATTTCACCTGCAATGATCCTTGTATCCCTAGCAACAACCCAGAACTATAAAACAGTCATGTCTTCCAGAATTTATCTGTGGTGCTGACAAGATCGCATTGTCAATTTCCCAAGAGCATCATGTCAGTTTTTATATGACTTTTACTGGGTAAGATTTTAAATGAGATATTTCATCAGGATCTTATTTTATGTGGTAAATTGTTGTGTCACTATGTATTAGTTCCTTTCATATCAAACATACACTCCTTATTTAGAGGTAAAACATTCATTTTTATGCATCAGTAAAATACAGTATGAGACTCAGGAATATAGTTATTCTGTATCATTAACTGTTTGTGAGAAATTGGGCTTAGTTTAGTCTCTTTCTCTCTCTATCTGCACTTAACCTCTTCTTAATTTTTTTTTTCATTTGTTCATGAAAAATTTTGAGTATCTTCAGTGTGACCAAGAGTTCACTAAGTACAGAAAATGTAAAAGTTACTAAGACTTGGCCCTTAGTCAACTGAAGTCCACATACTGAAGAAAGGGAAAGTAACCATCAAATAAATTCAAATGATACAGTGAGCATATTAGTTAGGCCTTCTTCATGGCAAGTACAGAGCTACTTTTAAGAGTGCGAGTCACAAAAGGTTCATGAAACCCACAGTGAATTCCAAGGATATGTCTAGCTCCTGTGAGATTCATGGGGCTCAAATAAATCATTTGGGTACTAAACTCTGTCTGTTTTTTTTTTTTAACTTATATTTAATGAATACAAATTTCCAAAGTACAGCTTATGGATTACAATGGCTTTCACCCCCCATAACTTCCCTCCCAACTGCAACCCTCCCATTTCCCACTCCCTCTCCCCTTCCATTCACATCAAGATTCATTTTCAATTCTCTTTATATACAGAGGATCAGTTTAGCATATATTAAGTAAAGATTTCAACAGTTTGCACCCACATAGAAACACAAAGTGAAAAATACTGTTTGAGTACTAGTTATAGCATTAAATCACAAACCAATTCCTGGAGCAAGGACAGTCTATTGAATAAATGGTGCTGGGAAAACTGGATTTCCACGTGCAGAAGCATGAAGTAAGACCCCTACCTTATACCTTACACAAAAATCCACTCAACGTGGATTAAAGACCTAAATCTACGACCCGACACCTTCAAATTATTAGAGAACATTGGAGAAACCCTGCAAGATATTGGCACCGCAAAGACTTCCTGGAAAAGACCCTGGAAAAGACTGCCCTGGAGGCGTAGGCAGTCAAAGCCAAAATTAACTATTGGGATTGCAACAAATTGAGAAGTTTCTGTACTGCAAAAGAAACAGTCAGGAGAGTGAAGAGGCAACAGACAGAATGGGAAAAAATATTCGAAAACTATGCTACAGATAAAGGATTAATAACCAGAATCTACAAAGAGATCAAGAAACTCCACAACAATAAAACAAACAACCCACTTAAGAGATGGGCCAAGGACCTCAATAGACATTTTTCAAAAGAAGAAATCCAAATGGTAAACTCTGTCTTTCTCATAAGGGATCTACTTTCTTTGGTGATGAACCACTTACATGGTCATTTTCAAAAGTGGATTCTGTTTTACAAGCTTTCCAAGAAAATCCCAAGATGCTTCTCTTTTCTAATCCCTATCTTTCAAGCTCATTCCATAACTCCATACATACACACATTTGTCAAGGAGAGGCAGTGCTTGTTCAGGCCAGAATAATGTGCCCAACCATGTATTGAACAGTGTATTGCAATTAAAGAGTGAGTCAGAGAACCTTATAGAATTGCAGTAGATGGATCAGATCTATCCAGAAAAGAAAAATGGGTTCAGATTGTCTAGTGGATGACCATAAACAGGAGAAAAAATATTCATCTCTATGTGTTTTAATATATTGTGTTTCAGATAAAAAGTACTGAAGCTGTACTGGTTAACTGGTCTGAAATTAAGCACAGAGGGTAAAAATTGAATTCTATCACTGCCAACCTTTAGCATAGAGGTGGTACCTAGAATGATGACAATCTGTGAGGAGCCCAGGTAGAGTACACCACGAAGATAAGAGATTGAAATGGAATTCAATTCAAGGAATAAGTGGAAGAAAGGTATAACAAAAATAGATGAATAAACTGCAAAGAGATGATTGGAAAGACATCTGATGAATAAAGAGAAATTCACAAGCCAAGTCATCCCCAGCACCGCAACAATCCCATGAAATAAAAGCAGTGTTATGGTTTAGTGTGATTGGGTATAATAAATTTTATAGGTGTAGGAAAAGAGGTACATCTAAAATGGCAGACTGTAGAATATTTGAAATTAACATGCTAAAATACAATGATTGGCAAACAATCCTTCCATTAAAGTAAAATTCTGTACTTTCATTTTGCCAGAGCTTGTGGTTTGGCACATGCTTCTGATATTTTATACTTATTTTCTCCCATCCTAACCACACTGTTACCTGCTTGTTCAAGAAAGGATTTGGATAAAATGCATTCTCAATTTTATTCTCAATCTTACACAAAAGTAATACAGAGGTTTTAGAAAACTACAGTCAAGTAAGCTAGGTAAATAAATTTTATGCCAATGATTTCCAATTTGCAAATAAAATGCAATTTCTTAAGTAGCATGAAATGGAGCCCAATGTTTCTCCATGACTTTGATTTTTAAATAAAACTATTTTGTTGTAAATTAAGTTTTTATTATATGACACAATTGACCTTACAGACTAGTTTTTTTTTCTTTTTTTTTTTTTTTTGACAGGCAGAGTGGACAGAGAGAGAGACAGAGAGAAAGGTCTTCCTTTGCTGCTGGTTCACCCTCCAATGGCTGCCGCGGATGGCACACCACGCTGATCCGATGGCAGGAGCCAGGTACTAGGTGCTTTTTCCTGGTCTCCCATGGGGTGCAGGGCCCAAGCACTTGGGCCATCCTCCACTGCACTCCCGGACCACAGCAGAGGGCTGGCCTGGAAGAGGGGCAACCGGGACAGAATCCAGCGCCCCGACCTGGACTAGAACCCGGTGTGCCTGCGCCGCAAGGCGGAGGATTAGCCTGTTGAGCCACGGCGCCGGCCACAGACTAGTTTTTTAAAATTTTATTTAAGATATACAAGTTTCATGTATTTCATATATACAGATTGAGGAACATATATGCAGGGATGGTTAAACATTCACAAATCAATAAATGATATACCATGTTAACAAACTGAAAAACAAAAAATATGGTTATCTCAAGAAATGCAGAGAAAGCATTTGGTAAAATACAACATCCTTTCTATGCACTTTCAGTGCATGGAACCTAGCTGTTGTACATTCATCTCTATTATGAAAATTACAAAATACTAAAGAAAGAAGTAGAGGAAGACATTAAAAATGGAAAAATCTTCCAAGTTCATGGATTAGAAGAATCAACATCATCAAAATGTCCATGCTACCAAAAATAATTTACATATTAAATGTGATTCCAATCAAAATACCAAGGACATTTATCTCAGATCTAGAAAAACGTGCTAGAAATATAGGAGACCCCAAAGAGCTAAAGCAATATCATACACAAAAACAAAGCTGGAGGCATCACAACACCTAATTTCATGACATAATAAAGGGTAGTTATATTCAAAACATCCTGATACTGGCACAAAAACAGATGTGTAGACCAATGGAGCAGAACAGAAACTCCAGAAATCAATCAACACATCCACAACCCACCTATATTTGACAAAGTAGGTAAAATCAATCCCAGTAGCAAGGACAGTTTATTCAACAAATGGTTCTGGGAAAACTGAATCTCCACATGCAGAAGTATGAAACTAGTCCCCTATCTTACACCATGCACAAAAATCCACCCAAAATGGGTGAAAGAACTAAATCTACGACCTGATACCATCAAATTACCAGAGAACATTGGGGAAACTTAGTAAGACATTGCCATTGGCATTGGCAAAAACTTCTTGGAAAAGACTTTAGAAGCACAAGCAATTAAAGCCAAAATTGACAAATGGGATTACATCATGCTCAGAAGCTTCTGCACTTCAAAAGAAACATTCAGCAAAGATCGTGGAATAGGAAGGGAGCACACTGATAGTCTGGGAAGAGACAGTTTAATAAAAGTGGAGATACTGCAGGTTCAAGGAAGAGTTGGAGAAGAAACAGCAGAGGAAACTCTTCCAGAACTAGTGATTCACAGCGGACCTGTGTGGAGGGCGTGGGAGGCCACGGCTTGGAACACCAGCTGAGGAATCTACGAATCAGCGCTGGAACACAAGGAGCCAGAGATCAGAAGATGACTACCTTCAATTCTGCTCAGCTGTGGAATTACTTGCCTTCTGAATCGGAAGAGAGAGAGAGAGAGAGAGAGAGAGAGAGAGAGAGAGAGAGAGAGAGAGAGAGATTTACCATGCCTAACCTGGGAGTGTCACCTTTGGCACACCCTTAACCCAGAAGAACCAAACAGAGCTCTCTGGCCACACCCATCTCAAGCCTCTAAGGCTCCATCAAAAGCAGAGAGTCTACTTAAGACAGTCATAGTATAACAAGAAAAAAACACCACAGCGAGGGAAGAAGAATCCAAAGAATATTTCCACAAGCCAAGCAACAAATGCAGAAACCGAAGAAACAAGAACAAGAAAGATATTTTGATGTCCCCAAATGAACAAGACACCCCAAGCCAAGATTATGAAGATGATGAGATAGAAGAAATGCAAGATATGGATTTCAAAAAATTTATGATAAGAACATTTAGAAGTTTTCTAAAACAAATGCTTGAACTACAGATATCCTTATTGGACAGGATAGAAAATCTCTCTCATGAAAATGAAATCTTAAGGAGGAATCAAAATGAAACACAGAAACTAGTAGAACAGGAAAGTGTGATAGTGAAAAGAAATCAAAATGAAATGAAGAACTCAATAGATCAAATGACAAACACATTAGAGAGCCTTACAAACAGAATGGGTGAAGCAGAAGAGAGAATATCAGACTTAGAAGACAGAGGACAGGAATGTATACAGTCAAACCAAAGAAAAGAAGAGGAAATTAGAAATCTAAAAAATATTGTTGGGAATCTACAGGATACTATTAAAAAACCCAACATTCGAGTTCTAGGAGTTCCTGAAGGCATGGAGAGGGAGAAAGGAGTAGAATGCCTTTTTAGTGAGATAATAGCAGAAAATTACCCAGGTTTGGAGAAGGACAGAGACATCCTAGTACAGGAAGCTCATAGAACCCCTAGTAAACATGACCAAAAGAGATCCTCACCATGACATGTTGTAATTAAACTCACCACAGTGAAACAGAAAGAAAAGATCCTAAAATGTGCAAGAGAGAAACGTCAGATTACTCTCAGAGCATCTCCAATTAGACTCACAGCAGACTTCTCATCAGAAACCCTACAAGCTAGAAGGGAATGGCGAGATATAGCCCAGGTACTAAGAGAGAAAAACTGCCAGCCCAAAATATTACATCCTGCAAAGCTCTCATTTGTGAATGAAGGTGAAATAAAGACATTGCATAGCAAACAGTAATTGAAAGAATTTGTCGCCACTCATCCAGCCCTGCAAAAGATGCTTAAAGATGTGTTACACACAGAAATATGGTCATCAATGTGAAAGAAGGCAAAGGAAGGAAACCTCACAGCAAAAGATCACAGGGAATTCAAAGCATACATTAGAAAATATCTTTGGCAAATGGTAGAGCAAACTTACCACTTATCAATAGTCACATTGAACGTTAAAGGTCTAAACTGTCCAGTTAAAAGACACCGATTGGCTGATTGGGTTAAGGAACAAAACCCATCTATTTGCTGCTTACAGGAAACACATCTTTCCAACAAAGATGCATACAGACTGAAAGTGAAAGGCTGGAAAAAGATATATCATGGCAAAGGAAATGAAAAAAGAGCAGGCATAGGCATCTTAATATCAGACAAAATAAACTTTAATACAAAAACTGTTAAGAGAGACAAAGTGGGGGCACTGTATAATGATTAAGGGCTCAATTCAACAGGAAGATATAACAATTTTCAATGTATTTGCACCTAATTACAGGGCACCAGTTTATTTAAAAGATATGTTAAGGGACTTAAAGGGAGATTTAGACTCCAATACAATAGTACTGGGGGACTTCAGTAATCTATCCTCAGAAATAGACAGATCAACGGGACAGAAGATCAACAAGGAAACAGTAGATTTAAATGACATTATAGCCCAAATGGATCTAACAGATAACTACAGAACTTTACATCCTACACATAAAGAATTTACATTCTTCTCAGCAGTACTTGGAACCTGCTCTAGGACTGACCACATACTAGGCCATAAAGCAAGTCTCAGCAAATTCAAAAGAATTAGAATCATACCATGCAGCTTCTCAGACCACAGAGGAATGAAGTTAAAAATTAGCAACTAAGGAATCCGTAGAGCATATGCAAACATGTGGAGATTGAACAGCATGCTCCTGAATGAACACTGGGCCATAGACGAAATCAAAAGAGAAATCAAAAACTTTCTGGAAGTAAATGATGATAACAGCACAACATACCTAGACTTATGGGATACAGCAAAAGCAGTGTTTAGAGGAAAGTTTATAGGAATAGGTGCCTATATCAAGAAATTGGAAAGGCACCAAATAAATGAGCTTTCAGTTCATCTCAAGGATCTAGAAAATCGGCAGCAAACCAGACCCAAAGATAGTAGGAGAAGAAAAATAATTAAAATCAGAGAATAAATCAATAGGTTGGAGTAAAAAAAATTGCAAAAAATCAGCCAAACGAGGAGCTGGTTTTTTGAAAAAATAACAAAATTGACACCCCATTGGCCCAACTAACTTAAAAAAGAAGAGCAAAGATTCAAATCAATAAAATCAGAGATGACAATGGAAATGTAACAACAGACACCACAGAAATCAAAAGAATCATCAGAAATTACTACATGGACTTGTATGCCAGCAAACAAGGAAATCTATCAGAAATGGACAGATTCCTGGACACATGCAACCTACCTAAATTGAACCAGGAAGACAGAGAAAACCTAAACAGACCCATAACTGAGACAGAAATTGAAACAGTAATCAAGGCCCTCCCAACAGTAATAAAAGCCCAGGACCAGATGGATTCACTGCTGAATTCTATCAGACATTTAAAGAACACTAACTCCAATTCTTCTCAAACTATTCAGAACAATCAAAAAAGAGGGAATCCTCCCAAATTCTTTCTATGAAGCCAGCATCACCTTAATTCCTAAGCCAGAAAAAGATGCAGCACTGAAAGAGAATTACAGCCAATATCCCTGATGAACACAGATGCAAAAATCCTCGATAAAATTCTGGCCAATAGACTGCAACAACACATCAGAAAGATCATCCACCCAGACCAAGTGGGATTCATCCCTGGTATGTAGGGATGGTTCAATGTGTGCAAATCAATTAATGTGATACATCACATTAACAGACTGCAGATGAAAAACCATATGATTATCTCAATAGACACAGAGAAAGTATTTGATAAAATACAACACCCTTTCATGATGAAAACCCTAAGCAAATAGGGTATAGAAGGCACATTCCTTAATACAATCTAAGCAATTTATGAAAAACTCACAGCCAGTATCCTATTGAATGGGAAAAAGTTGGAAGCATTCCCACTGAGATCTGGTACCAGACAGGGATGCCCACTCTCACCACTGCTATTCAATATAGTTCTGGAAGTCTTAGCCAGAGCTATTAGGCAAGAAAAAGAAATTAAAGGGATACAAATTGGGAAGGAAGAACTCAAACTATCCCTCTTTGCAGATGCTATGATTCTTTATTTAGGGGATCCAAAGAACTCTACTAAGAGACTATTGGAACTCATAGTAGCATTTGGCAAAGTAGCAGGATACAAAATCAATGCAAACAAAGCCAGAGGCATCACAATATCAGATTTCAGGACATACTAGAGGGCAGTTATAATCAAAACAGCATGGTACTGGTCCAGAAACAGATGGATAGACCAATGGAACAGAATAGAAACACCAGAAATCAATCCAAACATCTACAGCCAACTTATATTTGATCAAGGATCCAAAACCAATCCCTGGAGCAAGGACAGTCTATTCAATAAATGTTCTGGGAAAATTGGATTTCCATGTGCAGAAGCATGAAGTAAGACCCCTACCATTCACCTTACACAAAAATCTACTCAACATGCATTAAAGACCTAAATCTATGACCCAACACCATAAAATTATCAAGAGTGGGAATAAGAAAGGGAGGACATGTACAATTTGGGACATGCTCAATCCAACTTGCCCCAAATGGTGGAGTTAGAAACGTGCCAGGGGATTCCAATACAATCCCATCAAGGTGGCATGTACCAATGCTATATCACTAGCCTAAGTGATCAATTTCAGTTCACAATTGATCACACTGATAGGTCAAATGTTGAAGGGATCACATAAACAAGACTAGTTCTCCTAATACTAACTAATAAAATCAAGTTGGGAGAGAACAATCCAACATGGGAAGTGGGATACACAGCAGACTCATAGAATGGCAGTTGTGCTAAACAGTACTCTGGCTTCAGAATCAGCCCTTAAGGCATTCAGATTTGGCTGAAGAGCCCATGAGAGTATTTCAGGCATGGAAAGCCAAGACACTCTGGTAAACAAACAAACAAACAAACAAAAAAACCAAAAACAAAAAACCCAAAACACTAAATGAAAGATCTCGGTGAGTGAGATCCCAGTGGAAAGAATTGGGCCATCAAAGAAGGAGGTACCTTTCTCTGAAGGGAGGAGAGAACTTCCACTTTGACTATGACCCTGTCGGAATAAGATTGGAGTTGGCGAACTCAAAAGGCTTCTATAGCCTTGGCAACTCATGACTAGAGCCTAGGGAGATTACTGACGCCATAAACAAGAGTGTCAATTTGTTAAGTCAACAATAGGAGTCACTGTGCGCTTTCTCCTCATGTAGGATCTCTGTCCTTAATGTGTTGTCCAATGTGAATTAATGCTATAATTAGTACTGTAACAGTATTTTATACTTTATGTTCTGTGTGGGTGCAAGCTGATGAAATCTTTACTTAATATATACTAAATCAATCTTCTGTATATAAAGATAATTGAAAATTAATCTTGATATGGATGGAATGGGAGAGGGAGCGGGAGAAGGGAGGGGTGTGAGTGGGAGGGAAGTTTTAGGGGGGAAAAGCCATTGTAATCCATAAACTTTGGAAATTTATATTTACTAAATAAAAGTTTTAAAAAAAGAAACACTCAGCAAAGTTAAGAGGCAACCAACCGACAGAATGGGTGAAATTATTTGCAAAAATGTGTAATTGATAAAGGGTTAACATCAGAATCTAAAAAGAGCTCCAGAAATTCAACAACAACAAAACAAACAATCCAGTTAAGAAATGAGCAGAGTATTTATACAGACATTTCTCAAGAGAGGAAATTCAAATGTCCAACAGACACTTGAAAAATGCTCAGAATCATTAGCCATCAGGAAAATGGAAATCAAAACCACAACGAGGTCTCACCTCACCCCATTTAGAATGGCTCTCATAAAGAAATCAACAACCAACAAATGCTGACGTGGATGTGGGGAAAAACACACCCTAATCTACTGTTGGTGGGAATGTAAACTGGTGCTGCCATTGTGGAAGACAGTATGAAGATACTCAGAAAACTGAAAATAGATCTTTGATTCAGTCATCCTACTCCTGGGAATTTACAGAAACCAAAAGAAATCAGCAATTGAAAGAGTGATCTGTATTCCCGTGTTCATCACAGTTCAATTCACAATAGCTAAGATACGGAATCAACCAACATGTCCATCAACTGTTGAATAGATAAAGTCATTGTTATATAAACATTATGGAGTACTACTGAGCTGTAAAAATAATGAAATCCTGCTTTTTGCAAAAAGATGGATGCCACTGTAAACCATTATACTTATTGAAATAAGCCAGTCCACAAAAGACAGAGATCATGTTTTCCCTGATCTAATGTAAGTATCTAAGGTAAGTATCAGTTTCTTATTTGTACCGTTTCTCCATGTCTAGAAATCCATGATTGATTCCTTAGTTTGGGCAGTATTTATTACATGATCAAATATGATATTGTTTAATTCAATATTACACAAATCTTGAAGTAAAGGAATTTCCATAGTATCTTTGGGTGCAGTATTCATTCTATTTTTTCTTATTAAAATATGAGCAGAAATAATGAATTTTTGAGAAAAAATGGCTTTTATTTTACTCTACTGTGTTACTGTTTACCATTAAAAATTGAAATTTTCCAAGACTTAATCTCTTAACAAATTAGAAAAGTCAAGATGGTCTTTCTAGTATGTAACTTAAAAATCTCCTCTCAAAATAAATCTTTTAAATTGACAAAACCAAGTATGAATGTTACAGTGCATAGAAGTTGCAATTAATGCTTGAAACATAAAAACCTAAATACTACCTTTCCAAAGTTTTAACATAAAGGATCATATAATAGTTAAGGCGTTTCTATATAGGAAAACTACATGTACTTGCACTTTTGAACTCACCTAGTTGTAAAAAAGAAGAAATTAGGACAAAATAGACAGCAACTAGTACTTCTGAATATGCATTAATGAGTGTATTTGTGAATTCTTTGAAGATGATATGCACCATGAAGCATTATACTGAATTTTAATGCTTCCCTGAAGAACATCATAATTACAGTAACACTAGCAGTATTGCCTCAAATTTAATAACATAGAAATGCAAGTTTGCAAATAAATATGAGAAATTTCCAGGCTCATAAATAACTTGTTTAAATACTTACCTTTACATTCCCATAAACAATTTTAAGAAATCAAGTGTATTTTGAATTTTTCTCACTTGCTGCTTTTCAAATCTGATATGATTAAATCTCTAAAACTGAAATACTTTCAAATAGTCTATTTGTCTTAAAGTAGATATATGCATATATATATATATATATATATATATCCCTTTTATGTTCTAGGATCTCTCTCTCTCTCTCTCTCTCTCTATATATATATATATATATATATATAGTCACAGGGATGGAATGATTATTATTATCCATGTCTGCCTATGTATGTCTTATACCTGTGTGTACAAATGAAGCTTGCTATTGAATGAGATCCTCACTGCTTTCCTTGTAGCATAAGACTGATTCCATTTCCTTGTTTATTAGCCATTATGATTTGCCTGCTAAAGATTCTATTATCCTTGCAGTATACTGTGACCTGTAAGTTTGGAGCTTTGTATGACCAAAGGTGCTAATGCATATCTCATCATCAGTCTGTGTAGCTTCACTGTGGTTGCTGGAGGGATCATTTTTAAAAATTTTTTTATTAATATAAAGAACAGATTTCATGTCTTCCATAGGTACAATTCTAAGAAGATAAACATACTTCCCTCCCTGCACTTCTCCATCCCTAAATCCCCCTCCTTCCTCCCTTTGGTTTTTCTATAGTTCTTGCAAAAATATAGTTTCACTCTCCTCTATAAATCACATGCCTAATGCACCACTAATCATAACATTCAAAAGTAAAAAGTATGAAGACTACAGTTTTGGAAACTCTGAACACTCTTCACTCCTTCCCTGGTAGGGTACTTTCACTCTTTAAATTGTATTTAGTAGCATTAACCTCCTTTTTTCCATGTGAGAACATGAACAACCATTTGAATTGTGGATTTAATATAAGCCAGGCACTATGTGAAATGCTTTCAATGTATTTTTTCATAATTCAACCCCAAAGTAACATTTTTAGGTAGAGGCTATATTAAGGAAATGAGACTTGGGGCTGGTGTTATGGTGAAGTCGGTTAAGCCACTGCCTGTGATATCAGCATTTCATATGAACACCAGAATAGCAGCAGAAGATGGCCAGAGTGTTTGGGCCTTTGCCATCCATGTGAGAGATCTGGATTGAGTTCTGGGTTCTTGGCTTCTTTGGCCATTTGGGGAGTGAACTAGTGAATGAAAGATCTCTTTCTCTCTCTATCCCTCTCCTTCTCTCTTTGTAACTCTGCCTTTTAAATAGATAAAATATATCTTTTAAAAAAAGTGAGGCTCACAGAAATCAAGACACTTGTTCAAACCCAGCTAGTTAATGAACCCAGCTAGTTAATGAAAAGAAATGGATTTTGAAAAAACAACAAACTACAGTCTATTATGTGTACAATATACTTCCTTTCATATTGGTCCTGTGGAAATATTGCTGCTAATTATAGCCTAGGCTTATGAACAGGCATAAACTGACAATTCTTGTATCTCTTTGCACTTTTACAGAACTTCTGTAAGTACAGTCTAATTTCTGACACACGAAATTAGGGGAAAAATTAATGAAATTTTCCTCATGTTTAATCTTCAATTCAAGCTCTGTTGACAATGGAAATTCTCCTTGATTTTCTCTCTCCAGACTCATGGAGGACACACCTCATTAAATATGGAGTGGGCATTATTCCCCTATAGTTAGCAATCAATTCCTTTTTGAGGAAATTAACTTCACCTTCTGGTCTGCCCTAGTGATCTCCCAATAACAGCCAAGTTTGAAAGGGAACACAATTTATTCCCTAGCTGTGAAGCTTAATATATATGAGAGAAATATTAAAATATGAGTACAAGAACAAGTGCTTCGTGGATTGAAATTTACTCTTGACCTACATTTCTGGGCTTTACATATATTTTGAGTTTATTGAACATGTGTTTGACCATGGGTCTGAATTCAATAAAAGACTGATTTCTAATATCCTTGCTATTTGAACCTTTCCTTTTCATTTACAGGATTTTGTTAAGCATAAAAAATATCTACAAATCAAGCACTTGTATACTTCATGGAAAGCCAGCACCCATTATAAGAAAAGAATATATTCTTTGATTGTAATTTCAGTTCCTCAGAAAAATTAAGACTATAAAATATCAATTTTATTTTTATAAAAATCAAGGGAGAGCAAATGCATTGCCTGATCAACTTCAAAGCAACAAATATTTGGGAAAATTTTCTAATAATTGGTGTTATCATTGACCTGCTCCCCTCACACTACATCTGCATATTTATTATACTGTAGTTTTTCATTATAATTTATCTCATTTAGTCACACATTTCCTCAATTTGCATAGGTCAGGCTGAATGATTAACTTCTTTTTGTCTCATATATCTTTTTGTAAGAAGCATTTGACTGTGAAGTTGCTTATATAATAAATTGAAATCCAGTATTAGCAAAGGCATGCATTTATCCTGATAAATCAGTCTTTGAGCAGGGGTTGGAGATGGACTCATGCTTTCAGTTCCTAGAAGGAAACATTTAAATACTGATAGAAGCTATTTAACCTTCATCTTGGCATTATAGGGGCTCGAGTCTAATGGCACTTTAAATTCATACACATTTTCAGAGATTCAGACTAGCATTCAAAAGGAAAGCCTGAATGGTTCAACATTGATCCATCTCATCCAATGACTTACAGGAGAATGTGAAAGAAAGAAGCCATTTAGTTTCAAGTGTGCAGTTTTAAGGTACTTCAAGGAAGCAATAGCCCATAGTACCTGGACAAAAAATTCTTAAATCTCAAGAGAGATAAAATATTGGCTTATGAGGAGCTGAACAGCATTTATAATAAAACCAAAACTTACGTTTTATATCAAGAAAGAAAATTTGACAAATCCTCTTTCATCTTTATAATTTTTGTAAATTTTTATAGATTACATATAATAATCTTTATAGATTATATATGCTAATCTATATAATTACATATATAATTTTATAGATTATTAGAAAAATCAATCACATATTGACAGAAACCAAAATTTTTGTACATCCCGTCATGGGGACGGTTTATAAAGCATGACTGGATGAAAATTCAATTGAGTTATCATTTCTGTCTTCAAAATCTTTGCTTGCTGATAGGTAAAGAAATTACTGTATCATTATTTCAACTAAGATTATAATTATCAAATTACAGTATGAAGGTCTAATTATTTTGATTTCTTTAGCACTATTACTTACAGTCACTTCTAATTAAAAATAGACAATATTTTTCTAGTAACACTTTTATGCTTGGGAATATTAATAACAGATTGCACTTTGACTTTTTTTTTTTTTGACAGGCAGAGTGGACAGAGAGAGAGACAGAGAGAAAGGTCTTCCTTTTGCCGTTGGTTCACCCTCCAATGGCTGCCACGGACAGCGCGCTGCGGCCGGCGCACCGCGCTCATCCGATGGCAGGAGCCAGGTGCTAGGTGCTTTTCCTGGTCTCCCATGGGGTGCAGGGCCCAAGCACTTGGGCCATCCTCCACTGCACTCCCTGGCCACAGCAGAGGGCTGGCCTGGAAGAGGGGCAACCGGGACAGAATCCAGCGCCCCGACCGGGACTAGAACCCGGTGTGCCGGCGCCGCAAGGTGGAGGATTAGCCTGTTGAGCCACGGCGCCGTGCACTTTGACTTTTTTTATCAATAATAGATGTTATGATTGTTTCTGAATGTTTGATAGTCAAGAAGAAATTGCCTTGGAGCTAATGCTAATTTCATATGTACAGAAAAATGTTATTTTTCAGATTATTTAAGGAGTTTTTGTTTTACATTAATAATGGCATCATTATTATTATTTTTATTATTACTTTTATTTGAGACTGATTCTTATTTATTTTGAAAGATAATGAAAATATAGGAGCAACAATGAAGAAAGTTCCCTGATAACTAAATGATGAGCAACTTATCCTTAAAAACTAAAATATATAGTAATCAAATAATGCTGTGTTGGTGCCAATGACACAAGCCTGGTTCCCTGTTAAGAGTGTGAACTGCTCAGTTGTAGATAAAGGCCTTGTATTTTGATGGTTAAGTGCAGAATATAGTCACAGATTCTAAAAAGGCTAAAATGTGGATGAGAATTGTACAAAGGACTTGGAATATTATTTAATTTGTGCATTCAGTTAGCATTCTGAGTGACTATCTGTGAGCAAGACACGTAACAGTAGGTGTACCACAATGACCATTATAACCAGTACCTTGATCTACCTTTATCTAGTGCCCATCTATAATGATAAAGTAAAAAAGCAGTGACAACATATATCATTTTAGAAGGAAACATGAGATCTCATAGAAGGACTCACAGTATTTCAGAAAGGGAAAGGATTCTTAAGATTCTCTGATACTAATATAATTTAATTGAGATTAGCAGATACAAGTGTTACTTCCTAGGTGTTAATCTGGTTATTTCCTCTGTCTTCCAAGAGTTCACAAAATTAATGACTATTGATGTTTCTATAACATCTGCCTTGTTCTGGGGAAACAGGACCCTGTGTCACTAGGACTGCTGATTTGATTACACCTTTTTTCACCCATGGAGACGGGGAGCATTTTTCTGATGTGTATAACAAAACTCCACGAGAGGGTGTCTAGACTCCATTTTCTTTCCTCCACTTCACATCTGAACCCATTTGACTCAGGCTCTCACCTCCATCTCTGCAGAAATCGAGATTGTCAAGGTAACAAATAACCTGCACAGTAGTCAATCCCCAGTCCCCAATATACTTGATTAACATGATCATCATCACTTTTTTCTTCTTCGGGTTCTAGTCCCGGTCGGGGTGCCGGATTCTGTCCCGGTTGCCCCTCTTCCAGGCCAGCCCTCTGCTGTGGCCCGGGAGTGCAGTGGAGGATGGCCCAAGTGCTTGGGCCCTGCACCCCATGGGAGACCAGGAAAAGCACCTGGCACCTGGCTCCTGCCATCGGATGAGCGCGGTGCGCCGTCCGCAGCGCGCCATCTGCGGCAGCCATTGGAGGGTGAACCAACGGCAAAGGAAGACCTTTCTCTCTGTCTCTCTCTCTCACTGTCCACTTTGCCTGTCCAAAAAAAAAAAAAAAACCCAAAACAAAACATGTATTTTATTTGGCATACGATACAGAATCCTCTATTTACCTTGGCACTGCTGAAAAATGTCACTACAGACTCACATCCCAGTTTAATCAGATCTGTAAAATATGTGGTGATCCTGACATCTGATTTCTGCTGTTTCTTTTCCTATGATCCCTTTCTTGGTGGTCTTTTTCAGACATAAATTTAACTAGAGTCTTTATGGTGATAATCCCAAAATTATATCCTTTATTCTTGTGGTGAATTAGTTTCCATAGTTTAATCAGTTAACCAGTTTTATTTTACTTAATTTTTTCAAAGTATTAACACTATGTGATTTATATAACAAATGCACTTATTTGTCTCCTGTACAACAAAAACAGTTTCAAATTGCTGAACCACTGAAAATCCTTTCAATGCCCATAAGTCTCACCTTTAAAGTCTCAATGCATTTATCAATAAACTGATAATAGTAGAATTTATGGAATTAGAGAAAATGTGTATTTAATATGCAGCCTGTGGCTTATTTATTATAGGTACAGAAAGAGGTAATATTATAATGACTATGATTTTGTATGAATTTACCAAGAATGTAGCTCTTTGGCAATTCCGTCAGATAGCTATTGTTATTGTTTCCATTTTTCCTAATACAAAATTGTGTTGTGGACAGATGTAGAGAATTGCTTCAGACCACATGGCTGATAAATGGTGGCACTGGGAACTGAAATCCATTTGTGATCTTCAGTGCTCACTTCTACTTCTCCGTTTACCTACTGACTTACTATTTATAGGATTTAAAATGTGTCTGGAAGGGAGGAAGTCAACACAGTTGAATAAACAGAGGTATAGGAATTAATTAACAAGCCATGTTGGTATAAAAAGCTTCTTGTGGCACATGTGGAATTACAGCCCCATGAATAGTATTGCCAGTGGGAACTCATTTTAAAGAGGGAAACAGGAGGGAATTTTTCAATGAGAAAATTAATTTTTGTTGTATGTTGATATATATTAGATCTAGGAAGACTCAGCTCTGAACTGTCCAACCACACCTTGTATTACTGCTCCTCAGCCTTCATCTCACCTCCTCAGGCTTCTTTAGCTACTTCTAGAAGGACAGCTGTTCTTTGGGGAGGTCCTATGCAGTGCTTTTCTGAACAGCAATAATTCTGAAAATAAGAGCTATTTGTTTAACTTCTTGAGCTTATAAAATATCTAATATCTCATCACAAGGATTAATTTCTCATCAATAGAGACTGAAGGGAAACAGCACTAAGGGAGATGGGTATTTGCACAGTGGTTAAGATGACACATGGGATGCTCACATCTGATAATCGAATGCATGGAGGCAAGTCCTGGCTATGATCCTAATTCCAGCCTCTTGCTAATTCACATCCAAGGTGATGGATCAAGTACTTGGGTCCCAGCCACTAATGTGGAATATTTGGACTGTGTTCCTGATTCTCGGCCTGGTCTAATGTAGGAATTTGAAGAATGAACCAGCAGGTGGAATACCTGTGTCTGTTTCTGTCTCTTCAATCTTCAAATAAAATGAGATGAAATAAAAAATTTTAAAAATGGTAATATTGAGGTGATGTATTAGCACTTAAGTTTCAAAAAATCATTTAAAATAATAATACCATTCCTATTTGAGATGTAATAGAGTTTATATTTAAATAGATAAAATGACTTGCCAATCACATAGCTTTACTGAGAATTTAAACACAGGAGTTTCTGCCTCCAAAGTCTATAATATAGCTTTGCTGAAGATTTAAACACAGGAGTTTCTGCCTTGAAACAGGTGCTCAATCCACCCTAGCCTCTTCATTGTACTAAATATACCTAAAGGAACTACAGGATGAAAAATAAAAAGTAGTGCAAGCATTTTCAGTTTTTAGCTCTGAGTCTTTGGCTGCCATTTCAACTCATCTGTTTAAAACTTATGTTAACTCTAAACCCTGAAGATCTGTTTGTAAAGGAAGAAAAAAAATCATCATAAATTCCAACGTTTTGGAAAATTTATTGGGGGAAAATATCAACAACTTAAGAGGGATTTAAAACCAGAAAGAGACAGTTAGATAGAGAAAGAGAGAGAGAGAGAGAGAGTGATAGGTTGATAAATGATAATTTCTGTATCTGAGTCCATATTTGTATATTCACATCCATGCTTATCAATTGATCAATCTGAGATCTTTCTATCTCTACTAGATGATTTTTACAATGTATCACTATAGTTTTCTTCCTGTGTTGAAAGACTTCTACATGCTTGTCAATGTATCTTTAAAAAACAGAAGCTATGATTCACATTTGATGAATTACTTTTCCCTAAAGCATAGAATTAAATGTAAATTAAGGGTCAATCAAGGACACAAGTCAGGGACAAACACTCAGCTGTGTACAATCTTGTAGTAGCAGGTGGCATTACTGCTGCTATCTTTTCAAATGAAACAAACACAATGATTTGCAGGGTGGTTTCTTGGACTCTTTGTATTGAAAAAGCGATGGTGAAGTAAAGTAAATGCCATACTACAACCAGAGAAAATGAGTCAGAAAACTGTCCTCAAAGTGAGAGATGTATGTCAATTTGCTACCTGCGAGTTAATAAGGGGATGCTTCAAGTAGGCACTTTTGTCTATTTGTTATCAAGGGGTTGCAGACAAAATTTGTTTCCAAGGGGCTGGTATTGTGGCACAGTGTTTTGAACCATTGCTTGTGATGCTCACTTCCCATACCTGCGTGCCTATGAGTTCTGGCTACTCTGCTTCCTACCCAGCTCCCTGCTGGTGTCCCTGGGAAAGCAGCAGAAAATGGTCCAAGTGTTTGGGCCCCTACCATCCAAATGAGAGAGATCAAGACTGAGTTCTAGGATCCTGGCTTCAACCTGGCCAGTCCTGTGGTTTTTTTTTTTTTTTTGGTTTTTTTGTTTGTTTGTTTTGGCTATTTTTGGAGTAAACCCTGCAGATGGATGATCTCTCTGTCCTCTCTGTCTCCCTCCCCCTCCCCCATCACCCTTTCTGTCAAATAAATAAGTAAAAAAATTTTTTTCTTTAAAGTTGTGTCTAACTGCACAGACACCACAGCCTCAGGCTGTTGCAAAAGAAGTAGACTGTTGTCAGATTGCTCTCAGCAGTCTGGATTTGAATCACTCTCTGAATCCTCATTCCAAAAGAGCAACCCCATCTCTGCGTGCAGGAACAAGGCTGGCCTGTCTGTCACTATTGCTTCCCTGCCTGCCTAAGAAGTTCTGTGAAAGGCTGTTTTCAGTCTGTCTAGCTGTACCCTTTCGGTTTGCAACCCTTACGTTTCTGTTCCTAATGTTTCCATTAGGTGTTAGCATACTCAGTAAGTGCCCCAGTCTCTGCCAGGTCACACATTCTTTTTACAGATTCTTCTTGGGAAGCTTGTACTTGTTATTCTTATGTAACATAGTGAGAGATTTTTTTCAGAGAAATAGATTCAGTGCAATCCTGGCTTAGTATAGTTTAAGGCGAAACCAAAGCCTGGAGCAAATCATACTATACATAGAAGAAAATAACATAGACATTAAAAAGCATGCCCTATTCTTTCTTGGTTTTGCAATGATACAGAATGCAGCTCTACTCTGGTCACTCTCCTGTTCAGTTACCACACTGGCCCAATGATATATACTGAATAAAGGGAGAAATACTATATCCTGTGAGATAATGACATGTTAGTAAATTTACACAACTTATTCAATCCTCAGACACTTTCTACTCCATTTTACAATAGGGTAAATAAGTTACTACAATATAGAAACGGATTCAAAAAGTTCATTGAAAATAGAATTAAAATATAAGTACATTTTGTTGCAAAACTGCTTAAAAATTCACACATAATTTTTCATAATATTTTTGAAGATTCCCTTGCCTGTATCTATGACAAGAGGAGCCACAAGCGTGGTTTTCCCTGCCCCTTGCACATCAATCTTACAACAAATCCTCTCTTATCTATGGTTTCACTTCTCCCAATTGCAGTGATTCCTGGCCAAGTCTAGTCTAAAAATATTAAACATAAAAGTCTGGAAATAATTCATATATTTTAAATAATATTGTTACATTACAGTGCTATATTTCTCTATTTCATTTTTATTGTTGCTAACCTCTGAGTGTGCCTAAGTTATAAATTAAAATTTATCTTAGTAATATACTCACATATGCAAGGAAGAAAACAGTATATATAGGATTTGATACTATCCATGGTTTCAGGCACTCACTGAGGATCTTGGAACACAACACCTTCAGATAATGAAGACAACTGTATACTTCTCTACACATTCAGACTACATTCTAGACAAGGCAATCTGCCCCTATGTTGACACAGATTTGAGCTTCTGCTTTTGTGATTCCTCCCCACACACAAGCCTACAGAATTCCATTTTCTTTGTATTTCACATCCAGATCCTAAAATTCTAGCATTCCCTTGTGCATTAAGTATTTTCTTACCTCTCTGTCATTCTCAAGGCTCTTTACCCAAATATACTTTAGGTGAATTTTGTAGATCTAACTTTCTATCTGTGACATCTTTTCTCATTTGCATATATTTTTTCCACAAAGCCCTAAAATCTTGTGAAAATTTTAAATGATTATTAAATAATAAATAGGTTCAAAGGACTAACATTAAAATATTTTAAAGTGTGATTTTAAAGTCTGTTTTTTTGGTCTAAATACTAAGTAACTGGTTACCAATTAAATTTGTATCTACAACTTTCAAAATATTTATTTATTTTAAAGCAGAGTAATAGAAAGGCAAAGTCAGAGAGAGAGAGAGGATATTCCATCTTCTGGTTTACTCCCCAAATGGCTGCAAAAGTCGGAGCTGAGCTTATCCGAAGCCAGAAGCAAGGAGGTTCTTCGGGGCCTCCCATGGGGATGCAGGGGCCCAGGCACTTGGGCCATCTTCCGCTGCTTTCCCTGGCCATAGCAGAGAGCTGGACCCAAAGTGGAACAGCTGGGTCTTGACCCAGAGTGCTCATATGGGATGCCAGCACGGCAGGTGGCAGCTTTATCCATTATGCCACAGGGCCAGTCTCCTGCTTTACGATTTGAGCATTAAAAAATTAAGTTGAATTTAGTTTATAAAGTGGTGTTATGAAATTTAAGTGTTAAAAAAAGAACAAAGGCAGGGTGGACATTTAGTGCAACAGTTAATACGCTGCTTGGAGTATCTTATCTTATCTGAGTGCCTGGTTTCTAGTCCTGGCTCCAATTCAAATTCCAGCTCCCTGCTAAATGCCTCACGGGAGGTAGCAGGAAAAGGGCAACCCGACAATGAAATATAATGGCAGTTTTTATAACCATCTATTCATAGGAAAAGTGAGGCGGATTCCTATAAAATAAAACTCAAAGGACTAAGTGAATGTCCATACTTCCTTTCACATAAACATAAGATGCACAGATTAGGATCCATATATTTTTTAAAGATTTCTTTATTTGAAAGACTGACAGAAATGGAAAGAAAGAGTTAAGGGCTCTTTCATTCACTGGATCATTCTCCAAATGGCCATAACAGCCAGTCCAAGTCCGGCTGAAGCCGGGAGCCAGGAACCCCATCTTGTTCTCACATTTGGATGGCAAGGGCCCAAGAACCAGGGGCATCCTCTGCTGCTTACCTAGGCTCATTACCTGAAAGCTGGATGGGAAGTGGAATACTGGGACCTGAACTGGCACTGGGGGTGGGATGCCAGCATCACTAGAATCAGCTTAATCTTCTCACAACGTCAGCCCCTAGGATCATTTTTTTTTTAATAGATGAGAATGTTGAAGCTGAGAGAATTTAATACTTTTCTAGCATCTTAGAATGTCTAGAAGATGAAGTCATAATTAAAACCTGTCTTATGTGACTTGAAAGCCCATGTCTTAGTCTGTGGCTTTATGGCTCCCAAGTTCCTAGATGAGGTATCTGAATGGCATGCGATGAGTCTGTCTGGTTTGGTGCAGTCATCTCCACTGGTTGCCTCTCAGAACGTTCTTTTTCTGCCCCACATGCTCAGTGCTCTCATATTGCTTTGAACACCTCTGCAAACCTCTTTCCATCAAGCTCACACCCAACAGTCGAAGAACACAAAAGCTTCTCTTCTCAGGAGGGTTTGCATTTGAAAGAGAATATATGGCTGGATTCACACACGAGTTTTAATTTTCCAGTAAAATTACTAAAGTACAAAATGTTAAAATGATTATCAATGACTGACTGACTGATTTTAGAGAAAAAGAGGCATTTTTGAGAAGTGTTGATCATATAGAACATTACATTTTTAATCTTTTCTCTATTTTTAATTATTTCTTTCCTCTTTTATTTTTGGGTTTGGTTTTTTATTGTTTCTCTAGGTCCTTGAGATGCATTGTTAGATCACTTATTTGATGCCTTTCCAATTTCTTGGTATAGGCACATATTGCTATAAACTTCCCTCTTAACACTGCTTTTGATGTATCCCAGGAGTTTTGAATGTTGTATTGTCATCTTCATTCATTTCTTGGAGTTATTTTATTTCCCTTTTGATTTCTTCTATGATGCATTCTTCATTCAGGAGTACGCAGTTCAGTCTCATTGTGGCTTTGCTTCTATATATTTTAAAGGAAGAATATTTTGAAGATGGGTACATTGTTAAAGGCTTTTCTATACTTCACTGAACATGCATTCACCTTGATAAACTTGAGTGTGTATTGGTTAAATCAGAAAAGGAAATACTGTCTCAGCTTGCTTTTGGACTAAATTACTATAATTTTTAGCTTGAGGGGATGGAGCTATAGCACAGGGGTAAAGCCACTGCCTGCAGTGCTGGCATCTCATATGGGCACTGGTTCTGGTCCTGGCTGCTCCACTTCCGATCCAGCTCTCTGCTATGGCCTGCGAAAGCAATAGAATATGGTACAAGTCCTTGGGCCCCTGAACCCGTGTGGGAGATGTGTAAGCTGTTCCTGGATCCTGCTTTAGAATTAGCACATCTCCAGCCGTTGCGGTCACCTGCGAGTGAACCAGTGGATGGAAGACCTCTCTCTCTCTTTCTGTCTCTGCCTCTCTGTTACACTGCCTTTCAAATAAATAAACAAATTTTAAAAATATTTTTTAGCTTGTTCAGATTTTAAAGGGACTAAACTAATGTTTTCTAACAAATTAATTTCCTTTTACTCAGTTGCTCATATATACATGTTTTGGCAGCACTTTTAATGTTATGTTCAGAGACAGTTTTTGTTATTGCTATCACTGTGATTATTAGATAGAATTTCTTCTTTTTTTCTTTCAAAATGGAACACTTTGATATTAGTGTGAAGACTAGGAGAAGAAAAATGTCAGAGAAGATGTCAGTTCAGAAAAATTATGAGATCTTATAAAATATCTAATGTGAAGAATAAATTACCAAGTTCAATATGGTGATAATTATGGCCTATGAAATTTCTGACCTCTGACTAACCACAGTAGCATGCTGAATTCATTGTTAAATATGCATCTATTTCCATTTCTGATAACAGTCTGCTTTCTGTAACTGTGATATTTTAAATTATTGTTAGAAAGGATACAGTGTAACTAACAGACAAGGCTAGTCATTTAGTGATCAACATATGAGCCTTGATGCATATTTGTTTGTTGCACCAATATTCGAGCACATATGTATTAATTTTATGTTTAAAGACAATTAGAAAAATTCTACTTATTACTTCAAATGTAACATGTCATCTCCATCAAGATGCTGTATTATTTTGCACATGATTTAAAAGAAAAATATATGTTAGCTGTCATTGATATGAGGTACATGAGGATTTCAAATTGTAAACTTGTAAATAACATATGTTTTAAACTCATTGAAACATTTATGTCCTGGTTCCCTAAGAGAACAAATTCAGTATATATTTAAGAGAACAGATTATCTATATGAAATATATCTTTGTGTCATTAATTATTTAAAAAGAGAGAAAGAATCACACAATCTCTCTCCTCTCTCTAACTCTCTAACTCTCTCTCTCTCTCTCTCACACACACACACACACACACACACACACACCACGGCTCCTATTCACTGGTTCTCTACGAAAAGGTTTGCCACAGCTCATGTGGGGTCAGGCAAAGGATCCAGTAGCCAGGAACTCAACCCAAGTCTCCTACATAGGTGACAGGGACACAAGGACTTGAGCCATCACTACCTCCCAAGGTCTGTATTATAAGGAAGTTAAAGGCAAGAGTGGAGTTGGGATTATAATCCAGGCTTTCCAGTATGGAATGTAAGCCTTGCAAGTGACATCTTAACTGCTGCACCAAACACCTGGAGAGTTAGTCTGATAAACCATGGTACCATCATAAGGGTGACTTTATGTTATGTATAATCTAATGCACAGAACAGATTACATGCCTATGCAATATTATATAAGAAAAAAAAGTCAGTGGGACACAAAATTTACAAAAAAACTTTTATTATTAGGGTTCTGAAGACTGAGAAGCGTTTCTAGCCAAAGAATCCATTTACTCTACCAAAGGAAGACCTTAGGAAGTAGTGCGATTTGAGCTGTACAATGAAACACGGTTGTAATTATTCAAAAATAAATATTTTAACTGTTTGCTTAAATTTAAAAGTTGAAACTATAAAAACTTTATAGAAAAACGAAAAATGTTCCTTACCTCACAGCAGAGAAGAAACTAAGTATTATTACCTTTCTGTAATTCATATTGTTTTTTTAATAGATGAATTGCACTGTGTCTTTGTTGAATAATTTTATTTTACCACTTAATGCTATGTCCTAAGTATTTCTTCAATTCTCCAAATAATATAGACATTCATATTCTCAGTTACATAATACTTTTTAATGTCGATACATTATCTTGATCTAATCTATTTTGTTGCACATTTCAATGTTTTCACTTTTGTTATAAATAATGTTCTAGGTGCTAGCACTGTGGCATAGTGAATTCAGCCTGTGCTTGTGACCCTCGCATGTAATTTGGGCTCCAGTTCCTGTCCTGCTGTACTTCCAATACAGCGCCTTGCTAATAGGCTGCAAAAGCAGCGGAAGGTGGCCCTGCCGCTCACATGAGGATACCAGCTGAAACTGCTAACTCCAAGTGCTGGCTGTTGTGGCCATCTGAGGAGTTAACCAGCAGATGGACAATTTATCTATCTTTATCTCACATTCTCTCTCTGTAACTCTGACTTTCAAAATAAATTAATTAATCTTAAAAAAGAAATAATGTGGTGCCAGGACTGTGGTGCAGTGGGTTAATCCTCAGCCTGCGGCACCAGCATCCCATATAGCATCGGTTCTAGTACTGGCTGCTCCTTTTCTGATCCGGCTCTCTCCTGTGTCCTGAGAAAGAAGTGGAAGATGGCCCAAGTGCTTGGGACCTGCACCTGTGAGGGAGACTGGAGGAAGCTCCTAGCTCCTGGCTTTGGATCAGCTCCGCTCTGGCCACTGTGGCCATTTTTGGAGTGAACCAGCGGATGGAAAACCTTTCTCTCTGTCTCTCCCTCCCTCCCTCTCACTGTCTGTACCTCTGCCTCCCAAATAAATAAATAAAATCTAAAAAAAAAAAAAAAAGAAATAATGCTCCACTGGGTTGTCAGATTTGTTTCCTAGGACAGATTGCTGTAAGCCATATTACCAAGCAAAAGGCATAAATAATTTGCAGATTTCATAAAAACATGACTAAATAGAGTCTGTAAAGATTGTGAAAATGTACAATATTATTAGGAGTGAGAGTTCATGCTTTAATGCATTCTTTCACTTGTTTGGTATGTTTACCTTCATTATAAACCATTTGTGTTTGGATGAGCAAAAATTACATTATTGTTAAAACTATGCATTTCACTTTTCTACTTTATTTGACACAAGCATTTCTTCTTTGTTACCTTCTGTTTAATATCCTGGGCCATGTATTTGGGATTTATAACTATGAACTAAAGTCTTCTTTCTCACTATATTATTGCATTATAAATTAAAATAGGAATCATTTTTTATTCCTTTGGTTATTTCAGAAAAGCATGTCTAAGATTATTTGGTTGAAGATTAGTAGGTTATTTAAAATTGAGAAAATCAGCTCTACCAAATCTTTAATTTTTGATTCCTTCCATTGTTCTGAAACCATCAAATCAAGTGTTATACTCTATTGAGGACCATTGCTTTTCCTGTTTTGTGAATTTGAGTTTTTAATTTTCATTATGTTAATAAAATTGTTTTCATTAGTGTTATTTTTCATTAACTTATGAGAATGAGAAACAGTATTAGTATAGTACATCTTCTATTTAATTATTTGTAATAAGCAATTGGAAGGTGTATAAGTGAATATAATTTTCTTATTAGAGGTAAGTGGTTAGTTTTTCCTATTAAAATTAAATGTCTTTTTAAAAACTTATAAGAAACAACAAATACAACATTTTGGAACATTCCTCAGTATTTCACTACCTGGAGAAAATCAGTAAATATTAGAGATTTGGACCTATTTGCTTTGTGAAGTCAGGAATTTCTCTTGCTCATTAGAATCCTAATAACTCATCCCAGTCCAGAAATTACAATCATTTGTTCAACTCTATATGTTAAATAGCACCTATGCATTTTGCAACTTAAAATGGGAGATCCTAATTAATTACCACAAAATGCAGCTGTTTATGCAGAAGAACTCTGTCAGCTTTGTTTTGATTTCTGTTTTCATGGTATTTCTTTATTCAGTGCTTAATTTTTAATCTCTTTGTGTCTTTATTTTTAAAGTAGATTTCTCATGAGTAGTATAAAATTAATCTCTCCTTTTTACCCAATTTGCTGTTTGTGTTTTTTAGCTGGAGTGCTTAGAAATAATTTTTCATAATGTAAGATTTATAGTTACCTTCCTTAAATTTGTGTCTGTTTGTTTCACCTGCCTTTTGTTCCTTTTCATCTTTTTCCATCTATTTTCATAGGCTAATCGTATATTTTTATGATTTCATTTCATCTTCTCCACTGCCTTAAGAGTTATATTTCCTTGGTTTATTAGTTTAGTCAGGTTTTGCATTCTGCATCTTTAGCTTTCTCAGACTACTTCCCAATAATATTACAACACTTAATTTATAGTATAAGCATCTTATCATGATGTGCTGCAATTTCTGCTATCATTCAATATGATGCTGTGGTTATAACACTTTGCTTTGGCTTATGTAAAAAATTGAAGAATACAACACAATCACATTTGTGTTAAATGATTTTTTTTAAAAAAATACATTACCATGTTTTTATATCTACCTACATATGAGTGTTTGGAGTTAACACTTTTTATTTCTTGCTACATATATTTCCTTTTGGAATAACTTTTCTTCTTCCTGAAGAGTTTTCCTTTCTTCTCTTTGGTTTGTTGATGATTTTTTTTTCAACTTTTGTTTATCAGAAATTGTCTTAATATTGCAAGACAATAGTATTACATTAAATTATAAATAAATTGAAGAGGCACATTTAAAGTACTTAATTTTCTGACCCATAAATTCAATGTATGTATTTTTTTGATAACATATTTTTATAATTCCAAAAATACATTCTCCTACTTTATTTGATCAGGTTTTCTAAGGAAAAGTGAGTTTTTAACATTGATTTTTATTTGGTTACTTTTTTCAAGGATGTGAGTGAGCCTGAGAATTGTCCACATCTGATGTTAATTGTTTGGAGCATATGCAGTAACTCTGTTGATTAAATAAATCTGTGTTATCAGTAGGACAGAAACTTCTTTTTTTTTTTTTTTTTGACAGGCAGAGTGGACAGTGAGAGAGAGAGAGAGACAGAGAGAAAGGTCTTCCTTTGCCGTTGGTTCTCCCTCCAATGGCTGCCACGGCCAGCGCGCTGCGGCCGGCGCACTGTGCTCATCCGTTGGCAGGAGCCAGGTGCTAGGTGCTTTTCCTGGTCTCCCATGGGGTGCAGGGCCCAAGCACCTGGGCCATCCTCCACTGTACTCCTGGGCCACAGCAGAGGGCTGGCCTGGAAGAGGGGCAACCGGGACAGTCCGGCGCCCTGACCGGGACTAGAACCTGGTGTGCCGGCGCCGCAAGGTGGAGGATTAGCCTGTTGAGCCACGGCGCCGGCCAGAAACTTCTGTTTCTCTATAAATTTTAAATTTCTGAGCCATGGGTAATCAGACCTAAAAATGAGAAATCTCCCTACCAACTAACCAGGACTTTACTACTTTGTGACTTGAAATTTTCATGTATTCACCTACATGTTTCTTTTTCCAATTGTTTGGGCTCTTTTGACAAGGTACATCCAAGTTTGTTAATTTCTTGCCTGGAAGACTTGGCTTTCAAACTTGTGCTACTTTCTTCTTTTTTCCAGCCTTCATCAATATTTCAATGACAAATTTAGTAAGGATAATATAAAGAGTCTTAGTAAGATATCTTTTTGAAGAGAATGTCTCAAAATAAAACATCATTGAACCAAAGAAGAAAGTTTCTAAGAAAAAGAATCCTGAAATGGTTTTTAATTCAAGTCAGAGGATTTTTAGGTGTTGCACATTTTGATTGTGCAAATCATATATGTACTATATTCTTGCGAATTGTTTAGCTTTCTTTTAGGACAAATTTAACACTATGCTCTTTGGACAGCATTTCTCATTACTTTCTACTTCTATTGTACTAACATTTTGGTTCTCATTATTGCGTTTATCCTTGTCCAATAAGCTTATATGTTAACTTGTCTTATATTTATCATCTCTTCTCACTAGCATGTAAGTTTCACAAGAAGAGGGTCTTCAATATCTTATTTACCTGTGAATTGTTAGTGCTAAAATAGTTTTTGACAAGCTATTCAGTAATTAAGATGTTTATTTATTTATTTTTTTGCAAGAATAAACTCACAATGGGCAAGCTTAAAATAAGTGTCAAAGGTTCTATTAAGATACAGAGAAAGCATATTCATTTCTCCATGGATACTGGGTGTAAAGAATTTATTGAAGGATTCCAGAAGAAATGCATAATAAATTACGTGGTGGGAAAGGGTGGGGATGTTATTGTTTTAGGTCTGAAACCCTGAACACCAAGCCTAGGCTAATCATACCAGGTAGGTATGATTAGTAAAGGGCTCCTCCCTAGGAAAAGCCTGAGTAGGGAAGGAAAAGGAGCTCATTGGTGATTTGGTCTCAAGTTAAGCCTTGGCACATGGATGTGGATCTTTGGAGTGGAAAATCTCCATGTGTCTCTTATCAGCCAAAGCAATTCTCTGGAGATAGTCCCAGGTGTTAGCCATTCGTTTCATGCCCAGTAGCATCTGGGAATAGCTACACCAACAGCAGAAGGAAACCAGAGCAGAGTACAAAAGTGTTTACCACAGCAATCCATGTTGAAGGAACACTAGCAGAGGCACAGAGATGAAAGATTTTATAGTGTGCTAGAACAAACAGCATAATCAAATAGAACATTTGATATTATGTAGCAGTCTGGTATACACGGAAAATGAAAAGGTATTCCTTGCCTTAATAGCAGTTATGTTATTGTTTCTAAAATATTTCTATAATATATAGTCATTCAAATTCAGCAGCATATGCATTATGTAACTAGTTAGATAATTCAATAAGGCATCATGAAATACCATTATGATAAACTGGAGTGAATAGTCTTGTTTAAGTAAATCAATCATTTTTTCAGACTCTTGCTCAAGAATTTCACTCACCCAGTCCCATTTGATAGAATCCCATTTTGATACTCAATAGCTGCAGCTCCAGAAGGCAGAAATCTTTTGAAATGATCAGAAACATATCTATTCTCTAGAAATGCTAAACTCTTTTGAGTTAAAGTGGCTCACTTTAAAATTATAATTGAAATACTTCCAAATGTTGATTCTTTATTTAATGTCTCTTAAAATTTCAGATCCAAAAAGATGTAATTTGGGGATTTGAAAATTACATTAAGCCAATAAAATTTAAAATGTACAATATTTATAAAAGAATAAGGATTGAGAAATTGCTTTGGGCTATTTGCTAGGATATAATGAGGCAAGGAGGTAAGCTTTGATATGAATTGATAAGACAAAATTCTATTTTTCTATTTTTTTTTATCAAGGAGAAATGAGCATCCCTAAAGTCTCTGCAAACAAAATGCCCAATTTTTTATTCCAGCAGATTTCAGAGCAAACATTAATTGTATTGTGTCATTGCTAAAAAAGATGTTACCTGGTTAAACTGAGTGAGAGATGATGGTCTCATAGTCAAGAAACATCTATCACACAATGATTTTTTTTTTATTTAAATCCTCTGCTAGAATGTTCTTATCTTTTGTGGGCCTAGTGTCTGCACTGTTTTTACCTTAAAGAAGTTTAATCTTGAAATACTGGGGTTGAAAAAAGAAAAATTTTGATTAAATTTCTAATCCAAATGCGTTTGGCCTCCTGGCTCTACAAGAGTAAAAGTGTGTACAAACCTATCCAGGTGGGTAAAACGCAAGGAAGACTTACATCCAAAAAGAGATACAAGTATTTGGATTTTTCTACCTATTTGTATAATCACTACCTCTCTCTTATTGTTTCTCTTTTGGCTATTGCTGCATTATTCTTATATTAAACTTGTATTGTTAAATTCCATTTAGGTAAAAAAAATCCTACAAATCACTTACATAAATGCATGGATATCAGTTAAGTGCACCATGCTGGATTAAGTGTAGACATTAGAAACAGACTGTTCAAATCACTGGTCCATAATTCACTTCATATGTGGATTTTGGGCAATTTTTATTATTATTTATTTGACAGGTAGAGTTATAGACAGTGAGAGAGAGACAGAGAGAAAGGTCTTCCCTCCGTTGGTTCACTCCCCAAATGGGCACAACGGCTGGCGCTGCACCGATCCGAAGCCAGGAGCCAGGAGCCTCCTCCTGGTCTCCCATGCGTGTGCTGGGGCCCAAACACTTGGGCCATCTTCCACTGCCCTCCCGGGGCCACAGCAGAGAGCTAGACTGGAAGAGGAGCAACCAGGACTAGAATTCAGCGCCCATATGGGATGCTGGCGCCACAGGCGGAGGATTAACCAACTGAGCCACAGCGCCGGCCCAAGTTTGTTTGTTTGGTTTTTTTTAATGGATACTTGACCCCTACTGCTAACTCTGTAAAACGGAATAAATAATATCATTGGGAAAATGCAGCAAAGGGTTTTCCTGCACAAACATATTAGAGCCACCTCAGGTTCTTAATTTCTTGTAGTTGCCATTTCACTGATTGTATCTTTTATATTAGAGAGTATGATGTTGTTACATGTGTCAGTACCTAGGCAATTACGCCATACACATTTAATAAAGGAACGAGCACATGTAAAATCCTCTAAGTCCACTTCCTCTTTTTTGGGGTAGTTACAAGAATTGATCACTTCTGACTACAAACTTACTCACAAACGGTTTCACATCAGTTTTATGTGATTTCACCATTGTGGTCATCGAACTCATTGGGAAGAAAACACAAGACAAATTTTAAAAATTAATGGAAAATAAAATGAAAAGATTATTTTGGTGTAAATTTTCTGAAATACAAATTTTTTCATAATATGCATTTTCCATTAATTTTTTCCCTTTATAATTAGAAGAAGACCTGCAAAACTGCAAAACATTATTCCTTTTCCATGGGAGAGTGTCTGGCAGTATTCCAAAGGAAGGAAGGAAGCAAGTAACTAAGGAAGAGATGTTGAAGCAGAAGAGAAAGCTTCCTCTCTTAGTGAATGGTAGCTCATGTTCTGATATCCTGAGTCTATGGCTCCTTCCTGTAATCTTTTATTAACCTCCAGTCAGTTTGAAGATGCCAGCTAATTAACTCTTGCTTTACCAACAGATCTAGCCCAGGATCCCTAAGAGAACACTTGACATTCCAATCATTCTGTCAACTAAGATAGCTGTTTTTTCTATTGGCATATTGATTTTCAGAGGATCAAATTCACTGCAGGAGTGACTGATTAAGGGGGAAAGAAAAGGAGTCAGAGGAGGTACTCTTCAGTCTAAAATCACTCTCTTTCTTCAACAGTTAGGGTAAGTATAAGTAGAATGAATCAAACTACTAAAGTATTAGAAATCTTTTTCCTTTGAATTTCCTTTTGCCCCTCCTATAATATCTAGATGAGCCCAGGCTACTGTTTCAGACTGATTAGGCAAAGAGATTGTGGCTTTGGCAGATATCCAGATGACATTAAGGAAAGATTATTCTTTTTTCTTGAACATGCTTGAACATGTGTCCATGTATGAGTGAATGTTCTCCAAAATGTTCCTAGAAAATGTATGTTAGAAAAACAAATTGCTTATGGAATTTAAAAAAAGATTTGCACCCAATAAACCGTGTTTATTTCTATTTTCCACAAACGTTTGGAAGTTGCTGCACATGTTAACTTCTGTATTTTGTACTGCTTTGTTCATCTGGAATGCTGATATGCAAATTTTAAATCTGGGCATTAAGGAAACATAGTAGATCTTCTTGCTAACTTTGGTTTGATGAGTTATAAAGAAAAAAACACAGTGTCAAAAATTTCTACATAGGGAATAATAGTGACAGCATCACTTAAAATGAAAGCTAACTTGAGTCTATTTTCAATTACTTCTCAGACATACAAATTTCTTTTGAAAACCTGGTATGTCAGAATGCTGGTTAAAACAGGGAAGAATTTAAATATTCTTTGTTCTCCATATTAAATCTCACTATGACTTAATAATTTATGACAGTATGGCCCATCTCTTATGTCTAGCAAGAGTGACTTCATAGGCTTCCTTAAATATGGGCTTATGGATGTTTTATTCCCTCTTCTTTTAAAATAATACATTAGTTGCATTCACAGTATGAGTGCTCACATAAAATCCCAATTTTGTCTAAAATAAAGTTTATACATGGATATAGCAATAGCCTCAAGGCCGACAATGAAAATATCATCAAGGAAGTAAATAGCCTGTGCAGGACAGTAGAGAAAGATTCACAGTATATGACATAGAAACAGTGATTTTCTTCTGCCTGTGCTAAGAAAAATAATGCATTCAGAAAGCCAAGGATATACCTCATCTTAAATCTTTGCAAGTGGTAAATATTTTAATTCCTTTCAATACCTCGCAGTTTTGGGAGTAAAAAGGTGTCCTACATGACTTACTCCTGAATTGTGACAGACACGGACATCCTTCTGTTACTTTAGCAGAAAAATAACCCAAATATGAATCTGTAATGATTAAAACCAAATAAGGTCGAAGTACTCAGTGCACTTCACTAGTATCAGTACAACAGATTTCCTCATATATCTCTTATGCTTCTGTGAATAGGCTAAATCTCTTGGGTTTCCTCGCAATGAAGGTTTAGTTTGTCTCATTTCTGCCAATGAAAGCCATCCGACTTTCTGATGGCTACCTAGATTTTCTAAAACATTTATTTTAGAATGATAGCCCTTATTCTTGTTTGACTTAAAGTGCTACTTCCAAAGGAATCAGTGGGAAATATTTAGTTGACTGTAATGTAAATTTGAGTTTAGAATGCTCTGAAGCGCTATGTCAATTACTGAAGGATAAAAGCATCAACAACTAAGATTTCAATGTAAGGAAAATCCTCAAAATTCGATGAGTAAATAAATATATATATATGTATATATCAAAGATTAAGAACTGGAAGATAAAACTGGAAAGGAAAATGTTTAGTCTAGTCAATCTGAGTGTTTTCACTATGCATAAGAAGCAAAGGAATCGTCCTGCCCTGCAGCCTGTGGATTGCTCTATTTAATGAGAACTGTAACAAAAGAATACCACTTCATAAATGGGCATAATTGATTCTCATTCACGAATTCTTTCCTAGAAAACCCTGGAAATACAGGTGAATTCCCAGAGTTAAATGTGTATGCAATTTGAATTGCATTGAAGAGCTCTCAAAGGGGTAAAGAAATAAAATAATCACACCTCATGTAATGATATGTAGAGATATCTATGTAATATTTTACATGGTGGCTACTAGCTCAATTAGCTATACAGAATTTAGGTAATTTCCCCCTTACATGGAGTTCAAACATATTAAAAACATTTAAAAAATTCACTTAGTGTTCTTCATTAGACAAGTTATTTCACTTCCACTGTATTTTCCATTAATAATTTCTGGGTATTATTACTCACATGTGCCCTTAACAAATGGTACTTTTGGTGCCCAGTCCACACTATCTCCATAAAACATGTGAAAAGGTATGTAGTCTCTGATTTAAAGTGGTACACACTAATATTAACATTAAAAAAAGGACAAAAATTGAATCAAATGATTTTGCCAAAACAAAAGTTGGCTTCATTAGATTCAAGTTTGCTTCTAATGTAACATTGGAATAAATAACCAATCACCTGCAAACACAGTAGTTGGACTCTTTCTAAGATGGTTTCTGGTAAATTCATATATGAATGTGAACATGAATAGTTTTATAAGGTCATAATATCTATTTTTCTAATTGCGTGAAGGTGAAAAAACATTTCAAGCTTAGTCAAAGTCCCATTGTTGGGATGGTCATTTGGCCTAGAGGTTACAAGTCCCGTTAGTACATTTCCATCACTTATCAGAGTGCCTGAGTTTGAGTCCTACTTCCACTCCAAGTTCCAGCTCTTGGCTAATGTGTACACACCCAGGGAGGCAGCAGGTGATGACTCAAATAGTTGTCCTTCAGACACTCATGTGGGGGACCTGAATTGAGTTCCAAGCTCCCAACTTTGGCCTAGCCCAGCCTCAACTATCATGAGTATATGGTGGAGAAAGTAAGTACATGGGGCTCTCTTTGTCTTTCTCTGCTTTTCAAACAAACAAGCAAACAAGTATATAAATAAAAATATATATATATATATGATATGCACAATTTCTAAGACTTCACTGGCTGTTCTATGTATTAGTCTACTTGAAAGAAATGTAGTGTGGAAATTTTTTTAAGATGTATTTATATATTTGAAAAACAGAGTAAGAGAGAGAGAAATAGAGACACAGAGAGAAGGAAATCTTCTATCTGCTGGTTCACTTCCCTAACGGCTGCAATTGCCAGGCCTGTGCTGGGCACGGCTGAAGTCAGGAACCAGGATCTTTATCAGTGTCTTCCAGATGGGAACAAGGGCCCAAGCTCTTGGGTCACATGCTACCGCTTTCTCAGGTGCATGAACAAGGAGCAGGATTGGAAGTGGAGCAGCCAGAACTTGAACTGGCTCAGTGCCCATATGGATTTTGGCACTGCAGGCAGCAGCTTAACCCACTATGCCACAATGCCAGCCTGTCTGGAAATTCAGATGATCTGCACTGCATTACTTTCTTTGAGATTTTGCTTTTTACAGATCTAGAATCTAGATGTGGAATTGGAAATAGATTGCATTAAAATATTATCACATAATTTCAAGTAATTTTCTATTTATTTATATAAATGCTTCAATATTAAATTAGTTATACTGCCATGAGCATGCCAAAGGCTATAATAATATATACATACTAGTATATTTCAACTGTGAAAAAATGAAGAAAGAAGGTAGTGGCTGGTTAAAAATTTAACTTTTAAAATTCTGTTTTATTTATTTGAAATGGTGCTGGTGGTGGGGTTCTCCTATCTGCTGATTTTCCCCCAAATGCCTGCAATAAGGCTGCACTGAAATGAAAGCTGGGAGCTTGGAAAGCAAATCAGGTCTCCCAATTGGGGACAGGAACCCAACGACCTGAGCCGTCACTTCTGCTTCCCAGGATCTACATTAGCAGGATGCTGGATTCAGGCACTCCTAAGTGTGTTGAAGATGTCTTAATCACTTGCCAAATGCACACTCTTGACACTTATTTCATATTTAAGTGTATATATTCATGCGATTGACTTCATCATCTTAGTAGATAGGATTTTAAGATTATTTCATGCTTGGGCTGGCATTGTGAAACAGCAGGTTAAGCTGCCCCTTGTGATACTGGCATCCCTTAATGTTGTGCCAGTTCAAGTCCTAGTTGTTCTGCTTCTGGTCTAGCTTCCAGCTAATGCTTCTGGGAAGGCAGCGGCAGGTGGCCCAATTATTTGGGCCCCTTCCATGCATGTGAAACACGATGGAGTTCCTGACTCCTGGCTTGAGCCTGACTCAGACCTGGCTGTTTTCGCCATAAGAAAAGTAAACCAGTGGATCTAAGATCTTTCTCTCTCTTTCTCTCTCTCTCACTCTCTCTCTCTCTCTCTCTCACTCTTGCTCTCTCTTTCTGTCACTCTGCCTTTCAAATAAATAATAAATAAATCTTTTAAAATTATTTTATACTTGGTATAAATTATATATAAGGCTTTGTTTTGCCTTATAAATTTGAAGACAAAATTATTTTTTCCTTGTTTTACAGAGTTGAAAATCAGATGATATTTCAGCATTTCTGAGGTAGTTGGTTTATCTTGTGCTTGTGTGAAACTAGTTCAACATAACCCACCTTTATTAAGCCTCACTTCATCCACTTCTCAACTTCTAGCAACTAATGTGATGTGATTCATGCTTTTATTTTTCTTTGGCATAACATACTCTAAGGGAAAAATCTTATGTTTTACATTTTAATATGCAATCATTTTCAAAAACCTCTTATCTAGAATACAATTATTGAAAATACTAGGGATACGAAATAGGAGTTTATGTTCAATTGTTAGGTCAGATGTAAGATGAGAATATTTTCCCCAAAACTTGATAAGGTAACTGTTTAGAAAAGTAACTAAAAAAAACCAATTTTGATGAGAACAATGGCAGTGAAACTAATGTTTGGTGGATGTTAGCTTGTAGAAAAGTGAAATTAGTATTGTAAGTGTACATTATGCATATTTCTATCTATTAATCACCATTTTCTGGAAAAGATAAAATATTCACAATAATAAAGGATGAAGAAATTGAGGAAAATGCATCTTTATGATTACTATACACACATGGTTTTATTAATATTTATTTTAAAGAAACTTTTGGTTTCCTGGGTTGTTCTAATTTTAACAGGTGTGTGATTACCTTATCTGCCAGCACAAGTCATCCTTGGCATAAGATTACTGAGTGAAAACTGGGAGCCAAAACTTTATAAATAATTCTAACGTGACTTATTGTAGTTCTGTCTTCAGAAAGCATATACAGGGCATATTTTTGATTTACTCTTCCATTTTGTTGAGCCTTAAATCTGCATGGAATGCGTGATCAGTGTTCTAAATGTCTGTTGACAGATATTTGTAAGAGAGGAAAATCACTCACATGCTGTCTGAACTTTCATACTGTATTAGATTTGTCATGTCATATTTCCTTCCTGGCATAGCAGGGTGATACTTAAATCTCTCCTTTTGTGTTCCAATATATTCAAACACCCTATTTTAAAGTTTCCCTGAGTGCAGGATCTTGCAATTGCATATAGACACATGAGAGAGTTGTGACTGTATTTGAAATATGGTCTTAAGAATTATATCTGATCTGGTAAATTTTATTATGAACACATATTCATATAGACACAAACATAAATTATATCCATTAAGATATATCAAATTGCAGACCTTTTAAAAATGAAAAAACTATTGCCAAATTAAATGAAGCTATTGCATAACTGTCAAGCTTGGGTATACCTGTTTCTCCTGGAATATGTAAACACTGATATGAAGTCATTGTGCATTTAGCAAGATTTGGATGTGTATTCATTCTTTGAAATTATAAGACATATGACATGCTAGAAAACTGGAAGATGAAGACAAAATGAATTAAATAGTTTTTAAAGAGCAGATTACAAATATTTTACTCTCTCTTAAATTTTCACATTTTATCATTTAAACTGGGGAGATTATAACTCTATTATTTAAATTATGGTCATTCTTGTGCATATTACCACACTTTAATGCTTAAAAGAAGGATCTATTTCCATTTTAATGTAGATTTCATAGCACCTATTTGAATTCATCAGAAAATTACAAAAATTGCTAACAGACATTTTGGTATCTCAAATAAGCAGTATTACATTGTGGTTTATAAGTATAATTTCAAACCAGTGCTTTCAAACTATTTTGGGAACCTTGTTTTACAAGGGAGTACATTGTTTCAGGAATTACACAAAGAGTCACATAATAATGATTTTTTTCATTTTCCTATGAAAGATTCAGCTGTCTTAGATTCCTGTTCGTGAGTTTTATTAGCACTATATGTTTAGGAGTTTTGAAAAATCCATGTAATCACCAGTTCAGTAAAAAAAAATAGGATTTAAAAAAGCTCTTCAGAAAGTTCCTTCTTCAGCATGTCCTGCTGTTTCTCTCCACATTAAATAGCTGATCTTTTTTTTAAAAAATATTATTTATTTATTTATTTGACAGAGTTAGACAGTGAGAGAGAGAGAGACAGAGGGAAGGGTGTTCCTTCTGTTGGTTCACTCCCCAATGACTGCAACAGCTGGAGCTGCACCTATCTGAAGCCAGGAGCCAGGTGCTTTTTCCAGGTCTCCCATGTGGGTGCAGGGGCCCAAGCACTTGGGTCATCTTCTACTGCTATACCAGACCACAGCAGAGCGCTGGACTGGAAGAGGAGCAACCAAGACGAGAACTGACACCCATATGGTATACTGACGCAGCAGGCGGAGGATTAACCTAGTGCACCACAGCGCCAGGCCCCTGATGATTCTTTTTATTTCTGTGGTATCCACTGTTACCTTTTCTTTTTCATCTTTGAATTCACTGAATTTCTTTATTTGGTTAGTTGAGTCAATGATGTATCAATTTTTTTTTATTTAAAAAACAGCTCTTTAGAATTGAAAAAGGAATCTGGATGTGAATGAAAGGGGAGAGGGAGCGGGTAAGGGGGGAGGGTTGCGAGGGGAGAGGGAATGTGGGGGGGGGAAGCCATTGTAATCCATAAATTGTACCTTGGAAATTTATATTCTAAATAAAAGTTTAAAAAAAATAAAAAAATAAAAAATAAACAAAACAAAACAAAAAAAATAAATAGCTGATCTGATTATCATTATCATTTAGTTTTATCTGTCCTGAACTTTGTATAATTGATTATATGGCATATAATCATCTGCATCTAGATTCTTTATCTCAATATAATGTTTTGAGATTTAGCCATGATGTTTCCTATATCTGCATATACTTCATTTTTACTGCTGATTAATATCCCATTGTATTGATTTATCACAAGTTTTTATCCCTTTTTCTGCTAATGGAAGTTTGGTTATTTCCTATTCTTGACTTAGAAATAAAGCTGCTTTGAATATTCTTCAAGTCTTTTTCAGGACATATTTTTCATTTCTCTTGGGTGAATGCCCAAGATTGGCATTAAGGATTCACATGGAGGGATCGGCGTTATGGTGTAGCTTGTAAAGTTGCTGCCTGTAGACTTGCATCCCATATAGGTGAAGCTTCAAGTCCTGGCAGGCTCACCTCCAATCAGGCTCTCTACTATCCCCTGGGAAAGCAGTAGAAGAAAGTCCAAGAACTTGGGCCCCTCTACCAACATGGGAGACCTGGAAGAAGCTCCAGGCTCCTGGCTTCGGATTGGCCCAGCTCTGGCTGTTATGGCCATCTGGGGAGGGAACCAGTGGATGGAAGACTTCTCTCTTTCTCTCTCTCTCTTCCTCTGCCTCCATAACTCTGCCTTTCAAATAAATAAATAAATCTTAAAAAAAAAAAAAAAGGATTCACATGGAAAATGTACATGTAACTCAAGTGGCTGTACAGTTTTGCATTCCCACTCAGCATATTAGAGTTCCAGTCTTTACTTATACTTGCTACCTAAATGTTTTGTTGTTGTTGTTGTTTTTAAATTCAACAGTTACTTGATCTTAAAGTTAATTTTTGGCCAGTGCTGCAGCTCACTTGGCTAGTCCTCAGCCTGTGGTGCCGGCACCCCAGGTTCTAGTCCTGGTTGGGGTGCCGGATTCTGTCCCGGTTGCTCCTCTTCTAGTCCAGCTCTCTGCTGTGGGCCAGGAGTGCAGTGGAGGATGGCCCAAGTGCTTGGGCCCTGCACCTGCATGGGAGACCAGGAGGAAGCACCTGGCTCCTGGTTTCAGATCTGTGCAGTGCACCAGCTGTAGCTGCCATTTTGGGGGTGAACCAACAGAAGGAAGACCTTTCTCTCTGTCTCTCTGTCTCTGTCTGACTCTGCCTGTCAAAAAAAAAATAATTTTTACTGAGCTAGTTTTATAATGTGATTAGATGCATGTTTATTAATTTAAGAAACTGCCTAACTCTTTTCAAAAACATTGTCCCATTTTTCATATTCACTAGCAGTGTTTGAAAGTTCTAGTTCTTCATCATCCTTTACAGAACTTTGTGTATTTTCAGAAAGCATTTACATTCTTCTCAGCAGTACATGGAACCTGCTCTAGGACTGACCGCATACTAGGCCATAAAGCAAGTCTCAGCAAATTCAAAAGATTTACAATCATATCATGCAGCTTCTCAGACCACAGAGGAATGAAGTTAAAAATTAGCAACTCAGGAATCCCTAGAGCATATGCAAACACACAGAGACTGAACAACATGCTCCTGAATGAACACTGGGTCATAGAAGATATCAAAAGAGAAATCAAAAACTTTCTGGAAGTAAATGATGATAACAGCACAACATACCAAGACTTATGGGATACAGCAAAAGCAGTGTTAAGAGGAAAGTTTATATCAATAGGTGCCTACATCAAGAAATTGGAAAGGCACCAAATAGATGAGCTTTCAGTTCATCTCAAGGATCTAGAAAATCAGCAGCAAACCAGACCCAAAGATAGTAGGAGAAGAGAAATAATTAAAATCAGAGAATAAATCAATAGGATTGAATCCAAAAAAACATTACAAAAAATCAGCCAAATGAGGAGCTGGTTTTTTGAAAAAATAACAAAATTGACACCCCATTGGCCCAACTAACTTAAAAAAGAAGAGCAAAGAACCAAATCAATAAAATCAGAGATGACAATGGAAACGTAACAACAGACACCACAGAAATCAAAAGAATCATCAGAAATTACTACAAGGATTTGTATGCCAGCAAACAAGGAAATCTATCAGAAATGGACAGATTCCTGGACACATGCAACCTACCTAAATTGAACCATGAAGACAGAGAAAACCTAAACAGACCCATAACTGAGACAGAAATTGAAACAGTAATCAAGGCCCTCCCAACAGTAATAAAAGCCTAGGACCAGATGGATTCACTGCTGAATTCTACCAGACATTTAAAGAAGAACTAACTCCAATTCTTCTCAAACGATTCAGAACAATCAAAAAAGAGGGAATCCTCCCAAATTCTTTCTGTGAAGCCAGCATCACCTTAATTCCTAAGCCGGAAAAAGATACAGCATTGAAAGAGAATTACAAACCAATATCCTTGATGAACACAGATGCAAAAATCTTCAATAAAATTCTGGCCAATAGACTGCAACAACACATCAGAAAGATCATCCACCCAGACCAAGCGGGATTCATCCCTGGTATGCAGGGATGGTTCAATGTGTGCAAATCAATTAATGTGATACATCACATTAACAGACTGCAGACGAAAAACCATATGATTATCTCAATAGACACAGAGAAAGTATTTGATAAAATACAACACCCTTTCATGATGAAAACTCTAAGCAAACTGGGTATAGAAGGCACATTCCTTAATACAATCTAAGCAATTTATGAAAAACTCACGGCCAGTATCCTATTGAATGGGGAAAAGTTGGAAGCATTCTCACTGAGATCTGGTACCAGACAGGGATGCCCACTCTCACCACTGCTATTCAATATAGTTCTGGAAATCTTAGCCAGAGCTATTAGGCAAGAAAAAGAAATTAAAGGGATACAAATTGGGAAGGAAGAACTCAAACTATCCCTCTTTGCAGATGCTATGATTATTTAGGGGATCCAAAGAACTCTACTAAGAGACTATTGGAACTCATAGAAGAGTTTGGCAAAGTAGCAGGATACAAAATCAATGCACAAAAATTAACAGCCTTTGTATACACAGGCAAGGCCACGGCTGAGAAAGAACTACTAAGATCAATCCCATTCACAACAGCTACAAAAACAATCAAATACCTTGGAATAAACTTAACCAAGGATGTTAAAGATCTCTATGATGAGAATTACCAAACCTTAAAGAAAGAAATAGAAGAAGATACCAAAAAATGGAGAAATCTTCCATGCTCATGGATTGGAAGAATCAATATCATCAAAATGTCCATTCTCCCAAAACCAATTTACAGATTCAATGCAATACCAATGAAAATACCAAAGACATTCTTCTCAGATCTGGAAATGTTACACTGAAATTCGTATGGAGACACAGGAGACCTCGAATAGCTAAAGCAGTCTTGTCCAACAAAAACAAAGCCAGAGGCATCACAATACCAGATTTCAGGACATACAGGGCAGTAGTTATCAAAACAGCATGGTACTGGTACAGAAACAGATGGATAGACCAATGGAACAGAACAGAAACACCAGAAATCAATCCAAACATCTACAGCCAACTTATATTTGATCAAGGATCCAAAACCAATCCCTGGAGTAAGGACAGTGTATTTAATAAATGGTGCTGGGAATACTGGATTTCCACGTGCAGAATCATGAAGAAAGATCCACACCTTTCACCTTACACAAAAATTCACTCAACATGGATTAAAGAATTAAATCTATGACCTGACACCATCCAATTATTATAGAGCATTGGAGAAACCTTGCAAAAATAGGTAATGGCAAAGACTTCTTGGAAAATACCCCAGAAGCACAGGCAGCCAAAGCCAAAATTAACTATTGGGATTGCATCAAATTTAGAAGTTTCTGTACTTCAAAAGAAACAGTCAGGAAAGTGAATAGGCAATCGACAGAATGGGAAAAATATTTGCAAACCATGCAACAGTTAAAGGGTTGATAAGCAGAATCTACAAAGAAATCAAGAAACTCCACAACATCAAAACAAACAACCCACTTAAGAGATGGGCCAAGGACCTCAATAGACATTTTTCCAAAGAGGAAATCCAAATAGCCAACAGACACATGAAAGGATGTTCAAGATCACTAGTTATCAGGGAAATGCAAATCAAAACCACAATGAGGTTTCACCTCACACCAGTCAGAATGGCTCACACTCAGAAATCTACCAACAATTGACGCTGGAGAGGATGTGGGGAAAAAGGGACACTAACCCACTGTTGGTGGGAATGCAAACTGGTGAAGCCACTATGGAAGTCAGTCTGGAGATTCCTCAGAAACCTGAATATAACCCTACCATACAACCCAGCCATCCCACTCCTTGGAATTTACCCAAAGGAAATTAAACTGGCAAACAAAAAAGCCATCTGAACATTAATGTTTATTGCAGCTCCATTCATAATAGCTAAGACATGGAACCAACCCAAATGCCCATCAACAGTAGACTGGATAAAGAAATTATGGGACATGTACTCTATAGAATACTATACAGCAGTCAAAAACAATAAAATCCGGTCATTTGAAACAAGATGGAGGAATCTGGAAAACATCATGCTGAGTGAATTAAGCCAGTCCCAAAGAGACACATATCATTTGTTTTCCCTGATTGGCGACAACTAACTGAGCACCAAAGGGGAAACCTGTTGAAGTGGACACTATGAGAAACAGTGACTTGATCAGCTCTTGTCCTGACTGTTGATGTACAATGTAAATCTTTATCCATTTTAGTATTTTTTTTTTTTTGTTCTAGTCCTAGTGGTTGAACTCTGTAATTAACACACAATTATTCTTAGGTGTTTAAATTTTAACTGAAAAGTGATCCCTGTGAAATATAAGAGTGGGAAAAAGAGAGGGAGGATATGTACAATTTGAGGCATGCTCAATCGGACTTGCCCCAAATGATGGAGTTAGAAATGTGCCAGGGGATTCCAATACAATCCCATCAAGGTGGCATGTACCAAGGCCATCTCACTAGTCCAAGTGATCAATTTCAGTTCACAATTGATTACACTGATAGGTCTAAGAGTCAAAGGGATCACACAAACAAGACTAGTGTCTGCTAATACTAACTGATAGAATCAAAAAGGGAGAGAACGATCCAACATGGGAAGCGAGATACACAGCAGACTCATAGAAGGGCAGATGTCCTAAATAGCACTTTGGCCTCAGAATCAGCCCTTAAGGCATTCGGATCTGTCTCAAGAGCTCATGAGAGTATTTTAGGCATGGAAAGCCAAGACACTCTGGAAAAGAAAAAAAAAAAAAAAGACCTAAATGAAAGATCTCTGAGAGTGAGATCCCAGTGGAAAGAATTGGGCCACCAAAGAAGGAGGTACCTTTCTCTGAAGGGAGGAGAGAGCTTCCACTTTGACTATGACCCTCTCGGAATAAGACAGAAGTCGGCGAACTCTAAAGGCTTCCATAGCCTCGGCAACTCATGACTAGAGCCTAGGGAGATTACTGATGCCATAAACAAGAGTGTCAAATTGTTAAATCAACATCAAGAGTCACTGTGTACTTACGTCTCATGAGGAAATTTATATTCTAAATTTAAAAAAAGGAAATTTGTGTATTTAGTATTTAAAATTCAATCCTTTCCAATAGTTACATGATGATGTTTCCTTGTGGTTTTAATTTATATTTCTGTAAAGACAAATGATGTTGAGTATTTTTTCTTGTACTTATCTGCCAACTACATATCTTCTATGGTGAAATATATATTCAAATATTTATAGTTAAAATTGGACTGTCTTCTATTGAATTTTCAGAACTCTATGTATTTTAGATATAAGTTCTTTTTTTAGATGAAACAGATTTCATATATAAAAATTTAAACCCATTATTACCCTCCCCTCCAGCTTTCCTTCCTCCTTTCTTATTTTTTCTTTTAATTTTTGCCATGACATACTTTGATTTTATTTATAGTCTCAGGCTTAATCCTCCAGTAAATAAAGAATTTTTTAAATCAGATATGTTACTTGCAATCATTTTCTCCCAGGTTGCAGCTGACCTTTTCCATCAGCATTGTGTTAGGAAGAGCAGAGATTTTTAATTTGTTGAAATTCAACTTCTTTGTTCTTTTTCATGTAATAATTTGGTGTCAAATATAAGGAAGCTTTTTTCTATCCTAGATCATAGACATTTTCTTCTAATGTTATGTTTTACCAATGAAACACTATTTTTTCTTTAAACATTTAATTAGTTTTTAATAGATTCAGTGTGGTTTGTAGATGCATTTATAAGGATACAATGGTATTCCCTTCTCCCTTACCTCCCTCCCTCTTCCTTTTGAAACACTACTTAAAAAAGTATCCTTGGAGAGCAGAGAGATCCTGGTTTAAGACCCTCAAGGAAAAAAGCCATCGTGTGCCTCCTCCTCCAAAGAGAGGACCCACATCAGTTACTTCTCAGGTGAGTGCCTGAGAAAGAGCACCTGAATGCAGTAAGAGAACAGTAGGATTGCAGTATAATACTGAGGCCAGACATAACAGCACAGAGAGTGGAATAAGGCTAACTGACAGTGACTGAATTCTTAGTCCCAAGGGGACAAGAGAGGCAGGGCAGCTGGAATATGCTTAAAAAAGAAATGCACTTAAATTCTGTTAATCAAGATAACACAGTGCTTGTATTCTTTTGTTAGTTCTTATTTTAACATTTTATTTCAGGGGAGCTTTAAATTTACAACATAGAAAATGTGAGGTAGTAATACAAAAGTTCCCATATACCCTTCACTCGTATTAATTTCTTTTTAACAATTAATGAACCACAAAGGATCAGATAAAAATAGGAATCATATCTATAATTTAAAGAAAATATAATGGAAATGGAGTTTCAAACTGGAGTGGAAGACTATCAGAGTTGAAGCTGTAAATGAGAAAAGAAAAGAATAGGTTATACAGTTTAGATAGAATATTGTGGCCTGTGACAGATTACTAATTAAAATAAAATCAACATTTGTTTAGGATCACTGCTATTTTAAGTACAAAGAACTCTGAAAACAGGAAATTTTATTAACTCCTACATGTAGTAAAGATAGATTGCTCAAAATAACTCTTTAGGTGTTTAATTTTATTTTCTTATGTAATTTGTCAAAAGCAGATGGAACCTTGTTAAGAACAAAGCTTTGGGATAAGAAAGGTATGAATACAAATCGTAGTTCTAGCACTTAAAACAAATTTCACCCCACTAAATAAACTGAGTTTCCGTGCCTTCTGTAAAAGAGGTAGTGGTAGCATATAGATTTCTGGGAAAATTAAGGACAATAACATACATTTTTGGCAAGTTGGCATATAAAACACTTCAACTAGGTATATGATATTTTTGTATTGTTATTATGGTCAGCATCATCATCATCAGCAATGCTTCAGATAAAACAGGGTTACCTGGGGAATGGGGGTGTTTGCAGGGAAAAGCCTGTCTACAGAAGTAAGACAAATTGGGAAGTAGGCAGACCGTATGGAAACCACCATGGTACTGGCTGTGAAATGAAACCTTGAGCATCACATATGCTTATAGCATTCATGGATTATCACTGCTATATTCATCTTTACAACAGACAATGTCATTTTACTCACTAAAACCTAATTACACAATATTTTCTCTTGGAATCATCTACTTGAGTTGAAGAAATATAGAATGTGTCCTATAGGAAGACTATGAAAGATGAATATGTTATATTTCAGTTATTAAAAGCATTTAAAAATGTATCAGAAAGATAGTCAATGCAGTATGATATTAAAATCAATTTGTATACTAAATAGAGACATTTTTTGAGTTATTGGTACTATGTGTAGTGAGCCTTAAACTCTCCAAGACATGTGATTTAGTATGAGTACTTTTAGAAAGTTGATCTAGGCCAGCACCGAGGCTCACTAGGCTAATCCTCCGCCTGCAGCGCTGGCAACCTGGGGTTCTAGTCCCTGTTGGGGCACCGGTTTCTGTCCCAGTTGCTCCTCTTCCAGTCCAGCTCTCTGCTGTGGCCCGGGAGTGCAGTAGAGGATGGCCCAGGTCCTTGGGCCCTGCACCTGCTTGGGAGACCAGGAGGAAACACTTAGCTACTGATTTCAGATCCACCCAGTGCTCTGGCCACAATGCACCAGCCATGGCTGTCACTTGGGGAGTGAACCAACGGAAAAAGGAAGACCTTTCTCTCTGTCTCTCTCTCGCTCTCGCTGTCTAACTCTGCCTGTCCAAAAAAAAAAAAAAAGTTGAGCTATAAAAATAAAAATAATTTCATTTATAGGAGTATCTGTATACATTAATATTTTAATCTCAAGACTACTTGTAATATGCAGTTGACCCTAAATATACAGTAGTGGGAGAATGACGGAAATGTTATTAAATGTTATTTATGAAAACCTTAAATTCACTGAACTGTGTAGCAATACAGAGCTAAACTTTTTAATATATTAAATTCAAAATGAGTTATATTTCAAAATGGTTATAATAATGTAAAAGTAATAGCAGTCATAAAATGGGGAAATACATCAATACATTAACATAATATCAATGTAAAAACACAGAGATTGAAACAACTTTTTTATTATTATTTTATCTAAGACTTTTCAATAATGGAATAATTTTCTATTATGAAACTAATCTTTTTTCTTATGAACACATAAACCATTTAACTTTATAATGAGGATTGGTAGTGCCTTTTCTGGAATACTTGTTTATCACAGAGAAACATAACCTTAATGCCATCACAGAGTCTGTGGTTCAGGTTAAACTTAAAGTTTATAGAATTTATTTTATTTATTTTTTCTAAATTCTTCCCTATTCATGTCTTTTTATTCTACATGGATTTTGAGCTTTAATATTTCATTTTGAAAATCATCGTAGTTTTAGCTCATTTTTCAAAGAGCTGAGAATGTTCTTTCTTCTGTTGATTGAAATCAGTTTCCCTATACATTACATTCATACTTTCTGAATTCTGATCTCTTTCTATATGGAAGTCTTTCAAATGCATAAAGTCACTGATTATGGAAAAATAGTAAAATAAAACAGATTCTCACACACCTGGCATTGAGTCTTCTCAGCATTTTGGACACAATATTATTAAGGCATTTGCAATTTATCACTATTTTCTTAAATCTTATCACTTAATATTTTTAACACATTTCTGTAGTCTTGGTTCCACTATCCCCAAACAGATAAAAGACCATCACTTTCCTTTATTTCCCTTAATGAAACTTAAGGCCTAATTAGATTCTTTTGGCTTTTTAAGTATACTTTATAAACTTTAATTTTTAGGGGCTGGTGCTGTGGCACACAGATTAACGCCCTGGCCTGAAGGGCCACTGGCATTCCATATGGGCACCGGTTCGAGAACCAGCTGCTCCACTTCTGATCTAGCTCTCTGCTATCACCTGGGAAAGCAGTATAAGATGGCCCAAGTCCTTGGGCCTCTGCACCCCTGTGGGAGACCCAGAAGAAGCTCCTGGCTCCTGACTTCGGATTGGCACAGCTCCAATCATTTCAGCCAATTAGGGAATGAACCACTGGATGGAAGCCCTCTCTCTCTCTCTCTCCCTCCCTCCCTCCCTCTCTCTCTCTCTTCTTCCCTCTCCCTCTCCCTCTCCCTCTCGTCTCTGTGTAACTCTGACTTTCGAATAAATAAATAAATCTTTAAAAAAATTTGTTAAAAAATTTTTGAATTTTTTAACTTGATCAGAATTGGCTTTGTAATGGAAATGTAAAATCAAAATCATTTCTATGCTTTCCATCCTCTCTGCGTCCAGGCAATCAATAAGACTACCAAAAAACACCCCGCAAAACCTGCTTTCCACACAGTAAAGTGTTAGAGAATCAATACAAGTAAAGAAAAGCCATTTTATGGGAGCAGAAACTTACACTCTATTAAATTTAACTGTTTAATCATACTGTGCAGTATGTTCTAAATATGTCCTGACAGAAAGGGAAATATATCCAAGGTATTTTTTTATCTGCTATTAAATATTTCTTATGGAGAAAAACCATGAAAATCTTTAAAATATACTTTTTATTTCCTGACCCCAAAATATATTATTTATTGATTGAGAAGTAGGAAGTTTTTTTCTATTCCTTCCTTCTTCTTTACTTAATATGGTCCCTTGAACTATACTTGATATAAATTGGTTTAAGTGAATATTTCAAGAACCAACTCTTTTCAGTCCTCTTTAAGATCTCACTGATGACTTTTTTCTTTGGATGGAATCTCTGAGCTATTCTAAATGTGCATCAATAAATTAGTGTAGCATGCTATTTTTAAATTTTCCAAGAATTGTTTTTGGTCTAGCCCTTTTTATTTTAAAATGCCATCAGCCTATAGTCTTAGGGGGGTCAGGTAGTCCACCCATAGAATAGTTAATCTATGTTTAAGAAATGCTGGCAAGGATGTTATATACCTTCCCCAGTTTCTTATATACCATACTCAGCTGAGCTCTTCAGTTGTGTAGAAAGACCATTTAGTTCAAGGACAGGATTTAATAGATAGTGAAGCTACAGAACACAGATCATTGCTCAGAACAACTTCAAACTTCACACTAAAATTGGAAAATAACATATGCTTAAATTCTCAGTCTAGACCATAAAGCAAGGGTCTCTAGGAAAAATAAGTGGACTTGAAAAGCCATGTGGGAGAGATATGTTGGAATTAACATAATATATTAGCCAGCACCTGAGGTAATACATTTCAGGCAGATATATTTCAAACTCACAGATCAGAAACCAATTTGTCCTTTCTGAGTAGTATACTTGTGTAATGGATCACATCAACACATCCTGAAAAGCCTTTATTAGAGATTTATAACTAAGACATTGTAGGGCAGCTTGACCCAGTAGTCTACCACATTCCTCTAATTTTTGACTATACAAGAATGTAGTACATTTTTGGGAAGTAATGGGCCTTTTGGCTAAGAGCAACCTTATTTATGTCTCACATCTTTAGTTCATCAGACAAGTGCTTCCCTCTTGATAGAAACACCTTTAACTATAAAGGGACTCCACAGTGTCAAAAATTAACCCTTGAGAAAATAAGAATAATCTTCAATAATATCACCCCCCACACACATACTACACTATATTTCTTAATATGAACCCAAATCACATTGTTTCATGTTACTTACTTCTGTCTCTATAGATAGAATTCAGAGGAAAACTGTTTAAAAGATTTATTGATTTATTTGAAATTAGAGTTACAGAGCAGCAAAGGCACTGGTTCACCCCAAGATGGCCGACAATGGCTGATGCTGCGCCAGTATTAGTCTTCCTTTAGCTAGAGTTCAAATGCACAATCAAGTACCCTTTGATGAGATTTATCTATACCTATTTTAAAATAAAATGCTAATAAATGAAGAAGAAAGGATGACATAGAGTCATCATAAACTCCATGGAAAATACATATTATGAAAAAAAAAAAAACTTTGCATGGATTTTTTTAAATGTCACCAAAATAAACAGGTTTTAATTCTATTTTCCATTTATAATTTGTCATGCCTGCTAAGTCACAATTTCCAGGAAGGTATGCAATATGTTCAATATTTCCATAGTCTAGGGTGCACGTCTGTACTAGGATGTTCTCCAAACTGTCTTGGTGTTGTCTGCGTGATTCCCAGTATTCCTTATGCCTATTTACTTTGTTGCCCCAGCCTATCTCATAATGTGCGACTTTTGCACTGCTTTTCAGAGCTTGGTGGACTCAGTTATATCATCTTAAGATTTGTTCTTAATCTAAGGTTTTACCTATTCAGCTGAAGAGGTTTATTCGAGGACCAGGAAAATGGGGCTCCTCCTCCCTTCAGCTCCTAGTGAAAGGATGTGCTGTCACCTAGATGAAGCAGTTGCCAGAACTTCTTATCTTTTTTAGTTCCAGTTGCTGTGGTTAAAATCCTGCCATTCCAGGCAGAGATTTGGGGGGAAGGGGATGCCTTTTCTCCACCTCTACTAACAGCGTGGTAGTTAAACCCAGGCATGTTGAAAGAATTTATTTTTAAGATTTTTAAAATTCATTTGAAAGTTAGAATTACAGAGGCAGTGGGGACTGGCACTCTGGCTCAGCGGGTTAAAGTCCTGGCCTGAAGTGCCAGCATCCCATATTGGTATGTTTCCAGTCCCAGCTGTTCCTCTTCTTATCCAGCTCTCTGCTATGGCCTGGGAAAGCAGTAGAAGATGGCTCAAGTGTTTGGGCCCCTGCACCCACATGGGAGACCTGGAAGAAGCTCCTGGCTCCTGGCTTCAGATCGGCACAGCTCCCGCTGTTGCGGCCATCTGGGAGTGAACCAGTGGATGGAATACCTCTCTCTCTCTCTGTCTTTACTTCTCTCTGTAACTCTATCTTCAAATAAATAAAATAAATCTTTTTTTTAAAAAAAAAGAATTACAGAGGCAGCAGGGGAGAGGGAGTGGTAGAAGGAGGGGGGGGTTGGGGTGGGGAGAGAGAGAGAGAGAGTTATCTTTTGTCCACTGGTTCACCCCCTAGATGGCTGCAATGGCCAGGGCTGGGCTAGGCTGAGCTAGGAGCCAAGAGCCTCATCCAGTTCTCCCACTTGAGTGCAGGGGCCCAAGCACCTGGACCACCTTCTGCTGTTTTCCCAGGCACATTAGCAGGGAGCTGGATCAGAAGTGGAACAGCCAGAATTTGAACAGGCCCTATATGGGATGCTAGCACCACAGACAGTGCCTTAACCCACAAGTGCCAGCCACAAGCCAATAATATTTCAAGAATGATCACCCCTTCTCCAGTCAATAGTAAAGTGGAAGATCTATCTGGTATAGGCATTCTGGATGATGAGCAGTGCAGTTACTATCTCTGCTCACCCTGTGCACATTCCCCCTCCCCAGCATGCTTGCTTTAAAAGAGAATAGGTACTTTTTAGTAGATATTCTTTATTTGCACAACAAGTTAGCAGAATTTGCACCACCCTCCTTGCCTGCCCCTGGAAAACTCCTTCCACATTGTTTCAGATGCAGGACTGCGCAGAAGCAGAGCCAGTGTGTCCCTGTCACTCTGGCAGGATCAGGGCATTCACCCTGCGAGGAAGGCCACTCTCCCTCTTCATTCCAGAGCAAGGACTCATACTTCTTACATGTAGAGAGGTAGACCATAAAAGAATAACTGACTTAATTTAAAACTGACTGCAGAAAATTTCAAATTGAAAGTTGCTCAAAAACAAAGATTTTTGGTGAGAAGTAGTTAGAGCAGCAAGCTAAAATTTAGGTAAATTTGCCAGAAAGAATCAGGAAATGAGACCCTTCTTATGGCCAGAACAGACTGCAAATCCTGCCTCAGACATCAGTTCTGCAATGCAGACTGGCTTTAATTGGATCAGACAGTGGAAGCGATTTATACTTCAGGGCATCATGGATAACAAAAGAGAAATCAGCCTGTAATTAGTGAAGTCTAAATGCTGGTGTGATATTAGGACAGGCAGGCAGCCTGACACAAAATAACAGGAAAAGAGGCAAGAGGAATTCTGCTAGAATAACTGTCTCTCCAAGGACACCGTCCACTACCTGGATTGCACCTCTGAGCAGTGATAACAAGTAGCTTAATTAAAGAAGAAGCAGACTTTACTATAATAGTGCAGCAGGAGGAAAAAGGTCAAAATACAGGAATATCTCACTCTTTTATATAAGACATAGATTTTGATTCAAATGAAAAACTGAAAGAGAACAATGTTCAAATGTACACAGTGATTAAAGAGGTTGTCAATATTGTGTTGAACATGGCTATGCTTACATGACTGATAAAAAAAATACACAAGCCAGAATTTTGGTTGAATACACAGAAGCATTCCTCTTTTCATATGGGATCCATAGTTTGAATGTCTTTAGAAAAATTTTTCACATTGTGAAAGAAATTATATTCCTTGAGCCAATACTAAACTGCAGATGATATATTTTGATTTTGCCAAAATAATTTTGAAACATCTTCAGATAAATTATGGTAATGTGGGCCGGCGCCGTGGCTCAACAGGCTAATCCTCCACCTTGCGGCGCCGGCACACTGGGTTCTAGTCCTGGTCGGGGCGCCGGATTCTGTCCCCGTTGCCCCTCTTCCAGGCCAGCCCTATGCTGTGGCCCGGGAGTACAGTGGAGGATGGCCCAAGTGCTTGGGCCCTGCACCCCATGGGAGACCAGGAATAGCACCTAGCACCTGGCTCCTGCCATCGGATGAGCGCAGCGCGCCATCCGCGGCAGCCATTGGAGGGTGAACCAACGGCAAAGGAAGACCTTTCTCTCTGTCTCTCTCTCACTGTCCACTCTGCTTGTCAAAAAAAAAAAAAATATGTTAATGTGGTCGAAATACTAGTAAAGCAAATTTTCTAATGCATATAAAAACTGCTAGAGTTGTTAAGCAAAATAAAAGATTATTTTTAAATAGAGAATCGTTGTTTTGAAGGAGAGTAGAATTCATTTAAATTTCTACTATTAAAATTATTTGAAATAAATTGTTGATTATTATAATTGCTATTCCATCAGTAGCTTACAAAACTGCTAACACCTATATTACTCTATTTTTTAACATGATTAAGCACTTTTTTAGAGTTTATTTACGTACTTATTTATTTATTTTTATTTGGAAGATAGAGAGAGAGGTCTTCCATCTGCTGGTTCACTTCCCAAATGGCTGCCATGGCTGGAGATGAGCCAGCCCCTCCTGTTTTGTTTTGTTGTTGTCAATCCAGAGATGTGAGAGGTCTTTCTTCATCTCCACAGACTTTGTTGTCACTGATTTTCTCAGCATGACTTGATTTTCCCCATGACTTGGTATGTCATTGAACATCTGGCCCTTTTTCTTTTCAAGAAAAATGAACAACTAAGTGCACCAGTGTAAGTTCTGCCTACTGGAAGGATTTTCTTTCCCTCATTTATAATTACAGTTGCTATTGAAAAAAAAAAAAAGATTTACTTCTGCCACTTTGCTGATTTTTTTTCTGCTTGTCTAACAGGTTTGTTGTTCATAATTTCCTGTGTAAGTCCCATATTTTGTGTTTATTTGAATTTTTGTAGTGACATGTTTTGATTTCTTTGTGTGTAGATTTTTTTTGTTATTTTCTTATTGTCACTTGGTTTGTATTTAACAGACTATTTCATAGCAGTGTGGGGCAAATTGATACAAACAACTTTATAGCAGGAAAACTCCTCTTTACATCTCCATTTCTTCTTCCCTCTTTATGTTGTGGCTGTAAGAAATTATATCCTTATGTATTGTAGTATGTGCAATGTTATTTTGTTATTATTTCTATGCATTTGTCTTTTTAAGAAGTATATGTATTATAAAATTTTTTTGGTTCTGACCACTGTTTTTAATTTAGGAAATCGATCTGAATACACCAAAAGCCTGTAAACACAGGAATACAGAAATATTAACCTGCTGCATAGAATTCTTATCCCCAAACATCACAAATCTGAATGAGGTCTCTCCTGTTAGTGTAATGGGAAATTTTTATAACTGTGGTGATAATATTGTATCTTGGTGTAAATATCTTTAATTTTATAATGTCTTCCTTTTAGCTCCTTGACCTTATTTAATTCTGCTGTTTTAAAATTTTGGCCACTGCAATTGATATCTGAACTTCATCATGAATAATGTCTTTTAATTTATTTTTGCCCTTCGAATCAATCATATTTGATAAGTTCATATGCTTTATTAATTTATAATTTTCTTTTTTTAAAGATTAATTTATTTACATCAGAGTTATAGATAGAGAGGGACACACACACACACACACACACACACACAGATCTTCTATCTTCTGGTTCACTCCCCAGATGGCCACAAATGGCAAGGGCTGGGCCAGGCTGAAGCCAAGAGCCAGGAGCTTCTTCCCAACTCCTGTGTGGGTGGCAGAGACCAAGGCACCTGGGCCATCCTCCACTGCTTTTCTTAGGCTATTAACAGGGGACTTGGTGGGAAGTGGAGCAGCCATGGCTTGTTATTGTTGAAAATGGATATTTGATTATTACAGTGTGGTCACCCTGGATTAGACAGTATTCCTTCCTCAGGATTTGCCAGCTTGCTTGTTGTGGTTGCTGTTTTTATTTTTTAATTATTGAGGTCCGTTGTCATCCACTGATTTAGTGACTTTCCAAAATTTTTATCTGCAAAGATTATATTCTGTATTGTATATGGTTATTGAAATCTCTATTCCTTAATGTGTTTAGCTGGTAATTAGAAAGACATTCCGTTGAATCCCATACACTAAGAACAAAGAAATAAATGAAGAAACACCTTTGGTATTCTTTCTAGACTAGCTCTAATCTCAGGATGTCCATTCAGTGTTTAGTCACATTTATTTATGAGTCTAGGCTTCAGTCTGAATTGAAACGGTCTTTTCAGGTTTTTTTCTTAACATTTGCCTGGTCTTCCGCATGTGCCTGTTCCTCTAAGTTATTCCAAGTGTATGCATACTTTTGAATTTTGTAATTTTTAACAACATACCCAGCTTTTGTTCCTGGGTCGTAGGAACTCTATTATATAATTCAGCTACAATCTTTTTTCCCCTAAGTGTATGTCAGTTGTCAGTTTTGCTTGAAGAGCTTCAAAGCAATGCCTCTCCCTCTTCTTCACTGAGCTCTGAATAATGTAATACAGAGACAAGTATTATAAACATCACACACATATGGCTTGTATGAGTGAATTCTTATTTCTCTGTGTCATTAGTATACCCTCCAACAAATAAGGTAATATGGTATCAATAAAACATTTGTATAATAACACATGTATTTTATCAGGATTTCAAATAAAAATCTGTGAATTTTGAAAAGGAACATGGAGAAAGAAATGGGGGAAGTAGATGCTTTCTTCCAATGTTTTAGTTTATAAAAGTGAAGCAGATGTTATTTCCTTTCTCATGAATGTAAAAATGCTTTCCCACTAAAAACACGTAAACAGGGTACTGTGAATAAGGAAAGAATAATCAAATGCACTGCTATTTTCAAGAAAGCATCCAAGGAATTATGTCAAGAGAAATAAATGTTTCAATTAATTCCCCACTGGCCCTCCAACAGCTGTCTAATGGTTTCTGTTCATTCATTCAATGATATGTGTCAACAACAAAAACAAGTCCAAGCATGATCACTCTTTCTCATCTCTCACAAAGAAAAAAGCCACTGACAAATGCAAGAGAACACACACAAGGAATGTTTTCTGCCTCGTGGATCCTTCTCCAGCCTGCAGGAGATAATGCAAACAAACATCTCTATTTATGGTATATGGCATAGATGAAAGTCTGTGAACTGTCATGATTGCTTGCCTGGAAAGTGAGTGTGGTTTTGCCCATTGTGCTTTGATTAAGCTGTCATAGGCATGATGACTGGACATTACAGTTTTATAACAAGACACTACATGGAACTCTTGGGACATTGGCAATTGACTATCCATGTGCTATATGCCGTGAAGTTTGAAACTGAGAGGGAGTTTTCTTGAGTCAGTCATCATACAAAACAATTTGCAGAATGGCAGTTCTACACACTTTCAGAGATCATACTCCATTTATATAAATTTAGTATCACTTCTCCATTTTACTTATGGATTGCACAAAACCTGTACTCTGCTGTAAATTCCTGAATTAAATATGAACTATATAGTGGAATAAGAGAAAGTGAATCATCTCAGATTAATAAAATAAGTTGGCTTATGAAACAACAGTTTCCTCCATATTGTATCAATGTGGTGCACCGGCCATAGCACTCCAACAGCAGTGGCCATTTTGGGGGTGAACAAACGGAAAGGAAAACCTTTCTCTCTGTCTCTCTCTCTCACTGTCTAACTCTGCCTGTCAAAAAAAAAAAAAAAAAAAAAAGAAAAGTCTATTGTATGATGTTAAAGTTATGATAATCTCAGATATTTTGGATTTTGAACACTAGCTCCATGTATTCATCAGTAAGAAGAGGAGCTAGGGGGATATGTTATGAACATCACAGGTGCGCAACCTGTCAATACCTATTTCCTCCTAGTTCCACTGAAATGGAAAGTTTGCATAGTGTTTTTTTCCCTAAAGATTTATTTGTTGGAAGACAAAGGTAAAGAAAAGGGCAGGCAGAGAATGAGAAAGATGAGAGAGAGAGAGAGAGATCTTTCATCTACAGGTTCACTTTCCAAATGACTACAATGATAGGGCTGGGCCAAGGCCCAAGCCAGGAGCCAGACGCTTCATCCAAGTTTCGACATGGGTGCAGAGGCCTGAGCATTTGGGCCATCTTCTGCTGCTTTCCCAGGCCATTAGCAGGCAGCTAGATTGGAAGTGGAGCAACTGGGGCTCCAACTAGCATCCACATGGGATGCCAGTACTGCAAGCAATGGCTCTACCCACTATGCCACAATAGCAGCCCTTTCATGTTTCTTAAGCCCACCTAGACTGCAGAAAGCAGTATTGAGGACATACCTATTCTGTTATGAAACTGGAACAAAGTTCCAGAGAAAAAATATAATAATAATATAGAATGAAAGAAGTCTTCCTTAGACAAAAGTCAAATTTTAAAACCATTCTTTCTCAACAGTGGAGACAAAAGCTGTTCAAAGTCATTGCATCTCAAAGTGTCAATTTCACTTCTGTAGATGACCTTTTAGGTGTTCTATTAGTTACCACAGATCAGAGAGAATATATGGTATTTTTTTCATACTATTTGTTGAACTCTTCATTAAGTATACAGTTAATCTTATGTGTATAAAGTTAAATGAAAATAGATCTTAGTAAAAAACAAGAATGGGAATAGGAGAGGGAGGAGGCAAAAAAGGAAGGAATGCAGGTGGGAGGGTGGGGTGGGGAGAACCACTATGTTCCTAAAGTTGTATTTATGAAAAGCATGAAGTCTGTACACCTTAAATAAAAGGTTTCTGGGAAAAAAATAAAATAAAAAGATTTTAACATGCAAAAAAAAAAAAAACAAAGAAAAGTAAAAGAAAAAAATAAAGTTCTTTCTAAGGCCAGCATTGTGTAGACTGGTTAAACGGCTACCTGCAATACCAGCACCTCATTCAGTTACCAGGTCCTAAGTTTTCTACCTCTCATCCAGTTCCCTGCTAATGGCCTGGAAAAAGGAGTAGAAGATGACCCAAATGTTTGGGCCTCTGATACCCATGTGGGAGATCCAGATGAAGCTTCTAGCTCCTGACTTCGGCCTGGCCCAGCTCAAACTGTTACAGCCATCTGCAGAGTGAACCAGCAGATGGAAGATCTCTCTGTTTCTCTCTCTCTCTCTCTGACTTTCAAATAAATAAATCTTTTGAAAATTATTCCTTCTGTCAAGGATTTATTAAGGATTTATGTATTTAGGTATAAAGTACAAAATAAACAGTATGACTTTATAGATCTCTCAAACAGAAAGAATAAACATTATTTTAGTGATAAAGACAAAAGGTTTCTTCTTATTAATGATTCATTATTGCATACTTGACCATATTTTAGTTTATTAATCTCTTTAGTTAGGCATAATAAAACACAAATTCCTATATGGTAAATATCATTTTAATCTTTTTTAGTCATTTGAAATTTACTGAACCTAAATAAAGTCTGATTTTATTTCTATGCGAGAAAGAGGAAGTCTTTATGGGGCCAGAAACAATCTTAAAAATAATTTTTAAATTAAAGAGATAGAGATATACAATAGACAATCAGAGTGAAACAGATAGGGAGAAAGAGGGCTCTCATACACTCATTCACTCCCCAAATGCCTGCAACAAACCCCAAGCAGGGCAAAACTTGGATCTAGGAGCTCAATACAGCTCTCCCATATGGGCAAGAAGAATTCACCTGCTTGAGCTATCATGGCTACCTACACAGTAAATGTCATCAGGAAGCTGAAGTCAGGATCAGGATGGGACACCCAGGGACTTGTGTAGATGCAGGTGTCTCAAATGGTGCTTTAACTATTAAGCTGTACACCATTCCTGGAATCCAAGAATACACAGGAAGAAAGTTTACGGGTTGTGCTGTGGTGCAGTAGGTAAAGCCGCCGCCTGCAATGCTGGCATCCCATGTGGACACTGGTTTGAGTCCTGGCTGTCCCACTTCCCATCCAGCTCTCTGCTATGGCCTGGGAAAGCAGTAGAAGATAGCCCAAGTGCTTGGGCCCCTGCACCTGCATGGGAGACCTGGAAGAAGCTCCAGGCTCCTTGCTTCAGATTGGCCCAGCTCTGGCTATTGCAGCCAATTGGGGAGTGAACCAGCAGATGGAAGACCTCTCTCTCTCTCTCTCTCTGTCTCTCTCTCTGGCTCTTCTTCTCTCTCTCTGTAACTCTGACCTTCAAATAAATAGATAAATCTTTAAAAAAACAAAGAAAGAGTTTCCTATTAGCAGAAAAAGATTAGTAATATAGTTTTATGGGTATCATAGAACAGGACCAACCTAATTTGTCCTTATAATTTATCTTTCAGTGTATTTGTTATTCTTTTCTAAACATGAAAATCTGTAGCAAGGGAGTTTTCATTCACAGCATTGCCATTTCTGTATTCCATATTTTATGCTTCCATTCTTTAATTAAAATATATGACAATCTCATCGCTAATGGTAAATTAGTGTGATTTTCGGTTCTGATTATAGTATCTTGTTTAACTGATACAAAACATGTGTTTCCTTGGTGACCTATTCACACAAAATCCTTGCTAAATGAGCTTTTTTGTGATAACACTCTGAAGAGTGTTCAATGTTTTGGTTAGCATGGCCCTCTAATCCAATTTAACTCTGTCCTAGGCTTTCAGAATAACCAGGGGCTTTCAGGTATTCATTTTGAATTTTGTTGAATGGAGTACGTTGCCTTTGCTTCCCTGACTTCATTCAAGTTCCTCAACACCATCTTCACTTGGTGGAATTTCCTTGTCCCACTCTCTCATTGAGAATCTGGTATTGGAAGCCTTTTGCTTAGCCCGTCTATGAGAATGTCTGTGAATATCATTGGTGCTTATACTTTATCACATTGCCTTTCTTTATTTTGTGTGTGAAAGTTATGATTGTTATTCAAGAAAAGCTCAAGATGGCATCATTCTTTTACTAGATTTCAAAGAAAATCTTAATAAGAATATATATTGCTACTTTTAATTTGTGAAATTTTATAGTTGAAGAATTTTCAATTTTACTATATAATTATCACCTCTGAGGATAGAAAAAGAAAACATTAACATTTTCATGTCTCCAAAACACACTAAATATTATGATCTGATAGAGGATGATGAGTTCTTTGATAAAGATGTAGAAAGAGAGAATGGACTAGAAAGCCTATTTAGTGACATAATTGCAGAAAATTACCCCAATTTGTAGAAAGAAAGGGACATCCAAGTAGATGAATCACACAGAACTCTTAACAGGTATAATCAGAAAAGATCTTCACCATAACACATTGTAGTCATACTTTCCATGGGAAAACATAAAGAAAATTTCTAAAATGTTCACAAGAGAAATGCCAGATTACTTTCAGAGGCTCTCCAATTAGACTCATAGCTGACTTTTCATTCGAAATCCCATAGGATTAAAGGAAATTGCAAGATATAGTCCAAATTTTAATAGAAAAAATTGTCAAACCATAATACTGTGCCCTGCAAAGTTCTCATTTATGAATGAAGGTGAAATAAAGACCTTTCATAATAAACAAATTGAAAGAATTTGTTACCACTTATCCAACCTTAAAAAGATGCTTAAGGATGTACTACACACAGAAACAGAAAGATAGCCATCATTTTAAAAGAATGTGAAGGCAGAAAACCCCTCAGTAAAATTACAAAGGAAATCCAAAGTAAACAACAGGAATATTTATGGAAAAAAGGCAAGAGCAAATCGTTATTTATCAAATGTGAATGGCCTCAATTCTCCAGTTCAGATACAGACTGACTGAATGAAATAAAAAACAAGCTGGCGCCGTGGCTCAACAGGCTAATCCTCCACCTTGCGGCGCCGGCACACTGGGTTCTAGTCCTGGTTGGGGCGCCGGATTCTGTCCCGGTTGCCCCTCTTCCAGGCCAGCTCTCTGCTGTGGCCCCAGAGTGCAGTGGAGGATGGCCCAAGTGCTTGGGTCCTGCACCCCATGGGAGACCAGGAAAAGCACCTGGCACCTGGCTCCTGCCATCGGATGAGCGCGGTGTGCCGGCCGCAGCGCGCCGACCGCAGCGGCCATTGGAGGGAGAACCAACGGCAAAGGAAGACCTTTCTCTCTCTCTCTCTCTCTCTCTCTCACTGTCCACTCTGCCTGTCAAAAAAAAAAAAAAAACAAGACCATCTATTTGCTGCCTAAAAGAAGTACATGTCACCAATAAAGATACACACAGACTTAAAGTGAAAAGATAGAAAAAGATATTTCATGTTAATGGAAAGCAAAAAAGGGCAGATGTCAACATCCTAATATCAGACAAAATAGTCTTTAATATAAAATCTGTTAAAAGAAATGAAGAAGGGAACTATGTAATGATTAAGAGATTATTTCAACAGGAAGATGTGACTATAATAAATGTATAAATGCCAATTACAGGGTGCCTGGCTATTTAAAAGAAATGTTAATGGATCTAATGGGAGACATACAATCCTATACAATAGTAATGGGGGACTTCAACACTCCAGTTTCATCAATGGACAGATCAACTAGACAGAAAATCAAAACAGAAACAAGAGGACTAAGCGACACTATGGATCAAATGGACCTAATTGTTACTTATAGAACTTTTCACCCGATAGTTGCAGAATACACATTCTGCTACTAAGTGCAAGGAACTTTCTTTAAAGCTCTAAAGCAAGTCTCAGTAAAATACAAAAAATTGAAATAATACCATGTATCTTCTCTGACCACATGGCATAGAGCTGGAAATAAAAGACTCAGAATCTCTAGATCATATGCAAACACATGGAGACTGAACAACATGTTCCTAAATGAACAGTGGGTCACAGAAGAAATCAAAAGAGAAACCAAATAATTTCTGGAAACAAATGAAGATGACAATACATCATTACAAAACTTGTGAGATACAATAAAAGCAGTGTTAAGGGGGAAGGTTATAGCAATTGGTACCTACATGAAGAAAGTGGAAAGGCAACGAATAAATGAGCTATCAATGCATCTCAAGGACCAAGAAAAACAATAAGCCAAACCCCAAATTAGTAAAAGGAAAGAAGTAATTAAAATTAGACAAAAAATAAACAAAAGTGAAAGCAAAAAAATCAAAAGATCAGTGCAATGAAGAGTTGTGTTTTTTTTTTTAAATAAAGTTGATACATCATTGGCCCATCTAACAGAAAAAAGGGGGGGGAGAATACACAAATCAATAAAATCAGGGATGAAAAAGGAAATGTAGCAACAGATATCACAGAAATAAAAAAGAATTGTCAATTATTAGAAGAGCTGTATACCAACAGATTAGGGAATCTAGACAAAATGGATAGATCCTTGGACACACACAATCTACTAAAATTGAGTCATGAAGACATATAAAACCTAAATAGATCAATAACCAAGATGGAAATTGAATCAGTAATAAAGACCCTTCCAACAAAGAAAAGCCCAGGACCAAATTGCTTCATTAATGAACTCAACCAGACATTTAAAGAAGAAATAATTTCAATTCTTCTCAAGCTATTCAAAATAATTAAAAGGTAAGAGTATGCAGGGATGGATCAGCATTCACAAATCAATAAATGTGACATATGACATTAACAAACCAAAGAACAAAATCATATGTTTTTCTCAATAGATGCTGAGAAAGCATTTGATAAAATACAACATCTTTTCATGATGAAAACTCTAAGCAAATAGAGTATAGAAAGAACATTCCTCAACACAATCAAGGCAATTTATGACAAACCCAGAGCCAGCATCCTATTGAATGGAGAATAGCTGGAAGTGTTTCCCCTAATATCCCGAACCAGACAAGAATGCCCACTTTTGCCACTGCTATTTAATATAGTCCTTGAAGTTTTAGCCAGAGTCATTATGCATGAAAAAGAAAGCAAAGAAATACGGAAAGGGGGATGTCAAAGTATCCTTATTTGCAGAAGACATGATTCTATATATAGAGACTCCAAAAGACTCCACTAAGAGATTATTGGAACTCAAAAAAATAATTTGATAAAGTGGCAGGATATAAAATCAGCACACAAAGATTGGTATACATAGGCAATGCCATGACTAAGAAAGAACTCCTAAGATGAATCTCATTCACACTAGCTCCAAAAAGTATTAAATATCTTGGAATAAATTTAACCAAGGTTGTCAAAGATCTCCAAGATAAGAATTACAAAATACTAAAGTAATAGAAAAAGACATTATGAATGGAAAAAATCTTCCATGTTCATGGATTGGATGAATCAACATCACCAAAATGTCCATGCTAACAAAATTAATTTATATATTCAATGTAAATTCAATCAAAATACTAAGAACATTCTTCTCAGACCTACAAATAATGATGGAAACACAAGAGACCCAAATAGCTAAAGCAATCTTATACAACAGAAACAAAGCTGGCAACATCACAATACCAGATTTCAGTGTACACTATGGGTTAGTTGTAACTAAAACAGCCTGTTACTGGCCCAAAAACAGATGTATGGACAAAGGGAGCAGTATAGAAACTCCAGAAATCAATCAACACATCTACCACCAGCTTATTTTTGACAAAGGATCTAAAATCAATCCCTGTAGCAAGGACAGTTTACTCAACAAATGGGGCTGGGAAAACTGGATCTCCATATGCAGAACTATGAAACTAGACTCCTACCCTATACCTTACACAAAAATCCACTCAATATGGATAAATTCTATGACATAATATCATCAAATTACTAGAGAATATTAGGGAAATTCTGTAAGACATTGGCATAGGCAAAGACTTCTTGGAAAAGACCCCAGAAGCTCAAGCAATTAAAGCCAAAATTTACAAATGGGATTGTATCAAGCTGAGAAGCTTCTGCACTGCAAAAGAAAAACTGAGCAAAATGAAGAGGCAACTGACAGAATGGGAGAAATTATTTGTAAACTATGCCAACTGCTAAATGGTTAACACCAGAATCTTAAAGAGCTCAAGAACCTCAACAATAACAAAGCAAACATTCCATTTAAGAAATGAGCCAAGAACTTGAACAGGCATTTTTCAAGAGAGAAAATTCAAATAGCAAACAGACATAAAAAAATGCTTAGGATCACTCGCCAGCAGGAAAATGCAAATCAAAACCACCATGAGGTTTCACCTCACTCCTGTTAAAATGGCTCTCATATAGAAATCAAGAAACAACAAATGTTGGTGAGGCAATGGATGAAAAGCACCCTAATCCACTGCTAATGAGAATATAAACTTCTACAGTCACTGTGGAAAACAGTATGGAGATACCTCAGAAATCTGATTATACTCCTACCATATGATCCAGCCATCCTATTCCTGGGAATTTACCAAAACCAAAAGAAGCAGTATATGAAAGAGTTACCTGTACTCCCCATGTTCATTGTTCTGGCAGCATGGTTCACAATAGCCTAGATATAGAATCAACCCACATGCCCATCAACTTTTGACTGGAAAAAGAAGTTACTATATATATATATATACACTATGGAGTACTACTCAGTTGTAAAAAAAATGAAATTCTGTCTTTTGCAACCAGATGGATGAAACTAGAAACCATTATACTTAGTGAAATAAGCCAGTTCCCAAAAGACAGATACTATCTTTATGTTTTCCCTGATCTGAGGTAACTGAAATGAGTACCTGAAATGTAATGTATTGGAATGAAATATACATTCTGAGATTCGATGAATGTTTATAGATCTTGTCTCTTACACTGAGGAATGGTGATTATTTTCTTCATATTATTTGTTGAATTCTTTTACTTAGTGTAGGGTTTTAAGTAAACTGAGAATGAATAGATCTTTGTAAAAATTAAGAGTTGGAATATGAGAGGTAGGAGGATTAAAGGGAGAGGGAGGGTAAGAAGAGTATCGATATGTTCCTAAATCACTAATTAATTATGATTTCCATGTCTTCATGCGTTGAATGTACTTTTTAAAGTACCCACATTTCAATAAAAACTCACAAGGTATACAAAGAAATAGAGAAACATAGCCCATTTAAAGAACTAAATGAATAGCCAGAATCTGGCCTTGAAGGACACACATCAGATTTTCTAGGAAACAACTTTAAAAAACTGCTTCACACTCATTACCCTAGGTGTTCTTAAAAAGCAACAACAAAATAATGATGATAATAATATTAAAGTTGGTGAGGAAGTAGAGAAATTGGAACCCTGGAGCTCTGTTGGGGGGGATGAAAATGTTGAAGTAATTATGGAGAACAATACAGTGATTCATCAAGATATTTTATTATAACTAATGTTAATTGAGTACTTAAGATGGGATTTGCCAGACATTAAGGTGACACAAAGATAAATAAGATATAGTTCCTGTAATCCAAGATCATTAACAATATTGAGGAGATAGACATGTCCTTAAGAAATTCTAAAGCAGTTCTTTGAAGAGTGCTATATTAGGGCTGAGAAAAATTGTTATTGTTAATAGATAAAATAAAAATTAATAACATTGTGGAAAGACAAAACATCCTACCCTACTCCCCAGAAGAGTATACAAAGCCCCCCCCCCCTTTTGTCTGTGGGTGGTGTTAATTTTTATCCCAACTGATTTATAATCATTCTTTAAATTGTGAGATAAATGTGTTCTCTTCTAAACCACTGGAATATCTCAGAGCTAATCTTTGCTGTAGGAATATTTGGTACTAACTTGAAACACATACTGACTATTTATTATTTATTTGGATTTGTCTGTATATCTATGAAGTTAATTATCATGAATGTATAAGGCAAATAGAGTGGGGGTAAACAAAAATATGATTCAAGGAAACATGTATATTAAAATGTTAAAAATACAATTATAATTACAGTGCTCATTACTGTAGCTTGTCACCTGGTTACTATTTTTGTGACTTTCCACCACCCATTCAATTGACTGTAATTTTTTTTAAGATTTCATTCTGTATTTATTTGAAAGGCAGAGTTACAGAGAGAGGAGGAAAGACAGAGACAGAGATCTTCCATCCAAAATGACCACAATGGCTGAGGCTGGGCCAAACCCAAGACAGGAGCCCAGAGCTTCCTCTGGGTCTCCAATGTTCATGCAGGAGCCCAAGCATTTGGGCTATCTTATGCTGCTTTCCCAGGTACACTAGCAGGGAGCTGAACTGAAAGTGGAGTATCTGGGTCACAAACTGACAACCATATGGGATGCTGGCATCACAGGCAGAGGCTTAACCTGCTATACCACAGCATTGGTCTCTGATTGTAATTCTTGTTAAGATGACCCAAACTTTCACTTCTGAAGATTCTGAACCATTAGTTCTGTACATTCTGAAATGTTTGCAATATTTTGTTTAGTGTTATTTGTTTTCCCATTGTTAGTCACCATATCTAGGTGAATAAAGGACACATTAAAATATTTTCTTTATTCAAGCATATACTTCTTTACCCATATTATTTGGTATAAACTCAATCACAATTTGATGAGCTCAAGTATTTAAGATCTCTGCTGGTCTTGATGATTCAGTGGCATAAGGAGTTCGAAGTAGTTGGGTAGCAGCCTCAAATTCTACAAAAAGAAAAGCTTTTACTGATAGAGCAAGAGTGGCAATATGAAGAAGTACCATTCAATTGTCCATTCTTCATTTCTCAGACTTGTGAGTCCTGGCTATTGAAGAAATATGGAAAGCTGGTTTAGAGCACATACTACATTCTGGAAGGCATTCCTGCAACCTTGACAAGCAGATTTTGTCACTTATTTCTTACCATATCTGAGTCTTCAAAGGGTAGCTTCATCACTCTATGAAGCCAGTGCTTCAAGATGTTTGGAGAAATCATAGGATCAGTGAATTCTATGAACTAATGTCTTCTAAAGCATTTCATTTGCTAGGAATTGACTTCTTCGGTCAGTAGTAATGCTGTGTTTAATATCATACCACTAGGTAAAACATTTTAAAATTTCTAAGGTGGTTATTTTAGTAGAAACATTGCAGCTCAGTAAGGCAAATCTATATCAGAAGGAAATTCTTTTCCCATAAGAAAAAAGCACTCTCCCTCACATGATTGAAATTGTCCAATGTCACCCGTCTACCACCCTGTAACTGAATGATTCACCTGGGGTGTGGTACATTCTGGAGACCAGGGCTTATTTTTGCTGTTGGTATATTGAGCTCTCAGCAGAAACTATAGCCAGGCCAACTGGTTTGGTAGAAGTCTATGACACTGAGCACATGAAGAACTTTTATTAATGCTGTCATGGTAATGCTGCTTATCAGTCCATTACCACCCTGTAACTGAATGATTCACCTGGGGTGTGGTACATTCTGGAGACCAGGGCTTATTTTTGCTGTTGGTATATTGAGCTCTCAGCAGAAACTATAGCCAGGCCAACTGGTTTGGTAGAAGTCTATGACACTGAGCACATGAAGAACTTTTATTAATGCTGTCATGGTAATGCTGCTTATCAGTCCATTGAAAAATGATAGGATTGCTGGAGAAAGAAGCTGACTAGACACCAGCAAAATGGTGGACAATAAAACGGGTCCATCTTATTATTAAAATCACCCACTGCTGAGGTCATTTTTGGTAATACAAATGGATATTCTACACCCTTTCAAAGAAATCTACATGCAAAATTCAGTGTTATAAATTTTCCAATCAATGCTCTTCCATGACATGACAGCCCCAAAACTATTCTTAACAACTGATGAAATGATTTAGCTTTGCATCTCTGTTCATCTGTCTTTCCAGGCAAAATTATCAACTGAGTACAGCGTAAGAAGCTTTGCCCACTAGGATTTTTCTTCATTTCTGCCCTTTATAGTCATTCCAGATCAGCAACTGTAGTACTGTAGTACTTCAACCATTAATTTTTGTGTGGTATCTGTGTGTTAAGCCTGTGTTTACTCTTCTTTCAATTGGTTATGGGAAACTCTCTATGAGCTCATAATTGAGATACAGACACACACACACAGCCACACAGCCACACAGACACACACACACAGACACACAGAGAGAGAGAGAGAGAGAGAGAGAGAGAGAGAGAGAGAGAAACACCACACACCAGAATTACTAGTAGCCATGAGTATCTGGGACACTTGTGTAAGTTGCTTGTGCCTTCTGCACCTTCTTGAGTTGGATCCCATATAAACCATTTCCATTTCATGATGCATTTCCCAGGTGATAAAGTGATGGGCCACATACCACTCTGTTGCTGATGAATATCTTGGTTTGCATGGTAACTGAAAAAGCTTATAATTGAAGCAGTAAAGACTTTGTAAAATAAGGTATGAGAGCTTAAGTGAGTTTTGGCCCTGGGTCAGGGCAAAGGTATATTATTTTTTTTTTTCTGAGGATACAAAAAGAATGCTCAGTGTAGGCTCATATTATGGAGTTATGATTGTGGAAAGATGAGGGAGATTTACTTTGTCAGATTCTATTTTCTTTCAATCATTTTAAGGTCATGTCAAAACTTTCCAAAATGTTTCTTTGAAAAGTTGTGAATTTAGATAGTACTTTTACCAATAAACCATTACCACCTCCCTGATCTAAAAAAAATTTCTCAAACCCATAGAAGTCTATTTTTACCTCTATTATGGTGAGAACCATATCATAATATAATATTTTGTCACTCTCTCCATGTGTATATGCTATCCCTTGAGATTAAAGGCTGTTGTTTTCATTTTTATTTTCTAACACTTTCCATAATTCATCCCTTGGTGTTTGGTTGAATAAAAATATATAAAATGTCAGCCTAGAATTATTCAAGGGACTAATAATTTTGCTACACTAATTCACATTCATGGGCTCCAAAATATAATTTAGAACAATTAAAACTTTCTTATTCAATGAGAGAATTAGTTTTTGTGAGTTCTGAAAAATGAAATTTTCTGAAAGGAACACAAATCCCTAAACATTGGCTCATTTATTTATATCATTTACAAAAAATAATATTTAAGTGATTAAACAAAAAGTGATTATTGTTCTAATAAGTGGAAAATTTAATAATCTGATATCCAAAGCTAATCAAGTTTATGATAAAACTATATTGCTTATATCATGTATTCTCATAATTTTTATTTTGTTATTTTAATTAAGAAGTTTTTAGCAAAGTTTTACTAAAATCTTTAGAATTAAATTTCAATGTCCATCTAGGTTGCAATAATTGGTGGATTGAAATATTTCATGTACTTTTTTTTTTTTATTTGACAGATAGAGTTAGACAGTGAGAGAGAGAGACAGAGAGAAAAGGTCTTCCTTCCGTTGGTTCACCCCCCAAATGGCCACTATGGCTAGAGCTACTCTGATCTGAAGCCAGGAGCCAGGTGATTCCTCCTGGTCTCCCATGCGGGTATAGTGGCCCAAGCACTTTGCCCATCCTCCACTGCCTTCCTGGGCCACAACAGAGAGCTAGACTGGAAGAGGAGCAGTCAGGAATAGAACCGGGTGCCCATATGGGATGCTGGCGCCACAGGCAGAGGATTAACCAAGTGAGCCATGACACCGGCCTCATATACTTTCATATATTGATACTGGTAATTTTGAAATGGAAATTGTACTTAGGTATTTAAATGATTTTTATGACAAGATTTATTTATTTATTAGGATCTTAATTCATATATTAGCTTATTTTTACTTCTGTTGTAGAAAACACATGAAATGGATTTTTTGACATACACATTGAATACAATGTAACTATCACTATATTTAACATAAATATGCTTTTTTTCAATGAAGCAAAGGACTTAAAAATTCCTTGCATGTAGAATAAAATACCATTCACTTAAGTGCTCATTTAATTCTGTACATATATTAAGAAATTATTCTTGTGTAGTTATTTATATTTGCTAACACAGTAATTTTTCTCATTTATATAACACATTTATGAAAGTAGAATTAGGGGCCAGTTCTTTGGTGTAGTGGGTAAAGTTACTGCCTACAGTGCCAGCATCCCATATGGGTGCTGTATCAAGTCCCGCTACTCCCTTTGCAATTCAGCTCTCTGCGATGGCCTGGAAAAGCAGTGGAGGATGGCCAAAGTCTTTGGGCTCCTGCACTGGCATGGGAGATCTGGAGGAGGCTCCTGGCCCTTGGCTTCAGATTGGCACAGCTCCAGCCATTGTGGACAATTGGGTAGGGAACCAGCAGATGGAAGGCTTCTCTTTCCCTCTCTCTCTCTCTCTCTTTTTCTCTGCTTCTCCGTCTCTCTGTGTAACTTTGACTTTCAAATAAATAAATAAATAAATGTTAAAAAAAAGATAGTAGAATTAAACTGTTGAATTTTGGAAACTACATATGCATAACTGTGTATATTCAAAATTATGTATTTCAATTTAGTAAAACATTATTAGCTTGAATAATTGATATGGTTTCAAAAATTTTCCTTAGAATTTAAAGGTGCTCATATGCTATGAATTCTTCTGCATCATATTGAAATATTAACATGTTTTAGGAATAAAACAATATCTGTTCTTTTACAAAGTTCATCTTCATTTGTACACTACTAGAGCTGATGGAAAAAGTCCATTTTAAAACACAGCTTTAAAGGCACAGTAAGAAAATAATTACTGTTTAATCTCTTTCTCACATAACCTGAAATGTGACCTCTGGAAATACCAAGAAAGAAGAGATATATGCATAGAAATAAACTGGTAATACATCTATTCATAAAAATGCATGCTCCTTGGAAATATATAAAAATACAGTACCTGTCTTGCCTTAAGCTTTATGATCTGCCAAATGGAGACATTATTTAAAAACTACATGACTCATTTAAGATCAACTAACAAAATATATGCATTAGTGCAGAGCCTGGTCAAAGCAAGCAGTCATTCTAAGTTAGCTGTTTCATTATGACTGAGAGTAGTAAAGAGAAGGACAAATGTCACTTCAATTTCCCCCAGTTTCTTACTTAAGGTAAAAGAAGCTTCTTGTTATGTTAATAGATATTCTTATATTACTAGAATAAAACTAGACTGACAATTTCAAAATCTGCATAAAGGAAATTCATTTAAAAATAATTTACTGCTAAAAATTCACTGGTTGATTTTTTTTCTCACTATAAATGGTAGATAGTGAAGTGTTTGAATACTGAGCTGTGTGAAAAAATTTTAAAAAAGTATAAATTGAAATAAACACCCTTAAATATCATTAAGGCTTGCAGGAGGCAGAATTCTAAAATAATCCTAGAGAACGTTAGTCCCTATTGAGAACTGCATGATCCCTTTCCCAAATTGGGTGATCTTGTTTCAAAAGCAGCATAAAGTGCAGATACTGAAGGTATCAGAAATTAATGGTATGAGAGAGACTTTGTAAAGGGGCCTATGAGTATTCTCTGAGAGCTGAGACTTCAATCACACAACTGCAGGAAATTTAATTTTCCAACATCTCAAAGGAGCTAGAAAGTGGATATTTCCCCAACTTAGATTTTACAGATAAAGATGTAGTCAATTAATATCATGATTTTAGCCACATGAGAAAGTGGGCAGAAGACACTACTAAATTATGCAAAATTTCTGATGCATGGAAACAGTGAGATAGGAAATGCATATTGTTTTAGGCTAATTTTGTGTAACTTGTTACATGCCAACATTAATAGAACTGAGCTCATGAAAGGTATATTTGTTTGACATATAACCTGAAGGTATCCAGTATATATCAGACACTGGAATAAATACTGCTGCCACAAACATGAAGAAAATTTCCTATTAAAGGTCAAGTCAACACATGGTTGGTATGCTTGTGTTGTCATGGAAAACAGGTAAAGTGGAGAGGGTAAGGTCGGGACTTGAGAGGCAAGAACATTCTCATTCTCAGAGACTACTTTCCTGGGTCTAGGTATGAGAGTACTTCAAAAAGTTTGTGGGAAAATAGAAATAAGAGATAATTTTATTTTGATGCCAAAAATTTTTGCAATCCATGTGTAATTCTTTCATAATACACATTTCCATGAATTTCTTAGAGAACTCTGTTGATATGGATTTCAAAGATTTTTGTCCCAAACCAATTTTATCTTTTTAAAGTCTAATTTTTAATGAATTATTTGAAAGATGGAGTGACAGTTAGAGAAAGAAACAAAGACTGAAGGAGAATCTTCTATCTGTGGATTCACTCCTAAAAAATAAGGGTTGGGCCATGCCAAAGTCAGGAGGCAATAACTTCATTTAAGTCTTCTACATGGGGGGTAGGGCCCAATTCTCTGAACCATATTTTGCTATCTCCCAGGGCACACATTATCAGGAAACTGGAGGCAGAGGCAGGATGCTCCCCAAGCACTCTGATATGGGCTGCTGTCATCCAAAGTGTTGGCTTCCTTTGTCACACCAGAATGCCCACCAAGAACTTATATTTTATATTTCGTTTCCCATGAAATTTTTGTGAAACTTTTGTACCAGAGTAAGAAGAGGTGCATTCCTAGAAATGTTTGCTCTTGATCTCTTATGTTATTCAGTAAGAAACTAGTTGTGAACTAGGTACAATGAATGGCCTTGCCATGGTTTCATTATTCATACTTATTTGTTTTTTTAAATTTTATTTAATAAATTTAAATTTCCAAAGTACAGCTTTTGGATTACAGTGGCTTCCTCCTACCCCATAACCTCCCTCCCACCTGCAACCCTCCCATTCCCTGCTCACTCTCCCATCCCATTCACATCAAAACTCATTTTCAATCATCCCTATATACAGAAGATCAATTTAGTATATAGCAAGTAAAGATTTCAACACTTTGCACCCACACAGAAACACAAAGCGTAAAGTACTGTTTGAGTACTAGTTATAGCATTAAATCACAATGTACAGCACATTAAGGACAGAGATCCTACATGGGGAATAAGCGCACAGTGACTCCTGTTGTTGATTTAACAATTGACACTCTTGTCTATGGTGTCAGTAATCACCCTAGGCTCTTGTCATGAGTTGCCAAAGCTATGGAAGCCTTTTGAGTTCGCCAGCTCCGATCTTATTTAGACAAGGTCAAAGTCAAAGTGGAAGTTCTCTCCTCCCTCCAGAGAAAGGTACCTTCTTTGATGGCCCTATTCTTTTTTTTTTTTTTTTCCCAGAGTGTCTTGGCTTTCCATTCCTGAAATACTCTCATGGGCTTTTCAGCCAGATCCGAAAGCCTTAAGGGCTGATTCTGAGGCCAGAGTACTGTTTAGGACATCTGCCATTCTATGAGTCTGCTGCATATCCTGCTTCCCGTGTTGGATCGTCCTTTCCCTTTTTTATTCTATCAGTTAGTATTAGCAGACACTAGTCTTGTTTATGTGATCCCTTTGACTCTTAATCCTATCATTATGATCAATTATGAACTGAAACTGATCACTTTGACTAGTGAGATGGCATTGGTACATGCCACCAGAATGGGATTGAATTGGAATCCCCTGGCATATCTCTAACTCTACCATTTGGGGCAAGTCTGATTGCGCGTATACATACTTTGCCACGTTAAATTAGAGAACCAGTTTATGCCATTATCTTGTAATCCCATTCTACTCTTGTAACTGTGGATACCTTTCCTCGTCTTTGGGAGAGCTACATGTTGTCCACTCAGCTAATTTCTCTGCATCTTCTTCAGCAGTAGGTAGATTTCTGATCTCCTAATCTCACCAAGACCTGACTTGGAGATGTTAAATGGTTCTGTCAAATGCCAATTGGTCAGATCAAAATGATACTGGTCTCCTGAGGAAAGACCATTGCATGCACATCAATCTGCATGCTTACTTTATCCCATATACTTTATTCTATACATGAATAAAGTATATAAATTCTACTTCTTTTTTTTTATAATGCTTTTATTTAAAGAATATAAATTTCCAAAATACAGCTTATAGATTACAATGGCTTCCCCCCCATAACTTCACCCCCACCGCAACCCTCCCCTTTCCCACTCCCTCTCCCCTTGCTTCACATCAAGATTCATTTTCAATTCTCTTTATATACAGAAGATCAGTTTACTATATATTAAGTAAAGATTTCAACAGTTTGCCCTCACATAGCAACACAAAGTGAAAAATACTGTTGGAGTACTAGTTATAGTATTAATTCACAATGTATAGCACATTAAGGACAGAGATCCTACATGATATATTTTTTTACAAAATTGATTAATTTTCTATGCAATTTCCAATTTAACACCAAGATTTTTTTTTCATTTTTAATTATCTATATACAGAAGATTGATTCAGTATATACTAAGTAAAGATTTCATCAGTTTGCACCCACACAGAAACACAAAGTGTAAAACACAAAGTGTAAACAAAGTGTTTAAATTTTAACTGAAAAGTGATCCCTGTGAAATATAAGAGTGGGAATAAGAGAGGGAGGAGATGTACAATTTGGGACATGCTCAATCAGAACTGCCCCAAATGATGGAGTTAGAAACAGGCCAGGGAATTCCAATACAATCCCAGCAAGGTGGCATGTACCAAGGCCATCTCACTAGTCCAAGTGATCAATTTCAGTTCACAATTGATCACACTGATAGGTCTAAGAGTCAAAGGGATCACAGAAACAAGACTAGTGTCTGCTAATACTAACTGATAGAATGAAAAAGGGAGAGAATGATCCAACATGGGAAGCGAGATACACAGCAGACTCATAGAATGGCAGATGTCCTAAATAGCACTCTGGCCTCAGAATCAGCCCTTAAAGCATTCAGATCTGGCTCAAGAGCCCGTGAGAGTATTTTAGGCATGGAAAGCCAAGACACTCTGGAAAAAAAAGAAGACCTAAATGAAAGATCTCTGTGAGTGAGATCCCAGTGGAACGAATGGGGCCATCAAAGAAGGAGGTACCTTTCTCTGAAGGGAGGAGAGAACCTCCACTTTGACTATGACCCTGTCGGAATAAGATTGAAGTCAGCGAACCCTAAAGGCTTCCATAGCCTTGGCAACTCATGACTAGAGCCTAGGGAGATTACTGAGGCCATAAACAAGAGTGTCAAATTGTTAAATCAACTTCAGGTGTCACTGTGTACTTACTTCTCATGTGGGATAAATTCTACTTCTATACCTTGTGACAGCCTCTGAAAAGTAACACACCAACAGCAATGAGCACTTTTTTTTTGACAGGCAGAGTGGACAGTGAGAGAGAGAGACAGAGAGAGAAAGGTCCTCCTTTTCCCTTGGTTCACCCCATAATGGCTGCTGCGGCCTGCGTGCTGCGGCCAGAGCAACATGCTGATCCGAAGCCAGGAGCCAGGTGCTTCTCCTGGTCTCCCAAGCGGGCGCAGGGCCCAAACACTTGGGCCATCCTCCACTGCACTCCCAGGCCACAGCAGAGAGCTGTCCTGGAAGAGGAGCAACTGGGATAGAATCCGACACCCTGACTGGGACAGGAACCTGGAGTGCCGGTGCCGCAGGTGGAGGATTAGCCTACTGAGACACCGCACTGGCCACAATGAGCACTTTTGAAATATTAATCTTGTGGGTTGCTAATATGTTATGTGTATGTGCCTGTATGTATACATTAGAAACCACAGTAAATAGTGTGGCACAGCAAGTTAAGCTATCAGTTGGGATGCCTGAATCCTAAACAGGAATGCTGATTTGAGTCCTGACTCCATTGCTTCTGATCCAGCTTCCTGGTAATATATCCTTAGTGGTAGCAGTGATGGCCCAGATGCTTTGGCCCATGTCATCCATGTGTGAGACCCAGACAGTGTCCCATGTTCCAGTCCTGGCTGTTGTACGCATTTGGGGAATGAAGCAGGGGGTGGAAAGTCTCTTTCTTTTTCTGTTGTCCTGTCTTTTGAGTAGATGAAAGTAAATGAACATTTAAAAAAAATAAAAACCATTCAGAGATTTAAAACATGTTTAGGTCCCAAATAAACTTATGTTTTAACTTTATCTCATGTATATACATGTTACATGCACACATATAAAATTTCATCTCCATGTATACATGTTAATATGTGCATATAAAATGTATTTACATTTATAAATGTCTATCTGTTTAATCATATTTATACTTCTACCTCTACAAATTAAAACTCATGAAATGACACCATTAACTTCAGGTTCTATTTATGTGATAAATCAGTATTCATTCTATATTTGCATCTTTTCATGTTTGTATTTCCCTTATTCTAGGGTAAGAAGCTCAGATTCCAATTATTTAATACTGTTTCTTATTTGCTTAACACCCCCCCCTCCCCAGCCACCTGTAGGTTTTGCGCAGTCCAACAAGAATAATATGTTGGGGCTTCAGTGTACATCAATAATCTCATTAAAACAATTTAAAAGATTTCATAGAGCTGCCTATGGACACCTTTCCCTACTGTGAACCTTACTTGCATACTTCCCATTGCACACTGGATACTTTTCTTCTATATCAATCATTAATCATTTATAATCTCTATAATATGGGTTATTTTCAAGAATGGTATTATATATGCTGTGTATTAAACTGAAAACCACCATTCATAGAAATTGCAAGCAACATTATTTTCTTATTACATCTTTGGAAGGGGAAATTGGTAGGTCAAAATGTGAATGGTGGCCAGCGCAGCGGTTCAATAGGCTAATCCTCCGCCTACGGCGCCGGCACACCGGGTTCTAGTCCTGGTCGGGGCGCTGGATTCTGTCCGGATTGTTCCTCTTCCAGTCTGGCTCTCTGCTGTGGCCCTGGAGTGCAGTGGAGAATGGCCCAAGTGTTTGGGCCATGTGCCCCATGGGAGACCAGGAGAAGCACCTGGCTCCTGGCTTCGGATCATTGCAGTGTGCAGGCTGCAGCATGCTGGCCACAGTGGCCATTGAGGGGTGAACGAAGGGAAAAGGAAGACCTTTCTCTTTCTCTCTCACTGTCCACTCTGCCTGTCAAAAAGAATATGTGAATGGTGAAGACTTAGGAAAATATTAAAGAGGGCTCACATGGCAGGAGACTTGTTATGTGGGTTCTCAAAAAAGAACTTCAACATTTTTATATTCAATAATTCCAGTTTTATTTTATTTCTCCTTGTTAATCAAGATGATAATACTTTCTTATTATATAATTATTTTCTATTTGGTTCTTTGTTTTAATAAATTTGTATCTATATCTGATATTCTTTGAAATATTACTAACAATAATATTATCAAATTCCACAGGAGAGATTAAACTGAATGCCAGCTGAGTTGTTAATCTTGTGCCAAAAAAAAATTTGTACTTAGTTCTAGGGGAGCCACAGCAGACTCTGAAAGACACAGGTGATCATATTTACAATAATTTCAAAATCATGATGAAAATATCTGTTTTTTTTAATATGCATATATTTTATTAGATTTGTACACATCATTTATATTTATACACAAATACGCATACACTCATATGAGCATATAGTAGCATTTTTTTTTGACAGGCAGAGTGGACAGTGAGAGAGAGAGACAGAGAGAAAGGTCTTCCTTTTTGCCGTTGGTTCACCCTCCAATGGCCGCCGCGGTAGGCGCGCTGCGGCCTGTGCACTGCGCTCATCCGATGGCAGGAGCCAGGTGCTAGGTGCTTTTGCCGGTCTCCCATGGGGTGCAGGGCCCAAGCACTTGGGCCATCCTCCACTGCACTCCCGGGCCACAGCAGAGGGTTGGCCTGGAAGAGGGGCAACTGGGACAGAATCCGGCGCCCCGATCAGGACTAGAACCCGGTGTGCCGGCACCGCAAGGTGGAAGATTAGTCTGTTGAGCCATGGCGCCGGCCATATAGAAGCATTTTTTAAATCTTTTTATTCAACTTTTATTTAATAAATATAAATTTTGAAAGTAAAGCTTTTGGATTATAAGTGGCTTTTCCCCCCATAACCTCCCACCCACCCGCATCGCATCCCATCTCATACTCCCTCGCCCATCGCATTATTCATCAAGATTCATTTTCAATTATCCCTATATACAGAAGATCAACTTAGTATATACTAAGTAGAGATTTCAATAGTTTGCACCCACACAGAAACACAAAGCGTAAAGTAATGTTTGAGTACTAGTTTTACTGTTAATTCACATAGTACATCACATTAAGGACAGAGATCCTACATGGGGAGTAAGTACACCGTGACTTCTGTCGTTGATTTAACAATTGACACTCTTATTTATAACCTCAGCAATCGCCTGAGGCTCTTGTCATGAGCTGCCAAGGCTTAGAAGCCTCTTGAGTTCACCTACTCCCACCAAATAACTGTTTTCTAAAAGCATTGCTTGACCAAAATAATATTTCAGTACCAGTTCACTGTTGCCTTTAAATATATAAAGGCAAACTATATCTGTGTGTACTTGTTACATGTGGAAGGAATGATCATGTAAATGTGAAATCTTTTTTTTTAAGATTTATTTTATTTATTTGAAACAGTTATAGAGGGAGGTAGAGACACACAGAGAGGTCTTCCATCCACTGGTTCACTTCCCAGATGGCTGCAACGGCCGGAGCTGGGCCAATCTGAAGTCAGGAGCCTGAAGCTTCTTCCAGGTCTCCCACGTGGGTACAGGGGTCCAAGCACTTGGGCCATCTTCTGCTATCCCAGGCCATAGCATAGAACTGGATCGGAAGAGGAGCAGCTGGGACTAGAACCAGTGCCCATGTGGGGTGCCAGTGCTTCAGGCCAGGGCATTAACCCACTGAGCCACAGCACTGGCCCCATGTGAAATCTTTTTAAAATTTAGAAATCAAGTTTTATATTTGTGGCTGCTGGAGTTAGAATAAAATCTACACTTTTTACAAAACTTGGATTTATTTATCACATTCCTTTATTTATCAAACCTGAGTTATTCAACTGTAGGATACTGAGTAGATTGTTACTCACTTTTAGAAGTTCTAATGTTCGGCCGGCGCCGTGGCTCAACAGGCTAATCCTCCGCCTTGCGGCGCCGGCACACCGGGTTCTAGTCCCGGTCGGGGCACCGGATTCTGTCCCGGTTGCCCCTCTTCCAGGCCAGCCCTCTGCTGTGGCCTGGGAGTGCAGTGGAGGATGGCCCAAGTGCTTGGGCCCTGCACCCCATGGGAGACCAGGATAAAGCACCTAGCACCTGGCTCCTGCCATCGGATGAGCGCGGTGCGCCGGCCGCAGTGCGCCATCCGCGGCAGCCATTGGAGGGTGAACCAACGGCAAAGGAAGACCTTTTCTCTCTGTCTCTCTCTCACTGTCCACTCTGCCTGTCAAAAAAAAAAAAAAAAAAAAAAAAAGTTCTAATGTTATGCCTTTTTACCAATAGAAAAAATTCATCAAATGCCTTTTATCATTTTTGGCCTATTACCTCCAGAGATGCTTCTCTTTAATGCTATTCTATTTAATATATAGTCCAAATCATATTTCTTCTATTTTTTAGTAGATCACATTTTTCTAGGGTTGAAATCTATTTTCCCCTTCACTAAAGTTCATATTTTTCCCAACTTCTATTTAGACGTGATAATATCTCTTTGTTTTATAATGAACATCATTTAATTTAATTTCAACAGTTAATTGTGTTCTTTAGACCCTTGCTAATTTGAAGTTAAAAATTAAAAGTTCTCCACGTCATTAAAATTGTTCACCCATTTTCTTCCTTGACTTACTTTTATAATTTCTCACTTTAATTTATTTTCTTCACTCTTTTTAATTAACATTAAAATAGCATCATTTCATAGGCCACACACTTAATATATTTGCATGGATAAAATATTTATGTTACTATGTTTTTAAATTACTTGGTATATTTTTCACTACTATTTAGGAATATTTTAGAATTTTTGTTGATTTTTGTGTGAGGATACTAGCTTTTATTCATTGCTAATATGCAGACACTATATTCACTAAATAGTAAAATATCTATGTATGAAAATATAAAACATTTCTGATTTTTAAAATTTGACCAATTTAGTTAATTTTAAACTCGCTCCAACACTAAAACCTAAACATACTAGAGGTCAATGTAGATGCTAAATTAAACTTGCAATAAAGATAGTGAATTTTTAAAGTGTGAATAAGTGGGAACAGGTAGGACTGTATCTGTAAATTTTGCATTTAATATGGGTGAATATATGTTTACATACAAAGAAAAAGTTTTTCATGGCTAGTGACCTGCACCTTAATATATACAAAAGGAAGGTGTCATGGTACTCAGAAAAGCAAGTCAGAGAGCAGAAAACAAAAGAACTAAACAAAGTCCGGGATTCTCATATTCCAATGAAAACCAATCAGTTCAGGGAAGGCAAGAAACATGCTTCTTGTAGATTCTGGGTAAAGACTATATTCTCCTTGGTGAAACTGACTTACAAAATGTTCCCAATGTCTTGGTGAATGACTGAAATCATTTCAGCTAAGAGGGTTGGGGAAAATGAGGCCAATAAGACTGAGTGCAAGCAGAGCACAGTCCAATGCGTAGTAACCATACCAACTGATCTGAACAAGGTCTGTGCGAACAAAGTTTAGAAGACACATGAGTGTACTTCAGAATATACAACTAATAAACTCTTTCATCAACCTTGTTTTATAGGAAGAGCAATAAGGACCAGATTTGAGAAGTAGTGAACTTTGGTTTACATATAAAATACTTCTAAAAGTTAGTAGAAAAACAAGACTACAAAAGGGGACTTGGTAAACCTTAGTTGCAGCTGTTAAGGCCTCCACTTGGGACACTCACATCTCGTAACAGAGCACCTGGTGCCAGCCTCAGCTCCTACGATTCCCAACCAGCTTCCCACTAATATATATCCTGGGAAGCAGATGTTGGCTCAAGCACTTAGGTCCCTGCCATCCATGTGGGAGACCCAGACAGAGTTCTTGGATTCTGACTGTTTTAGCCATTTGGAGAGTGAAACAGCAGATAGAAGACCTTTCTTCATCTGTCTCTGTCTGTCTCTCCCCATCTCTCTCTGTTACTCTGCCTTTCAAATGAAAAATAAATGAAATTTACTTTAAAAATATGAAGAGGCTGGGAGCCCTGAACTTGGTCAAGGTGACAGGGACCCAGGTATTTGGACCATCTCCTGCTGAGATGCACACTGGTGGGAAAACAGAATCAAAAGCAGAGCTGGGACTCTGGCCTGCATGCAAAAATGTGGGATGCAAGTGTCCTTAGTGGTGCTTTGACAAAGAATCAAATGGTTGCCCCACTATTTTTCTTTCCAAGGGGGATTATTCTTTACATTTTAAACTTTTTTTCAATTAAAAATCATCTTAGATATTTAATGATCTCTTAAGGCAAAAAAGAATGTATCCTATAGTAGGTTTTATACCATGAAATTTTCAGCCAATATGTAGAAATTATTTTTAGTGGCAATGAAAGATAAAGCTCTGTGTTTTTTGTAATTCAGAAAGTTTCTTTTCATTTAAAATATATGTTAAGATTTCTTTTGACTATACAGAATTATCAGAATTATACCTACCAAACAAGACATAGTTGGATTTCCTTAAGGATGGTATATTCCCTAAGACATTTTCTTTTTTTTTTTTTTTTTTTTTTTTTTTTTTTTTTTTTTACAGGCAGAGTGGACAGTGAGAGAGAGAGACAGAGAGAAAGGTCTTCCTTTTGCCGTTGGTTCACCCTCCAATGGCCGCCGCGGCCGGTGCGCTGCGGCCGGCGCACCGCGCTTGTCCGATGGCAGGAGCCAGGAGCCAGGTGCTTTTCCTGGTCTCCCCATGGGGTGCAGGGCCCAAGCACCTGGGCCATCCTCCACTGCACTCCCGGGCCACAGCAGAGGGCTGGCCTGGAAGAGGGGCAACCGGGACAGAATCCGGCGCCCCGACCGGGACTAGAACCCGGTGTGCCGGCGCCGCAAGGCGGAGGATTAGCCTGTTGAGCCACGGTATATTCCCTAAGACATTTTCATGTTATATTGGGATGTTGGTTTGGATGAAGTGAGGAGAGAAACTGAGTAAGACTCTTACATGATGAAAAACTTGTTTTTGAAATCTTGCATAGTATTTTCATAATACACGGTTTTCATGAACTTACTGAAAACTCTCTGTGTGCCTAGATCTCAATAATTTTTTGCACCATAATGAAGTTAACTTTTTTTGTTTGTTTTGTTTTTTGACAGGCAGAGAGAAAGGTCTTCCTTTTGCCGTTGGTTCACCCTCCAAAGGCCGCCGCAGCCGGTGTGCTGCGGCCAGCGCACCATGCTGATCTGATGACAGGAGCCAGGTGCTTCTCCTGGTCTCCCATGGGGTGCAGGGCCCAAGCACTTGGGCCATCCTCCACTGCACTCCCTGGCCACAGCAGAGAACTGGCCTGGAAGAGGGGCAACCGGGACAGAATCTGGTGTGCCCGTGCTGCAAGGCAGAGGATTAGCCTATTCAGCGCCGGCTGAAGTTAACTGTAAAATTCCATTTTTCATGAGCTTTTAAAAGTCTGCTCATGTTTAAATTTTGCTTCAAATTCCTATTTGTAGACTTCTGTTTTTGGCTAAATGTAATAAGGAAGAGCAGCTTTATTTTCCTAATTGAAAAAACTAGAAACAGACTAAATTTATGAGGCAATGGCTTTCAAAACATTGGGCACCACGTGATGAAGACAATGGTTCTTGATAATTGAGAATAACTGGGGTTAGAGCTTTGGTCCAGCATAGTGCACTGAAGAAGATTCCAGGTTATAGTGCAGGGAGGGGGAATCCAGACAGCACTTAACACTCCCTGAGTGAAGCAAGTAAGGCTGGTCCAAGGAGATCAAGAGTGTTGGAGTTTGCAGGACACAGCACCAGAAAGTAGGAGTCCCTGGACAAGAACCCTAGAGAACTGTGACGGGTCTCCCTGAGTGTTCATCTGTGTGATGGTCGGCACCTGAATGGAGTAGAGAGAGAGAACCTGGCACTCCCATGAGCCTGCAAGAGTCCCTATGCCCTCCTGACATTCTGGAAAACTGGAGGATTCACAGGGCATTGCACAGGGTACACAGGAAAAGACTGAGCACTGCTTGGGTGCCTTGTTATATATCTTTCAATAAGACTTATTTGTTTATATATTTGAGAGCGCACAGAGAACTCAGTCTTTCATGTGCTGATTTGTTCCCCAAATGGCTACAACAGACAGAGCTGGGACAGGCAGAAGTCAAGAACCAGGAACTTCTTTTAGGTCTCTCATATATGTGACAGGGGCTCAAGTAATTAAGGTTATCATCCCCTACCTTCTCAGGAACATTAGCAGGGAGCTGGATTAGAAGCTGAGCAGCTGGGACTCAAACTGGCACTCCAATATAGGATTCTAGCATTAACTTTTTGTACCACAGCTCTGGCCCTTCCTTATCTATTTTGAAAGACCTGGTTAAGATCAAATTGTCTCCTAGTAATTGCATCATAGGATGAAATATGTGTGTATATATATATATAATATATATATATATATATGACATACTCACATATATGTGTATGTTTAATAGAATATTACGGACATAAATATTTTACAAGAGAAGTAATCTAAATAAATATAACATGTAATTCTATATTTGTTTGAACAAATATATTTGATGTACAAACTATTTCAATAAAAATATTTTAATACAAAAATATTCTGCATCAAATAAGGTAAAAAACATAATGTCTGGCAAGAACAACAGAATTATCTGATTTTCAAAGGAAATGGATAATATTTCATATTAGGTGGAGAGAAATAGTCAAATAAAGTCACACAGATGTTAGATTAAAAGAGTGACTTGGAAACAGTCACTCTGAAAATAGTTGACTGTATTCTATATGTGCAAATAGTTAATTAGAGACATGGAAGGCATAAAAAGGCACAAAGTAGATTTCTATGAAAACTATTGTGTGAGCTGAAAACCTCAATGGATCTGAGAAAAATGGCTGATGAGACTTAGAAGAAGAAAGAATTAGTAAACCTGAGAAGAAAGCATTAGTAAACTTGTAGGCATAGCAAGAGAATTTATCCAGAAGACTCACAAAAAAATAACATAAGCATAATAAAGAGAACTCGAGTGCTATCAGACAATTTCTGAGAAGCTAATGTATGTGCCGCTGGCGATCTTAAAGGAAAGGGGAAAGAAGATTTTTAAACAGCTAATGGTGAAAGTGATTCCAAATTTGTTAAAAAGAAAAACCAAACCTCCTCAGATCCAAGAGGCTCTATGAAACCCATTAGTGATTTAAAGCTAACATAAGGAAAATGGCATCAAGGTATGTCATAATAAGTAAAATGGTTTTTAAAAACTAGTAAGAAACAGAAAATCTTACAGTCATGCAGAAAATAAAGACAAGCTTCACATAGAAAAATTAAAGCAAAATATAATGAAGGCAGATTTCCTGCAAGAAATAATGCAAGAGAAAACATAGTTAAAACACATCTTTGAAGTAATGTGAATATAGCTGTGCTTGAGCATCCAAATTGTCAGCTATGCTGGCGAGAAAACCAGAGGTCAATATTACTCTCACATCTGTGCACTCCACCTCCTCTCAAAAATTTACCTAAGTCCTGCTTCTTGTTACACAAAAATGCTTTCAAGTAGTTTTCCCCAAAAGTTTATTTGTCAAACAAAAATTGCACATATTTAAGGTGTACAACAAGGCACTCTGATATAGATGTGTCGTGTAAAGGTTGCCACAGTCACGCTAACTAATTTATCCATTATCAAAAATAGTTAATGTTATATGTGTATGTGTGTGATGAAAACACGATCTACTCACAGCAAACTTCAGTTTTAAATGTTTTTCTTTTTCTTTTTTTTTTTTTTTTTATTGACAGGCAGAGTGGACAGTGAGAGAGAGAGACAGAGAGAAAGGTCTTCCTTTGCCATTGGTTCACCCTCCAATGGCTGCCGTGGTCGGCGTGCTGCGGCCAGCGCACCGCGCTCATCCAATGGCAGGAGCCAGGTGCTAGGTGCTTTTTCCTGGTCTCCCATGGGGTGCAGGGCCCAAGCACTTGGGCCATCCTCCACTGCACTCCTGGGCCACAGCAGAGGGCTGGCCTGGAAGAGGGGCAACCAGGACAGAATCCGGCGCCTCGACCGGGACTAGAACCCGGTGTGCTGGCGCCGCAAGGCGGAGGATTAGCCTGTTGAGCCACGGCGCCGGCCAAACTTCAGTTTTAATAACTGTTCACCATGCCATAAATTAGGCCTCCAAAATTTATTCATCTTATCACTGAAAGTTTGTATCCTTTGAACAATATCTCTATCTGCCATCACCTCGGCTCTGAAAACAGGAAGGATATTCAAAAAATATTTTCATTTGGTTTGTCTACATGTCCTTATCTATATAATATGTAATGAGTTGTAACTGGATGGTTCATTAAGTCTATCTCAGTTGCTAATATCTGTGAAATTATTTTGGTTAAATTACTGAAGATTTCATATTCTTTAAGTTTTTAAGGTCTTAAAAGTATTACTGTAAGGGACTTTAATGTATTTTGATGAGAAAATAATGAGCATTAAATAAAATGAATACTTTTATTAGATTAGTAATAATCTGATGAGATTCTACCTACTAGAACCTCAAGACAAGTTTGGAGGGCTTGATACTGCTTCACTTGATACTGTTATCCACTTCCACAGGGAAGACAGAAGACAGACTATCAATAAATACTGAATAAACTGAGACCAAGACCTGGGGACTATGGATTTATCTCCCAATAATCTCACCATTTTTCTTCTTTAATGACTATTTTTGTTATGAGTTTCACAACATATTTTGTCAGATTATTCATCACCTGCTAGGTGGATTTAGGAAGGTTCCTCAGGAGCCCTGTGAGAAGGTCAGTGAGCAACAGGGTTAATTGAGCATAAGTGTTCAAAGAAGATATGCATTGAACTTTTAGAGGGATACAAAGATGAAACAGAGGTGAATCGGGAAACATGTGAGAAATGTTTCTATACAAGGTATGGGACTTGTAAGAGATGTGGGGTCAGAAATAAGGTTAACAGGAGACAAAAGAAGGGGGAGAGAATAGGTCTAGCTTCAACATTTTGAAGGTAACACACAGAAGCTAGTATTTGATCTGAGGGCACAGAAGACTCACTTAGGACAGAAACGACAGCTTCCAGAGATTGGTATCGAAATGATCTAGCAATAGTGTGTTGCACATTGGGATACAGAAGGAAGCAGAATCAAGAAGGTGAACAAACAGTAAATTACTGTGTGTTTTTAAAATCTTGGGTACCTAGGAAATCTACAAAAATGATCTCATAGGCTTGAAAGGAAAGAATTGGATAACTAAAACTTTATCACTGAGAATGAGATTATTGAATTTTACCAAAGAGTACAGGGAATGACCACTTGGAAATCAGAAAGAGAAAACTGAAACAGAGAAGCTATTTGAAGTATGCAGCTATATGAGAGCCAGAGGTATTAATTAATAACCCTCCTGACATCAAAACTAAATTTTTATTGTGTCTTGATCTCTTTTCTTAGAAATTGATAATTATTAAAGCATTCGAGTATATACAAAGGCAAGGAAAACATAGTATTTGGTAGAAACAACTGGGAAGAAAAGCTTTGTTTTTGTCAAATACACTTGGAGATGGCAGAAAATTTTTCATATTAATTTGTTCATTTAGTTTATGCTTACTTCATATGTGTGCTAGGAGCTTGGGTTTTATTTTTATTTATTTATTTATTTTTGACAGGCAGAGTGGACAGTGAGAGAGAGAGAGAGAGAGAGAGAAAAGTTTTCCTTTTGCCACTGGTTCACCCTCTAATGGCTGCCACGGACGGCGTGCTGAGGCCAGAGCATCGAGCTGATCTGAAGCCAGGAGCCAGGTGCTTCTCCTGGTCTCCCATGCGGGTGCAGGGCCCAAGGACTTGGGCCATCCTCCACCGCACTCCTGGGCCATAGCAGAGAGCTAGCCTGGAAGAGGGTCAACCAGGACAGAATCCGGCGCCCCGACCAGGACTAGAACCGGTTGCCGGCGCCACAGGCAGAGGATTAGCCTAGTGAGCTGTGGCGCCGGCGGAGCTTGGGTTTTAAATCTGAAGTCTTTGTTTTTGATCTCAAGACATTTCATTGGCAGATAAATGTGAAAACAAGCTATATTACTAGGTCATAAATGGTATAATTGTGCACAGGACCCCATGTGAACCTAGAGTAAGTCAAGCTAACCTTTTTGCCTACTTGGAGGTGTCTTTCTGGACAGGAAAAATACATTGATAATGAAATCCAAAAAGGATCTATGCCAGGAGATAAGGGAAACAGAGCTTCTCAGTGTCAATATAGCACTGGGATGAACGTTTCACTGTGGCAAATTACAAGTTCTGCACGACTGGTTATTGGAGTGAACATTTGGGAGTGGAAGCTAGAGGAAAAGGAGTTCACAATTCATGTGATTAGAAAATTTCAAGCCAAGACAGGGTACTGAGGGAGAGATTACCAGATGTGCATTTTGGTATGCTTCCTGTTGTAGTGATGTAGGGAGCTCTCTTGGCTAAGAGTTCAAGTACGAAGCCGTTTCAGAACCTCGTAAGACAAGAGAGAGCTTAACTAGAGTACTTGAGAAGATGAAGGATAAGGTAGGAAGAACTCAAGACATATTTAGGAAGAAACCTTCAAGTCTTGCCAATAAAAAAATATTTGTGGAATGGAAGAGGTAGTTTATGTGTCTGTAAGATTCTTGACATGGGTTACTTGTAGGGTGGTGAAAGATAGAAAGTATCTGTTAGTGGAATTGTAATTCAGAGGCAAGGTGAAGGGCAGCTACTAATAAGAGTCTCCAAAATGTGCTAGTTATTGTACTACTTTGTAATGTTCAGCTTTTTTCTTTCTTTCTTTCTTTCTTTCTTTCTTTCTTTCTTTCTTTTTTTTTTTTTTTTTTTTTGGACAGGCAGAGTGGATAGTGAGAGAGAGAGACAGAGAGAAAGGTCTTCCTTTGCCATTGGTTCACCCTCCAATGGCCTCTGTGGCCGGCACACGGCACTGATCCAAAGCCAGGAGCCAGGTGCTTCTCCTGACTCCCATGCGGGTGCAGAGCCCAAGGACTTGGGTCATCCTCCACTGCACTCCTGGGCCATAGCAGAGAGCTGGCCTGGAAGAGGGGCAACTGGAACAGAATCCGGTGCCCTGACCGGGACTAGAACCCTGTGTGCCTGCACCGCAAGGCGGAGGATTAGTCTATTGAGCCTCGGCGCCAGCCAATGTTCAGCTTTTTTAATACTGCTGATTTTAAACAAGTATGACTTTGAAATTTTTAAATAGTTCAGTCAATTTTCATGCATTTTGAAACATTTGTAAAGTTTGAATTTGTACATATGATATTCAAAAATTCATGGTCCTTCTACTCTGTCATTCCATGTGAATCTTGATATGGCTAATGTGAACCCTAGTTTTCCCATATGTCACTCATAATGTTTTCCAAGTAAAGCCATCTAAAAGTTTTAACATTTTTAAAGTTTGCATCTGTAAAAATGATAGTAATAATACTGCTTTCCTCATTGCCATAAGAATTCTGATGGATAATTAGGTGAATATGTTACTTATAAATTTTAATATGATGAATGTTCATTACTATTGTTTCAACATTATTAAAGAATGTCACTAAAATGGTATAATAAAGTTAATTCATTACTATTGTTTCAACATTATTAAAGAATGTCACTAAAATGGTATAATAAAGTTAATCCCTTTATATATAGATTTTGATGAAATGTACAAATACATACAGTCATATACTAGCTATAATTAGATATGGATTATTTCTGTCACTCACAAAGTCACCTCATGTCATTTTATTCAGTCAATTTTCTGACCACGCCTCTCCCTTTGGCAAAAAAATGATCTGATTTCTGTTTCTACAGCATTGCTTTTTGTAGAATGTCATATAAGTGGATTCATACAATATACGACTCTTTGTTTCTTTCATTTTTCATTTGTAATCGTGCTTATGAGAGTCATCAATGTATTTGCGTTTATAAGTTGTTTTTAAAAATTTTTTTTGGCCAGCACCACGGCTCAATAGGCTAATCCTCCGCCTTGCGGCACCGGCACATCGGGTTCTAGTCCTGGTCGGGGCACCGGATTCTGTCCTGGTTGCCCCTCTTCCAGGCCAGCTCTCTGCTGTGGCCAGGGAGTGCAGTGGAGGATGGCCCAAGTGCTTGGGCCCTGCACCCCATGGGAGACCAGGAGAACCACCTAGCTCCTGGCTTCAGATCAGTGTGGTGCGTCTGCCGCAGCGCGCTGGCTGTGCTGGCCACTGGAGGATGAACCAACGGTTAAAGGAAGACCTTTCTCTCTGTCTCTCTCTCTCACTGTCCACTCTGCCTGTCAAAAAAATAAATAAATAACATTTTTTTTAATGCTGACCCATACTTCATTGTATAGCTGCAACCTGGTCATCTATCCATCTACTGATGAACATTAGGATTGCTTCACATTTTCACTATTGTGGATAGTTTGCAGTAACAATCAAGTACACATATTATAGAGATATATTTTTAGCTTTAGTACCTAGGAATGGGGTTTATGTATGTTTAATGTCATAAGAAACTCTCAAACTTTTCCAAATTGTATTGTTACCAGCCATGTATCAGCATTCTAGTTGCTTCATCAGTTCACTAAGAGTTGTCAATGCCAACCTTTTTAATTTCCCATATAGGAAGCATGTACAGGTATTTCTATAGTTAATGAATTTCTCTAGTGATAATCTATGATTTAGAAAATTTTCATATGGTAATTTTCCATACTTTTGTATATTTGAGTAAAAGATCTGCTCAAAAAATTTTCCCAGTAAGATTTATTGTCTCTTTATTGTTGAATTCTAAAAACTCTTTATGAAAATCTTCAGGATACATATACATGACTTTCAGGAGATTTGTATTTTGCAAATAATTTCATAAAATCTGTAGTTTTCCTTCTCATTTTCCTTTGTAAGAACATTTTTTTTGTTGAACTCCAATTTATCATTTTTAAAAACTTTAGGATCAGTTGTTTTTGTCTTAAAATTTTTTTCTAATTAAGAGATCTTTGCTTAAATTGTCACAAAAACTTCCAATTAATGCTTTCTTATACAAATAGTGCAATTTTATATTTGGGATTATTATTTATTTCAAATTCAATTTTGTATTTGATGCCAAATGTAAATATTATCACTTATGAGTGTACACACACACACATATGCACGCACATATATATCACATTGTTTTGTCATTATTTAATGAAAAACAGAATCCTTTACTCATTGGATTACTTTGGAGCCCTTGTGGTTATCCATTAACTGTATATGTATAAGTCTATTTTTCCTCTCTGCTTTTACAATGCAAATTGTGTCTGTACTTATGCCAGTAGCACACTGTTTTGATTATTGTACTTTTTTAAAAGATTCATTGTTTATTTGAAAGGCAGAGCTACAGAGAGAGGGAGAGACTGAAAGAGATCTACCATCTGCTGGTTCAATCTCCAATGGCTGCAACACCTAGAGCTGATCCAGGTAGAAAGAAGCCAGAAACCTGGGATTCCATCTGAGCCTCCCACATGAGTTCAGTGACCCAAAGACTCCAACTATCCTCCACTGGTTCCCTAGGAACATTAGCAGGGAACTTGATAGGAAAAGGAGAGGCTGGAACTCAAACTGGTGCTCATGTGAAAACCTGACATTGTAGGTGCCACAACGCAGCCCCTGATTATTGTACCATTAAACAAATGTTTAAGTATTTATTGTGTATTAAGAATAAGTAAACTAAATTTTCCAAATTTGATATTTTAGATGCTCTTAAACTATTTTTCATTCAATCAGAAAACTTCTGCTTTTAATTGCATATACATACAATGAAGAAAACTGAAAGCACACAGAAGCTTCTCCACAATGATTACGATTTTTAAAATGGGGAAAACGTCTTGATATTTTATAATGTCTATGAAGTTATATCTTTATATGTATAGTATATCTTACCTACGTTAAACAATGTATCATGACTGAAATTCCTACCTGTACTGGACATCATTGTTATAATGGATATTTCATTGTATAGAGATATCAGAGATTCCAATGCCGATATTGGATATTTGTGCTGATTTCAATTTTTGAAAGTTTAATACTAATTCTATGAACCCCCTTTTCCATAATTCTTTGTTTATGCCTATGACTATTTTGTATACTTATCCCTACACAGAGAAACACTGGGTCAAAGATTATGAGTACTAATAAGAGTATTAAATTATCTATCCATAGGAACAAATATGGTAACCATAGAGACATTATCTACACGGGCTACAAAATTTATAGTCTTATCAGCTTTCTTTATTCTTGCAAAAACTGGTTTTTAGACTTATAAATTTTAATTATATAAGGAGAACAAATTTCATTTATTTCTTATATCTACAGATCTAAGAGCTTAATGATACTCCCTCCCACATATGCTCCCACCTCCCATCCTTCTTAGTTTTTTTTTCATTTTTGCAATGACATGCTTTCAGTTTATTTTTAATCATAAGCATAACAATCCACTAAGTACAGGACTCAACAAGTAATAAGAAGAGGAAAACCACTGTTCTTCAACAACACAGACAATGTCCACAAACAAGAATCGAATCTTGAGAAGTCAAATCCGCTCACATACATCACATTTTTTTTTTACGTTTTAATCTTTGCTGAGTTGATGGATAAAAATGAAACCTCATGATTGCTATGATGAAGCTTCCATTGATTACTAGTAGACTGAATGCTCTACAACTGAATTGTTATTTGTATTTTCCATAGATGACTACTTTTGACCACTGAGAATTTTCTCTTGTGTGTTTATGTATTGTAAGTGATTTGAAAGAAGCCTCTGTTCTTACTGACTTTATAATTTGCACAAGAACACATACTAACTTACACAAATGTTACCATGTTTTCAATACTGTATTAGCTTTTTGTTGCTTTAACTAAAATGCCTAAGAGATGTTTCTTTGGAAGGAAATACTTTATTTTGCTTATAGTTTCGAGATTCACAGTTCTGAATAGGGTGGCTATGCTAGGCTGGCATCTGGTGGAAGCTGGCACTGGTAGAGCAGGTGCATAGGAGTCATCACCTGGTGAGCCAGAAAACAGTGAGAGAAGGTAGGCTGAAAGCCGCAATAGTCAATCCTCCGAGAGACCTCTGAGGGCAAGCCTGAATGACCTAAAGCCCTCCCATGAGACCTACCTCTCAGACCCTGTTTTTAGATCAATTATCTACCTTTCATCAAGACTTACACAAGACTTCAAAGTTTAAATATCTGCATAACTTTTGGGAATAAAGTCCTGCTCAATCCATGATTCATGTTTTAAATTTTATTTATGGTTATTTTTAAGAACTCTAAACATACATGTGTTGCTATGCTGGTCAATATTTCACATTATTTTTGTCTTTGATTTATAATTTTAAATCTTTCAGACTAGTCCTTAAATATAGTTCTTCCTTGCTCAGAGAATCAGAAATTCATCTATATTTTAAAAATTATTTTAAACTTATTTTTGTAATTGATATATATTCTATTATTATTTTATATGTTCATAGCTAAAAGGACAAGAAAGTATTGGTTCAGAGCTAAAAGGGTAAGAAATTCTTTTTTAAAGTTTTTATTTAATGAATGCATTTTTTTCATAGACACAACTTTAGGAATATAGTGGTCCTTTCCTGCGTGCCCACCCTCCCACCTACCTCCCTCTTCCCCTCCCATCTCCTTCTTCATTATGGTTCATGTTTAGTTTGATTTTATATACAGAGGACCAACTCCATGTTAAGCATAGAGTTCAACAGTTTGCACCCCCCCACACACATACACACACACACAACATATAGAGTATTGTTTGGGAACAAGATTTGCAGTCGATTCTCATAGTATAACTCATTAAGGACGGGGGTCCTACATGGGGAGTAAATGCACAGTAACTTCTGTTGTTCCTTTAACAATTAACACTCTTATTTATGATGTCAGTGATCACCCAAGGCTAGGGTAAGAAATTCTTACTGATCATATTATGAACAAAATTTCTGGCCATTCAAAGATTTTTCAGTTAAAAAATAAAAAGCAAAAAGAAGGAAGAGATCCAGAGATAACATACACATTTGTATTAACATATGAATTAATTAATTTGGGAAAATGGCATCTTAATAATATTTAGTCTGTCTTTCTTAGTCTTTATTCAAAACTACTTATGATGTCCTCAGTAATGTTTTCAAGGGATCTAATTTTTCACACTGATCCTTAATTTTTTCTTGTAATTCCCAGACTATTTATTGTTTAATTCTTTAACCTGTGATGCTTCTATTTTTAGATAGGAGTCAATATTGTATGATAAAATATATTTTAACATAGTGGCATTTTGTTTCTTTAACAATTTATCCATCTTGGAAACTGAAAATGAGCTCGTTTCCTCTCTGTCAAAGCAGACCATTTTTAGCACCGATTCAAAAAAAGAAAATCTTAGCAAAAGGGATTTCAGAAAAGCCTCTGCTTTGACTCACAGGGCTCCATTTGGATTGTCTTACACACTGGAGGATTTCTTCCTTGCCTAGATGCAAACAATGCACAGATGTGTCAGGATCCCCAAAATAGAATCAGGCCTCTAGTTCTGTATTCTTCCTGGATGGAAAGCTTGAATACTAAGGAGATCCAAATCATGCATTAGCTGACCTTAAAAGAATGCTGGTAATTAACAGCTGGTGCAGCTACTGTCAGGCTTGAAAATTGTTGCTTAAGGAATCCTCTTATCCACAAGTTTTTGCTTTCAGGCTTCCACTACTGAATGTCAGTTGACTGTTTAACAATGACATTTTTATATATTTATATTTATATTTTGTTTTCCTCCCCCAACTTTTTTTGGTCTCACTTCAGTTGAGAAAAGCAAGAGTTTTTTTTTTTGTTGTTGTGTTTTTTTTTTTTTTTTTTTTTTTTTTTGCATAACAGGATAATTTATTTTTTCTATCTAGTAGTTAACCATGTTTTTTTTTTTTTTTTTTTTTTTTTTTTTTTTTTTTCCCCAAGAATAGATGCCAAGATCTGCAAAGGAAATTTTACCTGGAGAGTTTTTCTATAATATCATCTAAAGTTGAAAAATTTGTAACATGGTAGGATAGTAAATCTTTCTTGGAATTTCTTTTTTTTTAAAGGATTTATTTTATTTGTTTGAAAGAGTTACAGAGAGAGAGAGAGAGAGAGAGAGAGAGAGAGGAAGAGAGGAAGAGAGAGAGAGAGAGAAGTCTCCCACCCAATGGCTCACTTCTCAAATAGCTGCAATGGCTGGCGCTACTCTAGGACAAAGCCAGGACAAGATCCTCTTCCAGGTCTCCTACATGGGTGCAGGGGCCTAAGCACTTGGGCAGCCTTATACTGCTTTTCCCTGGCATGATTAGCAGGGAGATGGATTAGAAGTGAAGCAGCCAGGTCTCAAACTGGCATTGCAGACAGTGGCTTTACTTGCTCTGCTACCATGCCTGCCCACCCCTTGAAATTTCTAACCTGGAATGAGAGGAGAAAGAGTCTTAAGAAGACTAATAAAGTCACTGAAAACATACTGTCAGGAAACAATATGAAACATTATCTTTTCTAACTGATTAAATATAAAAATAAATATAATTATAAATAAATTTATACTTATGATTGTATGAAATTATATACTACAACCAATAAATGATTCATAGAGATTAATATATCCATATATTTCCCAAGAGAAAACTAAGTTTTATGCATATATATACATACATATGGACATGGGACATTCCACTACTTTAACAATTAAGTATTTCTTTATAAATTCTTCATAAACTTTTTCCCCTTGTAAACTTCAAAGTCTGTTTTCACTTTTTACTGGGGTATTGAATGAAAATTTAAGGCTCCATCGAGTGGCAAACATTATTTACTATTTACATCTGGAGATAGTTTATGCTAGCTTACCTTCAGTTGGAATGAACAGTATAAAATACGAAGGCAAAGAACTAAATTGTGTTCTCCAAACTTCCTGATTTAAACTATCATTGTACTCATCCATTATAATTTAAGATATAGAATAGTGTTTACTATATTTACTTTGTAGAACTGCTATTTGCTTTACATATCATTCAAATTCCACCCTTTAATCAAGTTTCTGTGATTTGTTTTGGTAGCAAAGATTCTTTGGATTAAAAAATATTAAAAGTGAGAGTGTCAGGGTACTGCAAAATGAAGTGTATTAAAATTGGAAAGGAGAAAATCAAAATAATCATTTTGATGATGACATGATGCTGTACACAGAAAAACATTCCACAAAAATCTGTTAGAAGTGAGAAAAACCAATTCAGTAAAGTCACAGTTTACAAATTCAACATATAAAAATTAGCATTTGATTTATCTCTGAAAGATAAATCAAGAAAGAAATCTCATTCACAACAGAAAAAAATCAAATATTTAGCAAAAAAATAAACCCAAATATTTAGGGATAAATAGAACAAAAGAAATGAAAAATATTTACAATGAAACGTATAAAACATTGGTGAAAAAATCATCAATTACACAAAAAATGGCAAGATATTTCTTGCCCATGTATAGGAAGAATTAATATAATGGAAATGTCTATACTACCTAAAGCAATCTATAGACTCAATGCAACTCTGATCAAAATATCAATGACATTCTTTACAGAATTAGAAAAAAAACCCTAAAATTCATATGGAATCACGAAATACCTAGAATAACCAAAGTGATCTTGAGCAAATAATTAACCTAGAAGCATCACAATAGCTGATTTCAAAGTATACTACAAAGCTATATTAATAAAAAAAAGCATGGTATTGGCATAAAAACTGGTGTACATATATATATGGGGACTGCACTGTGGCACAGCAGGTTAATGCCCTGGCCTGAAGTGCCGGCCTCTCATATGGGCCCTGGTTCTAGTCCCGGCTGCTCCTCTTCTGATTCAGCTCTCTGCTATAGCCTGGGAAAGCAGTAGAAGATGGCCCAAGTCCTTGGGCTCCTGCTCCCACGTGGGAGACCTGGAAGAAGCTCCTGGCTCCTGGCTTCAGGTTGGCGCAGTTCCGGCCATTGCAGCCAACTGGGGAGTGAACCATTGGATGGAAGATTTCTCTCTCTCTCTGCCTCTCCTTCTCTCTCCGTGTAACTCTGACATTCAAATAAATAAAAATAAATAAAATCTTTTTAAAAAACCTGATATATAAATCAATGGAACTGAATACATGGCCCAGAAATTAATTCTTGTAAATACATCATACTGATTTTGGAAGAAATTGCCTCAACTTATTTTTAATAAATGCTTCTGGCAAAACTGAAATATATATATATATATATATATATATATTTATATTTATATGAATCAAATTTGATCCATACCAAAAATCAACTAAAGATGGCTATGACTTTATGACTTAAGATGTTCCTTTAGATGTCACATACCATAACGGAGTGTCTGGACTTGAGTACTGCTTCAGTCTCCTGCTTATATATATATATACACACACACACACCTTGGAACACAGTAAGTGATGGCTGAAGTAGTTAGATCCCTGCCATTCATATGAGAGAATCAAATGGAAGGCCTTGCTCCTGGCTTTGGCTTGAAACAGGCCCGACGGCTTTCTGTTTGGGGCATTTGGGAGAATTGCAACTGAAAGAGAGAGTGAAGGCTTGATCAGCCTCTCCAGAGGGAATTTTGTCCTAGAAAAACCCACATTGAAGATAAATCAAAGGTATAAAATGTAAGATAGTTCATTTCCATGAATAGTTGCTTTAGCTCTAAAAAGTATTTGTGTCAAGAAATTGCCAGCTAAGGGATTTAGACAATAAGCTGTTTAAATTGATAGAAATAGTTTCCGTCCATCTTAATACTAATTTAAGATTTAAAAGTGGGCCGGCGTTATGGCTCAATAGGCTAATCCTCCGCCTGTGGCACCAGCACACTGGGTTCTTGTCCTGGTCAGGGTGCCGGATTCTGTCCTGGTTGCTCCTCTTCCAGTCCAGCTCCCTGCTGTGGCCCGGGAGTGCAGTGGAGGATGGCCCAAGTCGTTGGGCCCTGCACCCTCATGAGAGACCAGGAGAAGCACCTGGCTCCTGGCTTTGGATCAGTGTGGTGTGCCGGCTGCAGCGGCCACTGAGGGGTGAACCAATGGCAAAGAAAGACCTTTCTCTCTGTCTCTCTCTCTCACTCTCCACTCTGCCTGTCAAAAAAAAAAAAATCAAAAAGTGCCTGTGGATTTCTGTAGGCAAGTGTTTTTAAACCTATAATATTTTCCTAAAGTATAGATAATTTCTTTTTTAAAAGATTTATTTATTTGAAAGGCAGAGTTATAGAGAGAGATGGAGAAGCAAACACAGAGAGACCTTCCTTCTGCTGGTTCACTCCCCAAATGGCTGCACAACCAGGGATGTTCTAGGGTACAGTTAGGAGCTTTATCTGGGTCTTGACATGGGTTTAGGGGCCCAAGCACTTGTGTTGTCCTCCACTGCTTGCCCAGGTGCATTAGCAGAGAGCTGGATCAGAAATGGAGCAGCTGGGTCTCGAACTGGTTTCCAAATGGGTTGCTGGTTCTGCAGGCAGTATTTTAATCCTTTTCACCACAGAGGTGCTTCAGATAATTTCTATGAAGTGCTAACTTAACATGGATCTTCTCCTGATTTTACATGTATTTTATTTCTTGAAAATTGCTGAAATGTACATTCTTTCTTTAAACATAGGCTCAATCGGACTTGCTTATCTATTTATCTTTTTATTTTTTTTTTATTTTCCAATTATGGAGTTAGAATCGTGCCAGGGGATTCCAATACAATCCCAGCAAGGTGGCATGTACCAAGGCCATCTCACTAGTCAAAGTGACCAATTTCAGTTCACAATTGATCACACTGATAGGTCTAAGAGTCAAAGGGATCACACAAACAAGACTAGTGTCTGCTAATACCAACTGATAGAATCAAAAAGGGAAAGAATTATCCAACATGGGAAGTGGGATACATAGCAGACTCATAGAATGGCAGATGTCCTAAATAGCACTCTGGCCTCAGAATCAGCCCTTAAGGCATTCGGATCTGGCTCAAGAGCCCATGAGAATATTTTAGGCATGGAAAGCTAAGACACTCTGAAAAAAAAAAAAAAAAGAAGACCTAAATGAAAGATCTCTGCAAGTGAGATCCCAGTGGAAAGAATGGGGCCATCAAAGAAGGAGGTACCTTTCTCTGAAGGGAGGAGAGAACTTCCACTTTGACTATGACCCTGTCGGAATAAGATCAAAGTTGGCGAACCCTAAAGGCTTCCATAGCTTTGGCAACTCATAACTAGAGCCTAGGGAGATTACTGATGCCATAAACAAGAGTGTCAAATTGTTAAGTCAACAACAGGAATCACTATGTACTTACGTCTCCTGAGGGATCTGTCCTTAATGTGTTGTCCAATGTGAAGTAATGCTATAACTAGTACTGAAACAGTATTTTAACTTTATGTTCTGTGTGGATGCAAACTGACAAAATCTTTACATAGTATATACTGAATCGATCTTCTGTATATAAAGATAACTGAAAATGATTAAAAAAAACTTGGTGTTAAATTGGAAATTGCATAGATAATTACTCAAATTTTTTAAAAAAATATCATGTAGGATCTCTGTCCTTAATGTGCTGTACATTGTGAATTAATACTATAACCAGTACTCCAACAGTGTTTTTCACTTTGTGTCCCTATGTGAGGGCAAACTGGTGAAATCTTTATGTAATATGTACTTAACTGATCTTCTGTATATAAAGAGAATTGAAAATGAATCTTGATGTGAACGGAAGGGGAGAGGGAGAGGGAAAGGGGAGGGTTGCGGGTGGGAGGGAAGTTATGGGGGGGAGCCATTGTAATCCATAAGCTGTACTTTGGAAATTTATATTATTTAAATAAAACCTTTATATAAAATAAATAAATAAATATTAAAAAATATGAAGGATGCAGTTTTACTAAAACTGATGATTTGGTAAATTGGTATTTATAAGTGTTGTCTTCACTGAATTATAGCCCTTACATACTACTATACTCTTCTTTCCTTAATTTCTGTTAATATGACCACCTCTGCTTTCTCTGTATGTGTTTCCCCAACAAACATGCAGTTCTTAATTGCCCAGTGTTTTCGATGGACTATATCTCTTACATACAGCATATAGTTGGGATTGATGTGTGACCTATTCCAAAAACCAATTTCTCTTAGTCAAGTTTATCAAAAATAAATGATACAATGTTATTCTTTGTCATTAAATTTTATGTTTTCATTTTTATGAGACAATGATTATAGCTCTATCTGGAAGCAGTTTTGCTGTGAACTGGACTCAACTTAGAAATTTTGGAATTCTCTTTAATATTTAAATAGACAAAATTACCATAGCTAATATGATGAGTGTTAAGGTCTTAAGCCTGAGACTGGCCCCTGACCATCAGGGGACAGGACAAGCATTCCCCATCAAGGTGAACAGGAAAGGTAAGGTCGACGGGTCAAGAACATTGGTATGAAATCACTGGCCATTAGTAGATCTCAATGTCTGAAATGAAAATATGTAGAGCAAATACTAGTAAAATACAATGTAAATATGAAACATTATATTGAGGACTGTGTTGAAATTGTTTTTATGGTGTTCTGAAAATTAGAGAGCCTAGTGTCATTTTCTTTTGAGGTTTATATGTAAACAGGATATGCTTCAATAAAACCTAATTCATGCTCTTAAGTCTAAGCAATGCATAGAATTTCTGATATACCTTTAACAACTCTCAAAGGAGTAAAGACACAGCTCAGTAACTTGTGCCAAACTTGGACAATTTGTCTTCACAAAAATGATTGCTAATATTGAGAGTAGATCATGGTATAAAATCTTTTCATAAGGGTCGGTGCTGTGGCATAGTGGGTACAGTTGACACCCGCAGTGCCAGAATCCCATATGGGTGCTGGTTCAAATCCCGACTACTCCACTTCTGATCCAGCTCTCTGCTATGGCCTGTGAAAGCAGTAGAAGAAGTCCCAAGTTCTTGGGCCCTTGCACCCACGTGCAAAACCCAGAAGAAGATCCTGGTTCCTGACTTCGGATCCGCGCAGCTCCAGCTGTTGTGGCCGTCTGGCGATTGAACCAGTGAATGGATGACACCGCTCTTTCTCTCTCTTGCTCTCGATTTCCCTACCCCCACCTCTCTGTAACTCTGCCTTTCAAATTAAACAAATAAATGTTTTCTTAAAAATAAGCTTTTCATGGAGAAGGAAACAATAGAAAATAAACACAGACTCTTTTGTTTCTGTGCTAAACGTTTCTTGATAACGGGTAAAGTGATCAAATTGGAGTTTAAGCAGACAATATTAGTGGAGATTTTTGTAGTGCCTTCTTTTTTTTTTTTTACTAGAAATTGTTCTACCTATTTCGTATTTCTTAATTTCACTGACAACCAACCCAGAGGAGACAATTTGAAATAACTTCTCATTATTTTGCTCTTGTATTCATGAATTCTTAAACAAGAGCTCTTCTTTATCTCTTTTCTAAGTAAAAAGACATATTATGAATACAGCTGGTTTATAAGTGTATTTCATAACTTGAAAACAGCATTTACTGACAATTATGCAGTACTATAATCTGTGATTGTGATTTCTTCTTGGTTCATATAATAGAGTTCTAAATACATTTTTAGAAAGTATTATGGTGCAAAGTAATTATTTATGACCAGCAAGAATATTGTTAACAAATTAGATGTAATAATTTAACCTCCTTCCCTTTTCTTCCCAAAATAGCTGTACAGCATATTTAGCAGCCTGATGTTCTGTAACAGAATACTAAAACATAAATATAGTTTGGCACAAAAATGTTTAAATTGATGTCTAGTTTTTTCCATAATATATACCAGGTATGAATTTTGAAGACTCTTAGTATGTGTTGTTTATATACCTGAGAGTTTTCTGAGTTGGAAAGTATGAGTTGAAAACTGTTCCTGCTTTTCATCCTTTCAGTTTCATGTTATGCTGTTTTAATTTCAAACTGATACAAACATATAAATAGAGAAAGGCATTACCTGTTATTTAAAATTATATTCATTATTTAACTACAAGAAGTAATTTTACAATAGACCTCATTTTGAAAACCTGGAAATATTTGAGATGCCTCTTTATGAGCTTTACCACAAACTAGCCATCCTCAATCCCTAGTCTCTACTAAGCTAATGGTGATTAAAACTTCATTTCAATACACAATTTAATGACAAAATATTTTTCTGGTCTCCTGAAATAGCATTCTACAAGGTATCTTAAATTGAGTGTTTATTACTACTTGACTCTTCTGTTGTCTAATAATATCAGGTTGTTATCTAACTTGAATAAATGTGCAAGACATTCATTCAACGTCATTAATTGAGCATCTTCTATGTATAGGGCTCTGTATTAAACACTGAAGATAAAATATGTTTTCTGCCATCATAAAACTTAGGACTAGGGGACATAGACAAGTATATCCATGCATATAAGACAGTGGCAGATACTATGGGAGAGAAAGCTGAAAGGTAGAATGAGGGCAGAGGAAAGGGCATCTAAATTAGACCAGAATAGCAAGGGACTCTTCTCAGAAGAAGTGGAAGTAATTATTGAGCTTTATAATGTCTTAAACTTATAATTTGGTTGGATGAGGGCATGGTGAGAGTTTTCCACTTGAAATAAAATATGCAGTGTTGTCCCTTATTAGCATAGCCAATTAAGAGCTGATGATGGATTGAATGCATCTAGAATATGTTTGACTCTGTGTGGTAAAAAATATATCTCTTCACAAGCTACTCCATTGAATATTTTAAATTACTAAGTCAAAAATGAATATGTAGGTGAATATCACATGGCCATTGCCTAGCAGATGGAGTGGCACTAAAGTTGAGACGTTTAATTTTGTACCTGATTCTATTTCATTCCTTCTTAGGAACTCAGCAAGCAAAGTGAGTTGACGTGAACTCCAGGAGATAAAGAATAGCAGTACAATAAATTGTCCTTATCTTTGCCAATCATATCCATTTTTCTTCTCCAGATACTGGTATTTTTATATTGGCTGTTTTTGGAAAATGAGCTTGAAGGATTACTTGATTGCTGTGTGAAGAGGTAAAAGGGGGATGAAAAGACAAATTCTGCTGGAGGACAAGTGTAAATGATTATCCTGAATTCAACTCTCCTCTTACTCCCTAAAATGAAGTAACCATTCACCTGTACATTTAAAACATTTTATCATCCAACTGGCATCTACTGTGTGGCCAAATGTGCTGAATTTCACAGGTGTATCAAATTCACCTATATCTCTTTGGCACTATGGTTCATCTGACAGACCTATATTCACATATGTTGGCACAAGAGAATTGCATTGACAAATGCATGCAGGGATGAAGTGAGCAGAAACAAACAAGGAGAATTGATAAGGAATCTGGAAGGAAGTGATGAGCAAGCCACTTCTAGAAAAGCTAAGCTATTTAGTGGGCTGATAAAGGCATTTTGGGAAGTGGCAAACCATAAACAAAGGCAGAGGTGTGTAGCAACCTTGATCATGGGGCATATAAAAGAGTTGGGTGATGGGCTCCAGTTCCAGTCCTGACTGCTCCTCTTCAGATCCAGCTCTCTGTTAATGCACCTGGGAAATCAGTAGAAGATGGCACAAATCTTTGGGCCCCTGCACCCAGGTGGGAGACCTGGAATAAGCTCCTGGTTCCTGGCTTCAGATCAATGCAGTCTGGCTAATGTGGCCATTTAGGGAGTGAACCAGCGGATGGAAAACCTCTCTCTCTCTCTCTCTCTCTCTCTCTCTCTCTCTCAGCGGATGGAACCCCCCCCCCCATCTGCCTCTCTGTAACTTTGCCTTTCAAATAAATAAATCTTAAAAAAAAGAGTTGACGAGTCGCACAAAATATGCTGCTACTTCCTTTCCTCTGGTGAGAGAAGAGTCTAGAAAGGCATTCATAGCCTGAACAATAACAAATGCCACAGTGAGAAGACAAATTAGTCTTAGTGTGGAAGGTGAAAAGGGTTTTCATATTTTAACAGCTTATTCAAACAATACTCATGGTGGCATCATCATTCACAATAGCCAAAATGTGGAAACAATCCAAATGTCTATCAGTTGATTAATGGGCACATGAAATGTTGCATATACATAGGGTGGAATATTTCTCAGCCACAGAAACATGGATGAAGAATGAAAACATTAGGTTAATTGACATAAACCAGACTCAAAAATCACATAACATATGATTCTATTAATATGTGGAAATCTCCAGAATATGCAAATCCATAGACAGAAATAAGATTAATGGTTTCCAGGGATTGAGAAAAGAAAGGAACAGGAATAACTGATAAGTGAGTGTTTGGGTTCATTTTGGGTTATGAAAATAGCTAACAATAGATATGGGTGATGGTTTTCAAATTTACATATGTATTAAATTCCTTTGAAATTTATCTTTTTTAGTGTGTGTATTTTATTACAAAAGAGTAGTAAATAAAAAATATTAACAGTTTACAACTAAGGGAGGTGCTGAGGTAGTAGAGCATGAACAGTTGCTTTGTTATAAGCATCACAAAGTTTCATGTGAAAAATTCTGGGGAAGTATCCTGCTGTATAAAGCAGACCAGCAGCAAAATGCTCCTAATGAACTTCTGCAATTACATGCAGGTCATTTTGTATCCCTTTGTATTCATTGTCCTTCACTAGTTCAGCCTATCAGACACCCCTTAGTGTATGGGGCCCCTGTGGCTTCCTCTGGCACTAAGGTGCTACTAAATCCACAGAAGGCATTCAAGAAACTGACTTCATGATTATGCCCAAACAGGGTTTTAGTGTTTAGTGTGTCTTTAAAATCAATACATTGTAAATCTAAGCTCCTAAAAAGGCCTATTTCCTTAAGTGATCCTTCCTCATTCTCTTAAGTGGCTGTTCTTCATTTTTAGTTACCTTCTCACACGATTAAACAGTATACCATTTTAGGTTAGATTATAGTTTGCTTTTTCTTCAAGGACAATAATTTGTATTGCAATTTCTCTCATGTTGTCAGTATTCTATTACAATTCCAATGGAACTTATGAGTCGCAGTTAATCATGATAACCTAATGTGATCAGTATATATCAATTCAGTGAGCTGATCAGACATGTATCATCCTTAGCTTCCCAAATGTGAAACTTATGGCTCAGAATAATTGAATGGAGTAGCATAAATAAAAAAAGGCAGAGCCTGCGCTAAGACCCAGGTCCTTACTTATTAGCTGATAATGAGAGGCACCCATTGCTGGGGTGAATTCTGGTTCCCATTCCAGTAGAATGTAATCCATCAGCCAGTTCTAAACCTGATCTTGTAGAATGATTTTAAACTTCGCCCAGCTCTGCTCTTTCTCCATGATCTTCTTGCTCTTATTGCTATGATTCTAACTAGAAGTTTAATCTACCATTTTCTATCTTCTTCAGGAGCACACTTGATCTTTATCTTTTTCTTTGAGTGATCTCACACTTTGTGTATTAGGTATCCAGATTGTAGGAATTTATCTTATGACTCATTGAGCTTTAAAAAATATACTTATGACCTTGGATGTGGTGCAATATCTTCATGGGATCAAAAAACATGATATCATAGAATAACAGGACAACGATATCATGGGTTTGCAGTATACTTTTAACTGAAAACACTTCTTATAGCACTGTAGGTACTACCCCTTCTGTGAAATACCTTTATCATTGGATTTATTATTTTTTTCCATTTTGTATTTATAAAAATAAATGAACAAATTTCATGTATTTCATATACATAGATTGGGAGCACAGTGATAACTTCTCACACTCCCATTCTCTCTCCTCCTTTCTTTTTTTTTAAAGATTTACTTATTTATTTGAAAGAGTTACACAGAGAGAGGGAAGGCAGAGAGAGAGAGAGAGAGAGAGAGAGAGAGAGAGAGGCCTTCTATCAACTGGTTGACTCCCCAATTGGCCACAATGGCTGGATCTTCATTGATCTGAAGCCAGGAGCCAGGATCTTCTTTTGGGTCTCCCACATGGGTGCAGGGAACAAGGACTTGGGCCATCTTTCACTGCTTTCCCAGGCCATAGCAGAGAGCTGCATCAGAAGTGGAGCAGCCAGGTCTCAAACCAGTGCCCATATGGGATGCCAGCACTTCAGGTCAGGGCTTTAATCCACTGCACCACAGCGCTGGCCCCCTCCTTCCTTTCTTATTCTTTCTTTTAATTTTTATAATGACATATTTTGTTTATTTTATAACATAAGCTTACCCCTCCACAAAGTAAAAACATTCAACAAATAGTAAGAAGAAAAAAAGCACAGTTCTTCAACAATACAGAGTAGGGCTGCAAACAATAATCAAATCTCAAAATATCAATTTTGCCTATATACATTACATTTTTGTATTCTATTAAGTAATCACAGATCAGGGAAAACACATGATATTTGTTTAGAAGTGTGCTAATCCATTATATTCTAATGTGAGTTGGTCAAGCAACATAGGGAACTCAGAGTACCTCCTGACTGTGAGTCTGTGCTGTTGTAGCTAATGCCTTTTCCTGCTGCATTTAAGAATCATGTGCTCCTAAAAATAGATTAGCTACATAGATAAATGATTGCTGGATAGATATGAACCACACTCTCTTGGCAAGCAACACTTTGCACATTCTTGTAATGAATAAGATACTAGGAGAAGTTGCATTAAATAATCTCTTGTAGGCTTGTACTTACTGTATTTCAGACTGTATCTAAATGAAAACATCTATGCCATCATTTCATGAGGTAACTGGTGGCCACCTGTTTCATTTGGTTTTAAATATGGTCAAATGTTAACTTTATGAGTATAGAGTATACTGAAAATAGATCTTTGTAAAAATTAAGAATGGAAATAGGAGAGGGAAGATGAAGAAGGATTGGAGCATGGGTGGGAGGAGGGTAAGGTGGGAAGTAACGTTATGTTCATTAATCTTTATATATGAAATGCATGAAACTTATATACCTTAAATAAAATTTTAAAAACTAATTATTTCATGTCCTATAATCTATATTCACTTGCATAATTTCACAGTTCTCACAACAGCATTCTTCTTTTAAAAATATATTAATTTATTAATATATTTATAAATTAATAATTATAAATTAATATGTAAATTTATTCAAATATGCATTCATGTTACAACATTACATTTTAAACTTCATCAAAAACTAAAGAGTTTTTAAGAATTTTTTAAAAGTCTTGTACTGAGGTTTTGGCAATCTGTTCACAAAATATTTTGTCAGGAACAGATACTAATTGGTCCAAAGAGATACAGTTATGTTTGGCTGCATAATACTTTGCTGTTCCTAAATAGGCAAGAAACAAATGCTTTTCTTTATCTTTAAACACCTTTGTACTACATGTCTGTTGGAACTTGACAATGATGTGGTGGGGAATGCTTATATCATTGTGTACATATGCAATTTTCTCTGATGACCTCGAAAATCTTAAGACCAGAGTCGCCTATGTTCAGTAAAACATTTCACTAAGGCAGATATTGCACAGATGGGCAGAAATGTGGCATTTTTGCTGGCTTTTTCAGCAGAAAGACTGGATAACAGATTGGGATTTTTTTCAGAAAGAACTGGAACTTAGCATGAAGAAGATGAGAGCTCTCGTAGTACACCTCCCAAGGCTACTACTAACAGGGAGTCTGGAGCCTATGAAAGAAAATATGAAGGTTTATCGTGTTGAACTTGTTTTTAAACACAATGAAATTCAACACATGATCACCAGAATCCCAAAGATGTTAGCTGCAAGTAAGAGGAAACTCACCAAGACTTTTAATTCTATCTCCATAATTAGTTTTAATGGTAGCAATGATATACATGTGTATATTCACAAATGTGCTTTGTGCAACCTTTGCCATAAAGATGATTTTATTAAATACTTGATGTAATACCATGAAGTAGATATTTTACAATTTTTTATGGATAAACAGTATTAGAAAGGCTACACATTAATAAGAGAAAAGGAGAACTGGAATGCAGATTTGTGTGACCCCAAAGTCAATTTTCTTAAACATTATTCTCTGTGTCTCCATTTCATATTCCACATATGTGTATTCCTACCTTATAGATACATTTTTATAAAATTAATCAGTATCATTAAATGATGATGCAATACTTATTGATCAAATATTTCTCTGGTGTTTCCTTATTTTGATATTTCTAGTGTTTGCCTTTGACTAGGCCCCATCCCTATGGACAGATAAAGCTTCTCTCCTGTTCATGTGCAAGTTGACAGCTTTAGTTTCTCTCTGCATGTGACTTGACTCTAGCTATAGTTTTAGATCTCAAAGGATGAATCATAACAGGTCTAAAGTCCAGGTGTCTTCTATGAAGGAGAGAGCAGTGGAGCAAATGCTTCTGAGTGAAACAGTGTCCCACAGGCCCATTCCTCTCTGTGCCAAACTCTCCCAAGACCTGTGAGCTCTCCTGACAGGCAGTCAGCAGACTTCCAGTGATGAGTCTTATTTTTTTAAAGATTTATTTTATTTATTTGAAAGACAGAGCCACAGAGAGAGGTAGAAACACAGAGAGAGGTCTTCCATCCACTGGCCCACTCCCCAGAAGGCTGTAACTGCCAAAACCAGGAGCCAGGAGCCTCTTCCGGGTCTCCCCGACAGGTACAGGAGCCCAAGGACCTGTGCCATCTTCTACTGCTTTCCCAGGCCATAGCACAAAGGTGGATCAGAAAAGGAGCAGCCGGGACTAGAACCACCGCCTATACGGGATGCTGGCGCCTCAGGCCAGAGCTTTAACCTGCTGTGCCACAGTGCCAGTCCCAATGAGTCTTATAACTCTTGTACATGTGCCTTGTATTCATCCCCAAGAGAAATCCTGTGGCCTAGAAGGGGGCTGCTTAGTGGACCTAATAGCAGCTAATCCAACTGTCATGTCTTCAATCTCCTCTTTTTTCCACAAGACTCTCCCTCCCTGTCCTGGACAGTCTGAAACCCATGTAACCCGCTCCTCAGTTTCTTTCAATCTTCGTAGTGTCTGAGAATCAGATCTTTCTGTTTCTGCCTGGTCATCTGCAGAAAAGTGTGATTAGATCTGGCCTTTATCCTTGAGTCATTCTCCATAGCATTACTATAGCATTCTAGCCACATCTGAAGTGACCTCAAAAAGTTCATGGCAAAATGAATTGAAATATGTTTATTTTGATGTGAGAAAATTTGAAATTCATGTGCAGTTTTCATAATATTCATTTCCAGTAAGTTTTTCAAATTCTTATTTATTAATTTTATTAATAAGTATACATACTTATAGGATACAGTATAAATTTCAAGGAATGTATATGATGTGTACTGATCAAATCAGGATGATCAACATTTACCCTGCTTTGATATTACTTTAGGATTGGAACCTTGGAGAATTATTCAGCTATTTGCTAATAAATTATATAATAGTTTATTGTGAACTTTTATCACCCAACTATGCTGTGTAACACTAAGAGGCTGCTCTTTTGATCTCATTCTGTGTTGGTACCTTGTTTACTTGTTTTCTAAACTCCTAGGTCTCCCCTACAGCCTCTAGTAGATTCTGTGTTGAGAGGTTTTTTTTTTAACATGCTTGCTTTTTTTGTTTGTTTTAGCTTCTACATATGAGGGAAAACCTGCCCTATTTATATTTCTAAGCCTGGCTGGCTTCACTTAACTTGTTGTCTGCCCATTTTTAATTTTGCAGCAAATGAAAGCGTTTCATTCTTTTTTATAATTGAATAATATTTCAATGTGCATATATAGCACATTTCTTTTTAAAAAAATATTTATTATTTTTATTTACATGAAAGGCAGAGTTAGACACACACACACACACACACACACACACACACACAGAATCTTCCATCCAGTGGTTCACTCCCCAAATGGCTGCAATGGTCAAGGCTGGACTGTGCAGAAGCCAGGATCCTGGAACTCCATCTGGGTCTTCCACATGGGAGCAGGAGCCCAAGTACTTGAATCATTTTGTGATGCTTTTTCCAGGTCATTAGCAGGGAGTTAGATCATAACTGGAGCAGCCAGTACTGAAACCAGTACTCATACGAGGTGCTGGCATCACAGTTGGCGGCCTACCTACAATGCCGCAAAACTGGCCCCTTCACCCTGCACATTTTTTTTTTAATCCACAAGCTTTTTCAAGTACTCTGATATGTTCCTAAGTGGCAATAAATGCTGAGTGACCTGCAATTCACTCTTCTTCTTTTATAGTGTTTTGATCCATTCTAACAAGCATCACTACAGGATCTCAGCTTCGGAAAAATTTCCTCTTAGCAAAATTGGAGTCCCCAAAGACAGGGGCATATGCATTTGAGTCTTCGTATAAGTAGAATTAGGGCTTCCTGCTTGTAAACTAATGAATTCATTAAAAGTGAAACATCCCTACTGGTAGTATGATAGTTTTAAAATGTATTCTTCATCAAGGACACACACAAAAAAGAAAAGATAGTTCTTCCTCATATTGGAAGAATCAGTATCATTGAAATGTTACACTTCTTAAAGCAATCTACGGATTCAATGAAATCTCTGTCAAAATACCAATGACATTATTTCACAGAATTAAAAAAAAAAAAACACCCTGAATTCATAAAGAATCACAAAAGAGCCAGAGCAACCTTGTGCAAGAAAATTCAAGCCAGAGGCATCACAATATGTGACTTCAAAGCATACTAAAAAGCTACAATAATTAAGATAACATCGTTCTGGCATAAAAACCAATATATAAATCAATGGAACAGAATAGAGAGCCCAGAAGTTAATCCCTGTGTATACAGCCAACTGACTTTTGACAAATGTGCTCAGACTCTACAGTGAAGTAAGAATAATCTCTTCAATAAATGGTGCCATCAAAATTAATATATATGAAATACATATTTATATAAATGAAATAAATCCAAAACTTTCATCATATACAAAAATCAACTCAAGATGGTTCAAAGACCTAAATTTGAGATGAGAGACTATGAAGTTGCTGGAAGAAAATATAGGGGAAGCATTCCAAGATATTGGCATAGAGGATGACTTCTTGGACAAGACCATTAAAGGTAACAAAGGCAAAACTAAACAAATTGGACTTTATTGAGCTTAGGAATTTTTACACAACAAAGAAAATGATCAATAGAATGAAGGGACATCAGACAGCATGGGGAAAAATATTTGCAAGCTTCCTATCAGACAAAGTATTAATATTCAAATAGATTAGCAACTTAAAAAACTCAAAACCAACAAAAAGCAACCAATTCAATTGAGAAATGGGCAAAGGACTTAGATAGACAGTTTTCAAGAGAACTAATACAAATGGCTAACAAATATATGAAAACATTCTAAACATCATTAGCCTTCAGGGAAATGCAAATCAAAATCACAATGATATTACCTCACCCCTATCAGAATGGCCAAAATCCAAAACACAGACAGTAACAAATGTTGGAGAGGATGTGGAGAAAAAGGAATACATAAACACTGTTGGTAGGGATGTAAATTACTACAGCAACTATGGAAAACAGTATGCAAATTTCTTTTTTTTCTCCTTTTCAATTCTCTTTATATACAGAAGATCAGTTTAGTACATATTATGTAAAGATTTCAACAGTTTGCCCTCACATAGCAACACAAAGTGAAAAATACTGTTGGAGTACTAGTTATGGCATTAAATCACAATGTACAGCACATTAAGGACAGATATCCTACATGATATTTTAAAAAATTGATTAATAATCTACGCAATTTCCAATTTAACACCAAGTATTTTTAATCATTTTCAATTATCTTTATATACAGAAGATTGATTCAGTATATACTAAGTAAAGATTTCATCAGTTTGCATCCACACAGAAAAACAAAGTGTAAAAATACTGTTTCAGTACTAGTTATAGCATTACTTCACATTGGACAACACATTAAAGACAGATCCCTCATGTTAATGGATATGGCAAATGATCCAGCAATCCCTCTAGTATATTCTTAAAAGGCTTGAACACATTGTATCAGTGAGGTATCTGTACCACCATGTTCATAGTAGCACTATTCATAATAGCCAGAATTTATAAGGTGTCCATCATTAGATGAATGGATAAGTAAAATGCGGTATATATACACAATGGAATATTACTCAACTATAAAAAAGAATGAAATTCTACCATTTGCATCAAAATGGACACAACTGGTAGACATCATTTTGAATGATATAAGCTGGACCCAGAAGATAAATACAGCATGTTCTCCCTTATATGTAGGAGCTATAATTTAGAAAACAAACAAGAAAAAAATGAAAGAAATGCCTGTATGAATCAGTGTTGCTATAAATATAATTTTATAAAATTATGTTATATACTTTTGTGAAACTAGTGATCAATAATGTTATACTGCTACTGTTTTAATGGTCTGTGATTACTTTAATATTCATTGTGTATGAGTGAAATGACCCTTTTTCCATTCAATTATTGTTTATAGCCATTGTCTATATTTCCACTAAACTAGGGCCTTTTCTGCCTTTTATTTGTCAAACTTCTTATTCAGTAAAGAATTAAACTTTTTTACTGTAAATTTAAAATGTTATTTTAAAAACTAAAGAGAAAAAAAGGGAGAAGGAAGGAAGATAGGAAGCAGAGAGATGGAAAGAAGAAGATAATATTGTTATGTTCTTAGAATTACATCATAAACCATACTGAATAGGTTAAAACTAATTAACAAATAAAATAAAAAATCAGATTTCATGTATTTCATACATGTAATTTTAAGAATATAATGGTATTTTCCATCCTCTCTCCCTCCTCTGTTTTCCTTTCTTATTTTCCTTTTAATTTTTGCAATGCTAAATGTTCAATTCACTTTATAGTCAGAAGCTTACTTCTTCATTAAGTAAAGAACTCAACAGGTAGCATGAAAAAAATAAAATATTTACTTTTTGTCTTTTGTCTAGAAATATTACTTTCATTTTAAAATAGCATTAAAAATAACACACTGGGCTTATTTTTTTCTCAATGGTCATAAATATAAAACATCTACAGTGAAAAGGTTTCATTTTTTCAGAGAAATTATACACAAACCTAGGAATATTTTCTCATTTTAATTAGTTGATCTGTTTTGTTTTGTGTTTTCTTTTTCATATAGAGGGTCTCATAAAGAAGTTAAATCTCAATGGACTGGAAAATCTGTTCAAGGTGAGTGCCTCAATATTTGGTCATCAATCAAAGGTACTTTTAAGCTCTGTTTTATCATTCTCTGGTTTCTTTTAAGAATTTTTTTTTCAATTAGCCTCTGCGTCATTGCTCAGAAAGATATCAGGAAATACTATTATCTGTCTGGGGAGCAGTTTTTCAAACATCATGTATTTTCAGAAAGATGATTTTATCAAATTTTCTAGCATGAGAAATAATGAGGTAGAAAAGTTCATATGAATCATCTAGTCTGAATCCTATTTTGCAGGTCTATGATTTAAATAATTGCTTCACAGCACAATATCAAGGATCTAAATGGGGATCCAGAAATGAGTTAAGCTTCTATGTGTCAAAATCTTAACTATGATTAACATTCAAGAATATGTTTTATATTATACTCTGGTACATACATTTATATTCAAAACTGAAACTAGAGCTTCATAAAACAACAGTTAACTTTTTTCATGGGGAATGTATTAATATTTATCCTATTCTATTCTATGCCTATATATAATCCATAATCACATTGATTTCATATCCTATTAACTGGCATCTTTAACAAGTACTTTTCTAGCATAATTCTCATATTTTTCAAATGAAAAAAATATTCTACTAAGCATTTAAATATGTACTCTGAATTGAAACAATTAGTGCTATGACTGTCACCTGGAGTCTTTTTATTTTCAGATTGGTGATTCTATTTATTCACACAGTTATTTTTTTTTTTTAGCTTCTACAATGACGACACAGGATATTTTGAGGAGTGTGGTGTCAAAAGATTTTCATTTGAAAATGTATTTGGTATTAAAAATAGGGTATAACCAAATTGAGATTTAAAAAAAAAGACAATAGGAAGAATTAGAACAAAGTAGAGAGAAAAACTAAGTTTACTATTATATTCTAAGAATGTTAATAATTAGTTTTGATTTTCTGTAGTTTAAGATGATAATTTTATTGATGCATTATGACATACAATAACTATACATATTTTAAGTTTATAATTTTATGTTATTTATTTTATATTTTATATTATAATACTATTATAATATATTTTAAGTTTATAATTTGATACATTTAGGCTTGTGTATATTCTTCAATACCATCCCCACAAGTAAGGTAGTAACTTTGCCATCTCTATCAGGCCAAGATTTTCTCACACCAGTTTGTAACCTCCCTTCCAGTCTCTTGCCACTCAACCCCCTCCCACTATCCCTAGACAATGTCTAATTTACATGGTATCACTGTAGGTGAGATTGAACTTTTATTTTTATTTTTGATAGGCAGAGTTACAGAGGAAGGTTTTCCTTCCATTGGTTCACCCCCCAAATGGCCGCTATAGCCGGTGCGCTGCATTGATCTGAAGCCAGGATCCAGGTGCTTCCTCCTGGTCTCCCATGCAGGTGCAGGACCCAAGCACTTGGGCCATCCTCCACTGCCTTCCTGGGCCACAGCAGTGAGCTTGACTGGAATAGGGGCAACTGGGACAGAATCCGGTGCCCCAACCGGGACCAGAACCCAGGGTGCCGGCGCTGCAGGTGGAGGATTAGCCAAGTGAACCTCGGCTCTGGCCGAGATTGCATGTTCTAGATTTTTACACATTAGAAATTAAACATTCTATTATGGATTTGTCACACTTTCTCCACTTAGTCCGGCATATTGTTGTATGCATCAATATTTCAATTTCCTTAGTGTTTTTAGTATCATATTTTAAAACTATATCACTGGGGCCAGCGCTGTGGTGAAGCGGGTTAAAGCCCTGGTCTGAAATGCCAGCATCCTATATGGGTGCCGGTTCAAGTCCTGGCTGCTCCACTTCCTATCCAGCTCTCTGCTATGGCCTGGGAAAGCAGTGGAAGATGACCAAATCCTTTGGACCCTGCACCGGTGTGGGAGAACCTAAAGAAGCTCCTGGCTCCTGGCTTAGGATCAGCGCAGCTTCGGCTATTGCAGCCATTTGGGGAGTGAACCATTGGATGGAAGACCCTCTCTCTCTCTCTCTCTCTCTCTCTGCCTCTCCTCTCTCTGTGTAACTCTTTCAAATAAATAAATAAATATTTTAAAAAACTATATTACAATGTGTTTATCTCCTCACATGTTGATAAAAATATTGAATGCTTTCAGTATGTGGTTGATATTTTATGCAAGTCATTCTACTTATTATACTTCTATTTCTCTTTGCATAATCTGCAGAATATAATGACTATTGTATGGTGAGAAACTGCCTTTTTGAAATACTTAATTTTTGAAATCATATTGAATGTATGATTGCGCTATTTTTCATTTCTCACAACAGTGTTTGAAATTTTAGATTCTCTAAATTCTTATCCTTTCTTAGACATACAATTTGAAAAATATATTATCCTAGTATATGGATTGTCTTTTTGTTTTCCTCTCACCAGTGACTTCAAAGTGTAGACATTTTAAATGTTATTAATCAAGTTTACCATATTTCTCCTTTATGGGTATCATATTTAAGAAATCTTTGCCTAGCAAAAATATTCTTTTCAGTGCTTTTATGTTTATTTCAGAGAGAGAGAAAATCATAGAAAAAAGAGAAAGGGAGTGTCTTCCCATCCTCTGGATGACTCCACCAATGTCCACAAGGGCTGGGGCTGTGATAGGACAAAACCTGGAGTTGGGAATATCACCAAGATCTCCCCTGTGGATGGCAAGAACCAAATTACTTGAGCTATACCACTGTTGCCTTCCAGTGTCAGCATTAGCAGGAAGCTAGAATCTGGAATCAGAGCTGTGACTCAAAATTATGCGGAAAAGCGAATTTTTGCTGCTAATCTAAATGCTTACCCTTAACAGAAAGATATCTGTGTGTTTGCTCTTATATTTTTATAATTTAGGCATATAATCAACTGAAAAATTAAGTGTGATATGGGTAGATATGTGGTACAGGTTAATCTGTACCTTAGGATGTCCATTTCCCCTATCAGAGAGCTGGTTTGATTCTTGGCTGCACAACTTATGCTCCAGCTTCTTGCTAATATACTGAAAACCAGCTGGTGATGGTCCAAATGCTTGGTTCACTGCCACCTAATTGAGGCACTTGAGTGGAATTCTAGGCTTTTGGCTTGAGTCTAGCTCAGCCCCAGCTGTTGCTGACATTTGGAGAGTAAATCTGTATTTGTCACTCTTCCTTTCAAATAAATAAAATAAGCCTTTCAAAAAATAAAATAATGAAAAGAGTTAAGTGATGTAAGGTATGGGAATAAACTTCTTTATTTAGATAGCTATGGGTATAGTTATCCAATTGTTTGGGCACTATTTGTTCAAATGACTACTCTTCTTTCACTCAGTTATCTTTCAATATTTATTGAATGTCCATATAGGTGCAAGTATATTTTGTATTCTGTTCTGTTACATTGGTCTAATTATCTATCTTGATGACCATTCCACATTGTCTTGAAGATGGTAGCCTCTACTGATTCATAATACAATGCAATGTTAATCTACTAACCACATTATAACCTCAATACAATCAAAGCAATTTATGAAAAACTCACGGCCAGTATCCTATTGAATGGAGAAAAGTTGGAAGCATTCCCACTGAGATCCGGTACCAGACATGGATGCCCACTCTCACCATTGCTAATCAATAGAGTACTGGAAGTTTTAGCCAGAGCAATTAGGCAAGAAAAAGAAATTACAACATACAAATTGGGAAGCAGGAAGTCAAACTATCCTTCTTTGCAGATGATGTGATTCTTTATTTAGGGGATCCAAAGAACTCTACTAAGAGACTATTGGAACTCATAGAAGAGTTTGGCAAAGTAGCAGGATATAAAATCAATGCACAAAAATCAACAGCCTTTGTATACACAGGCAAGGCCACGGCTGAGAAAGAACTGCTAAGATCAATCCAATTCACAACAGCTACAAAAACAATCAAATACCTTGGAATAAACTTAACCAAGGACGACAAAGACTCTATGATGAGAATTACAAAATCTTAAAGAAAGAAATAGAAGAGGATACCAAAAAATGGAAAAATCTTCCATGCTCATGGATTAGAAGAATCAATATCATCAAAATGTCCATTCTCCAAAAAGGAATTTATAGATTCAACATGATACCAATGAAAATACCAAAGATGTTCTTCTCAGATCTGGAAAAACTGATGCTGAAATTCATATGGAGGCACAAGAAACCTCCAATAGCTAAAGCAATCTTGTACAACAAAAACAAAGCCAGAGGCATCACAATACCAGATTTCAGGACATACTACAGGGCAGTTGTTATCAAAACAGTGTGGTACTGGAACAGAAACAGATGGATAGACCAATGGCACAGAATAGAAACACCAGAAATCAATACAGCATCTACAGCCAACTTATATTTGATCAAAGATCTAACACCAATTCCTGGAGCAAGGACAGTCTATTCAACAAATGGTGCTGGGAAAACTGGATCTCCACATGCAGAAGGATGAAGGAAAACCGCTAACTTACACCTTACACAAAAATTTACTCAAAATGGATTAAAGACTTAAATCTACGACCTGACACCATCAAATTATTAGAGAGCATTGAAGAAACCATGCAAGATATAGACACAGATAGGCACAGGCAAAGACTTCTTGGAAAAGATTCCAGAGGAAAAGGCAGTCAAAGTTCACAGTTGGAATTAACATCAAATTGAGAAGTTTCTGTACTGCAAAAGAAACAGTCAGGAAAGTTAAGAGGCAACGACAGAACGGGAAAAAGTATTTGCAAATTATGCAACCAATAAAAGTTTAATAACCAGAATCGACAAAGAGATCAAGAAACTTCACAACAAAACAAACAACCCACTTGAGAGATGGGCCAAGGACCTCAATAAACATTTTTCAAAAGAGGAAATCCAAATGGCCAACAGACACATGAAAAAATGTTCAGGATTACTAGCCATCAGGGAAATGCAAATCAAAACCACAATGAGGTTTCACCTCACCCCGGTTAAAATGGCTCACATACAGAAATCTACCAACAACAGATGCTGGCGAGTATGTGTGGAAAAAGGGACACTAATCCACTGTTGGTGGGAATGCAAACTGATGAAGCCACTATGGAAGTCAGTCTGGAGATTCCTCAGAAACCTGAATATAGCCCTACCATACAATCCAGCCATCTCACTCCTTGGAATTTACCCAAAGGAAATTAAATTGGCAAATAGAAGAACTGTCTGCACCTCAATGTTTATTGCAGCTCCATTCATAATAGCTAAGACATGGAATCAACCTAAATGCCCATCAACAGAAGACTGGATAAAAAAAAAATTATGGTATATGACTCTATAGAATACTACACAGTGGTAAAAAAATCAAAATCTGGTCATTTGTCACAAAATGGAGGAATCTGGAAAACATCATTTTGAGTGAAATAAGCCAGTCCCAAAGGGACAAATACTATATGTCCTCCCTGATTGGTGACAACTGAGACCTAAAAGGAAACTTGTTGATGCGAAATGGACAGTATGAGAAACAGTGACTTGACCAGCCCTTGTCCTGATTGTCAAGGAACAACTTAATATTTTTTCCTTTTAGTATTTTTTTGTTCTACTTAATATCATTGGTTGAACTTTTTAACTAACACACAATTATTCTTAGGTGTTTAAATTTAACTTTAAAGTGATCCCTGTTAAATATAAGAGTGGGAATAAGAGAGGGAGGATATGTACAATTTGGGATATGTTCACTTAGACTTACTCCTAATGGCAGAATTAGAAACGTGCCAGGGGATTCCAATTCAATCCCATCAAGGTGGCATGTACCAATGCCATCTCACTAGTCAAAGTGATCAGTTTCAGTTCATAACTGATCATAATGATAGGATTAAGTGTCAAAAGTGTACGTTGGGATGGTAGCTTTGGGATCCGCCGCAAGGAGGGAAGGCCTACACTTCTGGGAATGGAAAGTTCCTACCTGTACTTCCAGGAAAGAAAAGTCCTTGTCAAGGTCCCTGCTGGTGCCTAAAGGTCAACCAATGAGGATCAGACCCACCTCAACCTTTAACCCCCATCCCCTGAATCTATAAAAGGAGCACTCCCAATCTCTGATGCATGACTTCCCTGGCTCCCGCTCTGTTGCTCTGTTGGGACCTGGGAACCTTGCCCAGGAATGGAACCCCAATAAAAGCCTGTGAATTAATTGATTTGTCTGCCTGGGAATATTTGTTACGTGCCGGACACCTTGCAAAAGGGATCACATACACAAGAACAGTGTCTGCTAATACTAACTGATAAAATTAAATGGAGAGAATGATCCAACATGGGAAGTGGGATACATAGCAGACTCATAGAATGGCAGATGTCCTAAATAGCACTCTGGCCTCAGAATCAGCCCTTAAGGCATTCAGATCCAGCTAAAAAGCCCATGAGAGTATTTCAGGCATGGAAAGCTAAGACACTCTGGTAAAAAAAAAAAAAATTACCTAAATGAAAAATCTCTGTGAGTTAGATCGCAGTGGAAAGAACCGGCCATCAAAGAAGGAGGTACCTTTCTCTGAAGGGAGGAGAGAACTTCCACTTTGATTATGGCCTTGTCTAAATAAGATTGGAGTCGGCGAACTCAGGAGGCTTCCATAGCCTTGGCAGCTCGTAACAAGAGTCTCGGGTGATTACTGACGTCATAAATAAGGGTGTCAATTGTTAAATCAACAACAGGAGTCACTGTGAACTTACTCCCCATGTAGGATCTCTGTCCTTAATGTGTTGTACTATGTGATTTAATGGTATAACTAGTACTCAAACAGTAGTTTATACTTTGTGTTTCTGTGTGGGTGCAAAGTGTTGAAATCTTTACTTACTATACACTAAGTTGATCTTCTATATATAAAGATAATTTAAATGAATCTTGATGAAGAATGGGATGGGAGAGGGAGTGGGAGATAGGATGTTTGTGGGTGGGAGGGAGCTTATTGGGGGGAAAGCCACTGTAATCCAAAAGTTGTACTTTGGAAATTTATATTTATTAAATAAAAGCTAAAAAAAATCTTCTAATCCCATTATTTCTCAAATGAATTTTGCACATTCTACTTCCTTTGCATCTCCTAAGGAATTTCAAATCAGATTTTTTTCAATAGCTACAGCAAATCTACTGTGATTTTATGTGCATGTACATTAATTATTTAGTCAATTTTGGGAGAATTGACATGATGTACAACTCGTTTAAGCACTTCTTTAGTTTCTCCTCTTCCTGGCACATTTTTACAGATTTCAATGTTCACATATCTCAAATATTTAACACATTCATTTCAAAATCTTTTATGTATTTCATTGTTATTGGAAATTACATTTAAAAAAAATCTTTCTGATTGCTCATTATTAGCATATTGAAATATAATTCAACTTTTTTTTTATATTGACCTTATATCATGGAACACTGGTAAATTTCCTTGTTGGGCCTAGTAGTTTTCTTGAATGTTCCACTAGATTTTTTGCATAGATAATCATGTCACTGCCAAATGAATATACTTTTACTTTCTTTTTTTTTCCAAACTGAAAGCTTTTGCCAACCTTTTTATAAATCTCTGGCTTGAACACAGTACAAGGTGAATAAGAATAGTATAAATGAATTTCACTCATTTTAATATACATGGAAATAATGGCTTTCAATTATAATTATTATAAGGCAGAAAACTTCCTATGCCAGAGACTGATTTTAGATAGCCTTAAAATTTGATTTTAATCTTTGTTGAAATTAGGTATCTAAAAATTGCACACATTTGTTAAATGACCATGAAATATTTCTTAGTCTCTTCTCAGTATCTAATATAATAGTGACTAATTAAATTTTATCAGATTATTGAAAGATAAAGTCAATAGTTTATCTCAAATTTCAAAGAATTTAAGTGAAAAGTCTTCCCTAAACATGTAAAGTACATAAGAAAAATAAGCAAACAGAATTGGGTCACTTGAAGAATGAAGCAAGATTTTTTGAACAACGCTATATAATTTGGCAAGGTAGTCAGTTGGCACATTTTTCTTAACCGGGACCTATAATAGAACATCTCTAAAGTATCAAAAGAAAACTTTCAAAATAAATTAAACAGGATTTAGTTCTGCCACCTTAGCCTTTAGAAAAAATTTTTTAATCTTCTGCTCTGCTTATATACTTTGACTAAAACATGGTACACAGAAGAGTAATGCCACAGAGCTGTGGAATCCTGGAAACGTTGTAAAGCCCTATTGTTACAAGATCTACATTTTAGAGAAATCACAGAAAGTGCCATTGCCATATTATTCCCTGAGGGAACTGATCATTCTGCCTGCCAACTTATCCAGAAAAATAAAGAAAAAGAAAGAAAATCTTGTAGTGCGGAAAAGGAACAGGAAACAGTTTATACCTTTCTCACAATAAGATTTGGATTTCTCACATTAGGGTTACTCTTTAAACTCAGTGGCTCTGAGGACTGTGCAGCATATGTTACATGCTCAGAGCCAACAGCTGTAATAATTTTTTATCAGGTCAGATGATTGTGTTTCCAACCCTAGAGATAGTATTTGACCCACTTTACTGATTCTCCTGAACTCAAAACAAATCACTTTGAGCATCACCGTAGTGCAATGAAGACAAATTTCTTATATGCCAAGTTGTTAGCTACGTTATGATAGGCCTCAAGAAGGGCAATGTGGAATAAATATTGAATGATAAAGGGAGTATTTTAATCATGTATACCTTTTTATGCTAATAAAGCAGGGATTCAGTAAAATCAAAGGCAAGTATATTAATTTTACAATAAATAAGAAAATCAGAAATGACTATAGGTTTTTCATTTCTAATAGTCACAAAAATTACTTTTTGTTGTTTAAAAATACAGAAACATCTTATAAAACATATTTTAAAAATAGCTCACTAAAAAGTATTGTATGGGTATGGGAGGATTACCAATATTTATTTATTTGTTAAGTTTTTTATAAGATACTATTTGCTAAATGAAAGACTCCAGAAAGTTCTGAGCATGAATTACTTATTTTTATTAATTTTCATTTTATTTGGAAGGCGCAGAGAGAGACACAGACCTTACTTTTACTGGTTCACTCTCTAAGCACTTGTGACAGCTGGGGCTGGGTCTTGCGGAATGCAAGAGCTCAAAACTTAATCCTAGTCTCCCATATGATGACAAGGTGTGCATTAGCAGGAAACTGGAATTGGAAATAAAGCCAGGACTTAAAACTAGGCACTCTGATACAGATGCACAATCCCAAGTGTCAGTGTAATGCCAAATCCCACCCTGTGAATTTCTTTAAAAATGATTCAATGTATTTTTCGCTTGGAAAGCTGCTCTATAAGCCAGGGTTTCAGTATATTTTTTCCTTCTCAGGGTCCCTCTATAATCAGTCTCTGCATTTTTTGAGTGTTTACCTCTATTTTCAATATGTCTATTTTCTAAAATATTCTACACTGTTTTGAGTAATATACAAGCAGATACAGATAAAGCTCAATAAGGAGAAAATTAATCAGCCTGTATCTGCAAATGAACAAAGGAATCAAAGAACAGAACAGAAAAAATAATTAAAAGTTTGTCTATAAAGGCTAGAAGCAACATCAAAAGTGAAAATGTTCCAAGTTAATCCAATATTATTTATACAAAAAATGTGTCCCTGAATTTCTAATCCCAGGTTATTTACTATTTGCTGTCACCTAATAAATGAAATTATATCAGCACTGTGAGAGTATGTTCCCTGTTCTAGGAAGGAAAGCAAGACATACCAGAAGGCATGGGTCATCCTACGTGTGTTGTTGACATAACTCCACAGACATCTCACTGTTATATTCTTTTTCCAAATTATGTAGAATTTCTACTTCAAGACCTCATGAGATTACTTGGAGTTTTTCCTTTGTTGAATCTCTAATCTGATAGCTATTTCAATGTCTCAGCTCTAAAGTCTGTAGTGCTTATATTCTAAAATTATCATCTTTTTAAATAATATCATTAGTGACGTAGCCATTTGGCCTAGCAGTTAAGACACTGGCTAGGACACCCATGTTCCATATCATAGTACCTTGTTCAATACCCAGCTCAAGCTCCTGACTTCTGCTCCTGCGAATACATATTTTGTGAGGCTGCAGTGATAGAGCAAGTAATTGGGTTCCTACCAGCCACATGGGAGACCTAGATTGAAATTCCATTGCCTATCTTCTTCTAACACCAAACACCCCTACTACCAGGAGTTCTGGGTATTTGATGAGTGAATCATCAAATCAGAGACAATCTTTCAAAGAATCGATCCATAGGTCTTTTTTTACTCTCTGAAATGAAGGTTTTCTTTAAAATATTATTAGTGTTTACAACTGTATAATATTTAAAAACTGAAATTATAAAAAATTAGAATTTTAATAACATAAGACTTTTCAAAACGAAAAACGAGGGGTCACTGTGGTGATGCAGAGGGTTAAGCTGGCATTTGAGACACTGGCATCCCATATCGGAATGTCAGTTCAAATTGTTACTGCTCTGCTGCCAATCCAGGTTCTTGCTAATGTATCTAAAAAGGCAGCAGAATATGGCCCAAGGGCTTTGGCTCCTGCCACCCTTCCGGGAGACCCAGATGGAGTTTTTGGCTTCAGCCTTGTCCATCCCTGGCTGTTGCTGCTGTTTGGGGAGTGAACCAAACAATGAAAGATCTCTCTGTCCATCTCTCTGTTTCTGGGTTACTCTGCCTTTCAGAGAAAGAAAGGAAGGAAGGAAGGAAGGAAGGAAGGAAGGAAGGAAGGAAGGAAGGAAGGAATCTTTAAAAAATGAAAACAGAATTTTAACAGAATCTATAATTAATAATATAAAGAAAATGAAAAGGACATATTAATCCCAGTAGATTAAAACTGGTTTCTTCCTGAGCTCTTTTATCTCCAACGATATAAAGGTTTTATGCATCATAGTATGTGCCATATATTAGAAAATGTATATTTTAAAATATTAATAGTAAGTTAAAATGATGTAAAATAAAGTCATTAGAATGTAGTTAGTAGTTATTGCAAAATCATGAGCATAATAAATGTGTATGTGGAATGTTAATTATGAAAAATTTATTGGTATATTCACCTTACATATATTCATAAAAATAATTCTTTTTTTTCTTTTTTTTTAATTTGACTGGTAGAGTTATAGACAGTGAGAGAGGAAGAGAGAAAGATCTTCCTTCCTTTGGTTCACTCACCAAATGGCCACTATGGCCAGCACTGCGCCGATCCAAAGCAAGGAGTCAGATGCTTCTTCCTGGTATCCCATGCAGGTGCAGGGCCCAATAACTTGGGCCATTCTCCACTGCCTTCCTGGGCCACAGCAGAGAGCTGGACTGAAAGAGGAGCAAACAGGACTAGAACCTGGTGCCCATATGGAATGCCGGCGCCGCAGGTGGAAGATTAACCAAGTGAGCCACGGGACCTGCCCCTATAAAAATGATTCTATCTCTGATTCTGGAACACCCTAAATTGTTATTTTGAGAAGTACACTGAACATTATCATCTAAAATTAAATTGATATTTATCCTACTAATGTATGTATAATATGATACAAATTAATGTACATATGTCATGAACATGCTAAGAATATGGGAAAATGGGAAACACGAGGGATTTAACAAAAAAAGAATCTTGACAGGGTTTCTCAATTTCCCAAATATTCAGATATTAACCTTACTTGATGGCATTTGTCCTACACTGTGTTCTCAGTAAATGCTACTGGCAGATATCTATTTATGATTACTGTCATTAGCATTGAGGAACTTGGGCACGTCACACTTCTCTTTCTGATTCAACACCTATATACATGCAGCAATTATTGCAAAGAGAAATTAGCATTTCTGAAGCCCTCAAAAAGCCACAAAATTACAAAATTATACTATGACGTGTGAAAGGATTTCTCTGGAAGTAAGAATGTGACCCAATATTTTGCCTGGGTAAAGGTATAGAGGACTGGATTACAGCTGTTGAGTTTTTGTTTGTTTATTTGTTTTAGTTTGTTTTTTTTAAAGAAACTATTTATTTATTTTACAGGCACAGTTACAGAGAGAAAGACAGAAAAAGAGGTCTTCCATCTGCTGGTTCACTCCTCAAATGGTTGCAACAGCTGGAGTTGAGCCTATCCAAAGCCAAGAGCCAGGAGTTTCCTCCAGGTCTCTTACAGGGGCTCAAGCACTTAGGCTATCTTCCACTGGTTTCCCAGGCCATAGCAGAGAGCTACATTGGAAGAGGAGTAGTTGGGACACTAACTGGTGCCCATGGGGGATGTCAGTGCCACAGGCAGATGTTTAGCACATTATGCCACAATTCTGGCCCCTAGCTGTTGAGATTTAAGTTGCAGTATAACTCATCCCCTCTAAAACTACTTGCAGAAAAAATAACCCAAATTCCCAGTCTCTATGTCCAGTCTGCTTATTGCTAGGATAATATTTTCCAAAATGTTGTCTACTAATTCCCAAAATAATGTGAGTATAGTGTTTCATGTGAGAAAAGTGGTCAGTAAATTAAAAACTAATATCTGTTTAACTCTTTATCAGTATATTTCTAGATATTATATAGATATAAAATAGTATATAGTGTGTGAGTACAAAAACAAAGAAATAAAACAATTGTTAAATTGTGTAATTAGCAAATGGTTCTATAGACAAAATACATCTATCATAAAGATATGTCTTCATGCACTACAGTATTTACTGTGATTCGACAGAAAACCATTGTGGCTTCACATGGCTCATTGGTTTAAGAAATATAAGAAAAAAATGAGCACACAGGAAAACGCTGAGTTAAAACTACCAAATTGAATGTAATTATTTGGAATCTTTCTATTTAATACAGTTTGTTTTATTCCATTCAGGTTTTTTATTTATATTCCTCTCTTTGGCTACTTTGATGTATTTGAATTCATTTTAATAGCAGATGTACTGACTTTATGTTTATATTTGCTATTGTGACATACTTCGTGGGATGGTTTTCTAAAATGCTTGATGTTTTGATATACTGTAAACATGTTATCAGATAGTATTCCAGCTTTTCATTATGTTCCTTTGTTATGCTCTTGTGCTCTATACTACCACATCTTTGTTTCTCTAAAGAAATTTCATAATTAGACTAAAGCAAGTTCTCGTCCATATTTCCTTTCATTATCTTCTGATCTCTGCCCTTGCTACAAAATCTAGTTGTTCATAATAAAGAGGAGACCAATTCTAGTTGCCACGATAAACAGAGGACCATTATATTCTTCACTATTGATATGCTTTCTCTTCCCCACAGTAGCACCACTCTCTGTTCCCCTGCAGAGCATACAATCAAATTAAAAAGAGGGGCACAGATAGCTTAAATGCTACAGAATATTAAGTAATGGCTTATTTTTTCATGTAATATTGTTCTTTAGGTCACTGAAGAATCTCCCATGGCCTACTAATTCATAACAATATTCTAATGGCTTGCTGACAGATATAGTTACCTTTATACTTGGAGGAAAAAATTGGCCAACGTCAAGGAAAGGAATATTTGCCAAAAAGTTCCATCTCACGCCCATCACAGATAATTTTCACTGTCTGTTGACATTTCTAATTAATGCAAAAGGATGACTGAGGTCACTGAATACTATTGTGATCATGGAGGCACAGAGGAGTTAAAAATCTACATATTTTGAAAGATATCATTCACAGTGTTTTCGAATTGCCCCAGATTGTTTGTGCAAGTAATTCTCAGATTTAATGCACCTTAAAAATGCTGTTGGACTGCAAAATTGTATTAATTTTTTAACTTTTTCAAGCAATGCCAGATGACTCATCTTCAATCTCTTTCCCTTTCCTCTGGAGATAAACTCATCACATATGCCTCCTGGAAAAAATATAACCTTGAATAATGGTTAATGAAATTATTATTGAATATTGGAGGGGTAAGGGAAAAGGAAAACAGGTTGGAAATTTACATATATAATGGACTAATGCAGATTCTCAGGAGTTTGGTATTACTTGAAACATTGAAATCCTGAAATAAAAGCAGACTATTTTGTAAATCTATTTTGATTTATTGAAAATACACTATGTGTCAGGCATGGGCCAAAGCCTACAATATAATGTGCTTCTTAAGTGGGATACACAGCAGATTCATAGAATGGCAGATATCCTAAACAGCACTCTGGCCTCAGAATCAGCCCTTAAGGCATTCGGATATGGCTGAAGAGCCCATGAGAGTATTTTAGGCATGGAAAGCCAAGACACTCTGGAAAAATAAACAAACAAACAAAAACAAAAACCTAAATGAAAGATCTCTGCAAGTGAGATCCCAGTAGAAAGAACAGGGCCATCAAAGAAGGAGGTACCTTTCTCTGAAGGGAGGAGAGAACTTCCACTTTGTCTATGACCTTGTCTGAATAAGATCGAAGTTGGCAAACTCAAAAGGCTTCCATAGCCTTGGCAACTCATGACTAGAGCCTAGGGAGATTGCTGACGCCATAAACAAGAGTGTCAAATTGTTAAGTCAACAATAGGAGTCACTGTGTACTTATTCCTCATGTGGGATCTCTGTCCTTAATGTGTTGTGCAATGTGAATTAATGCTATAACTAGTACTGAAACAGTATTTTACACTTTATGTTCTGTGTGGGTGCAAACTGTTGAAATCTTTACGTAATATATACTAAATTGATCTTCTGTATATAAAGATAATTGAAAATGAATCTTGATGTGAATGGAATGGGAGAGGGAGTGGGAGATGTGAAGGTTGTGGGTGGGAGGGAAGTTATGGAGGGGGAAGCCATTGTAATCCATAAACTGTACTTAGGAAATTTATATTTACTAAATAAAAGTTAAAAAAAATGTGCTTCTTAGAAATACCTTCGCTTCATATGATACACAGCTGAGACACACAGAGTATATTTTCTCATGATCACCCAGCAAATATTTTGGAGTCATTAAAATACTTAATTTTATTTTTTAAAAATTTCAATTTATTCATTTTATTATTTGAAAGGCAGAGGGATAACAGACAGGCAGAGTTCCATCTACTGGTTACTTCCTCAAAAGCCCAAAACCTGGGTGGAACTCAATCCAAGTCCCCCATGTGGTTGGCAGAGAACTCAACTACTTGATTTATAGTCTGTTTCCTCTCAAGGAAGCAGGAAGCTGGAATGAGAGGCAGAGCTGTTACTCAAACCCAGGCACTCTGATACCAGAGGCCAGCATCCAGATCATCATCTTAACTGCTGCATTGATTGCTCACCCAAAAGAGTATTTTAATATGTGGAACCTTGATGCTCATTGCAATGTTGCCATACACAGAATAGAATTTTCTACAATAGCATTATTATTTCAAAACCACATGTTTCTCCATGGGACTGAAGTTCTGTAAACAATGAGTATTTTTTTTTTGTCTTATTTAGAATATAAATTTCCAAGGTACAACTTGTGGATTGCAATGACTTCCCCACCCATACCTCCCCTCCCCCCCCACTACCCCTCCCCCTTACCCCCACCCTCTCCCCCTTCATTCCCATTCAGATTCATTTTCAATTCTCTTTGTATACAGGAGTTCAGTTTAGTATGTGTTAAGAAAAGATTTTAAACCATTTGCCCTCACATAGCATCCTAGAGTGAAGCACACTCTTTGAGTACTAGTTGTAGCCTTAAATCATGTTGTACAGCACATTAGGGACAGAGATCCTACATGACATTTTTTTTTAATTGATTGATTTTTATGTAACTTCCAATTTTTTTTATCATTTCCAATTGTCTTTCCATATGGAAGATCGATTCAGTATATATTAAGCAAAGATTTTGTCAGTTTGCATCCGCGTAGAGACACAAAATGCAGAAATACTGTTTCAGTCCTAGTTATTGCATTACTTCACCTTGGACAACACATTAAGGATAGATCATACATGGGCCGTAAGTACACAGTGACTACTGTTGTTGATTTAACAATTTGACACTCTTGTTTATGGCATCAGCAATCTCCCTAGGCTGTAGTCATGAGTTGCTGAAGCTATGGAAGCCTTTAGTGTTTGCCGACTTGGATCTTGTTCTGACAGGGTCATAGTCAAAGTGGAGGTTCTCTCCTCCCTTCGGAGAAAGGCACCTCCTTCTCTGGTGGCCCTGTTCCTTCCGTTGGGATCTTACTCGCAGAGATCTTTCATTTATGTCTTCTTCTTTTTTTTTTTTTTTTCCAGAGTGTCTTGGCTTTCCATGCCAAAAATACTCTCATGGGTTCTTGAGCCAGATCCTGATGCCTTAGGGCTGATTCTGAGGCCAGAGTGATTTATTAGGATATCTGCTATTCTATGAGTCTGCTGTGTATCCTACTTCCCATGTTGGATTAGTCTCTCCCTTTTTTAGTTCTATCTGTTAGTATTAGCAGTTACTAGTCTTGCTTGTGTGATCCCTTTGACTCCTAGACCTATCAGTGTGATCAATTGTGAACTGAAATTGATCACTTGGGCCAGTGAGATGGCTTGGTACATGCCACCTTGGTGGGATTGTATTGGAATCCCCTGGCACATTTCTAACTCCATCATTTGGGGCACAACTGATTGAGTATTTAGGCCCATCAATAGGTCATTTGTAATTACCAAAATCTATAACCCAAGTCTCATTAGTCTAAATATTGTTTGAAATAAATTCAAGTTCTTTTACAATTTAATTTTTTCTGCAATTTTCATACTATGGAGATCATTGAACTTGAAGCATTTATTTAAAAATTGTGACCTTTCTGTAGTAAATATTTTTCATATTCAGAAAATGTTCTCTTAGACATGAAGGTCCAAATGTACATTGCAAACAATGGAATTAAATTTAGGAGTGAATCAATGTGTCTTTTAAAATGACCATAACTCCTTTATAGATCGGAAAAAAATGACAACAAACAACAAAACAAAACAAAACATTTATTTTGTACTGAATATCCTCTAATTATTTAGCAACATTTATTTGGCAAACATCTGTTGTGAGTAAACTATGCACTAGGATCTGGGTTTAGCATTTGCAGATACAATGATTAATGTGACTTAGTCTCTGCCCTTGAGATGTTTACAATGAGCCTTTCAACATATTTCTTGTAAATGAATTATGTGGTGTTTAATATTGTAGAGTCTTCCTGAAGTTAATACCATGAAGAACTGGCCTGGAATTCATTCAAAAATGTTAATCTTCTTGCATTGCCTGTGAAGATTGTTAAGGAAATGCCACCTGTACAGAAATGCACTGTTTTAGTACATATCACGTATTCATCTTGAGAATTCAGTCCTGAACAGGAATTGTAGTATACCTTTCTAAAAGACTGTCCATTAATTCTAACTTTCTGGAGATGAATTACTGGAGGGAGATTAGAGAGCTATATGGTTAGAGAGCAATATGGAAACTCTTCATATTACTAACGTCACAATTTTTGTTTTGTAAATTTAAAACTGTTATGAAATAAATATGTTAAAAACAAGAATAAGGAAATGTTTGAGGTGAATAGATGTTGTACCAGGAACAATTATGCATTTGTTTCATCCCTAAACTCACATTTCGACACATCAATTTTCTTACCATGAAACCCTATGGACAGTTGATGGTCAGTTCTGTGGCAGGACCCTTGTGCAACACCAGAGGAAACTTTTCATAAAATGTTTGGGAGAAGATGAGACAGTAAGGAATGAAAAATTTAATGAAGCCAACAAATAGAGCTAATGCAGATATCTGTCTACCATTTCATCACTCACTGAAAAGGTGAGCATAATTAAGAAAGACAGAAGACAAAAAGTATCTAAACTAGCATAAATTATGGGTCAGTGGATTCCTGGAGAGACCATTGACATATTGTAGGTCTGCGAATGGCAGGTGCCAGAACCATATCTTGATAGCTGTTAGGGGTGTCACTGCATGGATTTGGCAGAACTGAGGTGGGAGTTGTACTAACCTATTATTCCTGACCAAAGACCCTCTTGACTCAGCATAGCTCTTAGTAGATTCATCCTGGCTATGAGATGAGAATGGACAAGCAGCAGGTATCTGTTTATGGAGTGTGATTTCAAGGGGCCCACATGAATTCAAGGATCATTGGCAGGAATAACAACCAGAAAGTGCAGATATTTGGAGATTTCTAGCACAGGCTACAGAATAAATTCATAGTCTTCAAGTTTTTACCTATGAGTCCATTATTTGTCATCAAATCATTTATTTTGTAGAATTCTATAAATAAAACAAAATATTTCAGGTCTTTATCCAAATGTGGATCCAAATAGGTATGTTGTTTATCAGATCTGAGCAAGCCCACAAGCCATGTTACTTCAAACGTGAAGTGGTAGTAATAATATAATTTCTTTCAACAACTGTGGTTAAATAGCATCATTATTATTTATCATACAACTTTTAAATTGTAAGTACTATGCTTGGTATGAAAGTTGCAAAAAAGAGAAAAATATGTTAAGTCATTTAATGGCTTAAAATCTTGAACAACTTTCTGGACATGGAGCAATAGACTTTGGCTAAAATGAAATGTAATAGCAGCAGAATCATGAAACCTTGGAAGGGCCTCCAAGATCATGTTAATTATTCAAAGACAAAATTATATCTGTGATTTCCTTGACTGAAGTTCAAATTTTTATTTAAGCCCTAAATACAAGGATATTTCAAAGGCAACTTAGAAAATACATAGAGTTTACAGCCAAAATATGTATTACATTCATTTGTTGTCTTGGTCCAAGATCTTGATCCCCTGACTGAATCTCTTCCATAGGTTTTCACTTGTGAAATGGGGATATTAATAAAATATCTTGGGGCTGGAACTGTGGTGAAGCAGATAAAAGCCACCGCCTCTAGTGCCGGCATCCCATATTGGCACCGGCTCATGTCCCAGCTGCTCCACTTCCAATTCATCTCTCTGGTATGGCCTGGGAAAGCAGTATAAGATGGCCCAAGTCCTTGGGCCTGTGCACCTACATGGGAGGCCTGGATAAAGCTCCTGGCTCCTGGATTTGAATCAGCACACCTCTAGCCCTTGTGGCCAACTGGGGAGTCAACCAACAGATGGAAGACTGCTCTCTCCACCTCTTCTCCCTCTTTATTTATTTATAAATAAATAAATTCTTTAAAAATATATATATCTTTGCTATTTAACTCATGGGGTTGTCATGAATATCAAATAAAATAGTAAATGTAAAATTCCTCTGAATTTTTTTAAAATTGCAAATAACAGTGACAGATTTTATTTTATTATGTAAGAAGGAGAGTAGTGTATCGAAGAGGATGTTTATTCACAGTTCCCTTTAAAACAAAACAGGAACTTTTATCCTCGTGACTCCCCCTGTATCCCATTTCTCTGACTGGCAATATCCTCAATATAACTGCCTGTGTATTTGAATCCTTTTCTTCATATTCTATCTGAAATGTCAATTTCCTCATGAATTCTAAATTACCTAGTATAATGAGAGAGAACAAAAATTGACATGAATTTCAATTGTAATCATGACTTAAGTTACTTAATCTTTTGCAGCGTTGGTTTCCATTCTTCTAATGTTTGGGGGTTTATATGTATTATTCCTACAAGGAGTTAAAGAGGCATTAATAAATCACCTGAATGTAAATATGGCATATGATGTGCTCTTTCACTCTGCTTTGCTTTCATCCATATCAATATTTTTCTGTCCTGTGGTTAACTAAAAAACAGATTTAAAGTATCAGTAAGTGTTGCTAATGAGAGATTATATGCATATGCTTTTATGCAGATGCTCCTCCTTGAAGGCAGAAACAGTTTCTGACACATACTACTAATCCTTGATAGTTCTGAGATGCTATGGATTGAAATCAATGTTCTCCACAAATTCAGGGGTTAAAATTCCACAATGGCAAAGAATCAAGAAGCAGGTCCTTTGGGAGATAATGAGCTCATGAGGGTGCAGCTCCCATTATGGAACTGGTGCCCTTATAAGAAATGAGCTAGTCCTTTCTCTTTCCACCCCATACAATGAGAAGATGGTCATCTCTAAGCCATGAAAAGGCCTTTCATCTGAGTCTCACCATCATAGAACCCTGGTCTTTAGCTTTCAACCATCAAAATTGTGAGAAGTTTATCTTCATTGTTTAAGCCATGCAATCTATGGCACTGTTAATAGCAGCAAATATGAGTATAATGTTGAATTACCAGTAAAATATCTCAGAAAGATTAGCAACTCATTCCAGTTGTTGACTTTTGTCATTACTAGGTTTAAGTGTACGGTACCAGTTTTGTTCTCATTGATTTTTTTTGTTTGTTTTGTTTTTATTTGACAGGTAGAGTTACAGACAGTGAGAGAGAGAGACAATGAGAAAGGTCTTCCTTCTGTTGGTTCACTCCCCAAATGGCCGCCACGGCCAGCGCTGCGGTGATCGGAAGCCAGGAGCCAGGTGTTTTTTCTTGGTCTCCCATGCGGATACAGGGGCCCAAGCTCTATGGGCCATCCTCCACTGCCCTCCTGGGCCACAGCAGAGAGTTGAACTGGAAGAGGAGCAACCGGGACTAGAACCTGGCACCCATATGGAATGTCAGCGCTGCAGATAGAAGATTAACCAAGTGAGCCACGGCGCTGGCCCCCAATTTTGTTCTCATTGTAAACTTAGGTTCTTTCAGTATCCAGGAAAACTTTGGCCTAGATGAAATATGAGGGGCCATGTGATGCCCACAGTGGTGAATCCAAAATAATGGGAGGGCCATCACTATCGTAAGGATACCAGTGCTTGACTACTCAGAGGACCTAGAAATATTTGGATGATAGAAGGACAGGGTAATTGAGAGTGCTGAGATCTCTCACCTGAAGGGGACATACTTAGCAGGAATAAACAGAGCAAATTTAGGCTTCTCTCACAGTGACTTTGCAATCGTCAACGTGATGTACTTGTAAATGCTATAATGACATGTTCTTCTGAAGGGCAGCCCAATCAGCTGAGTTTACCTCATCCTTGAGAGGTACTTCACTTGGAACTGTGTATGAGATGAAAACCTTTCTCATCAATGAGTCACTTACTACCCCAATGACTGTTAACTTCTGGCAGGCTGTCTATCTTAAGTATAAGAGCCTACAGGGCAGAGAACAGTTCTTTATGATTCTCTTTGGTTATTTATACCTAGCAAGGACTTTGGCACATTAGGTATAACTTAAGTGCTGAAGATGGAGTATCCAAAGTGAATGCTGATTATAAACCAAGGACCTAAAAAGACTTTGTTTCTCAATATCATAATAGCACTCGTAAAGAGAAATTCTGGAGGAATATATCTTGCAAATAATTTCCAGTGACAAGAAACAGATCAAAGATAGAAGAAACGTCTTTCTGTGCTCTCCAGAGAGATAGCAAAAGTGATTGCACAGCATTTACAGCTGCTGAAAACAGATTAGAAAGTTAAAGGGTTTGGTACCAAACCTGATTTCATTTAGAAAACCCATGCTTTATTAATCTTGTTGTCTGTTATCATTTAAGTTAGGAGGCAGAAATGGAGGGGTGAGGAAGGGAGAGAAATGAAATAGAAGGGGCTTTTAATCTTCTTCTGGAGTCACCATGGAAACCTCAGTCTTTGACAATTAGGTGAGACCTTAGTGCCTATATGCATATGTAGCTCTTTCTATTGCATTTCCTTCCAACATGTTCAACTGAAATATGTAATGTACATATCAACTCACATGATGTTTTCTTAAGATAATAGAGAATTGTGGAACACAAGAACAAATAAATCAAAGTTGATATAACTTTGCCGCTAAGCTAAATACCTTTTTTTTTTTTTTTAAGATTTGTTTATTTCTCTGAAAGAGTTATGGAGAAAGAGGGAGAGACACAGAGAGAGAGAGCACACACTAGAGAGAGAGAGAGAAAGAGCATTAGAGAAGGGAGAGAAAGAGAGAGGAGAGAGGGAGAGGGAGAGAGGGAAAGAGGGAGGGAAAGGGGGAGAGAGGGAGGGAGAGGGAGGGAGAGCGGGGGAACAGGGAGAAAGGGAAAGAGGGTAAGGGGAGAGAGGGAAAGAGGGAGAGAGGGAAAGAGGGAAAGAGGGAGAGAGAGGGAGGGAGAGAGGGAGAGCGGGGGAACAGGGAGAAAGGGAAAGAGGGTAAGGGGAGAGAGGGAAAGAGGGAGAGAGGGAAAGAGGGAAAGAGGGAGAGAGAGGGAGGGAGAGAGGGAGAGAGGGAAAGAGGGAAAGAGGGAGAGAGAGGGAGGGAGAGAGGGAGAGAGGGAGGGAGAGAGGGAGCACCATCATCCATTGGCTGGGTCACTCCCTGGATGGCTTCAATAGCCAGTGCTTGGCCAGGCTGAAGCCAGGAACCAGGAGCTTCATCTATATCTCCCGAGTAGGTGGCAGGGGCCCAAATACTTGCACCATATTTTGCTGATCATCCCAGGCCATTAGCAGGGAGCTGGATCAGAAGTGGAACAGCTGGGACACAAACCGGCACCCATAAGGGATGCCAGCATCACAGGCAGTAGCTTTACTCACTATGCCAAAATACTAGCCTCTAAGATAAATATCTTATCAATCTTGCATGCATCAACTTTATTGATTGCATAATAGCAGACATGATTTTACTTAAAATCAATAAGAAAAAAAAAGAAAAATCCTTCCTCTGGGCCACGTGGCCAATTGACTATAAATGTTTCTCCAAAGGGTTCAGTCTATAAATGGAAACAGACAGCATAACAAAACACAGATCTATGGTTGGTCAAGTGATGCTCCAGCCCTGAAGCAGGGTATCCAAAAAATGACACAGCAGAATTTTCTAAAGCATACCAGCCTGGATTCCTCTAATTCCATTAGTTTGTCTAGGGTGAGTTAGTGTTGCATAATTCAAATACAGTCTCTCAGGGATTTTAATTTGTACAATAATTTTTAAAAGGTGCCCATAATATTACATTTCTGCTGTGTATTATAGGCAAGCATTTAATCTTTTTATTAGTGAGCTCATCTTCAGATAACTTGAAATTGCCACTACAGAAAGCTCTGATTCATTTAAGGCAAGGTCCTCCTTTGCCTATAGCTGAACTTTAGTGCATCAGCTCATTCTCTAGCTTATTTGTTTTTCACTGAATTTTAACGAGGAGACAAAAACTGCTTTATGACAAAAGCTTTAATTTACAAAACTCTCCTTCCTGATGGTTTCTGAAGGTTTCAAGCTTAATTTGTCTCCAGGGTATGATAAAGTAAATGCAGATAACTTGATTTTGCTAACAGGAAAGCTGGATCAGAGTGTGGGAGTATACTTTGCTCCTAATAACATATGTAGATGGGCATGAAATAAATGTGATATCTATGAAAGCAAATGTGGGGAGGATGTGTTCAATAAGTGAATATTCACTGAATACCTTCTAAATATTGATGGAACTCCAAAAATAAAAATGGTGCTTCCAGCTAGTGCTATCTCAGAATTTCACATTGATGGGGTGAGTCTTTGGTGTATCAGTTAAGACACTATACTGCATATTAGAGTATATGGGTTCGAATCCCAGCTCAGCTCCCAATTCCAGTTTCCTACTGTTGAACATCTGTGTGCAGCAGATAATGATTCTAGAAGTGCGACTACTGATACTCATGTGGAAGACCTGGACTGAGTCTGATTTCAGAAGCCTGGCCCTGCCCTGATTGTTATGGGAGATTCTCTCCCTCTCTCTCTCTCCCTCTCTCTCTCTCTTTATCTCTGAATTTCTTTCTTTTTTTTTTTTTTGACAGGCAGAGTGGACAGTGAGAGAGAAAGAGACAGAGAGAAAGGTCTTCCTTTGCCGTTGGTTCACCCTCCAATGGCTGCCACAGTCGGCGCGCTGCGGCCGGCGCACCGCGCTCGTCCGATGGCAGGAGCCAGGAGCCAGGTGCTTTTCCTGGTCTCCCCATGGGGTGCAGGACCCAAGCACCTGGGCCATCCTCCACTGCACTCCCGGGCCACAGCAGAGAGCTGGCCTGGAAGAGGGGCAACCGGGACAGAATCCGGCGCCCCGACCGGGACTAGAACCCGGTGTGCCGGCGCCGCAAGGCGGAGGATTAGCCTGTTGAGCCACGGCGCCGGCCATCTCTGAATTTCAAATAAATGAAATAACAAATTTTTAAAGTTCACATTGATTTGGAGTTAAGAAGTCCATGGAGATGGGTGGTGGTGGGGAATGTCACTGTGTTCCTAAATCTGTTTATATGAAATACATGAAACTTGTATAACTTAAATAAAATTTTAAAAATAGTTTACCATTAAAAAAGAGGTCCAGTGTAGTAAAAACAATAGAAAAGTAATTGCTTAGTAATAATGTTCAAAATAAATTTTTGAGATATTATTTTAGAAAGGGATGAGAATGACAAAACTTAAATTGTTTATGATATTTTGCCAGAGACTATTTTGAATTGCTATAACCAAAGAATTTAAGGAATGATGCTACTATTCCTCATAACACTTCCTAACACAGTATGGGAAAACACCCAAAAATCTTGAATAGACTTCTGTTAGTTCATTGGGAAACAGACAAGTACAAGTCAAACATTATTTTTGGTTTAAATAATGCAAACCCTTTCACAATTCTGTATTCTCTACTTGTTTTCTTTATCCATGGTTTGACAAAAATATTCTTATTTTTAATTTAGTTGCATTGTTTCTAAGGACAACGATTAATGAAATGAATTTTATTTCTATGGTGAACAGATTCAAAGTAAAGTAATAAGCTCCTATTTTATGTTAAGTACTAATTTAGACATGGTGCTAGATCCAGATGTGGTATGACACATTACAAATGTAATATAGCACTTTCTCTAAATGCTATATGAGAAAAATGGAGGGCCTTCACTTCTTTACAGTAAATCATGCATTCATTGAATGTATTAGATAACAACTGGGAGCAAGACATCATTCTAATTTAAATATCTGTACAGTACAGATTACAGTAAAGTTTGAACAAAGGCATAGAATGGTTCCTGAATCCATTTTTGAGGGAATGTATCAGTGCACTTCAAAACGAATTTAAAAAATAAATTTAAAAATGTTTTGTTTCAGTTCCTTTTTTAAGATTTATTTATTTTATTTGAAATAAAATATGTATAAGATTTATTTTTTATCTGAAAGGCACAGTTAGAGAGAGAGAGGGAGGAGGGAGAGAGAAAAAGAGAAAGAGAAAGAGAAAGAGAGAGAGAGGGAGAGAGAGAGGGAGAGAGAGAGAGAGAGAGAATATCTTCCATTCACTGATTCACTCCCCAAATGGCCATAATGACCAAGTTGAGCTGATTTAATCTGAAGCAGGGAGCCAGGAGCTTCTTCTGGGTCTCCCATGTAGGTAGCAGGGGCCCAAATACTTTGGCCATCTTCCACTGCTTTCTCAGATGCATTAGCAGAGAGCTGGATCAGAAGTGCAGCAAGTGGGACTTGAGCCAGTGCCCATAGGGGATGCCAGCCCTACAGGTGGTGGCTTTACCAGCTAAGCCATAGTGTTGGCCCCTTCAGTTCTATTTTAAAAGTTCATACAAATGAGGGGGGAGGTCTTCAAAAAGTTTATACAAATGTACATTTGAATAAATAGGTATGGGTTGGAAATTTTGGGGATGTGTAGGCATTTGGTAAAGTGGTTAAGATGCCACTCTAGATGCCCAAATCTCATGTTGGATTACCTGGGTTACAGCCCTGGCTCCACGCCTGATTCACCTTTCTTGCAAATGTGCACCCTGTGAATAAGCAGGAGAAGGCTCAAGGTTCTTGGGTCCCTGTCACCCACGTAGGAGACCCCCAGATTGATTTTCTGGCTCCTGGCTTTGATTTTCTGATATTTCTCAAATATATTTAATACAGTTAATTAATAAACTGTATTATAAACTCAAAAATGATTTGAGTCCTCCAAAGGATAACAATAAAGAGAATCCAGTATTTTTTAAATTTTTTATTTGGGTGTAGAATTATTGGGAAATATCTTTTGAAATCCTAGGATGAGAAATGTAAAAAAAATTGAGAAACACTTATTAACTTGTGATGTTTAAGTCATTTCTCATACTTTTATTGATTTATTGGAATTTAAAGAAGTCATCACAAGAAGTCACTTGGAATATAGTTGTGAATTATTTTATTAAAAAGAAATACACTTTAATTTACCAGTAATAGATCTGTCAGGACTATCACAAGTGTTTTATATGATGTTATCCTTTTCTAGCTTTTATGTTTTAGAGCTGGTAACAATTGTATTCTGTTCTCTGTACAAAAACCTGCAAAGTATACAGCTATGAAATTCATTTCTTTCTCATATATCAGGTTCCATGTTAAACTGATGTTCTTTACATTCCTGATACTTAAAAAGAATGAGTCTCTCTATCAAATCTGTCAACTTCAAAAGATGTATTTTTTCTGAATATATTTTCCATCTTCATATTGTCAAACTTTTGCTGACTAAACATGGTAAGAAACCTTGATTTCTTACCAAGAATTTTTCTGTTGTTTCTTTTGCATTTCTGCTTCTGGTGTTTCAGGTCAGTTGTATAGCTTCTTTGAATGTTTTATCTTCCTCACTGGAATGTGTTATGTTGAAGTTACTTTTTGTTAATGTTGTTGTTTTTCCTTAAAATTATACTTCAAAGTTTTAAACTCATTAATAATGGTTGTAGTGTTAAAATAGAAGATATTCCATACTAGAATGAATTGAACATTTTCTCAAAATAATATCATTAAACATTCTTTTTTTTTAAAATAGTCCCTAGGTAAATAAACAGTCCCTAGGTAAATAAAGGTCTACCCACAAATCTCTCAAACTCCCTTCCACTTAATTTATCCAAGCTAAGCAAAGAAATTCTAGTTTATGAAGTTGCAAAACTGAGCTCTCCTCTTGCCCTTTCCGTCAAAACTCTGTCCTAAGCACTCTTGCCAAATCAAATTTTCTAATATCTTTTTATGTTTCTGAAACTCCATCCCTGGGATCAATTTTAGTCAAACACTGTCTTCCTTTAGGTTGCTGTAGGATTAAAAAATATATAACAAATATTTGGAAAACAAGCCCTTATACTAGTAACAGTGTCTTCCATTTTCCCGAGTCTCCTTGAAAAATCCTTCCAATGTCTGTACACTCAACTCAATGACTTTTTCTTTTGGGATTTCCTGAATTCCTATTTGCATGTTATTTCTCTTTTTTAGTAACCATTTCTGCCATTTCCCATTCCCAGAAATTTTATTTCTAATTATTACCCATCAAATCAACTTATAAATCTTCCCAAGACAGTACTCTTATGACAGAACTCTATTACAGTTTGTGTGTGTGTGTGTGTGTGTGTGTGTGTGTGTGTGTTTATACTCTGAAAATCTTTCAGGGACAGATCCGCTTGAGTGCAGAGTACACATACTTTTGTTGAGGGTATTTGACACCCACCAATGCCCCCTCATATTATTTTGCTGTATCAATTTTATAACTGTTAATCTTTTATTTCCCAAATCCTCACATTTTTCAGGGAAGTAGATGTTGCATTTCTCATCCTCCATATCACAGGTGGTAAATACTTTGATCACCTTCTGTTTGACAGTGTCCATATTGTCATAACTTTCTTGATGCACTTCTTCAGTTTGAGACATTGATACCTAGAGTGCTTGTTTGTATTGTATAGAACACTAACTTCTATTTAATGGCTAATTATTTTTCTTTGTTATTATAAGTTGGCATCACCACTTTCTGTGTATCTTATTCTTCCTCTCCAAATTGTTCAACTCCCTCTTTTGTTGTATGAAACTAAATGTTTTTCCACTTTAATTGTCAGGCGATATTTCTAAGTGTTCTCTCTCTTTGTTGTGACTTCACAGTCAACAGTGGTGTCACAGAGACAGTTTCCAATCTGTTATCATCTGTGAATATCATTAATGTGGCATTATTTACACCCTCTTTTAGCTCACTAATAAAGATTCTAGGTATATTGAGCCATGCATCAATTGTCTAGAGAAAACGTAGTTCTAGTTGATGTTATTTAATCGTTCATTTCTGGTCCTTGAGATATATTGTAGCCTATTTAGAAGCTTGTGTCTGAACCTGAGAACCATAGGTCCTTGAGACTGATATAATTATATCAGCCATTCTACATGATGTTTTTAATTCCATACATGAAATTGCCATATCCTTTCAACAGGATTTTTCTCTTATAATCTAAAATCAAATGATCATTATTATTGAGACTACATTAGCCAAATATCAGGAGTTATTTGCCTTATTGCATTAGGTTTGTTTGCACAGAATGTGAATTTCATTAGCAAGGCAAACACACAGCCAAAATCTCATTGTTTGTGCTCCTACCCACAAAAGGTCAGTGGTATATGAACAAGCCACTGCATTTTTACATCTATGTCTTCAATATTTCATTTTACCTTCATTTTTACTTAATCCAACTCTCTTTTCTTTGCACTTGTTAAATTTTTTTTCTTAGAACTAATATCTCATTTTCATGTTTTCTCCAAAAAATTATTGCATCTCCTGGTATTCCGAAGTACCTTATGTCACTTTTCCTGTCATAGTGTACCTCTTTTTTATTTACATATCTCTTATTGCTCTGCACTGTGAACATCTGGAGAGTAGAAATCTTGTCATATTTGTCTTTATTCCTTAGTGTTTAGCATAAAGTAAGCACTCAGTAAATGTTTGCTAAGTAAATGAGTAAATTAAAGGCCTGTGAATAGGGACATTTGATAGAGACCTTAATTTGAATGAATCAACTTTTTATAAGCAATTTACATAAGATAGCCCTCGCCAAACCTTGTCATTTTTATTAGCACTCTTTAAGGAAATGTCAAGTTACTGTTGTTTCTAAGTACAGTTCCACTGCTTTTAATTGTTTATAAAAGAGTAAATATACAATTACTTGCTGTTACTATTTTAATCACAGTTTCTTAGATAACCACGACTTTCTTATTTTAGGAATAAAAAACAAATGTCAATAAAGTGAGTCTAAAGGGGTATATATTTTTAAATTTTCATAATATATAATGATTTAAGAAAATGTTAGACTTATCTCCACCACAGTATAGATTAATTCAAAGTGGATCTATAGCTAGTGTCCTAAATTTAGCTGATGACTTAGCTATTTTCACACTTATGCTTTTCATATAAATCAAATTATGATTAGTAAATAGTATTTGTAACATAAACATATATATATTTAAAAATAATAAACTGTATTGGCAACTTACACACCAAAAACAAAAGGATGATTTCAACCACAGTGAGAATGTTTCTACAGTACTAAATATTGAGAGCTTATAAACAGTGTTCTTAGTCCCACATCAACTGCAGAGCACAGAAGGAAAGAAAAACACAGGAAGAGTTTTATTTAACTTTTGGAATTAAAAAATACTTATTCATTCATCTGAAAAGCAGAGTTACAGAAAGAGAGAGAGAAAGCAGAGAATCGACAGAGTGAGAAAGAGAGAGATATCTCCCATCCATCCATTCACACCCCAAATGGCCATAATGGCCAGGGTTGGGCCAGACTGAGCCAGTAGCCAGGAGATCCATCAGCATCTCCCATGTGGATGCAGGGGTCCAAGTACTTGCGCCATCCTCCACCACCCTCCCAGGCAAATTAGCAGGAGGAAAGATTAGAAATGAAGTTAAGAAGGTATTTTCATACACAGGTAAAAATAATGACCTTTCTTGAGATAACCAGAAGTCATTGAGGTTTTTCTAATGCTATGCATTATATATACACTTTGCTTACTGTAATTTACAAATTGGTATTTTTATATATACCAAGTGCTTTCAATACAAAATTAATACAATTCCTCTAAATCATCATCATGAAGTTGCCCTGAGGTAAAAAATTAAATATCCTTGGATTCAGTCTTTTATATCAAGGCTCATGGAAAATTTCAATATTTATCATCTAAGCCAATTTTACTCAAGATTTGGACTAGTGGTAACAGCAAGTTGAGGATTGTATGGAAACAGCCACATTCATTCCATTTTATACTTACATTATATGTTCTAAACAACAATTAGATATCTGAAATTAAAAACCTAACTTAAAACTGAGCACTCTAAGCTATGAAAAATCCATCTTCCAAGTCAAGCCTTCCAGCTCCCCTTTCCAACCGGATGATACTCTTGGAGGCAGGACACCTCTGACACTCTCAAAAGACATAATGTATATCCCTTCCTATAGTGCTGAGTTTCATTTTCTCTCCAGCTGCCTTGTTTCTTTCCTTGTTATTTCAAATAATAAAATCTTACATGGAATTTGTTTTAAGCAAGAATGGTAAGAATCAGGAATAATTAGACACATAGACACTGGCATGATGTCATAAAAGAGGAAGTTCTTTTCACAGAGCGCTAGAAATAGGAAGTACAACACTTCATGTAGGGCCAACAGAGAGCCATCATGGGCCATCATGGGCAATCACAAGGCAGACGAGACAAAGGTAAGCAGCCTTAGAATTTCTAGTTGAAATAATTACAGTGGCTTTTTGGCCTATGATTGTGCCTACTTGTCTGATATCTATCTGTGGGGCAACTGGGGCACTGAGGGAGTGATCCAGAACGTAGGAGCCCAGGGGGTCTAATAAAGGAAGTGACTGAGGATATGGGTTCTGGACTGATGGGTTTGCATGCAAATGGTACAGTTCTTTTTCCATTGCTATGAACAAGCACATACAAATAGGAGCAATCTCTGTCAGAAATACTCTAAGAATTCAGAGCATTAAATACAGGATGTATATAATATGGTTCTGATGTCTTTCCTTGCCCAGCATGAATCAAGCCAGTCACATTCTGTACTTGCACCATTTAAAAATATATTTCCCTCAAATGAATCTTCATCTATTCTTGTGAAGCAGTCCAAACCAGTTTTGCTATATACAATTAAAAAATGGGTTTTATTTATTCTTATTTTAGTAAACATCCATCACATCTAAAGGTTGTACACCTGCTCACTACCGTCTCACTTTGAGGCTACAGTGACAGTAAGTTCATATATCCATAGATACGCTTATTACACAAGCGCATAAACAACTAAAGGCCAGTAGGCAGAGTCATGTGATCTTCTTTGCTATTTTAATGAAGCTACAGCTGTCCTTTCAGTGCTCCAATAATACCTCATGTAAAAAATTCACCAAAGGGAAATTACCAATGTCCTAAAAGACAGTTTTATCAACAAATAGTGGATTTCAGAAATAAAGAGTCACTTAGGTTAACAGCCAACTGCAGAACTGTTTCTGAATCAACCTCAAGTGCCATTCTGAAAGGCAAAAGATATTAAAAATCCCTGGCTCCTAATGACCTGTTTATTAAGGGTAATTGAACTGTTTTTACAATATTAGTTCTAGCTATACCTCATAGCTTGAATACCAATATCTCATTAAGAGAAAAAAAATCTCACATCAACTGTGCTAATTAACAAACCATGAATTGTTGATCTCCAAAAAATCTAGTCCCACAGCCAAAGGATTGTGGAGTCAATGCCTCTGGATTAGGAAAGCAGCCAGCTACCCTTGAGGCATATACACACAGTTAGGGGCATTGGCCTCTCTGAGATTATAGATTGGAATTAATAAATAAACTTATGTACATGTGTGCTATACTGGGCTGCTATATTTTATAGAAATTATAGACTACATAGTAACTTTCCAAAAGGAATTCTAGTACCAGGGGTTGATTGTTTTACCATCCTGATTTATTCTTCCATAGGAAAAATTTGGAAGACCTATGGGTCAGCCTTAAATAAAAAGAGGACAGGGATTTCACTGGATCCAGCAGTAACAGGTAGAAGAACCTTTGTGGAATAAAAGGAAATGAAATGTATGTGTAAAAAAAGATTTGCAGATTATCAAGAGTGGAAAAAGTACAAAATGGAATAAGAACTGGGATCCAGAGCAATAGAGAAGATTAAATCTGAGTTCAGAGAAATGCATTTATATCTATATTTATAATTTTCTTTGGTAGCATTTCGTGAGTGAACTGAAAGCATGGTTCATATATACCATGCTTCTTTTTTATTGTTCATGGATTTTTTCTGAGTGATAATTTCCTTATGTATCAAATGAGCATCATAACCCATTTTTCAGAGGGTTATTAGGGGGATAAGACAATACTAGGGTGGGATCTGGGAAACTGTCATTTTAATATGCGCCCCAGGTTATTTTGGGCTACATTAAAATTTGAGAAGCATGAAACCAAAGGGAGAAAGAATGCATCTTTATTTGTATATCAGGCTAAAGAAGTCTAATAAGTTATTCATCAACAAAAGCTCCACCTATTGCAGTCCAGGACTTTGTCTCTAGAAAGCATCATAATCTTATAGAATTACTAGGAAAGCATACTAGAAAAAGTGCCATTGTATCCAGGGACAAGTTTCCTGGGAACATGTATCTGTGTTCATATTCTACTAGGCTTCCTATGATATATTCTAATAAAGTAATGAAAGGCAGATTTGGGTAGTCCCTGTTACCTTTATCCCTTTCTTAGCAGACTTTTCCTCCAACAATTCCAGAATGCTATTTGCCCATTAATTTATACTGAAATTTCTATTATTTTCTCATAAGGGAACAAAAGAATTCGACTAGGTAGACTTTGATATTTTTCAGTGCTGTATTATGTTTAATGACTAATTTGACACTCCATTGGCATATTGCTATTCTCATTCATAAATACTGAGCAGTCACAGAGTAAAACAAATTCCAATGTAAATTAGAGAAAAAAATAAAAGAGGAGCCGGCATCGTGGCACAGTTGGTTAAGCATGTATTAGAGTGCCAGTTCAAGTCCTGGCTGCTCTGCCTAGGGAGGCAGTAAAAGATGGTAGCAGTACAAAGACCCCTGCCAGCATGTGACAGAGTGACTATCTTCTTAAATAACCAATGCTTCCCCAACTACTCAATTATTTTTTTTTAAAGCCACAGAGTAGTTGCAAAATATAGTAATGATAGTTTGTTCATAACTACAGTGCTCTTTCTGTCCAAGCAGCTGTCAAAGCCTATTTGCCTGAGGGAAATTCCACTTTAGTCTCCCTTAGTGACACAGCCTTAGCTTTCTGGGCATTTAAAGAGAAGTGGATTTGGGAAGTGCCAAGCTTCAACTTCCAGCCATACCATTAATATCTTTTTGATGAGCCAGCCTTAAGTCCAAGCAACATCAACTGCAGGCTAGAAGAATGCCCCAAATAGTTTACTTCTATACTTTCCCCTGCCTTGCCTGTCTTGTCTGTGGAACTTGTCTGTCTCTCTTTCTGCCACACCCATTTGCACACAGTTGAACAGTTCAATGTCGCAGGGAGCTCACTGCTGGAAGACTCCTGTGACAGGGTGAGTGCTTGTAGGCCAAGGACGACTGCACTAGACATCTTGCTGGCCTCAAGACAATGTCCATTCTCCTACTGGGAATAGACCTGCAGAGACCAAGTCCTCCTTTGCCTTGCTTGCTCTGTGGCCTGCCCCAAGTCCATTTGTTACTCTCTCCTTCTTCTCAATGTCAGGGAATGAGGGGAGGAGTGTTGCGTCTGTTTGGCAACTGAGGCCCAACACCCAATCTCAGTCAGCCCTATTAAAGCAATAAAGTTTACTAGTAATTATAGTTCACAAGAATCTCAATCTTTTAATTTCAAAATCTGTGATTTTTAAACCCATATTAGAGACTGTAGTTTTTCTTTTTATTTGTGATAATGCTTGTACTTAAGCTTTTATAGTTCTTGCTTTTTATAACTGACCAGAGAAACAACAATTTTATGTGTCATTGGGGAGGGTCTCTTGTGTTCTCTGCTGTCAAAATCTGATTGCTTATAAAGAGTTGATGCTTAAAGAATTAAGATTGCCTTTTGATATTTATTTATTGAGGAATATTTGAGTGATTACTTATACTTCTGTTAAATCTGATCTACAGTTCTGGCTACAAAGATCTGGGACTCTATTTTGACTAACTATTTTAGAGCTTTGACAGTTTGACAGACTTTTTTTTAGGTTAAACATTCTAAAGTAAGTCTTTTGACTGTGATTTCCAGTCAGATCCCCGGAGATCTCAAAGAATGTGACTCTCTCTCTGGAGATACAATAGCTATTTAAACCGATTTGGATTGTAGGTTATGAAATGATTTCAAACAGTATTCTTTATGAAAAAAATAGAAAATGTAGAGGCTTTTCCAAAATCTTTAATACTGTCCCTGCCCACAATGCTGCCATTGTACCTGGCTCAACCGTTGCTATTAGTTCCAAAGTGGATCCTTCCCTCATGACCTCACTTGGCATTGCCAGGTTTGGATATGAACCAAAAATGGTGGGCCAGCCAGATGCGGAAAGACTCCTGGGGAGGACACCTAGAGGTGATCAAATTCAGTTTTTGCAATAAAGACTGTTAATTCTGTTAAACTCAGAAAAAGAACTTCTTTTTCTTCCCTGAAAAAGAGATCAAACAGGGATACCTACTCTTTCTCTTTGGGAATGAAGTAGGAACAATGGACTCATTGCCCCGAATTCTCCTCTATTCTCTTTCCTATGAGAGTTCAATCTTCTATTCTCTATGAATCTCCACTAGGAAGTATCTTGAAAAATTGGTCATAATTTGGCCGGCACTGCAGCTCACTAGGCTAATCCTTGCCTGTGGCGCTGGCACCCTGGGTTCTAGTCCTGGTTGGGGCACCAGATTCTGTCCCGGTTGCTCCTCTTCCAGTCCAGCTCTCTGCTGTGGCCCAGGAAGGCAGTAGAGGATGGCCCAGGTCCTTGGTACCTGCACCCGCATGGGAGTCCAGGAGGAAGCACCTGGCTCCTCGCTTCCGATAGGCATAGCACACCGGCCGTAGTGGCTATTTGGAAAGTAAACCAACAAGGAAGACCTTTCTCTCTGTCTCTCTCTCTCTCACTGTCTAGCTCTCCTTGTCAAAAAAAAAAAAAATGGTCATAATTTGATCCCTTGACTTAAGGAAGGAATGGCTAATCTTTTTTTCTGTAAAACTGAATAGGCTACAGTATAAATTAGAGAACCAAGAATCACAGCCAGAAAGTGGGAATTTAAATTATAATACCATATTATAGCTACATATATTCTGTCATGGATACAGTAAATAGATGGAAGTCCTTTATATACTGGATTTTATAGCAATGAGAAAATCATTAACTATGAGACTTGTAAGCTAGACTCAGCCATCCTAGGCTTACTTAACCAACTACTGACAACATACTTGAAAGCACAGCCAGAAGACCTGCCATTACAAGAAAATTCCCCACAAGAACTAAAAATCCCCAGGACAGGAAGGACCCCAGGGATCTGATATTAACATGACCCTTCCATACTACCCCTTCCTGATATGTGTCCTGCCACGCCACTCCACCCTTACTCAGGGACCTAGTATATGGCCTGAAGCATAGAAACCATTGGAACGTACCCCCTTCAGGAGACAGCAGCACCAAATGCGGCTGTCAAATACAAATTCCATTTTCAATTGAGGATTAAACCAAATTAAAGAAAAGATGGCAAGTTTTACTGATGCCCTTAAAAAATTTAGACAGGTGGTATAAGGTGATCTCCATGCTTGAGGTTACCTAGTAGGACTCCTCGTGGGAGTGATCTTAACCCACAGAGAAAGACAAACAGTGGTAGGACATGCCCATGACTACACAAACACTGCATAGACAAAATAAAAACTATCCAGTTTAAAATATTATTCTATTTAGGATAGAATAATATAAATAGCACTCTGGCCTCAGAATCAGCCCTTAAAGCATTCAGATCTGGCTCAAGAGCCCATGAGAGTATTTTAGGCATGGAAAGCCAAGACACTCTGGAAAAAAAAGAAGACCTAAATGAAAGATCTCTGCGAGTGAGATCCCAGTGGAAAGAATGGGGCCATCAAAGAAGGAGATACCTTTCTCTGAAGGGAGGAGAGAACCTCCACTTTGACTATGACCCTGTCGGAATAAGACTGAAGTCAGTGAACCCTAAAGGCTTCCATAGCCTTGGCAACTCATGACTAGAGCCTAGGGAGATTACTGACGCCATAAACAAGAGTGTCAAATTGTTAAGTCAACTTCAGGAGTCACTGTATACTTACGTCTCATGTGGGATCTGTCCTTAATGTGTTGTTCAATGTGAAGTAATGCTATTACTAGTACTGAAACAGTATTTTACACTTTGTGTTTCTGTGTTGGTGCAAACTGATGAAATCTTTACTTAGTATATACTGAATTGATCTTCTGTATATAAAGATAATTAAAAATAAAAAAATCTTGGTGTTAAATTGGAAATTGCATAGAAAATTAATCAATTAAAAATACATCATGTAGGATCTTCTGTATATAAAGATAATTAAAAATAAAAAAATCTTGGTGTTAAATTGGAAATTGCATAGAAAATTAATCAATTAAAAATATATCATGTAGGATCTCTGTCCTTAATGTGCTGTACATTGTGAATTAATACTATAACTAGTACTCCAACAGTATTTTTCACTTTGTGTTGCTATGTGAGGGCAAACTGTTGAAATCTTTACGTAATATATACTAAACTGATCTTCTGTGTATAAAGAGAATTGAAAATGAATCTTGATGTGAATGAAAGGGGAGAGGGAGTGGGAAAGGGGGGGAAGGTTGCGGGTGAGAGGGAAGTTATGTGGGGGGTGGAAGCCATTGTAATCCATAAGCTGTATTTTGGAAATTTATATTCTTTAAATAAAAGCTTTATATATATATATATATATATATATATATATATATATAAAATATTATTCTACCAAGAGTTGGTCCTAATTATAATGATAATATTCTAGCTGGATTATGTTTCAGGAATCATATGATGAATTATATTCTGGCAGGATTGCTAGCCAGCAAAATGTGGCCAATAAATTTAAACAAAATAAGAACCATAGAACAGGAATCCCAGGGAAAATCCAAATGCTTTTGTAAAGAGGTTTAAAGAGGGCCTTACAAAATATGCCAATACACCCCTGACTACCCCATAGAGGACATAATAATAATGCATGTATGTATAGCTCAATATGCTCTTGGTATTAAAAGATAACTTCAAAAATTGGAGCTGTAATAGAGTACCTTCATAACTGACATCCTAAATGCTGCCTCCATGGGCCATTATAACTGACCAAGAGGAAAAGGAAAGGACTAGGCAGAAGGAGCAACAGAAAGATAGGCATCAGACCCCATAGTTAGCTGGATTCCACAGTGACCTGCCATCAGGAATGCCTGATAACACCAATACACACTTAAATAGCAACTATATTTGATGCTTGAAGCCAGGGCATTGAGCAAATAACTGTCCCAACAAAAGTCAGTCCCCGAAAAGCTCTGTCTGCTCTGTTGAAAACACGGCCACTGAAAACCAGGCAATTCCCAGGGATTGAAGACTTCCGAGTAAGAACTACAGGCCCTGTTGGCCCTAAGTTGAAGAAGCCCTTTGCTCCTATTGACTCTGAAATCTACTATCACTGTTGAGAGGATGAAGGCTAGGGTAACCCTAACACTGCAGGTAGGACTATAAGCTTTCCCTTAGATAAAGGAGTCATCTATTTTATCTAGTCTCCTATTTGGGACAGTTCTCTCCCTAGTCCAGCCAAGTAACTGGAGTCAACAGGGTGCCTTCAACTGAGAGGATTATATACATCTTGTATTATCTCTGTGGCTAGACCATATTTTTCAACCAGTTTATGTTAATGACTTCATGTCCCACATCCCTGATGGAAGACACATTGTAGGTAAATTAGCAACCAGGTAACTTTCCTCTCACATGAGGACAGTCATTGTCATATTATACCAGACTTTCTAGTACTCCACATGAAAAAATAAATATAAAGGTCAACCCACAGGTCTGGGCCTCAGATGTACCTGCTTTTGCCTTTAAAGCTCATCAGACTATTTTTAAGCTTAAAGCACCAATTGTTTTCCCAGTTAAAACAATACCCTAAAAAGAAGCAATACAAGGCCTTTAGTTCACAGTTTTTTCCTACATGTGGTATTGATGCCCTGTAATTTCTCTTTTAATACAACCATTCCACCAATAAAAAAGAAAGATGAGCAGTACAGATTTGTTTACAATTTGTGGGCCATTAATGAAGCAGTGACAGCCATCTACCCCATCATGCCTAACTCCTGGACAATCAGGTGAAATACCATTAGGTACCCAAAAGTACGATGTAGACCTTAAGGATGCATTCTTTTTCATCCTTATTGACTATTTGTGTTTGAGTAAGTTAGCAAACGGCATAAACAATAGATAAACTGGACAGGGCTACCACAAGAATTCAGACAGCCCTCACCTATTTGGGAAGACTTTTGTAGAAGCCCTGAAGTATCTAGGTCTTGAGGGGGTTGGAAATATAACCCAGTATGTAGATTATTTGCTTGCCTGTTCCCCCAGGAGAGTCTAATATCCGGCACTTAACTTCCTGGCAGAGTAGTTACTGAGTGTTCAAAGTAAAAGCACAACTGGTATGCCAATAGGTAGACTATTGAGGGCTCATCCTGATCCTTGGGAAATGGAGACTGTCCCCAGAGAATATATAGACCATACATCAAATTTCTTTCTTTCTTTTTTTTTTTTGACAGGCAGAGTGGACAGTGAGAGTGTGAGAGAGAGAGAGACAGAGAGAAAGGCCTTCCTTTTCCGTTGGTTAACCCTGCAATGGCTGCTGCGGCCAGCATGCTGCAGCCGGCGCACCGCGCTGATCCGAAGCCAGGAGCCAAGTGCCTCTCCTGGTCTCCCATGGGATGCAGGGCCCAAGGACTTGGGCCATCTTCCACTACACTCCTGGCCCACAGCAGAGAGCTGGACTGGAAGAGGAGCAACTGGGACAGAATCCGGTGTGCCCGCACCGCAGGCGGAGGATTAGCCTAGTGAGCAGCGGCACTGGCCATACATCAAATTTCTATTCCGGCAACCTTAATACATCTATGGACATGTCTTGGACTATTAAGATAGCCTGATTGCAGGCTATCAATCCCTAGGTATGGGGAAACAGCATGGTCTCTATACCAGCTACTCAGGAGTAAGCCAGAACAAGCTCTCCTTCTGTGGGAAAGAGAGAAAAACATAGTCTTAACCCAGTTAAAAGTTGTTCTGTGCTAGGATTATTAAACCCAGTTAAATCTTTTCAGTATATGTCACCAAGAAGCAAGAGCTAGCATTAGGAGTTTTAATTAAGGACTTAAGACCTGTTGAGCAGCCTTTTGGATACTTTTCCAAAGCTCTGGGCATGGTTGCTCAGGGATGCCTACTAGTTGTGGACAACAGTGGCTGCTACCTTACTAACAGGCAAGGCCTCCAAGATTACACTAGAACAAGAAAATGTCCTCTATATTTTACACCAAATAAATTCTCTACTAAAATAAAAGGGTTATAATTGGCTGATGGACAGCACAACACTAAAATACTAGTTCCTCCTCCTCTTAGAACATCATCAAATAAAAATAACATACTATTCTACCTTAAACCAAGCTACCCTAATGCCAATCCCAGGAAATAATAGTCCCCTTTATTATTATACTGAAGCTATTAATCTGGATTATGCTAGCAGAAGGGACCTAAAAGACCAATCCTGACCAATGAAAATGAGATATAGTTAGCAAACAGGAGCAGTTTTATAAGAGATAGGATCTAATTTTTAGGATATGCAGTAGTCACACTATGAAAATTATGGAAACATGACTCTTCCCCCAGGAACTTTGGATCAGTTAACAGAATTGATCACCTTTAATCAGGACACTAGAACTAGGCAAGGATAAATTATTCATAGAGTTCATATACACATTAATTCATGAATACATGGATTCCCAGAATGCCTCTTTGATGTTACATGCCCATGTGACTGTCTGGAGACAGAAAGGATACCTGGTGGCCTAAGATACTCCCATTAAGTATGGGCCTCAAATTCTCAATCCCCTTGAAGTGGAAATCTTCCCAGCGAGTTTGCAGTTAGATACTGCAAGATGCCATCAGACGGAATCAAATGACAATGTTTTAGGTAACTCTTTCACAGTCTCTGGCAAAGAAGGCTGCCAAATCTCTGGCTGTGTGTTTAGGTCCTCTAATCTGAACAGTGCCAAGGAAAAAACCCTCTTGATGCACCCTGGAAGAAGAGCAGGGATATGTGAAAACAATACGAGGGTGGTATTAGGAAGAGGAGATAACATACCTTTCTAGGCATTATAATATGAGGATTATACACGTCATGCCATTTTGGGAGACAAACTCAAGGAGCTACATGGTAAATTGTTTTCTGGAAAAGGCCTGACAAAAACTACCTAAAGAATCTGCCAAAATTTCACTCTGTGCACTGTAAATAACTCTGTCATCCCAACTTCCACCCTTAATTAAACCCATACAGGGGAAGAGAATTTACACTGGAGAAGATTGGCAAACAGATTTCACACAAATACCTGCTCATTCTCATTAATAAAAAAGCCTTCCCAACTAGGACTGAAAGGGCTCTGGAAGAAACCAAAATATGCTTAAGGGAAGTTATCCCTGCTTTGGCTTCCCAGGATCACACTACAATGTGACAACAACGCCTGTTTCATTTTCCAGATTTCAAAAGGGATTTGTAAAGCTTTAAGGGTAGGCTGATATCTTTACTTGGTTTGGAGACCTCAGGCTTCTGGTAAAGTGCAAAGCGCCAACCATACTTTAATGAAAAACATAGGAAAACATAGCCAGGAAAAAAATTGGCTTTTAGTTCTTTCAGTTGCCCAGCTCAGAATTTGGACAGTGCCCATCTCCCAGCTTTCCCAAACCCCCTTGGAGGCTCCAAATGGAAGGCCCTTCCTCCATTTAGAGAAACTAGTAGATATAGAAACAAATAATACTGTTAAATACTTCACTTCTTTAGCTCTACTTCAAATGGCAGTCCAGGACCTTGGACTTCAAACAGACCAAGATGCCAGCCTGTCTCACTTAATATGGACCTGAATGTCTTATTCTAATTAAAATCTGGAATGATGACTCTCCCAAATCCCAACTGACTCCTATAAAGAAAGGACTGTACCCCATCTCAGTTCCTACACCTACAGCAATAAGGTGCCTGGCATCCCAAGTTAGATCCACCATACCAGGATAAAGCCATACTGCTCTGAAGACCAACAGAGCCTAGGGCAAATGGGGCTTGGGCAACAGAACTCCTAGAGGACTCATACCTAATTTAAAATGAGCCCATTTAAGTAAAATGTCCTTACACAGTCGTCCTTTCTCTGTTCTGCTAATATGCTGCCTACCCGTGCTCCTAGTGAACATCTTCCCCTGTATCAAGCCACTTCAGGATGCAATTTATTTAGTAGCTAACACTTCCTATAGCCATTCTTGTTTAATTTGTTTAGAAGCATGGGGCTCATTCAGAGAAGTATGGCCAGTCTCTCTGAGAGAATAGACTCAGAGACAGTGGTTCACGCATTATTCAACCCCTTTAAGGTAAGAGGGCTTGTGAGCATCAGCCAGCAAAGACAACCTCTCATATCCTGTAATGGGGCCAATTTATATTAAGATCAACCTGAAGATTATAGCCCTCCAATGCATCCATTCATTTGAGTTTTCCCAGGCACATCCTGTAAGATCCCTAAGTAACTCTTTCTGTGACTTCCTTGTCACCACACACACTATGATTGAGCAATATCCCTTAAACTTCCCTTCTTCACTTCTTGTCCCTTATCTCCATTTGAGCACTTCAGTTTAGTTATGGTGGGGGTTTTGCCAGGGGAAGCTCCTGTCATGTGGATACCTAGCTTTGATGGCCAACTCATATTGGGGCAGTGCAGGGGTACATCATTTCTCCATCATTCATTAAGATGACAGACCAGCTCAAACTTTCATTGACACCACCTGGGATGTAATGTTCTGGGAAGACTTCAGTAATAATACTTCCCATAACAACACCCTTTGCTTTAGTCCTCCAGCTGCCATGTTCTTTGCTGTCACATTCTCTGGAAATAGACCTTTAACTGGAGAACCCAACTTAATATACAACACATGTTAGAATGTCTTCTTCCTACTACGTCAGAAGTGTACTTTTTGGAAATTCTGCCTACCAATGCTTACCCACGAATTGGACAGGGCTCTGTACATTGGCTTGTCTTATCTACTGTTTCTGTTGCCAATGTCTTGACTCCTATATCAATCTCCTTAGATACTTCTCAAGCCTCTCCTCTCCTACTCTTTCTCCCAATGGAAATTAATACCATGGCAGGAGTAGCAAAGGTCACAGGAACAACTGGGGCGGTTTAAGAATCAAGCTCTTTGCTAACATCTCCACCAAGTTAGCTGGATTTAACACCCAGAGCAGCCTTCCTTTCCACCCTCCAAACCAAAATCAACTCTTCGGCTGTGGAGATCCTTCATAACAGGCAGGGTTTAGATATGCTAACTACTGCCCAAGGGGGCATCTGTGCCATTCATCAAGACAGTTTGGGGGCCAAAACAGACAGGTGCAACACCACATGGAAGTTTCTTGGACAAGGCCAGACACTTCCAGGACTGAGCTGAACAGGGTTGGAATTTTTGGCTTAATGTCTGTTTGTGGAGATCCTGTTAGTGCCCTTCCTCTGCCCTATAACTTCCACATGCTTACTATTTCTTTTTGCACCATGCTTCATTAGCGTCCTCATTCATTCTGTCTCTTAACAGAAGACAAACTGTCCAGCTCCAGATGGTCATAAGGCAAGGTTTCCAGACCATTGCCTTAAACAATATGGCCAGTCCTCTAGACATCAAAGGGCAATCTTTCCCCAGGCCATCCCCAAACACCATAAAAAGGAGAGCAGGAGAATGCCTACAAACAGCTCCACACTCCTATGTTAACTGGAACAAGTTTCAGAAGACAGATCTCCACCAAGGCTACCTCCCTAAGATTTACTTCTCTTCAGAGGAGGATGTTATGTTAGGGAAGGAGTCAGACATGAGCCCACTTATTTTTGTGAGAAAACAAACAAAATCTGGAAGTTTCTATAGTTAGATAATTGTAGAGGCCTAGATGTCTTGAAAGCAGCTTGATATTTGTGATATTTGTAAATAAAAAATCTTGCTCCATATCATTTTCGTTGAGGCCCCACTCCCAGGAATCTTCCTATTCCTGTCTGGAAACATTCATTATACAGGAAATCCTGAACCTGGAAATCCCTCTCTATAATAATGTCATAGAGGAGACTGCACAACTGGGACGCTTTCTGCCTCATAACATCCCAGAAAGGGCAGACCAGGAAGGAGAAAAACTGTAGAAATATATTCACCCCAAACTCAGAAAAAACCCCAATCTATGCACAGGTGGGCGACTTGATTTTCTGACGTGCTGCCTACCTGGTCTGTCAGGTGTATTTCTTCATTGAACCTTGCTGGCTTGCTTATCTTCAATAACTACCTGTTGTATGAATTCTTTTCTTCTGAAGACACAAGGAACACTGTTCCAGCCCAACGGGTAATGCTCTCTGCAGCTGGTTTGCTTTGCCAAGAAAGATTAGTGCTATCCTGTCAGCTTTGGAAATCTATTTGCCTCAGGGAAACTCCTTTTTACTCTCCCTTTGTGATACAGCCACAGCCTTCTTCATTTAAGGAAGAAAAATGGATTTCAGAAGCACCAAGCTTCAACTTCCAGCTGTACAGGTAACATTTCTATAAAGAAATTTCTCACTGGATTATTTTTATATGGTGACATTTATAGATGCATAATTATATACATATATACCCTCCTTGAATTCTCAATGCTACCTCATTATTTTGACAATAATATTTCAAGTGTTCTCACTTATGACTTTTACTTGCCATATCTTTGTCTTGATTGCGGTATCAAAGTGTAACTTGGGAAGTATTCTTTGCTCTTCTCTTTATTATGACACTTTTTCAACTTTTGTATTTATTTGTTAACCTCCACCAAAAACATTTTGCAAACATTTAGAAAGGAAAATTTTCCTCAATTCTGATTAGACTATAGGATAATACCCCAAATGTAAGAAATACAAAATAAATAGATTAATTTTAATATTAGCATAATCTATTGTAAAAATATAATTTTAAGACCAGATTGACCAGCAGGTGTGTTAGAAAAAAAGAAGGCTATGAACTGATAAGTTATTTAGATGAATTTTCTTTTTAGTCACAGAACTAAACTCTATGGGAACGGAAGAAAGGTAACTTGAGAAATGATAATTATAGGATAATAGATGACAACCTAAGTAATTAAAACCAAATATGTACAAAATTAAGATGTGAGTTTTAGAGGCAGTAAAATACAGTACTCTAATCTGTGACAAAACATTTTATCAAGGCTCTCCATAACAGATGTTGCCCTGAAAGTTTTTAAATACGGTCTGTTATATCTATTTTGTTCTAAGTTCTAGGCATAAAGGAGAATAACTTTGATTTATAGAGAATGCTGGCAGAATTTTCATTATGTGGAACTTAATTCAGGAAAATGTATCAAATCTGATGGACCCAAATGACTCTAAGGGTTAGTTGTAGGATGCATTACATGAATAACTTTAATTGTGATTTATAAGTATCATAAAATATTTCATAACTATTTTCATTTACTTCTGTTTTCTTTATTCATTGTGGTTCTATTGGCAGCATATGAGGTCAAAATGGGTCAAGAGTTTCATAGATGATTTGATGTTTAATACAACAACTGTACAGTATCAGGAAAATAAACAGAAGATGAAATCATAAGTATATTCATAATTAAAGGCATACTGCAGCAAAATGACTTCAGAAATATATCACAGGATATTGTATCATTCTCTGAATCATGGGATAGCAATCTTTTGTTTATGAAATTGTCCTTTCTCAACCTTCATCTCTTTTGGGATTTCCCTTTTAGATGATGGTAGCACTGTAAGAATGATCTCTATTTGCAAGCTTCTTATGCTTCAAACAGCTAATAGTAACCAGTCGTTGCAATCTGATTATCATTTAACACTGGGCTAAGTAATACTTCGCATAATATTACAAGTAATAAAACAAATCTGTCAGTTAGATGTTATTATCTCCATTTTACACTAAGAGAAATAGTCCTTGAGAAGTTAAGGATCTTGTATAAAGTCATATGGCTAGGGGATTCTAGAAATGGAATTAAATCCAATGTCTGTCTTATTCCAAAGCCCTGTTTATTAGACAAAAATAGAAATCTGCTTAGTAGGCAGAAATCTGTATTTTGTTGTGAATTGAAAGTAACTATTCGTGTAACATGTAAAAATAAATTACAAGAGTTGAAAAAGTCACTCACTCTTCCAATCCAGTTCTGAAAACTTGCCCTATACCTTGAAAATACTGCATAAACATCCCTTAAATACTTCATATTGATGTTTGTCAGTATTAATGTAGAGGTTGTCAGACTTATTGTATTTTCAGCTTGTGTTTAGAATGATGAAGCTTCACAATTTATATTCTGTTACAATGTTCAAAACTCGTTATACTTGTGAATCAAATGGATAAGTTTCAACACACGCTACACACACACACACACACACACACACTCCAACAAATACTTCCGGTACTCAGCCAAAATCAATTCAAACACTGAATTTCAGTGTGAAGTCCAGCCAAAAGTGTTTTTTAAGATATTACCTTAATGACTCTATAGCTGAGAACCACTCTTATAAAAAGCTGACTGCTTCCTCATACCCTCATATGCAAAGACATTAATCTGCCACATCTATCTGAAAATTAAAGACACTAATATGTCACATTGGACACAAGATAAAAATATCAAAATCCATAGTTAATGCCCATCTTTTACAGAGAAGCAGAAATTAAATCCCAGTTAACAAAATGAGTCATCCTTCCTTTAGTATCTACCAATTCACTTGCACTACATAAATCTTCAGCAACACTGTAAGGTGAATACCAGTTATTCACACTCTACAGATGGAAAACAGAGGCACAATGAGGTGATGTAGTGTTCAATGTTACAAAGCTCACAAATAATGGAGCTTGGGGCCAGTTCCAGACAGTTTACATACCAAACACGCTGCCAACATAACTACACTGTTTCAACAGACTTTTTAGAGGATCCCTTGAGATAAAGCTGTGCTTTTCAAAAACCTACTGATGCTTGGCTCCTATATTTCACTTTCTTATTTCACTTGAATGAGGTACTACCCAAGCTTCTGAATTTTTCAAAGCTCCTCAGATGATTTTAATGTTCAAGGTTTGGAACTGGATGATAAAAATATTAGACTAGAATGTGACCTGTGGTAGGGGGGCAATACATGTTATCCCTGTCAATATTTCACTATAATAGAAAATCATTTATATTAAAACAATGATTATTAGTATACCCTCATAAAATTTTCCCTACAGAAATTGATCTGAAGACAAAACAGATGAATTTTTTTAACAAGAAAAAGTAGGACATAAATAAAATGAAGGTCAACAATAAGGTAAATGTGTATGTCTATAATATTTTCCATTAAAACCAATTTTAAAAATTATTTCTATTAAAAAATGGAAAGTGTGCTAGCACTGTGGTTGGTACAGGGGTTTAAGCCACTGCTTATGAGGGCCACTTTCTATATCACATAGGTTAGAGTCCTGGCTACTCTCCTTTCAATCCACTTTCCTGCTGATGCACTTGGGATGGCAAGGGAAATGGCTGAAATACCTGGGCCTCTGCCACACATGTGGAGAAACCAGGAAGAAGTTCCTGGCTCCTGGCAGTGGCCTGGCACACATCTGGCTGTTGCAGAATCTCCCTCAATATCTCTCCCTCTTCATTTCCTCTCCCTTCTATTTCACCTTCACCTCCCAGTCTCCCTGTCCTTTTTCTGTCCTTCTGCTCTTCAAATAAATAAGTAAATAAATGATAAGTTTTAAAAACCAATAAATATAAAAGGAAACCTGGTTGTTTAAAGAGCAAATACATAAAATGTTACAGACCTGAAACTGTGCTTTTAGTTGAGTTTTATTGGATTCTTCTATCCTATATGAGTTGAAGACAGTCCTTTTTGATGCCACCATTTAGTTGGTTAAACAAGACGCAAAGCCTAAATAGTTATCAGGACTACAACAAATTTTCCTCATAGTTCTTATTTGTTATGAACTTTCAAAATTTCTTATGGTGATTACTTTTTTATGACATTAGCAAAATAAAATTGATATTCAATGAACATAGGCAATGCTTAGCAGTTTCCTACCCTTATTCTTTTCTTTCTTTCTTTCTTTCTTTCTTTCTTTCTTTCTTTCTTTCTTTCTTTCTTTCTTTCTTTCTTTTTTTTTTTTGACAGGAAGAGTGGACAGTGAGAGAGAGAGACAGAGAGAAAGGCCTTCCTTTGCCGTTGGTTCACCCTCCAATGGCCGCCACGGTTGGCGCGCTGCGGCCAGCGCACTGCGCTGATCCAAAGCCAGGAGCCAGGTGCTTCTCCTGGTCTCCCATGGGGTGCAGGGCCCAAGCACTTGGGCCATCCTCCACTGCACTCCCAGACCACAGCAGAGAGCTGGCCTGGAAGAGGGGCATCTGGGACAGAATCCGGCGCGGCCCGACTGGGACTAGAACCCAGTGTGCCAGTGCCGCAGGTGGAGGATTAGCCTAGCGAGCTGCGGCACCGGCCTTACCCTTAATATTTTCAAACTGTCCCACATGGAGCAGGAATATAAATTTCTTAAGCTCTGGCTTTGTTTGAGCCACATGATTCTGTTGTTAAGTTTTTGTAATAGCAAAATTTAATGCTTGTTATGAATATACAACTAATTAAGTACCAGGAAGAATTTAATTATCATTCACTGCTCTCTTTTTCTAGTTTTTCGTCTTTCAGCTGCAGCCTTCTTTAGGTAAAAGACAAGTGGTTGCTAATATTACTTGGTTATTAGTTGAATTTCCTAAGGTTGACAAGTTTGGTGAATGGAAGGAAATGCATGTGTGCATGTGCATGTGCAAAGAAACGGATTATTTTCACAACATGCTCGTCCTTGTTTACCCTGGGGAGTGACTGGGAAAATATTTCCAAACAACGTATTAATTCTAATTTTCATTTACATGTGATATGTGAAAGCTCTGTACATGATGTAAAAGTAATATTGATAAATTTGGCTCTGAGAAAAGACCAGCAATATTAATATAGTTTGCCCTTTGTCCCTTCTTTCTATGAGCCTCTATGAAAGTTGAGGGATGTGTCTATTTTAAAGCTTTAGCTACTGAATTTATAATTTTCCAGGTATCTTTATATAGCCAGAATACATACAACAGCCTTAATATAACTCTATTATCACAATTACCATGATTGACAGTTCTGCCCACAAAGAAATATATTATGTGCCCATAATGTATCAGACAGTACAAATGTGTAAATTCTCCATGCAATTTTGTCATGAACAATATATGACCTAAAAACTAGGTTTTCTTCAATTTGTTACAGTAAATGGATCTGAGCAAATCGGAATTTTCAGAGCATGAATATAATCAATTTGAGCCTAGCTATTCTGGTTTAGAAAAGTCAGTTCAATTATTTCCAGTCTTTTAGACATTTCTTAAAAAGAGAACATTAGGTAATTTAAACATCACAAGAAATATATTTATAATATTACCTGAAAATTTGTTTCTCATACTCAATTCTACCCACAAATGTATAGACTTAGATATAAAATATGTGAAAATTTAATTTTCTTGCATAAAATAAACACATCAGCAGAAAGGTCAATCCAGTTCTATTTTACTCTTTTCTTTTTTTTTGACAGGCAGAGTGGACAGTGAGAGAGAGAGACAGAGAGAAAGGCCTTCCTTTGCCGTTGGTTCACCCTCCAATGGCCGCCACGGTTGGCGCGCTGCGGCCAGCGCACTGCGCTGATCCAAAGCCAGGAACCAGGTGCTTCTCCTGGTCTCCCATGGGGTGCAGGGCCCAAGCACTTGGGCCATCCTCCACTGCACTCTGGGGCCACAGCAGAGAGCTAGCCTGGAAGAGGGGCAACCAGGACAGAATCTGGCACCCCAACCGGACCTAGAACCCGGTGTGCCAGCACCGCAAGGTGGAGGATTAGCCTAGTGAACCACAGTGCTGGCCCTATTTCACTTTTATATATTATATATACATATATAGAAAATGAATCCTCTCTTTGGATTCACTCTAAGATTTTCAACTGTCTGACAGTGTCAAATAGTGGAGGGGTAATGTTTCTATTTGCCGTTCAATTATAACCTAACCAATGAATGAATAATTAATAATAAAGTGCTAGGATACCATCATTTTTTTCTTACAAAAGTCATGTGTTTACAGAGTTCGCTTTTCAATTTATGAAGTTTCATATGTATCTATATTAAAATAATTTATCTTTCTTTTTTTGGTATTACAATGATTTTATTAAATTTAACTTTTTTATTTTTTTAATTTATTTTTTATTTAGTAAATATAAATTTCCAAAGTACAGTTTATGGATTACAATGGCTCCCCCCCCATAATTTCCCTCCCACTCACACCCCTCCCATCTCCTGCTCCCTCTCCCATTCCTTTAACATCAAGATTCATTTTCAATTACCTTTATATACAGAAGATCGATTTAGTATATATTAAGTAAAGAGTTCATCAGTTTGCATCCATACAGAAAAACAAGTGTAAGATACTGTTTCAGTACTAGTTATAGAATTATTTCATATTGGACAACACATTAAGGACAGATCCCTCATGAGAACTAAGTACACAGTGACTCCTGTTGCTCACTTAACAATTTGACACTCTTGTTTATGGCGTCAGTAATCTCCCTAGGCTCTAGTCATGAGTTGCCAAGGACTGTTGATGTACAATGTAATACTTTATCAATTTTAGTATTTTTTCTTTGTTTTGTTCTAGTACTATTGGTTGAGCTCTGTAATTAACACTCAATTATTCTTAGGTGTTTAAATTTTTACTGAAAAGTGATCCCTGTTAAATATAAGAGTGGGAAAAAGAGAGAGAGGAGATGTACAATTTGGGACATGCTCAATTGGACCTGCCCCAAATGATGGAGTTAGAAACGTGCCAGTGGATTCCAATACAACCCCATCAAGGTGGCATGTACCAATGCCATCTCACTAGTCAAAGTGATCAATTTCTATTCACAGTTGATCACACTGATAGGTCCAAGAGTCAAAGGGGTCACACAAACAAGACTAGCATCTGCTAATACTAACTCATAGAATCAAAAAGGGAGAGAATGATCCATCATTGGAAGCAGGATACACAGCAGACTCATAAAATGGCAGATGTCCTGAATAGCACTCTGGCCTTAGAATCAGCCCTTAAGACATTCGGATATGGCTGAAGAGCCCATGAGAGTATTTTAGGCATGGAAAGCCAAGACACTCTGGAAAAAAAAAAAGAAGAAGAAGAAGACGTAAATGAAAGATCTCTGTGAGTGAGATCCCAGTGGAAAGAATGGGGCCATCAAAGAAGGAGGTACCTTGCTCTGAAGGGAGGAGAGAACTTCCACTTTGACAATGACCCTGTTGGAATAAGATCGAAGTCGGCGAACTAATTTATCTTTCTACCAAAGTGTATCACACAATTTTAAGAGATGCTGCAAATCATGAAATACTTTTTAGTCTTTGTTGTAATATTGATTTTCCATCTAAAGCATTAGTAATTTTGATAGAACCCAGCTCTGACAATCTTGAGAGGACATCCCTTGCCCATTGTCTTCATGTTATTTCCTGGCCCAAAGCACCTGGGGTCCATTTCCAAGAGTTGTCAGCTTGTCACAGATCTCCTCATATATTTATGCTATGTACCTAACCCCGGTAGGCAAGGATGGTTACTGTTATGCTTGCTGGCCCTTATACTGGGAAAATACCTCATCAGGTTTTCTTTAAACTCTAAATAAAGTTTTCCTTACTTTCTGAGTTATTATGCTATCATCTTGTGGCAATGAATGAATTCCTTGTGTAACATGCATATGGGAATCATCAACCAGGAAAAGCATTCCCTAGGTGTATAGAGAAAGAGGGCACTGAAAGTGAAGTGTATATACTGGATCAAGTGCCTGAACTATGTATTTTAGAGGGTAAAACATTAATTGGAAACTTTTAGAAAATTAGGGATGATTTCTCCATGACCAGGAATCACAGACAGAACCTTTCTAGGGTAGTGTGTGGCTTACAGGGACAGCTAATTTTATCACAGTGTGATATTAGCTGAAAGCTACTTTGAACTCAAAATATTTAGCAAAATTTTTGAGCTTTGGGGATATTGGCTGGGCACAGAATTGTGAACCAAAAGAAATACAATCTGAGAGACCATGTATAAGAAATTACATTGTGTTATAAAGATATCTGGGTAAACCAAATCATTTCTGTATCAATGCACAATCACCTAGAGAAATTGTGAGACTAGATTTCAACAGAAACCTCAAATGACATTGGATGAATCCATTGTCTGATTGGGGCCTCCAATACACTGTCACCCCACACAGCTGTGTACCTACCTCTCTTATCTTCCAGATTCCCATCTATACTGTACATATTTTTTGTACATAATTGAAACTACTTCTTGAAAATCCTCCAAGTCCATATCCTTTTTCTACCTCCATTGTAGTCAAACAGAATGGTTACAAGTGTACAATCTTATATTTTGCATGGTGCCAGTTTGATTTCTTTTATGTTTAATTTATTATGTTTAATTGACAACTCATAGCTATAAGCATTTATGGGATATAATATTATGTGTTGATACATGAAAACAGTGTGGAATGACTGAATAAAGCTAATCAACAAATTTGTCAGCTCGCTTATCTATCATTTTTTGTGGTGAGACATTTGAAATTTATTATCTGTTCTTTTGAAGTATATATTGTATTATTGTTAGGCATAACAATTCTATTTCATTAATGAGATTATTTCAGTCATTTTTTAAGACAGCTATTTATACTTTTGTTAAACCACCAGTATAGTCTCTCAATTCATATTTCCGTGTTGAACTTACCTCACAATTTATTGGTAAAAGAGAAACCTACAGAAGAAAAGCACTCCATCATCTTCCTGTCTCTACAGGCTTCACTTTGGGGATGAATGGTGTAGTCTTACCTCAGTCAAAGTCCAGCCCTTCTACTCCAGCTCTTAGCCTCATTTTCTGTTATTCCTGAACCCACTTGCTAAAGGCATTGTTTCCTTTTTTATTCAACAACTCCTGATTTACTCAATATTTTATGATAGTGTACAGATGCATTCAGAAATCATCCATCTTTAAAAAAACTCCCTCCCAAACCTCCTTTCATTTTTCAGTTACTGCTGAATTTATCTGCCTCCATTCAACAAAAGTGTGTAACCCATAGTTACTCTCTCTTCCCAATCACATTTTCAAGTTTCATATTTCATTGAGACATCTGTTTCAAGGTTGCCAATGGTTACACGTGTTGGTTTGTCTACTGGCATATCCCTGTTCTCATCTTTATTGAAAATTTGACATAATTTGAAACAATTGAGAACTCCCTCCTTGGAATATTTCTTAGTTATTAGGAGACCATGATATTTCAGGGTTTGTTTTTTCTTTTTATCTTTACCATCTTAACTTGTTCATTGGCTCTTGATGCTAAACAGTTAACTATTATCAAAGAGAAGTCTATGCTTTGCCCTGTAACATGGGGATATGGTCTGGAAGGCTCTTGAAATATCTTGCCTGCTGTGAGTGTCTTTGTTTAACACAGCTCATTTATTGGCCATTGCATGATTTTACATTATGATTTCTGACGTGGAATTTGGGCCCCTGAAATATCTGCTCTATTTTTAAAAAGGTTGGAAGCTGAAGGTAACTCACATATATAGTCAACCACTGAAACCCTCAATAAAAATTTGTTTACCAAGGCTCAGGTGAGCTTTACTGGTTAGTAATACTCCATAAGAATTGTCACATATTGATTACAGTGGGTTCTCTGATCATTCTCTTTGATTTTCTTTTTTTGCTGAGAAATAATTTAAATATCAAAACAATAACCCTTGTAAGTTTTCAACTTAAAGGTTAATAGTATGTGTCCAAGGTTATGCAACTATCACCACTACAAATTCCAGAGTATTTTTTATAGTTTCCCAAGGAAACGTAATAATCATTAGTATGTCCTTCCCATTCTTTTCTTGCTTCCAGAAACAATTGTCTGTATTGATTTGGTTGTACTGGGCATTTCATATAAAAAGAATCACAGGATATGTAACATTTCATGATATGCATTATTTTGTGTCTAATTTATGTCATATCCTATAATATAATGATATTACGAAATGATATCATGAATAATGATAGCATGTATTTCCTTAGATTGTAATGATATAATGCCCATAAAGTACAAAGAGTATGAAATCTTAGCACTCATAGATACATATTTATTATGCACAGATATGTATATTAATATATTTTTGTTACTACAATTCTAAATATGTTGTTACTAGTCTACCCATTTTATTTATAGTTTTTAAGGTGATAAATTTGCTTTTCATTTTAAAATACTAGTTCTCTCATTGTATGCACACACCCCAAAACTCAAATGCTAAATGAGAAAAAAGTGAGCAGCCTATGTTACCAGTTATGCAAAGTTAGGAAATTGCAGATTTTATATTCATGAAAAGTATTGATTTAGAAAAACTGGTTTTTAATTTCTTTGCACTATATATGTTCTATAATCTTAAAAAGTTCTGGGACATATCCTAAGAAAAATGTACATTCCTTGACATATACCTACTTACATGTGCACAATATTGCACCTGCTATTTTATGTCTTCACAAATATCCTTAACTAATTTACAGGAACTCTTGAGTCCTTTAGACTATATATTAAGAAATCTAATGTAGGCACTATCTCTTCCTTTCTACTTGTAGAATTGTATTAAGTTAACCTGATTAAAGCTGTCAACTACATTTTCCAAATTCCCCTTCATTGTGTGATTGGAAGTTACAATAAGGTAAGTAAATAGCATCCATCAATCTCAGAGGGTCCCTGTGGTTAGGAACTATGATGGACAAATACAGTGGCCTGAAGATCCCAGTTCAGCTCCATTCTCCTTTGTTTTGTCCTCAGCTTGTCTTCCAAGCTACTGGCCCTCCTAATAGTGAATGCCGGCTCACTGTGTGAGATCCCTGGCTATAGGCCAAGAGATGTGGTACCCAAATTGAGACAAATTCTCTTAGATATTGTCACATCTTCCTCTTAGTCTTACTTAAATGGCTCAATATGCTTGGTTTCTTACATTTACTGGAAACCACGCGCTCTTGGAATAGTGACTTTTCCTCTGATCCTCCATATCACCCTCTAGTCTTTCTGTAAGTCACTCACTCCCTTAATACTCAATGTGTTGTTTCACCAGGAAAATTCAGATTGTTATATTTGCCAAATTTTCTAATATTTAATCATTGTTTTGTTTCTAAAGTTTCTTTATTCATTTAAAGTTGTACTTTGTATGATTATCCCTTGAATAGATTTGACTAAAAAAATTCTTACAGTTCTTTAAATAAAGAGATTCTGTAGGATGATGACATACAGAAGGTGGGATGGAGGAAAAGATGTAGGCTATTCCCCCCAAGTAATAGAATTTTTATTGCAGGCTATAATAAAGGAAAACTTTTTGTAATATCCCTTTTTCCTCTTTCCAGTGAATCTTGTGTGTATTTTAAAGGTTGTTTCAAAAATCAGTTCCTTTGATTTTGGGAATGCTGATTTCATTTTGCAAGCATAGACTCATTATAGGCATTGGTTACTAACAGACTTACCTCCACCTTAGCTGGAGTGTTTAATTTAGTCATCATATGGACTTACTCATATTTAACAAACGATTCACATTAAAGTTTATGTATGCTTGAAATTAAAAATATAATATGACTGACTTTCTTATGTAAACAGACTGCATTTAAAACTGGCTTCAGGCCGGCGCCGTGGCTCAACAGGCTAATCCTCCGCCTTGCGGTGCCGGCACACCGGGTTCTAGTCCCGGTTGGGGCACCGGATTCTGTCCCGGTTGCCCCTCTTCCAGGCTAGCCCTCTGCTGTGGCCCAGGAGTGCAGTGGAGGATGGCCCAGGTGCTTGGGCCCTGCACCCAATGGGAGACCAGGAAAAAGCACCTAGCACCTGGCTCCTGCCATCAGATGAGCGCGGTGTGCCGGCCGCAGCGCACTGTCCGCGGCAGCCATTGGAGGGTGAACCAACGGCAAAAGGAAGACCTTTCTCTCTGTCTCTCTCTCTCACTGTCCACTCTGCCTGTCAAAAAAAAAAAAAAAGTAAAAAAAAAAAAAAAAAAAAACTGGCTTCACAGAGCTGACACTGTGGCTTAGCAGGTAAAGCTGCTGCCTGCAGTGCCAGAGTCCCATATGGGTGCCGGTTGGAGTCCTGGCTGCTCCATTTCTAATCCAGCTCTGTGCTGTGGCCTGGGAAAGCAGCAGATGATGGCCCAAGTCCTTGGGCCCCTGCACTGCGTGGGAGACCCAGAGGAAGCTCCTGGCTTCAGATAGGCGCAGCTCCTGCTGCTCACTCTGTTCACTCTGGAGAGAGAACCACTAGACAGAAGACCCCTCTTTCTGCCTCTGCCTCTCTGTAACTCTTGCCTTTCAAATAAATATATAAATAAAACAGATAATAACTTATAAAACTGGCTTTACAATGTTTCAGGTTAAATAACTGCTGATAGCCTAAGCGCCTATTTCCTTGAAACAGTTAGCAGATTTTGTTTCTAGGTGATTGATTTGATGCATTAGTAAGGGCTAAATATTGCCATTTTTAAGAAATATTAAGTCATACCATTTTACCTTGTTTTCACTTTGCCTGTTAATGAACTCTGCAAACATTTTCCTTGTAGTGATTTGCTTTTAAGAACCTGTTCTGTCTTAGCTTTTGCTCTGTGTTGATTCACCTTTGGTCTCTGGTTTTACCACTAAGTTACTTGTTACATTACTTGTTTAAAGGGACTCTAATCATAAACTTGAACAGAAGTTTGTAATGGTGATAATATTATCTGCAACAAGTGCATGAAAGAACTCCTTGAAAAAAGGTCTTGTTTTTTTTTTTTTTTAATTTTTTGACAGGCAGAGTGGACAGTGAGAGAGAGAGAGACAGACAGAAGGGTCTTCCTTTTTTGCCGTTGGTTCACCCTCCAATGGCCGCCGCGGACGGAGCGCTGCGGCCGGCGCACCGCGCTAGTCCGATGGCAGGAGCCAGGAGCCAGGTGCTTTTCCTGGTCTCCCCATGGGGTGCAGGGCCCAAGCACCTGGGCCATCCTCCACTGCACTCCTGGGCCACAGCAGAGGGCTGGCCTGGAAGAGGGGCAACCGGGACAGAATCCGGCGCCCCGACCGGGACTAGAACCCGGTATGCCGGCGCCGCAAGGCGGAGGATTAGCCTGTTGAGCCACGGCGCCGGCCTAGGTCTTGTATTTTTAAGTTATAATATGAAACCAAATTTACCACTAATGTTAACAAGTTACAAAATTTACAATATAATTTAAAATAAATTATTAGTCAAATATTGTATGAAAGTATAAAAAAATTCTAATACATTTAAAAAAGGCATGGCAATAACATGGACTTGCAGACACAGATTCCTTCTTTAAATTCTTTCTTTAAAATAACTTTTTAAGTATTAAGAATGAAGATATATCTCCTAGATTATTTTTTCAGCTGTCATACATTTTTTCCAAATGATATAACTGAAATATATTTTTAAAGTAATTTGCTATTGCAGAAAATTTTGATTATGAGTTACCATTTATTGAGTTTCCATTTTGTCTATTTTGATTTTTCTGTGATGTCTATTTCAAAGGCAAAGGCAAAATGACTCAGGTGAATTTGTAGTGTTTCAACTGCCTATTACATAACTACTACCATTACGTGCATGCCAAATTTCAAAACTTCATAATTATTATATTTTGCTTCTAGACTTAATAAAATTTTCAGAAATACCAGGCACCTGGGAAGTTAATTTTAATTTAACAACTGAAAAAGTCTTATGACATATGTCATTACTCAAAAAATTCATAAAACCCCATTTCCATGTGTAAAATTTGGGTGATTATGGCAGGTGGAATTCTGATCTATTTAGGTTACAATCAACAGCTTGTCAGTAGGAAATTCAGATTGTGGCAAACAGAAGACAGTAAGGAGATGAAACGTTTCTTAGACTCTGACAGCAAGACAAATCAAATGTTAATCCAAATTATACTTAGACCCTGATGCAGGACATTAAGAAATTACTTAACATTTACTGACTTCTCATTTCTTCCACTATAAAAGAACACTAATTAATTAATTAATGGTATATTTTTTTGCTAGGGATTCCATAGTCAAATAAAACAGAGCAAATGTCTAAAAAAATGGGAAAAAATATTTTCCTGTAATTCTGAATGTTAGAGGTCCAAGATCAAGGAATTGGTAGGCAAGGCTTCTTCTGAGACTTCTTTTGATTTGCAGATGATCATCTACTCACTGAAATCCTACATGGCCATTTTTGCATGCATGTGTATTATTGGGACTAAATTTGTGGGCCCAAATTGCCTTTTCGTATAAGGACACGGAGTGGATTATGGGCTGCAATAATGACTCCATTTAAATTAATCATTTGGGGCTGTTCCAAGATGGCAGATTAGTGACAGGACAGTCAGATGCACGTGGGGTGAAATTGATATTTAAAAAGGGAAGAAATTACATTCCTAATATAAAGCCATAGGAAAGAGCAAATATGCAAAAAATAAAAAATGAAAAAAAAGCTTGGACCCAAGGAGGAGGACACCTGTCCTGGCAGACCAGGTGCCAGGGGAATCCATGAGCCCACAATCCCACAATGCTGTGGATATCAGTGGGATAAAGAGCTTGGTGAACTGCTTTTGAAGTTCCATACAAGCCCCCTGGGACAGTAGAGACCAGAAGAGAAAAAAATAAATAAATAAATGAGGTGGTGCACCTCTCTCTCCCTATTCGTCCCCCTGCTATAGCAGAGACCTGCATCCAGCCAGGAGGAAGGTCATGCCAACTTTTTTGGATGCAGGCAGGTTGCTGTCACCCCCACCTCCCGTGAATGTGTCAGTAATGCAGAACTTCAATATCCCACTTGCAGTAATGGACAGATCAACCAGACAGAAAATCAGCAAGGAAACAATAGAATTAATTGACACAAGAGACCAAATGGACCTAACAGATATCTACAGAGCTTTCCATCCTACAGCCTAGAAAAACAACTGCAAGCTGGTGCCACGGCTCACTAGGCTAATCCTCCGCCTGTGGCACCAACACCCCAAGTTCTAGTCTCGGTCGGGGCATGGGATTCTGTCCCAGTTGCTCCTCTTCCAGTCCAGCTCCCTGCTCTGACCCGGGAGTGCAGTGGAGGATGGCCCAGGTCCTTGGGCACTGCACCTGCAAGGGAGACGGGAGGAGGCACCTGGCTCCTGGCTTCGGATTGGGGTGGTGTGCCGGCCGCAGCAGCCATAATGGGGTGAACCAACAGGAATAAAAAAAGGAAGACTTTTCTCTCTGTCTCTCTCACTGTCTACTCTGCCTATCAAAAAAAAAAAAAAAAAAAAAAAAAGAAAAGAAAAGAAAAGAAAAGAAAAGGAAAAACAAATGCAAACCAAACCCAAGACTAGTAGGAGAAAAGAAATAATTAAAATTAAAGAAGAAATCAACAAAACCAAAACTAATAAAAACAATACAGAAGATTAGCAAAATGAAGAGCTGTTTTTCTGAAGAGTAAATAAAATTGACATACCACTGGCCCAATTAACCAAAAAATGGAGGGAGAAGACCCAAATTAACAAAGTTATAGATGAAAAAAAGAAATGTAGCAACTTACACCACAGAAATAAAAAGAATCATCAGAAATTATTATAAAGAGCTGTGTGCCAACAAAGTGGTAAATTTAGAAGAAATGGATAGATTCTTGAACACATATGACCTACCTAAAAGGAGCCTTGAAGGCATTGGAAACCTAAACAGAACAATAACCAAGACAGAACTCAAATCATTAATAAAGATCCTCCAACAAAGAAAAGTCCAGGACTGGATCGCTTCATTGCTGAATGCTACCAAATATTTAAAGTACTAACTCCAATTTTATCAAACTATTCAAAATAATAGAAGGTTGGGGGAATCCTCCCAAATTCTTTGAAGCAGGTAGAGGACCTTTCTCTCTCTCTGCCTTTTTATAGTTCTGCCTTTCACATAAATAAATTTAAAAATAAACAGCCTTTTTTTTTTTTTTTTTTTTTTACAGGCAGAGTGGACAGTGAGAGAGAAAGAGACAGAGAGAAAGGTCTTCCTTTGCTGTTGGTTCACCCTCCAATGGCCGCCGCGGTCGGCGCGCTGCGGCCGGCGCACTGCGCTCGTCCGATGGCAGGAGCCAGGAGCCAGGTGCTTTTCCTGGTCTCCCCATGGGGTGCAGGGCCCAAGCACCTGGGCCATCCTCCACTGCACTCCTAGGCCACAGCAGAGGGCTGGCCTGGAAGAGGGGCAACCGGGACAGAATCCGGTGCCCCGACCGGGACTAGAACCCAGTGTGCCGGCGCCGCAAGGCGGAGGATTAGCCTGTTGAGCCACGGCGCCGGCCATAAACAGCCTTTTTATACACAGACACTGTCATGGCTAAAAAAAGAATTTCTAAGATCAATTCCATCCACAATAGCTAAAAAAAATCAAACACTGTGAAACAATTTAACCAAGGAAATCAAAGATCTCTACGATGACAATTACAAAACATTAAAGAAACAGAAGAAGATAAAAAAATGAAAAAATCTGCCATGTTTAGGTTTTTGAAGAATTAAAAAATCAAAATGTGCATACTACCAAAACTAAATTACATATTCAATACAATACCAATGAAAATACCAGTGACATTCTTCTCAGATTCAGAAAAAATTATGCTGAGATTCATATGGAAACACAGGAGACCATGAATAGCTAAAGCAATCTTATACAACAAAAACAAAGCCAGACGAATCACAAAACCAGATTTTAATATATATCATATGGCAGTTATAATCAAAAGAGCCATTTCTGGTACAAAAAACAGATGAATAGATCAATGGAACAGAACAGAAACTCTTGAAATCAATCTAAGCATCTACAACCAACTTAACTTTGACAAAGGAACTAAAAATCATTCCCTGGAGCAAATGATGCTGGGAATACTTGATAACTACATGAACAAGCATAAAGCAAAACACACACTTTACACCTTTCACTAAAATCCACTCAGCATGGACTAAAGGCCTAAATCTATACCCAATACCATTAAATTATTAGAGAACATTGGGGAAACCCTACAAGACATCAGCATAGACAAAGAGTTCTTGGAAAAGACCCCAGAGGAACAGGCAATCAAAGACAAAAGCAACAAATGGGATTACAACAAATTGAGAAGCTTCTGCACTGCAAAAGAAGCAATCAGGAAAGTGAAGAGGCAACCAACAGAATGGGAGAAATTATTTGAAAACTATACAACCAATAAAGGATTAATAGCCAGAATATATAAAGAAATCAAGAAGCAGAACAACAATAAAACAAACCAGTTAAGAAATGGGCAAGGACTTAAACAGACATTTTTTTTTTTCAAAAGAGGATATGAAAATGGACAATGGACACATGAAAAAATGCTCAGCATCACTAGCCATCAGGGAAATGCAAATCAAAGCCACAATTATGTTTAACCTCACCCCAGTTAGAATGGCTTTCATTCAAAAATCAACAAACAACAAATGCTAGCGATGATGTGGAGGGAAATGGTACTCTAATCCACTATTGGTGGGAAGGTAAATTGGTAAAGCCACTATGGAAGACAGTATGGAGATGCCTCAAGAATCTTAACATAGACCTACCACAAGACCCAGCCATCCCACTCCTGGGAATCTACCAAAGGGAAATGAAATCAGAATATGAAAGAGCCATCCTTAGCTCAATTCACAATAACCAAGACATGGAATCAACCCAAATATCTGTCAACTAAAGACTGGATAAATAAATTATGGGATATGTACACCATGGAATACTACACAGCAGTAAAAAAAATGAAATCCAGTAATTTGTAGCAAAATGGAAGAAATTTGAAAACATCATACTTAGTGAAATAAGCAGTCTCAAAGGGAGAAATTTTATATGTTCTCCCTGAACTGTGACAACTAATAGAGAACCCAAAAGGCAACTTATAGAAATGAAATCAACACTTTGAGAAGCAATGATTTTGAATGGCCCTTATCTTGACTGTTATGTAACACTCTTTTTTTTAATTTTATTTTTCTTTTCTTTTCCATTATCATATTTTCCTTATATTTTTCTTTCATATTGATTGTTGAACTCTTTACTTAACATAAAGCTAACCATATGGGTATAAAGTTAGTTGAAAATAGATCTTGGTAATAAATAAAAGTGAGAATAAGAAAATGAAGAGGAGAGGGTAGGAGTGTGTAATTATGAAATGTATGAAGTTTGTAACTGTAAAGCCGTATAGTTCTGCATACATTCCTATGGCCTTATTTTTAAGGATACAGTTTAAAATTTTGCCATGGGATCCAAATTCTCTTAAGCTCACTGGTAAAAGTTGCAGTTTAAGTGTTACAGAGTTCACTTGGATAGGATTAAATGGTAAAGTGATCATATCAATACGATCAAGTGTTAAAGTAACCATATAAATAGGACTATGTGTTTGGTAATAATAATAGAATTAAAAAGGAGTGAATGCTCCCATATGGGAAGCAGTACATACTGTAGACTCATAGAATGACAATTGCTTTAAGGAGCACTCTAATCTCATTATCCTCCCTTTAGGATATTCTGGTCTGTCTGAAGAGCCCAGGGAAGCATTTCAGGCACAGAAAGCCAAGACACTGTGGCAAAAAATGTTCTACATGAAGGACCTCTGTGGATAAGATCACAGTGGAAAGAAGTGGCCACCAAAAAAGAATGTAATTTTCTCTGAAGGGAAGAGAGAACTTCCACATTGCTATGGCCTTGTTGAATTAGTAGTTTTCAAAAATGAATAGGTACATAGATTTCTAAAGATATTAGCACTAGTCCATCCAACAGGCCTTTGAACATTCACATGAGCCATCATTACTAAAAATAAATTATCAGATTACTTGAGGAAAATATTATCAAAGATTACGGCCCAGTTAGACAGTTTTGCACACCCTTTTCCAAATAAAAAATGAAATAAGGTAAGATCACATATTTTTCAGGGACTGCAGTTAGAATAAATGTCCTAGTGCATGTTGGACACAGAACCTCTTAGATGGTTTGTAGTTGACAGGAAGAAGATGAAATAGGCATTGTGTTAGGAAACAATATGGGGAAATCACACAGAGTTATACTATGAGAATTAATGGTAAAGCTTGTCTTCAAACAATACTTTATATTTTGTGTGTCTGTGAGTGTGCAAAGTGTTGAAATATTTCCTTAGTACAGAGTTGATCTTCTGTATTTAAAAATAATTAAAAATGAATCTTAATGAATAATGGGATGGGAGAGGGAGTAGGAGGTCGGATGGGTGTGAGGTTAAGAGGATGGGTATGGGAGGAAGAATCACTATATTCCAAAAGCTGTACCTATGAAATTTATATTTATTAAATAAAAGCTTTCTAAAAAATACAGTGCTGAATTTCTTAATATTGTTCACTAAATTATGTCAGATTTTGCTTTAAAAATTTCTAATCACATCTAAGAAAAATAATTTTCTTACTTCTCAGAACACTTAAATATAAATATCTATGGATTTTATTTGTGCTTCAAGCATCAAAAATAAATCTCCATGTGATGAGGTTAGAACAAGGGAAGTGGGAATGGTTGTCAGTTAAAACGTGCTGCATTATTTTAGCCCACTTTCTCTGCACATTAATAATGCATCTTCCAATGGTTCCTTCTTTGGAAAAAAGCCCAAGAAAGTGAAATTCTGTTGGACCCTATTTATGAATCAGAGGCCACCGAGATTACTAAAGAGCTGAGTTTCTGTCTTCCTGGAGACAGAAAAAGAGGCTTGGGAAGTTATGCCCCACAAAGTGGTCTCATGGGCTTTCTGAGTTACAAAAGAAAATGACGAGGACCATGGTTCTGATAAAACAAAATGTCATACAATTGCAAAGTCAAGTAGTTGATAGACAGACTTAAGACAATACTTCATGCCAACCTGAAAATATGACATATTGTTCTCTGGATATGACTGGGCTTGCCAATAGGACTTGGGCAAGCAGATATGCTTAAATACATAGACTGCTCAGTTGCTTCTCCTGGTCCAATGTCTCTTAAAAGTATTTAAACTAGGAATGCTGAAGCTGTGACTCATAAGAGAGTCTGTGCTGGAATGAGATGAAGTTTGTTACCAGAATACACTAAGGTTGCCGTATGTGTTGGAAAGACAGTGATGAAATGCCACTTCAAAAGAATGCTCCTGGAACTGTGCTTAGTTTTCATTATCTGTATTTTACTTAACCTTTAATCTCATAAATCTGTGACACAGGAAGAGGTTTTTCTTCCAGTCTTATGGAAGACACAATTGAAAGTGATTAAGCAACTTTCCAAGTTTACATAGCTCATGAGTGGCAACGTTCAGGCTTGAACTAAGGTCTGTAATAGTCCTAATGCCAAGTTTTTAAATTCTACATTGCCCATAAACACAGCTTCCTATGAAGGTACAGAAGAGGTAAAGGAAAAAAAAAGCCTTCCTAGTCGGGGACACTTTTTCAAAGGAATCTGTGTCTACACTAAGACATGATGGTCCATAGCATTTAAGGTAATATATTCAAAGGAAAAATAGATATATTCTGGAGAGAGAAACTGTGTATGCTAAATCTCACTGCTGAGTAAGATCTTGGGAATTTATCCTAACTGCAAATACTTCACTATAACTAGATGATAGTAGTAAGCTAGGCAGCAGCTAGATAATAAAAGGCCTGATGATTCATGTTAAAATAGGTTTGTGATGAGGGGACCAGGGACTGATTATTAAATTATAGGTTAATAGTATCAGAATCAATGTCTGATCATCATGTCCAAAGAAGTAAAAGAACTAGAAGCCCTTTCTAAGTGCTAGTATTTATAGAACTCCAAGGAGAGGAGGGAGCAGAGATATTGAGAAACATGTTCATATCAGTGTTACTGACAGGGGCCAGATGGCTTTTGTGTCGATGTCTACATTAGTTGGCATGGTTTCAAACTTTAGAGTTTGCCTTGTAATACAGAAACAGCAACAAAAGGATTAGAAGGCACATGAAAAGAACTCTTGACAGACACCCCACACCTGGGAATGGCAGGGAGGCACTAGCTGCATGGAATCATTTACCCCAGACTGTAGAAGAAATTGATGGGTGTTGAGTCAGCATGTATCCTAGTTTGCAGAACACAGACATGAACGAGCTCTGAATAATTATTTGGGAAAGATGCACACCCAGGGGATGAATTAGTGAGCTTTAATATAGTGTTTCCAATAGATACGAAGGCATATTTCACATTGTTTTTCTCATGATTTCTCTGAAAATAAATGGACACCTACAGAGGAAGAGTGGAATCGAGTTTCTGGTGATTTATACAAAATCACCTCTTCTGTATATTTGGCTCAACCCTTCTAGAATAATTCAACCACAATTCTATGAAAGGGATTCTTGGAGAGATTAGAACAGTTAAGATATGGGAGGCTCCAAACCAGGAGTCTGGCCAAAGAGGGAGGAGGGTGTGAACGCTTCTGGTTTCTCACAGCTGTATTCCAGAAGTTCTACACTGTGCTATTAATCACATGGACTTCAACCAGAAGTCTGAAATAATTTATGTGGGTCATTCATAAGATTGCTTGAGGGAGGCAATCTTAGTATTATACTCATGAAAGTCGACATAACTGTCATTTCTCTCCCTCTTCCTTTTCTTATAACTCTTAACAAGGATTAAGTTTTCACCTAATCTCTGATTTATACTGACAACCCTTAAACACATTTTTGTACCTCACATTCTTTTCTCTAATCCATACAACAAATATGTATCTTCCTATTACAATAATTTCACCTCCTATTTTACAGAATCTTTAACTATATTACTTTATTTAATTACAGTGTATCAGATAATGTTCAACTCTTCATGATATAACAGTCCTCAAACATAACATCCACCTATTTTTTTTTTTTGACATGCAGAGTGGACAGTGAGAGAGAGAGACAGAGAGAAAGGCCTTCCTTTTTGCTGTTGGTTTACCCTCCAGTGGCCGGCGTAGCTGGCACGCTGTGGCCAGCACATCACACTGATCCGAAGCCAGGAGCCAGGTGCTTCTCCTGGTCTCCCATGTGGGTGCAGGGCCCAAGCACCTGGGCCATCCTCCACTGCAATCCTGGGCCACAGCAGAGAGCTGGCCTGGAAGAGGGGCAACAGGACAGAATCCGGCGCCCCGACCGGGACTAGAACCCGGTGTGCCATCGCTGCTAGGAGGAGGATTAGCCTATTGAGCTGCGGCACCAGCCCCACCTATATCTTGAAATTCATCTTTCCTCATCCATGCAAGGGAAAATTGCTCCAACAAAACTATCACTTAGTTATATGTATGTATAATTCGCAAAGCAGGGACCATTGACCTAAGTACCTGTTATAGGAACAGCCTTCTTGGGAGCAGTGTCTTCTGATTAGTGTCCACAAGAAATTACTGACTCCATTGATTTGCAATGGTTTGTCTCATCTGTTAGGCAATATATCATAGTGCTTAAGAGTGAAGAATGGGGCTGGCTCACTAGGCTAATCCTCCTCCTGTGGCGCCGGCACACCAGATTCTAATCCCAGTCGGGGTGCCAGATTCTGTCCCAGTTGTTCCTCTTCCAGTCCAGCTCTCTGCTGTGGCCCGGGAGGACAGTGGAAGATGGCCCAAGTGTTTGGGCCCTGCACCGCATGGGAGACCAAGAGGAAGCACGTGGCTACTGGCTTCAGACTGGTGCAGCGCGCTGGCCATAGTGGCCATTTGGAGGGTGAACCAATGGAAGGAAGACCTTTCTCTCTGTCTCTCTCTCTCACTGTCTAACTCTGCCTGTCAAAAAAAAGTAAAATAAAAAATAAAATAAAAAAGAGAGTGAAGAATGCAAGTGAATTCAAACACTCCATTCTTTTGCATAGCAATGTGGACTTGGTCAATTCTAGACTCTTTGACTCTGAGGGGTGGTTTCTGAACTGGTTGAGGTAGAACGACTTCATTAAGTACTAAAGCCTTCCATAAACTTATTTTCACACCTCCACGAAATTAAGCCTGGGACATTGCTAGGCACTATGTAGGGCCCAGTTGGAAAAATCATGCAGTACAATACCATAGACTGCCTTACAGCTTCCTATAAATGATCACTTTTAGGGACAAAATTCAGAATCAAATGTTCAAGTAATAGCTTAAATGGAAGTTTTAATTGGCTTCAATTGTTTCTAAGAATTCTACAAGAAAATACTATATCACTGTAAGGAGCAGTTCTGTAAAATCGCACTTCATTGTTATGACAAGCAGTCCTCTGTAGAAAAGGGGATTTGATGATTGTTTAAAGCCCTTCTCTTGACTGATCAGGAATAGTGGTTTTGTTTCTTTTTTTTTTTTTTTACACTATTTGTTGAACACTTTACTTAGTGTAGGTATAACCTTAGGCATATAAAAGAAACTGAAAGTAGATCTTTGAAAAAATTAAATGGGATAGGAGAGGGAGGAGGAAGTGTGGGAGCACGGGCAGGAAGGATACAGTGGGAAGTATCACCATGTTCCTGAATCTGTATATAGGAAATGCATGCAATTTGTATAACTTAAGTTAAAAAACAAAAACAACAGATCAACCCTTCCCATTTTCTGTCCCGTTCCTCATTTCATTCTCAAAGAAGTTTCTGGAGCAAAGAGCTTCACAGTAGTCTCTGGAGTGATCCCTTCCATTGGCTGAGGGTGAAAACATTGATGCAGCTCCAGTCTCTGGAAGTAGATCTGCCCTTACCAGAAGGATTATACATGAGCCTGTGTTGAAAAAATGAGCCCACCGCTAGCGTTTCCTTCAACTCACACTGGGATGCCAACAAGCCCTTAACCAATGTAAGTGGTGAGGTATAACATTTGTCTGGGGCCTCAGGGAAGAATCACCTTTCAACTCAGCTTTATTGTTGGTTCTACTCATGTACAGCTTAGTTAACAGGTGCTATTGCAAGTGGTTCAGCCCAGCTAATCAGAGATTTTCTTTGTGGACATAACTAATAAGTGAGCAGAATGATCTACCACATCCAGCAGCTGTGGAGTTTTCCAAGTCCTAAACCCTCCTCATTATCTGTCTCCTCCATCATGGATTCTCCAGAGGGAATAGATTTTAATAAATGTAGGGAAACAGTAATGGATAGAGGAAAAACTCTGGATAATTCTGGGTTTGCTACCAAATACATTATTCTTAATCTCATCCCATCCTTAACATTTACTTAGAGTTTATATGAGCTTATTCCAGATGGAGTCTCTTCTAGTTGACAAATCAAATGTGTCTTTTTTGTTAAAGGGAAACTTCTGAAGGTTATCTATCAGTCTCCTTAGCAGAGAGTTAGCCTCTTGAATAAAAACAGCTGAAGTGCACAAAATTGACCCCTCACTATTTTCAGAACTGTCAGTTATATGGAACTTCTCACTTTAGAGTCATTCTGTGTGACTTTTACTTCACCTTTCTTTGAGGCTCTTATCACATAGACACTGGTGCTATCAGCTGAGTTATTATGGGGATAACACATTGAAGCTGTAATAATTTCTAGTTTCCATTTTCAAAAGAAATGCATTGGTCCAAGTATATATTAGCCTTTTTCTTTCATATATAACTTCTCAATTTAAAAACTCCTTTAGTTGAAATTGCCATTCTCCCTTCAGTCCCTGCATATTCCAGGAACAATATTTCACATGCCTATAAAAGGAAGAGATTGTATCTCTTTATGATACATTAAAATATAAACTACATGCTTGTGTACACAAACAGAAACAGAGGCCATCAATCTGGGTGAAATTCAGCAGTGATAGGCTTTGATATTTTAGAACGCTCCATTGAATTGAAGTATTTTATGTTATTATGGAGAAAATCTTATTTTCCAAGTGTTGCAATTAGTGAATGTCTGTGAACAGCGAAACATTTCCTGATGCAATGTAAAATGAAAACTGTCCAAGTAACAACATTAAAAAGGCATTCTTGTGATCCACTGCACACTTCGGACTCATTATTCTGTTGTGATTCTCCTTTCTCCTTTGTTACACTTTGCATCTATTTTCCATATTCTCAACTTCTAAATCACTTCTCTTATATTCTGAATCTTCCCAGATCCTCCCATCACCACTATCGTTTTAATTCAGGAAACCTTACTTCACACACAACACATTATAGTCTGCTGAGGACTATAGAGAACATAAATATATTGTGAATCTGTTCTTGAAATATGTATAAACTTCTAACCAAGATTTAACCAAATTAATCAATTAGAAAAGTGCTAAGTATAATAGACTCAAGAAGCAGAACTCATAGATTTTCAATAAAATGGTCGATAAAAAAATCAAGCTGATTTCATTGCTGCAATTTGCAAAAGGCATTGCACAGTTATTGAACTCTCCACTGCAAAAAGGGGAGAGACTCAGACTGAATCTCCGGTGTGTCACACAATTCATGTCATCTCTCGATTCAATCAATGAAATATTTAAATATATATATTTAGAGTATTGATTTGGAGGGTTTTTTTTTTTTTTTGGATGGGTAAAGAAGGAAATTTAACTGATCCAGATTACACATGAAGAAATTCTTCTGTATAATGAATAGAGGAAACATCTTGAAAATTTAGACTGCAGAAGAGATGACTGCAAGAATCTATTTTTTAGTGTTTCTTGTAAACCACTGTAAACCACCATCTTAAATGGTGATGCTGAAAACAGAAAAGAAGGGGCCACTATTGTGTCATAGTGCATAAAGGCAGCACCAGTGATGCTGGCATCCAATAGGGAAGCAGTTAGTATTCTCCTCTTCCAATCCAGTTCCTTTCCAATGGCCTGGAAAAAGCAGCAAAAAATGGCCTAGGTGTCTGGGCCCTTGCCACCCACATGGGAGACCTGGATGAGGCTTCTGGCTTCTGGATTTGGTATGGTCTAGGGCTGGCCATTGTGGACATCTTGGGGGTAAACCAGCAGATGGAAAATCTTTGTGTGTGTGTGTATGTGTGTGTGTCTCCCTCTTGCTGTAACTCTGCCTTTGAAATGAATAAATAAATCTCAAAATAAGAAAAAGGAAAATAGAAAAGAAGATAGAAGCAGTTTTTTGGGCAAGAGAGCTGTGGATAAGATAAATGGTTATTAAATTCAAAATAATGAAAGTTGTAGCAAAAATAAGGCCACTGGAAAGGGTGAAGTGAGACTAACCCACTGAGAGTCCTGACCTCATTGGCAAATGAGAATTAGGTGGGAATAAATGTGCTATCGCATAGGTTTTTATCAACCTGAATGTCTACAAGTAGTCACTGGCATTTTACAAGTATACACAGTATATTTCCTAAGAAGGTAAAGTGATTAAAATAACTTTAGAATTTCAAGGCAAAAAGATTCTCTGAAAAACATGTTTTTGTTTTGCTATATTTTACTACATCAAAATTACCTAGGTGCATGTTTAAAATTTCAAATTCATGATCAAGGATCCAAGATTCTGTCACTTAATTACTACTACTGTTGACTTTTTTTTTTTTGGCCAGGCAGAGTTAGACAGTGAGAGACAGACAGAAAGAGAGTTATAGACAGTGAGAGAGAGAGAGAGAGAGAGAGAGAGAGAGAAAGAAAGGTCTTCCTTCCATCGGTTCACCCCTCAAGTGCTTCCTCCTGGTCTCCCATGTGGGTGCAGGGCCCAAGGACTTGGGCCATCCTCCACTGCCCTCCTGGGCCACAGCAGAGAGCTGGACTGGAAGAGGAGCAACCGGAACAGAACCGGCACCCCAACCGGGACCAGAACCGGGAATACCGGCGCCACAGGCGGAAGATTAGCCTAGTGAGCCGTGGCGTTGGCCACTACTGTTGACTTTTAAACACACTAACACTGAGAGCAGCTGTAGGACCTGAAAAGGTAGCATACATGAAAAATTTTGCTCCTTGTGTTGGCTGTGAGAATGTGTTTGGTTGAACTCCATGGGCAGGGGCAATGGTGAGAAACAGCCCCTCACAGTGGGCTCTAAAATGTATGCTGCCTTGCCCTGCCTTGGCTCTTAAGGCTAATGGCTGCCACTTCAGGGAGAATAAGACATATCCATCTTTGGAGAAGCACAGATCCCCTGAAAGCCAACCAGCCAAATCTTTCTTGGAGACTCGGCCATCTTAGAAGCCCACCCTCTCCAATTTTTTCCCTCTTTCTTTTCAATCTTGAAGGAGTTGTAGATTTTTTTTGCACTGTGATTAAATGGCTCTACCTGAATCCTGCATATTTTCCTCTTGTTGTATGTACCTAGGTGGCTGAATATTAATTCTCTCTTGGTATTTACTTTTTGGAAGAATCAGATTAATACCCTTCTTTGTAGTTTGAATCAACTGCAATGAAAATGATTTACCTATTTGCTAATGACGCCTGATACATGTTCTCATAATGCAAACAACCAGATTGTTTAGGTCCATTGATTTAGAATGTACAATACAATTTTCTGATAATAATAATACCACTGTATTCACTGACATATGGGTCAGGCAGAGTGCTAAGCCCTTTACTTTATTATCGTAATTAGTAGTGTACTAGTAACAATCTTAAAACAGCTTTTAAAAAGCACCTACCAATTTTTATTGCATTATATTCCAACCAAAACCAATTTCAAGCTGTTAACACTATTGGCAAGAAGTTGATTTTTTAAAAAATAAAATCACTTGTCTAATGAAGGTAGATTAGCACACAAGATAGTCAATAACCCTGTATTTATAATTCTCTATGTTTCAGTGGCCTTTAATATAAATTTTAATGTTAAAAGCTTTTCAAAAGCATTAGAGAAGTTAGGTAATTTGCTCAAATCAAAGGTTTCATATTTATAACAAAGTCTGAAAGGATATAAATCAAATCACTATCCAGGGGTGCCTGGGATTCTTTTGAGCCAAATAACAATAGAATGAAAGGTTTAGTGAGAAAACTCAGAGATGTCTTACAGAGCTCAAGATTAGGACACTAGGAATTCAGAAAGTTATTGAGATTAAGGACTTCTAATCTCTAAACATCCAGTTTCTCCTAATTTTTCCCTGGGTTCTGTTTCTTCTTTATATCTCTCTATGATTCTATCAACACATGATGCTTCTGTGTTGATAGATTCATGTGGAAAGTCTGGAGGGGCTCCTGAGCTCATGGCTTACATACAAAATCTCCCAAACAGATTTAGTTTCTCTAATTGAATTTCAAAATTCCCAGGAATGTATTCTGATTGGCTCAGCTTAGGTCAGGTGTCCACCATGGTCTAAATTACTGCATTATTCCTTTAGTGAAGGGATAATTAAAAGAGTCAAGATTATAAATTGGACAGATTCTCCACTGGGTTTGCACAACAAAGAAAAGATATTTGTAATATAATAATATGTATTTATATATTTAAAACAATATAACATTATTTACCAATACAAATTTGGGCACAACAATCTCTCTGAGTTAATAATTTCTAATTTATCACTTAGAATATTTTTGGGTTCTTTGAGTCTTGAAAAAACCAAAGAGACTATGATTCCTTTATTCTTGGTTAAGGAAAGCTTTGGAAGTAGATGGGAGCATCTAATCTTATATATTCTCAAAGGCTACTATGGATATCATGTCTCCTAGTGCATGCATTATATTCTACATATATTTAGTTACAAGTGTCCATTTATATGGACCTTAATACTTTTGGAAGAAACCAACTACTCCCAACTTACCAAACAAAACTTCAGCTCTTTTTATTCACTGTCAGGAGCAGAAAAGAGGGAAGAGAAGCTCGATACAAAAGAAGAGACAGATGCTCTAATTTCCTTCTTACCTAGATTTTTTCATTCCTCTCCCAATGCCTGATCTCAGCTAGCCTGCAAAAATGTAATATTTTTAAAATATCTTTTCTATGTAGCTGTGAGGATATCACACATTTAGATAGAGAATAAGGGAAATTTTCACCAAGGGGTTAAGCCACTCCTTGGGATGCACACATCCCATAAAGGAGAGTCTGGATTCAAGTCCTGGCTGAGTTCTTGATACCAACTTTCTGCTAATGTGCCCTGGAGGCAGTAGATGATGGCTCTAGTACTTGGGTCCCTGCAATCACATAGGAGACCTGAACTGGATTCCCAAATTTGGCCTTGCCCAACCCTGGCTGTTGGGGGTTTTTGGAGAGTGAACCAGTAGCTAGGTGTTCTCTGACTGTCTCTATATCTTTCAAATGAATAAATAAAAATTGAAAAAATAGTGCACAATGAAACTTCAAAGATCTGAGTTTTTCCATAAGAGGAATATACACAAACAGAAACCTAAACTGAAAAGATTTTTAATCTTTGACATAACAGACATAACCATTTAACAATTTAACGAAATGTGTCAAGACTTTTAAGAATTAAAAAAAGTGGTAATGGAGTGCAAATACACACACACACAACAAAGACACACACACATACACAAAAAAACTTGTAAAAAAATTAATTTTTTCTGCTATTCCTGGCTAATGATAAGGCACTAGCTCTCCCAGATATTTAAAAAATAAACAATAAAATCAGCATGTTATCAGACAGGAATAAATTAAATGTACATGGAACAGAAAGGACAGTCCAGAAATAGAGTCAGAATCATAGAGAAATAAGGCATAGAATAAAACTGGTACCTACCATCTGTAGGGAAAAGACAAATTATCCAGTAAATCATTTCATGACATTTAGTCATTTCATGGGAAAATTATGCTCAGTCCCTATTGTTGTTCTAAGATCAAAATAAACTCCAGAGAAAACAAAAACAATAAAATGTTAAGAAGTTTGGCCAAAAATTACTAAAACCAAACAAGGGCAACTTACATTTTTAGGTAGTTTTGAAAGGGGCAAAAATGTCTTTTTAAAATAGAAAACAAACTCCAGATAAAATTTGGAAACATAAATTTTAAATGTATTACATAAATCTCCTTTTGAAATGAAATGCACAATAAAATAAAATATCAAGACTGTTTCTTTTCAGTTCTAGTTAAAATTACAAATGCTCCCGTAAATGAAGTTGTAGCAAGTTCACTTAGTTTGCTGAGCACATAAGAGAGTGGACATACAGGATTCGCTTTTCTCTGAATTGCACAGTGGACACCATCTCTGAAACTCGTCTCTTTTGGAAGGCCTAACCTTCCGAAGACTCTCAGACACAGGAAGCGAGAGCTGGTTGTCTGGAACCCATCTAGAATCCCTCACCTGGGATGGAACATTCTTACCATTGCCTGCTTTTGTACCTTTGCCAAGTAGCCCTTTGTCTCCAAGGCTCTTTTCATGAGAGCTTCATTTTGTTGTTGTTGTTGTTGTTGTTGTTGTTGTTGTTACAAACTTGATTCTTTAGGTAAGTTTACTCTGGAATTTTCTCATAGTAATCTCTATCCATCACCCAACATCTATGAAGGGGTGCTATGGTAAATACCATTGCTTAGGGGCTGGTGCTGTGGCCTAGCGGGTAAAGCCGCTGCCTGCAGTGCTGACTTCCCATATGGGCACTGGTTCAAGTCCCAGCTGCTCCACTTCCATTCCAGTTCTCTGCTATGGCCTGGGAAAGCAGTACAAGATGGCCCAAGGCGTGGACCCCTGCACCTGCATGGGAGACCCAGAAGATGCTCCTGGCTTCGGATAAGCTCAGCTCTGGTCATTTCGGCCAACTAAAGCATGAACCAGTGGATAGAAGACCTCCCTCTCTCTCTCTCTCTCTCTGCCTCTCCTTATCTCTCTCTGTAACTATGACTTTCAAATAAATAAATAAATCTTAAGCAAAAATTACTTAAATAACACTTTGCAAATTCTTTACCACTACTTAGATGATAACCTTCTGCTTTATTTCACAGAAGGTTTTAATTTGATCATTATAATTTTTTGCCAGGTTAAAATAAATTGCCAGTTTTTTTAGAATAATCTGAAAACAATATTACTTCAAACTGACAATTAGTCTCAATATGACTCTGCTGTGCAATTTGTCAAAAACCACACTGAAGACTTTTTGTCTTGCCATCATTAAATAATTGTATGTGATTAAAAATCGTTAGATTTATACTGTTGAAGGTTAAAAAATCATTAACTTGCTAATACTGTTGACTGGTTTATAAACATGATTGCCTATCTCAATATGCATCATTGACCAAACAACTGAAGACAAATTCCATTCTAGAGGAAATAAATGTCACTGGTTTGATACAGGATGAGGAGATAAAACTTAACAACAATGCATGTAGTTAACTTCTCTTATTTATTAAATTCTTGAGCATTTCCTCACTTTCTTACTCTTCACGAATCACCCTCAGTAATAGAGATTTCTCTTCTTGTTCAAAAATTTTAAGCACTCACAAAACAGAGCTGACTATATGGTATCTTGTGATAATATGATCACATTTTTATACTTTGTCCCTCACAGGCATCATTAGAAACTTCAGAGGTTTTCCTTAGGTTGAGAATGATAAAATTTTGGTTGCCATCTAAGGTTGGAGTTTAATTTTCAGCTGGGGAAGGTTTGAGAAGAGTGAAAATGTATATGAGGTAAATTTTAATACAATTTCAGCTTCCCTAGTCCACCTTCTTGCATGATTCCCAAAAATACAGCTTTTGTATTCCCCATTCCCATTTTGTTTTATGACCTGATATTACAGAAATTTTAGCGAATGCATCCCCTTATCAGGATTTTTTACAAAAATTGTAGGTCCAATGAAAAATGAAAATGTGAGGCTGCTTGTTTGAAATGTAGGAAAACAGCATGTGTTTAGCATAGCAGTTAAGTTACCACTCGGGACATGCACATACTATAACAAAGCAGTTGTGTTTGAGTCCTGGCTTTGCTCTCAATTCCAGCTTCCTGCCAATGTGCTTCCTGGAAAGCATCAGATGATGGCTCCAATAGTAGTGTTTCTGACAACAACTTGAATGACAAACTTGAGTTCTGAACTCCTGACTTCAACCTGCACCATCTTCTGCTGCTTTTCCAACGCCATTAGCAGGGAGCTGGATTGGAAATGTAGAAGCTGGTAAACGAATCAGTACCTATACAGGATGTTGGCATCTCAGTCAGTGCTTTACCCACTATGGCACAACTCTGGCCCCCTTGAATTTGTTTTTCTTAAGATTCATATTTTTCCATGCAGATGTTCATCTATTTAGCACTTTTTGCTAAAAACACTATCTTAGTCTTGTTGCATTGTCTTTGCTCCTATTTCAAAGATGCATGTACTACATGCATGTGTGTTGCAGTTGATTTGACGCTCGCTTGCCAGCGTCTACCTTGGCATGGTCTGGTCTTCTCATTCCACCACACATGTGAATCTATTTCTGGACTTTCTACTCTATTTCTTTGGTCCGTGTGTCCATCCTTTAACCAATATCATATGCTCTGATTACTGTAGTTTATAGCAAGTATTAAAGTCAGATAGTGCCAGTCTTACAATTCTTTTCTTCTTCAATATAGAATTGGCTATTTTGGGACTTTTGCCTCTCTAAATAAAGTATAAAATCAATTTGTCAATATTTACAAAACAATTAGTTTGACTGATTATGTTGAACCTGTAGATTAATTTAGGTATAGTACTCTTAAAATAGATTTTAGTAAGAAGAAACTTTGATTTTTGTAAATAAGATATTACTGATACATGAATAGTCTAAAAATTAGATAAGAGGGAGGTAAAATGCCCTTTAAAGGGGAGATCTCTTCAGTGAAAACAATTGAGAATAAAATTGCTTACTAGAAACATTCACATGATAAATTGATTCCATTTCAACAGGCCAGGAAAACAAATACTGTAGACTTCCCATGTAAGAAAAATACATTTAAGAGTGTTTATGCTGTTAACAATTGCCTATACTTCCCTGTGGCTTCATAGTTTCTGCCAAGCCTCATTCATAACAGAATTTCACACTGCCCAGAGTTTGTGAGGGAGACTAGATCAAGGATAAAAAAGCCTTTGCATGGGAATTGGTATCAATATTCATTTGGCTTAAAGAACAGTACATTTGATAGAGATTTGGTTTAAAATCCTGGTGTCAGTTTTATATTTATATTGTTTTTATTCTATTAAATATTTTCAACAGATAAATTGTTGAAAAGTGAAATACCAGTTTCCAAAGATCTTTTAGCCTATGCTGGCCAAGAAATGTGTTGTTTTTTTCATATAGCATATTTCAAAGAGAGTAATTGATCTTCTTACTTTGGCTTGCTACCAAAAAAACATCTGTCTGATGAAACAGGTTCATGTTTCTAGTCTACAGCATGGTAGCTTTAAAAACTCTGGAGTGGAGCTTACATTCCCACCATCTTTGCCAGCATTTGTTGTTTGATTTCTGTATGAAAGCCATTCTAAATAAAAAATGTCCCAATCAAATAAAAGAGAAGGACCAGATATATTTACTGAATTCTAGCATATATTTAAAGAATAATTAAGATCATTTCTTCTGGAGCGGCAAGATGGCAGAATAGGAAGGGAGCACACTGATAGTCTGGGGAGAGACAGTTTAATAAAAGTGGAGATACTGCAGGTTCAAGGAAGAGTAGGGGAAGAAACAGCAGAGGAAACCCTTCCGGAACTGGTGATTCATAGTGGACCTGCGTGGAGAGCGTGGGAGCCCGCAGTTTGGGACACCAGCAGCAGATTCAACACACCAGCGCTGGAATGCGAGGTGAGCCAAACCTCAATACCCCGAATTACCAGCAGGGAAGTGGAAACAGGAGACTAGAGCGAACAAGGCTTGAAACCCTGTGGGGAAAATTTCACCAGGCTAACTAGAAGAGAGAGAGAGGGAAAAAAAAAAGTGACCCATACGGACACGAGTTTCTCTCTCTCTGAGTGAATTAAGCCAGTCCCAAAGGGACAAATATCATATATTTTCCCTGATCGGTGACAACTAATTGAGCACCAAAGGGGAAACCTATTGAAGTGAAATGGACACTATGAGAAACAGTAACTTGATCAGCTCTTGTGCTGACTGTTGTTGTACAATGTAATACCTTATCCATTTTAGTATTTTTTTATTCTAGTACTAGTGGTTGAACTCTGTAATTAACAAACAATTATTCTTAGGTGTTTAAATTTTAACTGAAAAGTGATCCCTGTGAAATATAAGAGTGGGAATAAGAGAGGGAGGAGATGTACAATTTGGGACATGCTCAATCAGTTGTGCCCCAAATGATGGAGTTAGAAATGTGCCAGGGAATTCCAATACAATCCCATCAAGGTGGCATGTACCAAGGCCATCTCACTAGTCCAAGTGATCAATTTCAGTTCACAGTTGATCACACTGATAGGTCTAAGAGTCAAAGGGATCACAGAAACAAGACTAGTACCTGCTCATACTAACTGATAGAATCAAAAAGGGAGAGAATGATCCAACATGGGAAGTGAGATACACAGCAGACTCATAGAATGGCAGATGTCCTAAATAGCACTCTGGCCTCAGAATCAGCCCTTAAGGCATTCAGATCTGGCTCAAGAGCCCATGAGAATATTCTAGGCATGGAAAGCCAAGACACTCTGGAAAAAAAAGAAGACCTAAATGAAAGATCTCTGTGAGTGAGATCCCAGTGGAACGAATGGGGCCATCAAAGAAGGAGGTACCTTTCTCTGAAGGGAGGAGAGAACCTCCACTTTGACTATGACCCTGTCGGAATAAGATTGAAGTTGGCGAACCCTAAAGGCTTCCATAGCCTTGGCAACTCATGACTAGACCCTAGGGAGATTACTGATGCCATAAACAAGAGTGTCAAATTGTTAAATCAACATCAGGAGTCACTGTGTACTTACGTCTCATGTGGGATCTGTCCTTAATGTGTTGTCCAATGTGCAGTAATGCTATAACTAGCACTGAAACAGTATTTTACACTTTGTGTTTCTGTGTGGGTGCAAACTGAGGAAATCTTTACTTAGTATATACTGAATAAATCTTCTGTATATAGATAATTAAAAATGAAAAAAAAATCTTGGTGTTAAATTGGAAATTGCATAGAAAATTAATCAATTTAAAAAAAATATATCATGTAGGATCTCTGTTCTTAATGTGCTATACATTGTGAATTAATACTATAACTAGTACTCCAACAGTATTTTTCACTTTGTGTTGCTATGTGAGGGCAAACTGTTGAAATCTTTACTTAATATATACTAAACTGATCTTCTGTATATAAAGAGAATTGAAAATGAATCTTGATGTGAAGCAAGGGGAGAGGGAGTGGGAAAGGGGAGGGTTGCGGGTGGGAGGGAAGTTATGGGGGGGGAAGCCATTGTAATCTATAAGCTGTATTTTGGAAATTTATATTCTTTAACTAAAAGTGTTATAAAAAAATAAAAAAGAAAAAAAAACTCTGGAGTGGTTGTCAAGGCGATTTTTGTTGGTGTCCTCAATGTGTACATTTGTAAAGTATAAATATATTGACCTACCATACCACCATTGGATGTAAGATTTAAAATGCAAATTATAGATTCAAAGGATGAGATTATAAAGTATGAACAGAAACTTGGAGTGATTTACCAAGAGAAACAGGTAGTAAAATCAAGAATAGTTGCTTTGAATCCAGCAGAACTAGACTATCAGTGGAGGTGAGGGTTATTGGTATTCTTATTAATACACATTGGTACTGCCTGATGTTTGATTTTTCAACAATATAGGCAATTATGCTAATAAAAAGTACAATACAAATCCTAACATTTTTTCTGCACCATAATATTTTGTCTGAATATCTCCTAATATTGCAAGCACTTCACTTCATTGACCTTGGTCTAAACTATTGTAATTGGTTTTTTCCTTTAAAGTAATAATATTTAATTGCATTTTATGTTAGGAAGTAGTGAAAAAAAAAAAAGAAATACGGCATGAGTAAACACTTGGCCAAACATTCTGAGGTATATTTCATTTTATTTGGTTTCTATTCTTTAACAAAATAGATGCTTTACTGAATACCCATATGCCAGACATTGGGCAATATGTTGCCCAGAAATGAATCATAAGTGGGGTAGAAAATGGAAAAATATTATTCCTCATCCTTATTTTGCTATGAAAATATTTTTTAGTATTAGTTAAAATGGTTTAATCTTGAGCTTCTATGTCCAAATATGTAGAAAATAAAAGCATGATTGGGCTACTATATCTATAGAGTTTCATTGAATATCATATGATACAGTGCTTCAGTTATGGAGAAAATTTTGAGGTGAAGTGGATCCAGGATTCCCTGTAAGACAGGAGAAAAGGGGATGGCATGGAGCATGGTTATAAGTGAATAGTCAGAGGGCAAATACAAATTGACAACAGCTATACTGAAAGTATTAAACTTGGCTTGAATGAAATGGGAAAGTAAAAGTAAAATATAAAATTGTAAGTGAAATGAGGGAAGAGGTGTTGTGTAAGTACTTTGGGGTAATTTGTGGGTCAAAAGCAGACAACTATGGGCAACTACATATTAGAGATAATAGCAACTATCCACTTTTTACCAATATGCCTCATATTCCATAGCAATTTGATTATTTTGCATATAAAACTAGATATTTTATGTTGTTTCTAGGATACTAATCTGCAGTTAATATGTTCAGAGTTGATATTACAGATACTCATCTCTGGATCTAATCATAAAGCAGAATACTGATGTATAATCACTGTATATTGAGAATTGCTTAGTTATCTTGGGACTTGGCTTCCACAAAACCTATGAAATAAGTCAGTCATTCTCTATATCCTTGATAGCCTAAGGAAATATCTTACTTCCTGAAAAAAAGTTTTGACTGGGGTGAGAGAAGAATGATTTGGTGTAGAAGTACCAGATATTTAAACATTTGTGGGTGAATCACCTAATATTATTTGAAAACATAGTTTTAATCTGATGTAAATAAAACAAATTATTAATATTTGGCTTAAGGATCATGAACGTAACAGATAGTAATAACCTCAGAATAGAACTGGGCTGGATCCCCTCCTTCATTCCAAATCTTTTTGTCATGTCATTAAACATTCTAAATCACTGTTCATCCAGTTCTAGAAGCAATCAATATCACATGAAGCTTTCTACCTTCTTTAATATTTCTTACATCGACTTTCATCAAACAGTGGTCAAATTTCAAAACAGTTTTTGATTTTGTTTTATCAAAAGTTAACTCAAAGTATGAGAAGGAAAGAAAAGTGTAGCTCAGGTTATTAAACTCAGTTCAGCAGGCAATATCACATACCTACTCTGTGTTTGATAATTTTTTTTCTATAAGCCATGCAGAGATTATTCAATTAAAATAATTCAGCAAATGAGTATCTACTTTGTGCCAGTTACTTACTGAGATATGAGATGCTGAGATGAATAAGAAATGATCCTTATGTTTAATAACCGATAATTTGTTTGCAATTAATGCATATGTGAGGTGGATGTTCCAACATAGTTTAAAAATACCTATAATCAGATTAATATGTTACGCTCATCAGAGAAAGAAAACAAGAATTATTTTTTACAAGAGACAATGAAATAAAGTGAGGCGATCATTAGATTCAACATATTATGAAAACACAGATTAGAGATGGGTAGGGAAATGAGGGTAAGATATACATTTTTCACAAGCACATGGTTTTCTCAAAAGTAAATTAAGTTAGCAGATATATTATTCAGGATTCTCCAGGGAAACTATCAACAGGAAAATAGGCACATAGGTAGGTAGATAGATGATAGATAGATGGATAGATAAGGAGACAGATAAGCAGATTTATTTTGTGGAATATCTTCTTGTATTTGAGGTCACAAAGGCCCACAACATGGCATCTGCAACCTGGAAATACAGAAGAAGCAGTGGTATTGCTCAAGTCTGTGTGAAAAGGATTGAGAACTAAAAAAGCCAATGATTAAAGTTTCAGTTCAAGTGTAAAAGATTGATATTTTAACTTAGGACATTTGGGAAGAGAGAGAAAATTCTCTCATACTCTGATTTTATCATATTAAGCACCCTTCAGATTAGATTAGATGAGACTCACCCAAATTGGGGAGGATAAATTAGTGCACTCAGTCTAGCAATTCAAGGGTTACTCTCACGTAGAAATTCCCTTCCAGATGCTCCAAGAATAAAGTTTAACTAAATATTCCAACAGAGATTTAAGGTCCCTGGAGCAGCTCTGAGACAATGGCGGACAGTGAGAAGTCTCCCAGTGGCAGAGCCTTTAACAGTTTATCTGCATATCATTTGGTGGAGAGAAGGAAACAGCATGGATCACGATATACAAAAATTATTTTCCACTGGTTTCAGAAGTTAGTCAAAATCCTTGAAGTAATAAGATTAGAAGATGGCAAAGATGTCCAGGAAAGAAGTATGAGACTGACCTACAAGAGTGAATAAAGTATATAAATCTTTACCTCTCACGTCGGAGAAGGCATTGAACAACTACAGGTGAGGAATGACTGGTAAGTGGTGTTCAACCAGACTCTGACTTTGATTCCCTCTTTGCTTTTGCTACTCGGTTTTTTAACATGGAAAGCATGCATAGTGACAAAATGGAAGCTGCATATCTTCCAATAACACAAGCTATGTCTAACCAAGGTGGAAGTAGCTAGGGCCACTGCAACACATTCAAAGTATTGGCATTATAAACTGCCATTAAATTCTGGATGCAGTGCCACTCTGTAAGAGATATACCAATAACAAATGGATTATTTTACCATTTCTCTTTCAAAGGTAGCATTTTTTCCAATGGTTTGTTCTCATTGGAAAGCCATACTAATGAAACCGAATGCATAGAGACTACCAGTGATGCTCTGTCCTGATTTCTCACCAAGTGCCTGAATTATTGTCATGGGATTTCACATAAATGTAATTTACATATACTTCATAGCAAATGAAGAGTGAGGTGAGAAAAATTTTAAACAATCATTTAGTACATGGTTCTACCACATACCACACTATCCACAACTTTCTAGCTGACAAAATACCGCCTTCCATTTCATAATGATGTTCCAGTCAACAAAGGACAGCAAACATGATAGTGATCTCAAAAGATGATAATATAGCTGAACATTTTTGATAGCTTAGTAATGTCTTAGCTGTTGCAATGTCATGGAACAACTGTGGTGGTCTGGTAAACAAACCTACTGCACTGCCAGTTGTATGAAAGTAAAGCACACACAATTATACACAGAACACAATACTTATTAATGATGTTGAGTAACTACACTACTGATTCATGTGTTTGTACTGTATTTTACCTGTATTTTATATTGTATTGCTTCTATTTATAAAAGTTTACTGTAAAACAATATGCAGTGCTACACACCATGTTGTAGTAGCCTCTTATATCTTACGTTTACTGCATTCCTTGATGGCAAGAGGTCACATCAAGTTATTGACCTACGACTTCTAGCTTTGTATATATTCCATGATGATCACTCAACAATGAAATCACCTCATGATGCCTTTTGAAGAACAAATTACATCATTAAGCAATATATGACTGCATTTTAAATACTGTAAAAACATACAATTTAAGCATCATCTTGGTAATCATCCTCTGTGGAACTGGAACCAAAATATGATTGAGTTCTAACTGGAAGACCCAGAAGTGGCATCTCTCCTCATCCTTCTCATTGACCCACTTGGAAATTCGTGCTTCTAAATCACACAGTTTTAAACTCTGCTGGACTAGAACTTCTGGTTCCTAGATGAGGGGACAGACACACCTGTGTTCCACTAATTACATCTAAGGCTGTGACTATCACCTGGTTAGTCAGTGTCTTCAAGCTAATACACAAGGGAATCAGTCCATGTGCTGTTAGCATTAACTGATCATGATTACCATGAGGCATGTGACAAAGTGTGACTAGAACTCAAGAATTATCAGGACCCCACCTTGGTACTTCCATGACCAGTGTCAAACTTAATTATAAACAACTTAATACAGAAGGTAAAGGCATTGGGAATCCTTTGAGGCTTTAAGGCTTTGTTTATGTTCTATTTAGAAATTATGACAAGTCAATCTCTTGAAAAACTGTTGCAGCTCAGACTAGAAATATTGTGGGGCACTATGGATCATGCAAGAAGTCAATTGTAAAAATCTTATTTGTGACCTGTGTACATCCCTTGGGTAGTTACTTCTATGTGCCCCAAACTGTTTTTCACAACTTTTAGCTTGTGCAATATATTTTTTGGCCAGAAGGGCAAGCTTCTTCCCAAATCAGTGTAATTTTGGTGAAACAGTTCAACTTTTAACCACAAAGTTGAGTTCACTCTGTAATGGAGTGCATTATCCCCCTTTCTGAAGGACTGTTTCAGGTATAAGAACAGGACTCAAATTAAGCCGGATTCTTCTCAAATGTGGGATACACAGAAAGATGCACAATTCTGAGAAAGATAGAAAAACAGAAATTAGTCTGACAGTATTATTTGATTAATTGCAGTTACATGCAGTAAGACAGAAATAATTGATTTTCCTGACTTGTATTAATTTGCTTTCTGTAGTTATAACTGGAAGTAAAATATGACTAATGCAAAAAGTAAGGCATAATGCCTAGGTGTATCAGTATTGCTGCAAATACAGTGTTTATCAAACTTTGTTTTAAATATTTGTCAAACAAATTGATAGGAATTATATAATTGTCAAACAAATTGATAGGGATTATACACTACTGTAGTTTTAACGATTGTCTAACTATTTTAAAACATATACAAGGGATTGGCACTGTGGCGTAGCAGGAAAAGCTGCTGCCTGCAGTACCAGGATGCAACATAGGTGCCGGTTTGAGTCCCGGCTCCTCCACTTCCAATCCAGCTCTCTCCTATGGCCTGGGAAAACAGTAGAAGATGGCCCAAGTCCTTCACCCCCTGCACCCGCATGGGAGACCCAGAAGAAGCTCCTGGTCCCTGGCTTCAGATGTTTGCGGCCAGTTGGGTGTGAACTAGTGGATGGAAGGTCTCTCTCTCTCTCTCTCTGCCTCTCCTTCTCTCTGTGTAACTCTGACTTTTAAATAAATAAATAAATCTAATCTTTAAAAAATATAAAACATACACGAGGGAAGTTGAACATCTTTTCCATTGATTATTGTTTATAGCATTTTCCTATCTTCCTGCTGGACTATTACTTTTTACTTGTTTTGCTCTTTAGTTAGTGAGGCCATCATGCCTTTGAATATAATGCAAATTTAAAAATATGTTATCACAAAGTATAATAAATAAAATATTTTGAAAAATTAGAATTCAGTACATTGATGAATGGGTACACAACCTTTGAGGACAGAAGGAAAAAATCTACATTTTGTTAGTAAATGAGGAACAAAGAGTAGAAAATATTTAACGATCTGAACGTTGCTTTTATGGTTTTGATCTTCTCTTAGTTTTCCTAACTTCTATTGTAATGCGAGTGCTCAGAGTTGCATATATCATATTTCACAAGTAATCTCACACTATCTCAAAATCTCTTTGTTTTGTTTTATGATTCCTTTATTCTTCATCTTTGATTTTTGTAACTGGAATGTACTTTAATATGTTTATATATTTCCTCATCAAACAAAATAATGTATTATTAAATATATAAAATCAGTATTCTACGTATGTATGCCTAATTGATTTACTCAAATGATTCTACAATGGCATTTATCAAATGCTCTCAGTTTGCAAGGATATACCATCAACCAGTGCCCTGTTGAGGTTTCTAATTGCTTACTAGCAGAAACAATAATATAAAGTATAATCTTATACCTACTGACATAAGAACCTAAGAGAAGTTGCCCCTGTTATTTAAGTACAACCTGAAAAAATAATTGCTAAATTATAAATTCCCCATATTAATGTATGTATCTTTAGATTGAATTATAAAGTGATTAGAATTATCTTACATTTCTATCAGTGTTACATGATAGTATCTAGTTTTCTTTTTTTTAATAGTCCTTGCTTTTTTTTCAAAAAGATTTATTTTTTTATTTGAACGTCAGAGTTACAGAAAGAAAGAAAGAAAGAAGAGAGAAAGAGAGAGAGAGAGGCAGATATTTTCCATTTGCTGAGTCACTCCCCAGATGGCTGCAATGGCCAGCTCTAGGCCAAGCTGAAGCCAGGAGCCTGGAGCTTCATCTTGGTCTGTCACATGGGTAGCAGGGGCCCAAGCACTCGAGTTATCTTCTACTGATTTTCCGAGGTCACTAGTAGGGAGCTGGATCACTGGATCAGAATTGGAGTAACCTGGACAGGAACTGGCAGCCATACAGCCATAGGGATTGCCAGCAACTGCGGGTTGCAGGCTTAATGACTAAGCCACAATGCCAGCTCCATATTTAACTTTCTAATATTGCTAATCTGGGGATGTGTAAATTCAGTGTTATAATCTGCTTCTCTCTGATGGCTAATAAAGTTGAAAGTTGTGGGGAAATTAGGCACAGGAGGCAATTCAAAGATAGTGCCCAAAGGAATTAAGGTGGGCAGTACCCAAAGTCGTTTACCACCAAAGCTGTCTGGCTGCACAGCAACAGGGGAGGTGACGACAACTGATGACAAGTGTACAGACATATGGCTGGTCCTGTAAAAAGTTGCCCCATAAAATGACCTTTTATGTAATTGGTTGGTCCTTATGCCCTGCCCCAGTAATCCTGCGGTCTTGTGCTTTAAAAGGCCTTGCTACAAGCGAAATAAACCGAGTTCTTGCTTGCTTGACTTGACTCCCTGCTGCATCTGACCCTCTCTGGGATCAGGAGGCTGGGGAACCGGCAAGTGGCGCACTTTATATACAATATATATACATATACATATATATATACAATGTATATATACATATATATATATATACATATATACAAAGTGTCCTTCAGTGAAACGAATCCCTTAACTTTAATGTAGAAATACGTATCAATTTTACCATTCGTATTTATAATTTTTAGTTTTTGTTTAACGTGTAATTCCTCACCAAGATAACAAAAATTTTGTCCTAGATTTCCTTTATTATTTTCATAGCTTTATTCTTCACTGTAATCCATTCCAATCATTTATAAAAATAATGTTATTTCTCAATGTTCTTGTTAAAATTGACTTAATTACGTTGTGTGCATCCTAACATTTTGTTTATTAACAGACTGCATATATGATGGTGGATGTGTAAGATTATAATGTAGTCTAAGTATATCCTTGGCTATAGCATCTACAATTTTATATGTATGTATGATGTTTGTATAATAACAAAATCATCTGACACTGAGTGTTTTTCTCAAAACATTTCCCCACGGTTAAGTGACATAACTATGCTAATAAAATTTATTCTTGTATTTAAATTGAGAAATCACTTTGCTTAAATTTGCATTTAATGTAAAATTCAATGCAATTGAAAATTAAAATTTAACTTAATTCAATTTAAATTTAAATGGGAGACATTGGTGGTTTAGTGGTGAGCATAGGTGACTTCCAATTTAAATTTAAGGAACAATTTTCTCAGGGCAAGTGTTCTGGCACAGCTGTTCAAGTCCTGGCAGCTCCACTTCTGATCCAGTTCCAGGATAATGTGCCTAGGAAAGCAACAGAAGATAGGATACCCAGATGTAGCTCCTGGCTTAAGCCCTGCTCATCCCTGCCATTGTGGATATCTGAAGAGTGAACCAGTGGATAGAAAAGGGAGATATCCTTCTCTGTCTCTTTCTAACTCGGCCTTTGAAAGAAAGAAGAAAAGAAAAAGAAAGGGCAGAGAGAGAGAAAGAGGTGGGGGAGGGACGGAAGGAAGGCAGGAAGGAAGGACCCTCAAATTTGTGGACTGGCAATAATTATGGTAAGATCTCAAGTGTTACCAAAATAATGTCATCATTTGAGTCTTCGTGTGATTCTTATTATTTATGATACTTTTTGATTCAGCATATACTCAAAGCACTATAGTTAAAATGTGTAGTTCTTTCCTATTATTGAACTTGGGTTTTAAGGTAGTGTATTACTAAATATTTATTTAATTGAGAGAGAGAGAGAGAGAGAGAGAGAGAGAGAGAGAGAGAGAGAACTTATTCACTGGGTCACTCTCCAAATTGTTACCACAGCCGGGACGGGGCCAAGCTGCAGCCAGGAGCCGAGAACCTGATTTAGTTATCCCACATGGATGGCAGGGACCAAACTACCTGTTGCCTCTCAGGATTCACATGTAGTACGAACTTGGAATCAGGGGTGGAGATGGAACTTGAATATAGCGACTCCAGTACAGAATGTGGGAGACCCAAGTAGCATCTTACGACTAAGCCAAATGCCTACCCAAGTGTAGCAGACTTAAAGCAATGTTAAAGATATACACATTACTTTATAGCAGTATAAAATGCCTTATGAGGGACTGGCATTGTGGTATAGTGGGTAAGGCTACTGCCTGTGTCACCAGCATCACATAGGGGCACTAGTTGGCATCCCAGCTGCTCCACTTCCCATCCAGCTCCTTGGTAATGGCCTGTGAATACAAGTGTTCATGGCTGGCACTGTGGCTCACTAGGTTAATCCTCCACCTGCGGCGCCAGTATTCCGGGTTCTAGTACCGGTTGTGGTGCCGGTTCTGTCCCGGTTGCTCCTCTTCCAGTCCAGCTCTCTGCTGTGGCCTGGGAGTGCAGTGGAGGATGACCCAAGTGCTTGGGCCCTGCACCCACTTGGGAGACCAGGAAGAAGCACCTGGCTCCTGGCTTCAGATCAGCACAGTGCCAGCCGTAGCGGCCATTTGGGGAGTGAACCAATGGAAGGAAGACCTTTCTCTCTGTCTCTCTCTCTCTCACCAACTCTGCCTGTCAAAAAAATAAATAAATAAAAGAAAGAAAGAAAAAAGAAAAAGAAAAAGTGAAGAAGTGTTCAGATCCTTGCCACACACGTGGTAGACCCAGATAAAGCTCCTAGTTTCTGGCTTTGGCCTGACCCAGTACTGGCTGTTGTGGTCATAGGGGAAGTGAATGAGGGAATCAAAGGTCTCTCTCTCTCTTTTTCTCTCTCTAAATCATATTTTCAAAATAAATGAATAAAAGATTTTTAAAAGAGCTTATGAAAATAAAAATGATTATGAATTATAGGTACATTTTTAAAAGATCACTATAGAATTGGAAATAGGCATGACTCAGGGCAAAACATCTTCATGATTACTGCAATATGGGGTCATGTTCTTAACAGAAAATTTTATCTCACATAAACAGCAAACCAGAAAAAGAATGAATGGTTTAGGGAATAAGATTTTTCTGTAAAAGTCACTTTAGGAAAAAAAAATGTGGTTAGCAGGGATAGCCTATACATTTTACTGTCAAAATATTTGAATCAATTAAACTAAAAGTTTTTCTCCTCACTAATGCCAGACAATCCAAAAAATGATTTTAAAACTTACAACTATTTATTTTAAACATTTGTTTTATTTTATAGGGAAATAGTGTGGATCTATTTAATTAGTTTAATGATAGTTCTAAATTTATACTGCAGTAGTAGATTGATGTACCAACTTGAAAAGTTAGTTATTTTATATTTAAAATGCTTATTTAAAAGTGAAAATTAGCTTAATGACAGTTCTAAATTTATACTGTAGTAACAGACTAATTTACTAACTTGAAGAGTTAGTCATTTTATATTTAAAAATGCTTATTTAAAAGTGAACAACCACAACAAAAGGTTTGTGTGAAATTGCCTAAAAATTTCTGTATTCTTTAAATCTCCAGTATTATTGATTTTAGTCTCTCACTTAAACCACAAAGTAACTCCAGAGAGGAAATCAGGGACATATTTTTGACTTATAGTCCCTGTTTCATCAAGATAATGGTAATGCAATCACTGTAATGCATACGCCTAGCACTAGCTGATAGATTAGTCTCCAGAAAACACAATATTAAAGACATATATTTTTATTTCCTACAAGTAATGCACAAAATGATTCTCTGTAGTGGCAAAAGTTGCCAACTTTGCTTTTTGTCTTAAAAAACAATATTAAATAATGGACCTAACAGTATTTTTAAATATTAATACATCTATCAAATGATAAAATTTGCTGTCAAAGATCATCCAAGAGATTAGCCAACTTGATTATAAACTAAAACATAGCATATACAATACATTTAAAACTGTTATATAAAAAATGTTTAATTGTTTACCAGTGGGGCCTATGTTGTCTCATAGTAGGTAAAACTGCTGCCTGTAAAGCAGGCATCCTATATGGGCACTGGTTCATGTCCTAGCTGCTCCACTTCAAATTCAGCTCTCTGTTAATGGCCTGGGAAAATCAGCAAAAGATAGCAAAAGTGTCTGTGCTCCTGTCACTCATGTGGAAGACCAGGATGAATCTCGAGACTCCTGACTCAGGCTTGGCTCAGCACTGGCTGTTGCAGTTCTCTGGGCAGTGAACCAGCAGATGGAAGATCATTCTCTCTCTTTTCCCTGTCTCTACAACCATGACTTTCAAAATAATTAAATACTAAAAAAGTTGACCATTGGGGACCAGCGCCATGGCTCACTTGGTTAATCCTCCACCTGCGGCACCACATCCCATATGGGCACTGGGTTCTAGTCCCAGTGACTCCTCTTCCAGTCCAGCTCTCTGTTGTGGTCCAGGAAGGCAGTGGAGGATGGCCCAGGTGCTTGGGCCCCTGCACCCACGTGGGAGACCAGGAGGAAGCACCTGGCCCCTGGCTTCGGATCAGTGGCGGCTATATGGGGGGGGGGGGTGAACCAATAGAAGGAAGACCTTTCTCTCTGTCTATCTCTCTCAATGTCTAACTCTACCTGTCAAATAAAAAAAAAAAGTTTAAAAAAAGTTGACCATTGAAATCAGAAATACCTCATAATTATTTAATACTTGTAGCTCTAATATTTGTATAGTCATTAAATGTGCATCATATAACTCAATCTTCTTATTAGAAATCCCTAATGATAATCTCCCACTTAAGGAAGGACTGACTGCAACTTAAAGGTATGCCAGAAATTGTCATTCTGTATATTTTAGAGCACAATATAAGGATAGAATAAATGCTACCACTTAGGGATTTGTGATTTCCACTTAACTATTTTCAATCAGTGCTTTGTTATGTGATTGGGATTTACTGGGATAACTCATATTGATTCTCTTTATCTTCTAAGTATACATAAATTAAACTTTCCCTGTTCCTTTATTGCTAGTCACAGACATATAATGAACTAGGGCATTGGCTTTTGAGTGGAAATGGAATTGTCATTGTAGGCTGAAGCATTTAATTACAATCATTTATTTTTCTGTCACAGCAATGCTAAAATTGTGTGTTAAAATGAAGGTAGCAGAAGATCAAAATCTTGTGGATGTTGATCTCTGTTTCCTGGACAGATACCATTGATAATCTTTCTCATCCATAGTGAATAAAGCATAATAAATAAATACATTTCTAAGTTTTGTTACTAAAATTCTGGTACTTTTGCAGTACTGTCTCATAGTTTTTAATATTGCAAATGAACTGAGAATCTAGGAAATCAAGTATAATGAAATCCACTTAGAAACTGGACCCAGAGTTGATATAGTTGAAGAGCACTGTCCAATACTGTTCTTTGAAAGTAAGAAAAAAAAAAGTCTGTTTTTCCCTTACTTATTCTGTTATTTGACATGTGTAACTGACTTTAGTAGTCTGGAAATATTCATAAAGGGTATAATTAGAAAGACTTCTTTAAAGTGGTCAATATTAGTTGTCATAACTAAGAGCTGAAAGAATTTCCTTGAGATAAAGTATGATAACACTATGAGAAATTATCTTGGTGCTCATTACTGGATCAAATACATAACTCAGTTTTCCCCTTCATATATAAGATTTCATTTTTGTGAAATACTAGTTTCAGGATGTGCATATAGAATTGCACAGATATTAGCTTAATATTAAGTAAGGGTTAGAAGTGTTGATTTAATGGTAGAAATTTTACTGTGCTGGTTTTGTACACAATGAGGTGGGAGACCGAGCAATGTTCGAAGGGATCCAGAGACAACGATACAGAACTTCTTTGTGTGTTCTCAGAAAAGGTAAGCAGGGCAGATCAAAAAACTGCTTCAATGATTCACTGAAGCTGAAGTTCAGATAAAATCACAGTAGCAGCCCACACATCTGGAAATTGAACCATTGATAGTGAGGCATATTTCTCTCTGAGGAAAAGGTCCAGGAAGCACATGAATCTGAGAGGGAGATTATCCAAGAACACCACTGACAGTGAATAGTGACTTTGAAAGAGATCAAAGGAATATGGTGTTTCTGCAAATGCTTTGGTCATACATTAGCCATAACAGGTTATTGTCCCAAGTTGTTTAATTCAACTGTGATCTTGGGCTAAATATTTACTTTGGGGGTCATCTTCTCAGCAGCAAAATGAAAACTGACCTTCAAATTCTCTTTCATAACAAATATTTCATTCTACTCTATAGCTGTGGCAGTGTCTGGTGTCAGTCTCCAGAACAGAGACTGTTCTGTGCTTTACGTTTGTACTCTAGATATGCTGAAAGAAAGCACATGTCTCCACAAAGCTGAGTGAGAAAGTTTCTGTCCTTCAGCCACTCATAGGTTCACACTGTACAGAATTCAGCCCCAGTTATCATGATGAGGCTTCAGATTCAATACTGTATGTATGGATTGAAACAGTCACTGCCTAAAAAAGTGTTGGGGGCACTGTTGTTTAAGGTGAAAGGCCTTTTATAATCACCCACAATCTAAAGAACAGATGGACTTTTAATGGACTTACTGCCCCAATAAGCATTTTTCCCAGGCACTTAAAATCCAAATAGGCAGATAAAGGATGCAACTAATTAAAACACATAAACCTTATAATGCTTCTGAGCTGCTGAGCTTGTTCAGGGAGATGAGAAGGTCCTAAACAGTGCAGTAAATTAATTGGAGACAGAAGGCCCTATTTCTAAACTCTAGCTAATAACAATAACTCAATTTAATGACTTCCTGTGTAACCTTGGACCACCACTGAAGTGTTTGGAACTTCAGGATTCTCATCATCTATAAAACAAAGGGATGTGGTCACTGGACAAGATGAACATTAAGTTCCCACTAATTTAAAGAATTCATTGTTTCTAAAGTAGCTAAACACATTAGGCAAGAAATAGCATGGCATCTTATTGAAATTAAAGAAAATTTAGAGGAAAGTACTTTAATTTTTTATAAGAATTGCCTATCTGAAAGGTTCAGATAAAAAAAAAAAACTTCCAATGATATCAGATGCAAAAGAGGGATAAAAAGTGAAGAGATATTTCTTTACTCATAGATTAGAAGAATTAAATGTTTATGCTTTTTTTTTTATTTGACAGGTAGAGTTATAGACAGTGAGAGAGACAAAGAGAAAGGTCTTCCCTCTATTGGTTCATTCCCCAAATGGCCACTACGGCCAGCGCTGCGCTGATCCGAAGCCAGGAGCCAGGTGCTCCTTCCTGGTATCCCATGTGGATACAGGGGCCCAAGCACTTGGGCCATCCTCCACACCCTCCCGGGCCACAGCAGAGAGCTAGACTGGAAGAAGACCAACAGGGACTAGAACCCAGCACCCATATGGGATACAGGCGTCGCAGGCGGAGGATTAACCAAGTGAGCCACTGTGCGAGCCCTAAATGTTTATGCTTTCTAAAGCAATATTCAGATTTAATACAATCCTTATCAAAATACAAATGACATTCTTTACAGAATTAGGAAAAAAATCCTAAAATTCTTATGGAATCACAAAAAGACCCGGAATAGCTAAAGAAATCCTGATGGGGTGGGACAGGAGAAGAAATAAAACTGGATATATTACAATTTCTGATTTCAAAGTGTATTACAAAGCTATAGTGATTATTAAAGCATAGCAATGGCATAAAAACTGACACATAGATTAGTGGAACTGAATGGAGACAGCCAACTGATTTTTGACAAAGGTGCCAAGAACATACATTGGACAAAGATAGCAATTTAAATAAATGGTGCTGGCAAAATTGATATATTTATGTGGAAGAATGAAATTAGAGCTCTATCTCTGACCATATTAAAAAAAAAAGCAAGGGCCAGGAGACTCGATGGAGAGAGAGACACAGGGATAACTAGGAGGGAGTACGCTTAAGGAACAGCATATAAATCCGACAGAGTCATACAGAATCCACTCCTTAATAATAAGGATACATCAAATCTTCTGGACCACGGATAACATGACAAAGTGAGAGAGGACAAAGCAAACAGCAAGCAAATGTGTGGGCCAAGAATGGCCACTGCAAGGCTCCTAATATGCAGGCACAAGTTGCAAGTCCCCAAGAAACAAAACTAAACCAAAAACCACAGTGAAAGCTATGTGGGTCACTCCAAGAATACAGGCGGTATTTGCATGGTTTTCCAGACTGCTGGATCCTGAGCACCTAGTAGGTGCTAAATAAGCACTTATGAAATGAATATATAGGTAGATTTCAAGGCAGATGGACATGGAAGTCAACCAAGGTGAAAGAGTCAGGTTTTCTTCTACATTCATGTCCAAAGGACTGTGTTAAAATGACAGTGTTGGTACAGTTCACCACAAACAAGAGAAAATGGCTTTCAGCGAAAGCTCTTCTTCATAACGTGTTTTTTGTTTGTTTTTTGTTTTTCCCTCTAAGACTGTGGTATGGCTTCTAGTCCATGGAAGAATTTGGTGACTTGGAGATAGTAGACTGCACTATAGATGGTGGTATGAATGACAGAACATGATGGACAAGACATTTTAGTTTGCTATTTGGCAGTGAAGGAAGGGCACACTGGAATCCCACATTGGATGCCATCCTTCATAAGATTACTGGATCACTACCAGGAAGCATGCCAGATGCACAGTGACTTGAATAGTCTCCCTGTAAACCTTACTATGAGGGTTTAAACTTTTATTTAATAAATATAAATTTCCAAAGTACAGCTTATGGATTATAATGGCTTCCCCCCACCCATAACTTCCCTCCCATCCGCACCCCTTCCATCTCCCTCTCCCTCTCCCATTCCATTCCCATCAAGATTCATTTCCAATTATCTTTATATACAGAAGATCAATTTAGTACATATTAAGTAAAGATTTCAACAGTTTGCACACACACCGAAATACAAAATGTAAAATACTATTTGAGTACTAGTTACAGCAATAATTCACATTGGACAACACATTAAGGATAGAGATCTTACATAAGGCGTAAGTGCACAGTGACTCCAGTTGTTGACTTAACAAATTGACACTCTTGTTTATGGTGTCAGTAATCTCCCTAGGCTCTAGTCATGAGTTGCCAAGGCTATGGAAGCCTTTTGAGTTCGCTGACTTCGATCTTATTTAGACAAGGTTATAGTCAAAGTGGAAGGTCTCTCCTCCCTTCAGAGAAAGGTACCTCCTTCTTTGATGGCCCATTCTTTTCGCTGGGATCTCACTCACAGAGATCTTTCATTTAGGTTTTTTTTTTTTCCCCAGAGGGACACTCAATTAGTTTCAATTATTAACTGAAAATCCTTAGACCCTGGCATAAAATTTAGGTAGTTTTCTCATAGCAGAAGCCATAGGACCTAGCAATTTGTTCAATCCTTAATAAATATTAGTAATTAATAAAAATGACAGTTATTGTTTCAAATATAATATTGAGGAGCATTTTCATCTATAAATTGTTCAACATGGTCAGCATTCTTGGTCATGAGTTATTATTATAACAAAATAGTATTTAAATTTATTATTTCCCACATTCTTTCCATAGAGGAAAACCACACATTAATTTCTTGAAACAATGAAACATATGCAAGCTTTTTGTAGTATTATAAAAAAATCAACATCATTTAGTGACAGAAATGAAAAATCAGAATTGAACACAGGTAGAGAAGATTGAATAAAAATATGGCAATATGCCCAGACAAATCTCAATTTATGATTGTAAGAATGGACTGACAATAGATTCCTGAATCACTTCTTTGAGTTGATCAGTTTTATTTTCTCATGAATATCTCAGAGGCATTGGGGAAGGATGTGAATAGGTTGATTTTGCTCTCTAGAGTGAGATGGTTGAGTTACTTAGGAGGACTGAATGAATTAATTGTTCATAAATGGAGAGAACACAAGTAAGTGATTTGAAACCATGTAACTGCAAATTTGAATAAAAGGGGTTCCTAATATCTACAGAAGGAAAATAATTAGCAAATGCATGAGGGTCATTCATAATTCTGACTAATCCTTTGTTCCTTTTAAGATATACTCACAGTGGGTTTACAATGTATGTGTTCCATTGTAGATAACATGGTGCTTGAGTTTATAAAGCAAGAAAGAACAGGATAGAATAAATGTGATCGAACATTCTTAGTGTTGGGGGGATTTCCAAAGTAGCAGAGTGATTGGTGACTGCCTCTGCTGTTCATACACAGTTGAATGGTCCCTTGGTCCTCACTATTCCACACCACTGCTATTTGGGCCTTTGCCCAAAACTTTATTAAAATCTTTCACAGACCAGCACTCTAAAGGACTTCCAATACAGGGCAAGTCATTTGAGCTCTTCATCCAGTTCAGGAAATCTTAATAGTTTTGAGCTCTTGTGCTTGGTGAATCTCATAGACAGATCACTGTTCCATGTTCTACAACAACACATTCCACAGGCCAGCCATCTCATTCCTAAAGGGGGTCTGGATGTTACACTTTGATTGTTCTTTTATTTCCTTTTTCTATTGCCCCATACGAGGATATTTTATCTTAAGATTTATTTCTCGCTGGCGCCACGGCTCAATAGGCTAATCCTCCACCTTGCGGCGCCAGCACACTGGGTTCTAGTCTCGGTCAGGGCGCTGGATTCTGTCCCGTTGCCCCTCTTCCAGGCCAGCTGTCTGCTGTGGCCAGGGAGTGCAGTGGAGGATGGCCCAAGTCCTTGGGCCCTGCACTCCATGGAAGACCAGGAGAAGCACCTGGCTCCTGCCTTCGGATCAGCGCGGTGCGCTGGCTGTGGCGGCCATTGGTGGGTGAACAAACGGCAAAAAGGAAGACCTTTCTCTCTCTCTCTCTCTCTCTCTCTCTCTCACTGTCCACTCTGCCTGTCAAAAAAAAAAAAAAAAAAGATTTATTTCTCATAGCACGATTGAATTTGGGGTATTATGTCCTATAGACCGCTGAGATTTTGTGAGCTTGAACAAGTAATAATTTAAAGTTTAAAGTAACATTTTAGGGGCCAGCGCTGTGGCACATTGCATTAATGCCCTGGCCTGAAGTGCTGTCATCCCACATGGGTGCAGGTTCAAGACCTGACCACTCCACTTCCAATCCAGCTCTCTGTTATGGCCTGGGAAAGCAGTAGAAGATGGCCCAAGTGCTTGGGCCCCTGCACCCATGTGGGAGACCTAGAAGAAGATACTGCCTCCTGGCTTCAGATTGGTGCAGCTCCAGCCATTGCAGCTATTTGGAGAGTGAGCTGACGGATGGAAGACTTCTCTTCCTCTCTCTTTCTCTCTCTCTGCCTCTCCTCTCTCTGTGTAACTCTGACTTTCAAATAAATCAATAAATCTTTAAAAAAAATAAAGTAACATGGTAAAGTTCATGTGATTTAGATACATACTTCTAAAAGTATCAACTCTCACTACCAATGTTTGTTACCCAGAATACTAGGTGTCAGCATAAACATCTGCAACATAACACTAGTACTAATACTGATATCAATGATTACCTGATCTTCATATTCCAAGTACTTGCGAATGAACTCTCCTAACACAGACAGTTAAATCTGTGGTGGATACTGTTACTATGGCCACTATATATATTTGAAAACAGACTTACAGAGCATGGTAGCTCAGGGTTAGTTGACATTTCTGGGATTTGAATCCAGACTTCTTGATTTAAGATCCCAGTATCTAAACCACCATGTAATGGGGATCATTTCATTTTGCCCAGTCACCATTATGGATGCTTTCACATGACAATTATTTGTCATACAATTTGCACAATGGGCAACCAGGCTCAATCAAACCTAATCAACCTATATACAAACAACAAAATTGCAGGCTTATTTTTTTTTTTCCAAAAAACAGTTGAGTCGGCTGGCACCACAGCTCACTAGGCTAATCCTCTACCTGCAGCACCAGCACCCCGGGTTCTAGTCCCAGTTGGGGTGCCGGGTTCTGTCACAGTTGCTCCTCTTCCTGTCCAGCTCTCTGCTGTGGTCCGGGAAGACAGTGGAGAATGGCCCAAGTGCTTGGGCCCTGCACCCCATGGGAGACCAGGAGGAAGCACCTGGCTCCTGGCTTTGGATTGGCACAGCGCGTTGGCCACAACATGCTGACCGTAATGGCCACTTCGGGGGTAAACCAATGGGAAAAAAAGGAAGACCTTTCTCTCCATCTCTCTCTCTCTCTCTCTCTGTCTCTCTCTCACTAACTCTGTTCGTCAAAAAAAAAAAAAAAAATCTCTTAAACTTCAAAAGATCTGGTACTATAGCTTTAAAAAAATCAAGGCATTCTTGATTAGGCTTCCTCCATTAAAAAACTTTCTAAATCTGAGATTAAAATGAGAGATATTAACTTTAAAAAAACAGTTGAGTAAAATATATAAAAACAAAAACTTTTTTTTTCTCTTCCTTTTTTTTTTTTTTTTGACAGGCAGAGTGGACAGTGAGAGCCAGAGACAGAAAGAAATGTCTTCCTTTGACGTTGGTTCACCCTCCAATGGCCGCCGCGGCTGGCGCACTGCGGTGGGCGAACCGCGCTCATCTGATGGCAGGAGCCAGGTGCTTCTCCTGGTCTCTCATGGGGTGCAGGGCCCAAAGACCTGGGCCATCCTCCACTGCACTCCCGGGCCACAGCAGAGAGCTGGCCTGGAAGAGGGGCAACCGGGACAGAATCCGGCGCCCTGACCGGGACTACAACCCAGTGTGCCAGCGCCTCAAGGCAGAGGATTAGCCTGTTGAGCCACGGCGCCGGCCTTTTCTCTTCCTTTCATGTTGTAATTATTACCCATAATACACAAAGATACATATACACACAAACATATACAGAATACTTTTGAAGAGAAAATATGAGCTTTAAATTACTGCTGATTTGTGCTTACAGATTTTTCCTTTACCCCTGAATATTTCAGTATTTCAGTGTTTATTTCCTATGAACAAGGATATTATTTTACATAAATATTTATCAGTAACCAGATTAATAGACAAAATATAATAGACAAAATATTATAATATAACCAATAGCCCATATTCATATTTCAATAATTGTCTAAATGTTGTTCTACTCCAAAGTGTACTATTTATCACTCTGAAATAAATTAAATTGTGGGTAAATTCTTTTATATCATTTAAATACATTTTTATCTAATAATTTTAGCATCATTTTGTATTTCTCAAATTTAATCACTGATTCTTTACTTCCTACTTAGAATTTTATGTTAAGGAGTACTCTAGTCTTCTCCACTTTTGAGAAATATATTTAAAATATTGTACTATCTTAAATTGATACCAAAATTCTCTAGTGTTACGTTTTAGGAATTGATTTTTAAAATAATATTCTAAGGTAATTTCAATCTTTGCATTTTCATGAACTTATTTTTTAAAAATAACTTTCCTTAAATATCTGGTTAGCCTTCAATGTCCAATCAGATTAAAGCAGTAGGTCCACAAGCATCTGGTAGGAAGATTTGTAAACGTGGGGATGGCTCGTTTTATCATGAGTCTCACCTCGGTGTGACTGGGGTGTAGTGCAGATCTTTTAAACAGATTTTGAGGTTTTTTACTCTTCTACAAGGAATTTTCCTCAGAGAAATCCTCCAATTTTTTGCCCACAGTGTAAAAGCACCCAACCAGGGTGGTAGAAGGCCAGCAGCAATGGAGGCTGAAACATCTGCATTCAAAGTACTACCAATCATTTCATCTCCAGGTGTCCTTAAGGATACTTTGTCCTTAACCTTAGCTGTTAAAGACGTCTCCTATCCAGAGTTCTCCGTGATTTGACATCTCCAGCTCACAGACCTATTTACTTCTGAAGAACTCGAGGAAAAGCGATTGCCTATCTTATGGGACTTGGAAGCATCTCCTGGAAGTGAACTGCCACCTACAATAAAACTTCATCTAATCTCTTGTTTTTAGGAAGAAAACACACAAACCCAGCCCTCAAAGGCAACTTGTACCTTCAATTCTTTCAATAAAGTGGAGAGAGCCCTTGTGCTCTTCATTCAGTTTTTTTTTTTTTTAATATTTATTTGACAGGTAGAGTAACAGACAGTGAGAGAGACAGAGAGAGAGGTCTTCCCTCCGTTGGTTCACTCCCCAAATGGCTGCAACAGCCGGAGCTGCGCCAATCTGAAGCCATGAGCCAGGTTCTTCTTCCTGGTCTCCCGTGCAGGTACAGGGCCCAAGCACCTGGGCCATACTCCACTGCTATCCCAGGCACAGCAGAGAGCTGGACTAGAAGAGGAGCAACCAGGACTAGAACCTAGCGCTGATATGGGATGCTGGCACTGCAGGAGGAGGATTAACCAAGTGATCCAGGGTGCCAGCCCCATTCAATTCTTGATACTTCCCATGGTTCTGTAGCACCAAAGATGATGTTTCTATTGGCATCCCCCAGGCTGTCATGCTCTGGATAATTCATATATATGGTCAACTATCTGTCATACTTTCTATATGTCAAAATTAATATATTAGTGTACTATCATGCTATTGTCTTTGTCTTTTGCTCAAATACTTTTAAAAATACTTAATTTCTGGTGCTGGTGTCATGGAACAGTGAATTAATCTACTCCCTTCAATGCTGGCACCCCATATCCATCTGCTGTTTGGAGTTCCAGCTGCTGTGCTTCCCCTCCAGCTCCCATTAATGTGCCTGGGAAGACATCAGAGAATGACTCCAGTGCTTGGGCCCCTGACACTCAACTGGGAGACCAGAAAGGAGTTTCAGGATCCTGCCTTCAGTCTGGATGACCTCTGGCCATTGCTGACATTTGAGGGAATGAACCAAAGCAGCAGACAAGAGACCTCTGTCTCTCACCTCTCTCTATCACTATGCCTTTCAAATAAATAAATATTTTTAAGAATACTTAATTTAGTTTAAATTGGAGTTCCAGAAATGTATGGTGCCAATTCACCTATCATAACTGAAAATCTACACTTATTTCCCAACAACATGTTTTATATTTGATGTGCCCTATTGAAAGCAGTCTTAAGGAGTCACCAAATAATCATTCTTTTGACCAATCCAGTGACCCTGAAGACCATACACAAATTTAAAAAAAAAATTATTTATTTGAAAGGTAGAGTTACAGAGACAGAGGGAAAGATAGAAAGAGAGGGAGAGAGAGAGAGAGGGAGAGAGAGAGAGATCAATCTGCCATCGGCCGGCTCACTCCCCAGATGGCCACAATGGCCAGGTGTGGACGAGGCTGGAGTCAGGAGCCAGGAGCTTCTTCTAGGTCTCTCATGTGGGTGGCATTGGGCCACCTTCTGATGCTGCTTTCCCAGGCAAAATTAGCAGAGAGCTGGATTGAAAGTAGAACAGCCAGTACTTGAACCAGTGCCGATTTGCTAACCTGCTACACTGCAATGCCATATCCCACCCACAATGTTCTAAAAATTATACCCTATTGATTTTTTGTGACTCTTCTCTTTTTAAGACTTCCTGATCTATCACTTTGTTAATCCCAGCTGCACTTGAGTTTCTCTTTCTGTCAAATCTTGACATTCCCATGAAATTCTGATTTTTACATCATCCTAATTTCATTTTATATCTTGGAACAATCCAATTTGATTCTTTTAATTACAATTTGTGTCTCAGTGACCTTCAAATCTGATCTCAATTCACGACTGATTTCCTCAGCTTTAGATATGTATACTTCCTTTTGTGCCAGATATTTGAATCCTGCTGAATAACTCATTTGTTGTCCCCATAAGCACCTCAAATTGAAGCTAATAATGGACTCCTAATCATCACTACTATTCATGTCCCTCCTCATGGATGTTGCTATTCAATAGATATTACCACTCCTTGATTGAAGTTTTAAGAAAAGGAGACTAATCAAAAAAGCTTCCCTCTTTATTATTGATAGTATTCACAAAATTAACTGCAATATTATCTTTGATTCATTTATAATTTAATACTTTAATTTAAGGCCATCTCCTTTACCCTAGTTGGTAGGTTTACCTGGCACTCTTTTTTTTTTAATTTATTTGACAGGTAGAGTTATAGACAGTGAGAGAGAGAAACAGAGAGAAAGGTCTTCCTTCCGTTGGTTCACTCCCCAAAAGGCAGCTGCGGTTGGCACTGTGTTGATCTGAAGCCAGCAGCCAGGTGCTTTCTCCTGCTCTCCCATGCAGGTGCAGGGGCCGAAGCACTTGGGCCATCCTCCACTGCCCTCCAAGCCACAGCAGAGAGCTGGCATGGAAGAGAAGCAGCGGGGCTAGCATCCGGCATCCATATGGGATGCTGGCACCGCAGGCAGAGGATTAACCAAATGAGCCACAGCGCTGGTCCCTATCTGGCACTCTTTCTCTTCAAATCTATTTCGATTATCACTTTCAGAATGGGTTGTCTTAAACTTAAATTTGACAATTTTACTGTCTTATCATGATATCTTCAGTGCTTCCCACTACCTATAATTTAAAAACCACACTTCCAAAAGTAGCATGGGTAAGCCACCATTACTAGTGAAAAGTCGAGGGAGTCTGTGGTTCTAGACTCTCTTCTCTCATCGCCACAGAATGGAACGACTGATTTTTTTTTCTTCTTCTCTCATTTAATCTTTTATGTGTTTTATTAAATAATTTCTTCACCAGTATTTGTCATGATGGTTTATGTTCCATGAAGATAGAAATAATGCCTATTTTTGAGGCTAATGGGGTGTCTAAGAATTGAATATGGTGCAAGGAAAAGAGTAGGCAAGCAATTTTGTTGAATGGTCAAGATTTCTTTCTAAACCATTGTATTCTTTGTTTTTTATCTTTTTACTCTTCTACAAATAATTTTTCTTGCACGTTTTCCAGTAGAGAATTCCTTTTTGCAAATATACATATTTTAACTGCAATAGAAAATGCTGGTATACTCTAACACACTGTGATGTTATTAGTTGAATGCCAATTTACCTAAGATTAATTCTACTTTAGAACTTTGATTACAAGACACAAATTCAATACCCTGGCTTTCTAGTATCATATTACTTAATTAAAGAAATAGTAGCTAATGAAAATGAAAGCCCTCCCTGGAAAGTTCTAAGAATATGGTGTATGCTATTTGAAATAAAAATTGCCTTCCTAAAGCTTATAAGCAAATAACCAATTCTGGATATCAGTTGTGAATGTAGATTTTTCTTTTTCCAGAAGAGCAAAAGGGCAGAATCTGGCCCAGAAGATAGGAGTGAAAAGTGAGACTAAAAATCTCAACTCATTTCTGATTTTATATTAACACACCTTTAATTGTGAGTTCATGAACAGGAAATATATATAAGACCATTTGCTTCCCTTATATTTGATATTAGTTTTGAGATTATGGTCAAATTAATGAGCTTTCATTGTGTTTTTTATTGAAAGAAATCATAGTAAGAGCTTCAATTTAGTATAAGCAATGTTATTTGACTACTTGGGAAAATCACAAGGTAAAATGTATAACTAATGAGATCTATTTCCCAAACTAAAGCAATTGCAGGAATTCACATGAGTCACAGTGGCAAGCTTTCTCTTGTGACCAATTCACAATGTAACTGTGTTGTAATCTATTCAAGATAAAACAATTTCCTAGGGTTTTAATTCTTCCCATACATTCTTAATTGCTTCCAGATGTAGCCAAGCTGATTCTGGATGAAACTTCACATAGAATTAAAGGGACGGGGTCCAACATAGCAGAATAATGACAGGACAATCTAACATGTTGCAAAATTAATATTTAAAAAGAGGAGAGAATATATGCCTAAGTTGCAGCCATGGGGAATTCACAGCAAGAAGCCTAGCAAAAACAATAGAGAAAGTCCAGGTCTGCACCAAAAGAGCAAACACACAACAAAAAAACTGCGGAAGCTTGGACCCCAGAGGAGGAAGTCAGCCCCAGCAAACCAGGTGAGAGGGGAATCTAAGAGCCCAAGCTGTTGCAGATAACAATGGGAGGCAAAGCTTGGCAAACTGCCTTTGAAGATCCCTGGGAAAGCAGAGAGAGAAGGGAAAGATAAACAAATGAATACATACATACATACATACATAAGGAAGTGGTGCACCTCTCTCCGCTCCACCAACCCTGCTACAGCAGAAACCTGCAGCCAGCCATTTTTTTTCTTTTCTTTCTTTCTTTTTTTTTTTTTTAACACAAGAAGGTAGCTGTTGCCTCCACCTCCCATGGGCATGCCCCATACCCCAGCATTAGGCAGTGGTCACCTCGCCCCCACCCAAACAGGGAGGGCTACAACAATAATAATTCCTTCTCCTCTGGCTGTACAGAGCCACTTGCCTAGCAATGGGAGGGGAGGGGAAGCCCCACCTATGGGAATCTCCTACCTGCCCACTACCACCAAGAAATGGTGCCAGGCTCTGTGTGCCTGCAATCCACAGACCTAACCAGAGGAAAAAACCAACCTGGGAGCTGAGTCTGAGAACATAGTGATTGCATAAGAGGACATGAAGTGAGGCCAGGCCCTGGACAACTACAGAGTGCTTCCCTGCACCCCCAAGCTTCTAGAATACCTATAGCAGCTCATAACAGAGGGAACTGTGCTCACAGGAAAGACTCCGCAGATAAAAAGTGCATTTCATTAAGCAGTATCAATGAGCACTGAGCACACTGGGGATGAACACCAGGACATCCTGCAGCTGTGAGGAGAAGGGTGGGTCACACCAGGAGAGTTGACCATTCTCCTCCACCCAGATAATGAGAGGAGAGCTACCAAGCACAATGGGGATCTTATGCTGGATACTTGCCCCACCCTGGAATACTGAAAAGAGCACCCTGGCCACATCCAGCACAAACCTCTTGGTATTCACTGAAAGTATAGATGCCCCATTAAGTCACAGAGACACAAATCAAAGATAAAAGGCACCAGACAATTTTAAAAAACTACATAAATACCAAAAAACAAAGTAAAAAATGTAAATAAGAATAAGCAAGAGGCTATCAGCCACCCCCCAGTGGAACACTAAAACATCTCAATATTAGAAGGTGAAGATGAAGATATTGAGGAAATGCCAGAAAAAGAATTCAGAAAACTAATCATTGGATTACTTAGAAGAAATCAGAAGCAACTTAATGGACTAAAGAAAACACTATACATGATATAAGTGAAAAATTTTCCCATGAAATTGAGATATTAAAGAGAAATAAGAATGAAATACTAGAAATGAAGAATTCAATAGATCAAATAAAAAATTCAATGGAAAGTCTTAACAACAGAATAGATGAGGCAGGAAAAAGAATATATGAATTAGAAGATAAATCTGGGAGAGAGCGGCAAGATGGCGGAGTGGGAGGGGAGCACACCGATGGTCTGGGGAGAGACAGTTTAATGGAGGTGGAGATGCTGCAGGTTCAAGGAGGAGTGGGGGAAGAAACAGCAGAGAAAACCCTTCCGGAACTGGAGATTCACTGTGGACCTGCGTGGAGAGCGTGGGAGCCCGCAGTTTGGGACACCAGCGGCGGATTCGGCACACCGGCGCTGGAATGCGAGGATACTGTTAAAAAACCCAACATTCGAGTTCTGGGAGTTCCTGAAGGCATGGAGAGGGAGAAAGGATTGGAGTGCCTTTTTGGTGAGATAATAGCAGAAAATTTCCCAGTTTTGGAGAGGGACAGAGACATCCTAGTGCAGGAAGCTCATAGAACCCCTAGTGAACATGACCAGGAGAGGTCCTCACCACGACACGTTGTAATTGAGCTCACCACAGTGAAACAGAAAGAAAAGATCCTAAAATGTGCAAGAGGGAAACGTCAGATTACACTCAGAGGATCTCCAGTTGGACTCATGGCAGACTTCTCATCAGAAACCCTGCAGGCTAGAGGGGAATGGCGAGACATGGCCCAGGTGCTTGGAGAGAGGAACTGCCAGCCCAGAATATTATGTCCTGCCAAGCTCTCATTTGTGAATGAGGGTGAAATAGGGACTTTTCATAACAAACAAAAATTGAAGGAGTTTTTTGCCACTCGTCCAGCCCTGCAAAGGATACTTGAGGATGTGTTACACACAGAAACACAGAGACACGGCAATCAACATGAAGGAAGATAAACGAAGGGAACCTCACAGCAAAAGATCACAGGGAATTCAAAGCATACATTTGGATAAAGAAATTATGGGACATGTACTCTATAGAATACTATACAGCAGTCAAAAACAATGAAATCCGGTCATTTGCAATAAGATGGAGGAATCTGGAAAACATCATTCTGAGTGAATTAAGCCAGTCCCAAGGGGACAAATATCATATGTTCTCCCTGATCGGTGACAACTAATTGAGCACCAAAGGTGAAACCTATTGAAGTGAAATGGACACTATGAGAAACAGTAACTTGATCAGCTCTTGTGCTGACTGTTGTTGTACAATGTAATACTTTATCCATTTTAGTAATTTTTTTTATTCTAGTACTATTGGTTGAACTCTGTAATTAACAAACAATTATTCTTAGGTGTTTAAATTTTAACTGAAAAGTGATCCCTGTGAAATATAAGAGTGGGAATAAGAGAGGGAGGAGATGTACAATTTGGGACATGCTCAATCGGAACTGCCCCAAATGATGGAGTTAGAATTGTGCCAGGGAATTCCAATACAATCCCATCAAGGTGGCATGTACCAAGGCCATCTCATTAGTCCAAGTGATCAATTTCAGTTCACAATTGATCACACTGATAGGTCTAAGAGTCAAAGGGATCAGACAAACAAGACTAGTGTCTGCTAATACTAACTGATAGAATCAAAAAGGGAGATAATGATCCAACATGGGAAGCAGGATACACAGCAGACTCATAGAATGGCAGATGTCCTAAATAGCACTCTGGCCTCAGAATCAGCCCTTAAGGCATTCAGATCTGGCTCAAGAGCCCATGAGAATATTCTAGGCATGGAAAGCTAAGACACTCTGGAAAAAAAAGAAGACCTAAATGAAAGATCTCTGTGAGTGAGATCCCAGTGGAAAGAACGGGGCCATCAAAGAAGGAGGTACCTTTCTCTGAAGGGAGGAGAGAACCTCCACTTTGACTATGACCCTGTCGGAATAAGATTGAAGTCGGCGAACCCTAAAGGCTTCCATAGCCTTGGCAACTCATGACTAGAGCCCAGGGAGATTACTGATGCCATAAACAAGAGTGTCAAATTGTTAAATCAACATCAGGAGTCACTGTGTACTTACGTCTCATGTGGGATCTGTCCTTAATGTGTTGTCCCATGTGAAGTAATGCTATAACTAGCACTGAAACAGTATTTTACACTTTGTGTTTCTGTGTGGGTGCAAACTGATGAAATCTTTACTTAGTACATACTGAATCAATCTTCTGTATATAGATAATTAAAAATGAAAAAAAAATCTTGGTGTTAAATTGGAAATTGCATAGAAAATTAATCAATTTTTTAAAAAAATATATCATGTAGGATCTCTGTCCTTAATGTGCTATACATTTTGAATTAATACTATAACTAGTACTCCAACAGTATTTTTCACTTTGTGTTGCTATGTGAGGGCAAACTGTTGAAATCTTTACTTAATATATAGTAAACTGATTTTCTGTATATAAAGAGAATTGACAATGAATCTTGATGTGAAGCAAGGGGAGAGGGAGTGGGAAAGGGGAGGGTTGCGGGTGGGGGGGGGAAGTTATGGGGGGAAAGCCATTGTAATCTGTAAGCTGTATTTTGGAAATTTATATTCTTTAACTAAAAGCGTTATAAAAAAAAAAAAGAAGATAAATCTGGAAATTTTACAGTCAGACCAAAAACAAGATGAAGAAATTAGAAAACCAAAAAACACTGAAGATCTACAAGATCTTCCATCACCACTTTTCAGCAATGGAAAGATTAACCAGAAAGGAAATCAGCAAGGAAACAACAGAATTCATTGACATAGACCAAATGGACCTAACAGACATCTACAGTTTTCCATCCTACAGCTACATAATATACATTCTTCACACCAGTATATGGAACTTTCTCAAGGACTCAACACATGCAAGGCAATAAAGCAAGTCTACGCAAATGCAAAAAAATTGAAATCATACCATGCATCTTCTTTGACCACCATGCAATGAAGTTGGAAATTGGCAACTCAGTAATCTTTAGAACATATGCAATCGCATGGAGACTGAACAACATGCTCTTGAGTGACCAGTCACTGGAGAAATCAAAAGAAAAATCAAAAAATTTCTGAAAACAAATGAAGATGACAATAAAATATATCAAACCTTATGGGATTCAGCAAAAGCAGTATTAAGAGGAAAGTTTATAGCAATCAGTGGCTATGACAAAAAATTGGAAAAGCACCAAATGAGCTACCAGTGCACCTCAAGGATCTAGAAAAACAACAGCAAACCAAACCCAAAACTAGTAGGAGCAAAGAAATAATTAAAATTAGAGAAGAAATCAACAAAATTGAATCCAAAAAGCAATACAAGAGATCAGGAAAACAAAGAACTGGTTTTTGAAAAAATAAACAGAATTGACACACCATTGGCCCAACTAACCAAAAAAAGGAGAGAGAAGACCCAAATTAACAAAATTAGAGATTAAAAAGGAAATATAACAACAGACATGACAGAAATGCAAAGAATTATCAGAAATTTGTACAGAGAGCTGTAGGCCATCAAACTGGGAAACACAGAAGAAATGGACTCCAATTTTACTCACTTTAAAAATATATATATATAAGGCCAGCTCAATAGGCTAATCCTCCACCTGTGGCACCAGCACACCGGGTTCTAGTCCTGGTCGGGGCACCAGATTCTGTCCCGGTTGCTCCTCTTCCAGGCCAGCTCTCTGCTGTGGCCTGGGAGTGCAGTGGAGGATGGCCCAAGTCCTTGGGCCCTGCACCCCGTGGGAGACCAGGAGAAGCACCTGGCTCCTGGCTTCAGATCAGCATGGTGCACTGGCTGCAGTGCGCTGGCCACGGCAGCCACCGAGGGGTGAACCAATGGAAAAGGAAGACCCTTCTCTCTGTCTCTCTCTCTCACTGTCCACTCTGCCTGCCTATAAACACACACACACACACACACACACACACACACACATATAATCTAAATGTTTTTTTTACAGGTTCATTGCAAATTTAGTAGCAACCATCTCATTTTTGTTAAAAGATTTATTTATGTGAAAGTCAGAGTTAGAGAGAGAGAAGGAGAGGCAGAGAGAGAGAGAGAAAGAGAGAGAGAGAAAGAGATAAAGATAGAAAGAGAGACACCTTCCATTTGCTGGTTCAATCCCCCAAGTGGCCTCAATGACCAGGTCTGATCCAAGGCAAAGTCAAGGAGTCAGGAGCTTTTTCTGGGAATCCCCGGAATGAGTGTGACAGGGCCTCAAGCACTTGGCTGTCTTCCACTGCTTTTTCTAGGCCATTAGCAGGAAGTTGGATTAGAAATGCAGCTGCCTGGACACAGACCGGCACTTGTATGGGATGCTGGTGTCCTAGGCAGCAGATTTACCACTATTGCCACAATGCAAATCCCCTCAAGTTTCTTGAATGTAGCTTATGAACCAAAGAAAATTTCAAGTGTTTTTTAATAAAATTTAATTTTAAATAAAAGTAGGAATATTATTTTCACTTTTTCAATTAGAAATATATATAATCACTTCAATGTGTGAAGAACCTATAAGTAAGTCATAACTGATCTCTTAAATTGAACCCAGCAGACATTTTGAACAGTTTACGATTTTGGATTAGTATATATCAAATGTGTTCAAAGATGCCCTGGCAGTATCCATATTTTTTCAGTACAGATAATCTTTCAACCCCTATTACTTTAAATTTCTGTGGGACTTTATTTCCTCTGTGTGTGTGTGTGCGTGCGTGTGTGTGTGTTAGGGGATAGAACCTCCAAAAAAAGGTTATATTTGATGGTGGGAATGTGGGAACAGGAAAAAAATAATCAAGCCATTGGTATTGGTTCATGATTGTTTCCATAGCCCCTTGCTTTCTGCTTTATAACTCATTTTTTTTTGACAGGCAGAGTAGACAGTGAGAGAGAGACAGAGAGAAAGGTCTTCCTTTGCCATTGGTTCACCCTCCAATGGCTGCCGTGGCTGGCGCGTTGTGGCCGGCAAACCGCGTTGATCCAATGGCAGGAGCCAGGTGCTTCTCCTGGTCTCCCATGGGGTGCAGGGCCCAAGCCCTCCACTGCACTCCCAGGCCACAGCAGAGAGCTGGCCTGGAAGAGGGGCAACCGGGACAGAATCCGGTGCCCCAACCAGGACTAGAACCCGGGGTGCTGGTGCTGCTAGGTGGAGGATTAGCCTAGTGAGCCATGGCGCCTGCCTATAACTCATTTCTAAAGAAGGAGACTAGATATTAGTTTCCTAGGGCTCTTTTAACAACCAACAACAAACTTGATAGCTTAGTACAATAGAAATTTATTCTATCAATTCTGAACTCCAGAGGTCTAAAATCAAGGTGTTGGCAGGTCTCCAAAGACCATTGGAAAGATCCCTTTCTTGCTTCTTCTAGTTTGTGGTGGCTGCAGGCATTCCCTGATCTCTGGATAAGCAACACCAATCTGTCTACAACTTTACATGGCCTTCTCCTTTGTTCCACATCTTCTCCTCATGCATTGTTATGAAGACATTTGCCATTGGACTTAGGCCTTCCTGGATAAACCAAGATGATCTTACCTCAAAATTATAAACAATTATATCTGCACAGAAGTTTTCTTTTCTTTGCAAACAAGGCCATAGTCACAGATCCCCAGGGTTAGGATATAGATGTAAGTTCTGAGTAGGGATATTATCCAAACATCTATTAATCAAGTTAAGAGCCAAGTATATAGCCAGAGGAAAATATCAAATCCTCTATGTTTGTCCTTATCTCATTGCCTCTTTCATGGCTCTTTCTTTGCTTCATGTTCTCCACTTATGTTTCTCATGTATTCTCACTTTGTTATTTCTTCAAAACCTTTGAAACAGCAAGATGAGGGAGAATATTTTGATTGCATAAATAGTATCTTTTTGTTCTAATAGAATTCATACTATATTCAGCTTTTCAAAGAAGAAAAGGGGTTAAGAAAGTTCTAGCATTTATAACGAACTAGACTAAGTAAGAAAGTGAAAATAAGACATAATTGAACTTATAGAGACTAATATGGGTTTATAATTTAGTTCAAAAATAGATAAATAGATGAGCTCCTATGACAGATTTTTACTAGAGAGAAATTATGTGACTGTTAGAACTATCAAATAAGATAAAATGATTGCAAGAGAAGCAAAACAGAGAATGAATCCTTGACAACACTCTTACAAATGATTTGAAGAATTCCAAAGAAAATTGAGTTCATAAATCAATATATTTCAATAATCACTGCCAAGTTTTATATACATAAATATATCTTTTCCTATTTCTACATATGTTTTTTTAAAATGTTTATCTAAACTGTTACTTGGAAGGCAGAGAGAGAGAGAAAGAGAGAGAGAGAGAAAGAGAGGGAGGGAGAGAGTGGGGTAGGGGGTGAGAGAGAGATCGAGCGTGCAAGTGCGCTATCATTCATCTACTGGTTCACACTATAAAATCCTGCACCAGCAACAGCCAAGGCTGGGCAAAGCCAAAGCCAGGAGCCAAGAACTTCATTCAGATACTTCATATGCATGGCAGAGGCCTATCCACTTGATCATCAACTGCTCCCTCACAGAATGCAGTAGCAGGAAGCTGGATCAACTGGCACTGCGATATTATGGGTTGCAGGCATCCCAAATGGCTTAACTCACTAAGTAACAATGCTTACTCCTCCCAAAATAAATGTTTTTTTTTTTTTTTAATGTGTGCCTTCAGCATATTCGTAGTAGCTTTGAGAGACATTCCATGTCCTTTACAGCACAGTGCCTGCGTCAAATGTCCACTTCCTCTCTTACTGACGACTGGCTCTTCATTTCACTGGCTTTAGATCTTACCAAGATATACACTTTTATGCAAATTTATTGGATATTAATCTTTCTCAAGGTCTGGCCTTGATATCTTGCTCTTGGATTTCTCTTTTGTCGAGTAGCATAAAATTAGGTAAATTAACCCTTCCTTCCACTTTGGCCCCAAAGTTGCACTGCCCAGTTGCGAGTCCTTTTCTTTTTTTCTTTTTTTTTTTTATATAAAGCTTTTATTTAAAGAATATAAATTTCCAAAGAACAGCTCATGGACCACAATGGCTCCCCCCCCCACAACTTCCCTCCCTCCCCCCACCCTCCCCTTTCCCGCTCCCTCTCCCCTTCTGTTCACATCAAGATTCATTTTCAATTCTCTTTATACACAGAAGATCAATTTAGTACATATTACGTAAAGATTTCAACGGTTTGCCCTCGCATAGAGACACAAAATGATAATACTGTTGGAGTACTAGTTATAGTATTAATTCACAATGTACAGCACATTAAGGACAGAGATCCTACATGATTTTTTTTAAAAAAATTGATTAATTGTCTATGCAATTTCCAGTTTAACACCAAGATTTTTTAATCATTTGCAATTATCTTTATATAAAGAAGATCGATTCAATATATACTATGTAAGGATTTCATCAGTTTGCACCCACTCAGAAACACAAAGTGTAAAAATACTGTTTCAGTACTAGTAATAGCATCACTTCACATTGGATAACACATTAAGGACAGATCCCTCATGAGACGTAAGTACACAGTGACTCCTGATGTTGATTTAACAATTTGACACTCTTGTTTATGGCATCAGTAATCTCCCTAGGCTCTGGTCATGAGTTGCCGAGGCTATGGAAGCCTTTAGGGTTCGCCGACTTCGATCTTATTCCCACAGGGCCATAGTCAAAGTGGAAGTTCTCTCCTCCCTTCAGAGAAAGGTACCTCCTTCTTTGATGGCCCCGTTCTTTCCACTGGGATCTCACTCACAGAGATCTTTCATTTAGGTCTTCTGTTTTTTCCAGAGTGTCTTAGCTTTCCATGCCTAAAATATTCTCATGGGCTCTTGAGCCAGATCCGAATGCCTTAAGGGCTGATTCTGAGGCCAGAGTGCTATTTAGGACATCTGCCATTCTATGAGTCTGCTGTGTATCCTGCTTCCCATGTTGGATCATTCTCTCCCGTTTTCATTCTATCAGTTAGTATGAGCAGGTACTAGTCTTGTTTGTCTGATCCCTTTGACTCTTAGACCTATCAGTGTGATCAATTGTGAACTGAAATTGATCACTTGGACTAATGAGATGGCCTTGGTACATGCCACCTTGATGGGATTGTATTGGAATTCCCTGGCACAATTCTAACTCCATCATTTGGGGCAGTTCCGATTGAGCATGTCCCAAGTTTTATATCTCCTCCCTCTCTTATTCCCACTCTTATATTTCACAGAGATCACTTTTCAGTTAAAATTTAAACACCTAAGAATAATTGTGTGTTAATTACAGAGTTCAACCACTAGTACTAGGATAAAGAAAAAAAAAAATACTACCATGGATAAAGTATTACATTGTACAACAACAGTCAGCACAAGAGCTGATGGAGTCACTGTTTCTCATAGTGTCCATTTCACTTCTACAGGTTTCCCCTTTGGTGCTCAGTTAGTCATCGCCAATCAAGGGAAACAAATGATATTTGTCTCTTTGGGACTGACTTAATTCACTCAGCATGATGTTTTCCAGATTCCTCCATTTTGTTGCAAGTGACCGGATTTCATTGTTTTTGACTGCTGTATAGTATTCTGTAGAGCACATGTCCCATAATTTCCTAATCCAGTCTAAAGTTGATGGGCATTTGGGTTGGTTCCAAGTCTTAGCTATTGTGAATTGAGCCGCAATAAACATTGCTGTGCAGACGACTTTTTTGTTTGCCAATTCAATTTCCTTTGGGTAAATTCCAAGGAGTGGGATGGCTGGGTTGAATGGTAGGGTTATATTCATGTTTCTGAGGAATCTCCAGACTGACTTCCATAGTGGCTTCACCAGTTTGCATTCCCACCAACAGTGGATTAGTGTCCCTTTTTCCCCACATCCTCTCCAGCATCTATTGTTGGTGGATTTCTGAATGTGAGCCATTCTCACCGGGGTGAGGTGAAACCTCATTGTGGTTTTGATTTGCATTTCCCTGATTGCTAGGGATCTTGAACATTTTTTCATGTGTCTGTTGGCCATTTGGATTTCCTCTTTTGAAAAATGTCTATTGAGGTCCTTGGCCCATCTCTTAAGTGGGTTGTTTGTTTTGATGTTGTGGAGTTTCTTAATTTCTTTGTAGATTCTGGTTATCAACCCTTTATCTGTTGCATAGTTTGCAAATATATTTTCCCATTCTGTCGGTTTCCTATTCACTTTCCTGACTGTTTCTTTTGCAGTACAGAAACTTTTCAATTTGATGCAATCCCAGTAGTTAACTTTGGTTTTCAGTGCCTGTGCTTCTGGGATCTTTTCCAAGAAGTCTTTGCCAGTACCTATGTCTTGCAGGGTTTCTCCTATGCTCTCTAGTAATTTGATGGTGTCGGGTCATAGGTTTAAATTTTTAATCCATGTTGAATGGATTTTTGTGTAAGGTGAAAGGTAGGGGTCTTGCTTCATGGTTCTGCACGTGGAAATCCAGTTTTCCCAGCACCATTTATTAAACAGACTGACCTTACTCCAGGGACTGGTTTTGGATCGTTGATCAAATATAAGTTGGCTGTAGGTGTTTGGATTGATTTCTGGAGTTTCTATTCTGTTCCATTGGTCTATCCATCTGTTTCTGTACCAGTACCATGCTGTTTTGATAACAACTGCCCTGTAGTATGTCCTGAAATCTGGTATTGTGATGCCTCCGGCTTTGTTTTTGTTGTACAAGATTGCTTTAGCTATTCGAGGTCTCCTGTGTCTCCATATGAATTTCAGCATCATTTTTTCCAGATCTGAGAAGAATGTTCTCGGTATCTTGATTGGTATTGCGTTGAATCTGTAAATTGCTTTTGGGAGAATGGACATTTTGATGATATTGATTCTTCCAATCCATGAGCATGGGAGATTTCTCCATTTTTTGGTATCCTCTTCTATTTCTTTCTTTAAGGTTTTGTAATTTTCATTGTAGAGATCTTTAATGTCCTTAGTTAAATTTATTCCAAGGTATTTGATTGTTTTTGTAGCTATTGTGAATGGGATTGATCTTAGCAGTTCTTCCTCAGCCGTGGCATTGTCTGTGTATACAAAGGCTGTTGATTTTTGTGCATTGATTTTATATCCTGATACTTTGCCAAACTCTTCTATGAGTTCCAATAGTCTCTTAGTAGAGTTGTTTGGGTCCCCTAAATAAAGAATCATGTCGTCTGCAAAGAGGGATAGTTTGAGTTCTTCCTTCCCAACTTGTATCCCTTTAATTTCTTTTTCTTGCCTAATAGCTCTGGCTAAGACTTCCAGCACTATATTGAATAGCAGTGGTGAGAGTGGGCATCCCTGTCTGGTACCAGATCTCAGTGGAAATGCTTCCAACTTTTCCCCATTCAGTAGGATATTGGCCGTGGGTTTTTCATAAATTGCTTTGATTGTATTGAGGAATGTGCCTTCTATACCCAGTTTGCTTAGGATTTTCATCATGAAAGGGTGTTGAATTTTATCGAATGCTTTCTCTGTGTCTAGTGAGATAATCATATGGTTTTTCTTCTGCAGTCTGTTAATGTGGTGTATCACGTTGATTGTTTTGCGAATATTGAACCATCCCTGCATACCAGGGATGAATCCCACTTGGTCTGGGTGGATGATCTTTCTGATGTGTTGTTGCAGTCTATTGGCCAGAATTTTCTTGAGGATTTTTGCATCTATGTTCATGAGGGATATTGGTCTGTAATTCTCTTTCAATGCTGCATCTTTTTCTGGCTTAGGAATTAAGGTGATGCTGGCTTCATAGAAGGAATTTGGGAGAATTCCCTCTTTTTCGATTGTTCTGAATAGTTTGAGAAGAATTGGGGTTAGTTCTTCTTTAAATGTCTGGTAGAATTCAGCAGTGAATCCATCTGGTCCTGGGCTTTTCTTTGTTGGGAGGGCCTTTATTACTGATTCAATTTCTGACTCACTTATGGGTCTGTTTAGGTTTTCTATGTCTTCCTGGTTCAATTTAGGTAGGTTGCATGTGTCCAGGAATCTATCCATTACTGATAGGTTTCCCTGTTTGCTGGCATACAAGTCCTTGTAGTAATTTCTGATGATTCTTTTGATTTCTGTGGTGTCTGTTGTTATATTTCCTTTTTCATCTCTGATTTTACTGATTTGGGTCTTTTCTCTTCTTTTTTTAGTTAGTTGGGCCAATGGGGTGTCAATCTTGTTTATTTTTTCAAAAAACCAGCTCCTCGTTTGGCTGATTTTTTGTAATGTTTTTTTGGATTCAATCCTGTTGATTTCTTCTCTGATTTTGATTATTTCTCTTTTTCTACTAGATTTGGGTCTAGTTTGCTGCAAATTTTCTAGATCCTTGAGATGCATTGAAAGCTCATCTATTTGGTGCCTTTCCAGTTTCTTGATGTAGGCACCTATTGATATAAACTTTCCTCTTAACACTGCTTTTGCTGTATCCCATAAGTTTTGGTATGTTGTGCTGTTATCCTCATTTACTTCCAGAAAATTTTTGATTTCTCTTTTGATTTCTTCAGTGACCCATTGTTCATTCAGGAGCATGTTGTTCAATCTCCATGTGTTTGCATATGCTCTAGAGATTCCTGAGTTGCTAATTTCCAACTTCACTCCCTCATGGTCTGAGAAGTTGCATGGTATGATTCTAATTCTTTTGAATTTGCTGAGACTTGCTTTATGGCCTAATATGTGATCAATCCTAGAGTAGGTTCCATGTACTGCTGAGAAGAATGTGAATGCTTTACGTGTAGGATGAAAAGTTCTGTAGATATCTGTTAGATCCATTTGGGCCATAGTGTTGTTTAAATCTACTGTCTCCTTGTTGATCTTCTGTCCTGTCGATCTGTCAATATCTGTGAGTGAAGTATTGAAGTCCCCCAGTACTATTCTGTTGGGGTCTAAGTCTCCCTTTAAGTTTCTTAACAAATTTTTTAAATAAACCTGTGGCCTGTAATTAGGTGCATATACATTGAGAATTGTTATATCTTCCTGTAGTATTGATCCCTTAATCATTATATAGTGCCCCTCTTTGTCTCTCTCAACAGTTTTTGTGTTAAAGTTTATGTAGTCCGATATTAAGATGGTTACACCCACTCTTTTTTCATTTCTGTTGGCGTGGTATATCTTGTTCCATCCTTTTATTTTCAGTCTGTATGGATCTTCTTTGGAAAGATGTGTTTCTTGTAGGCAGCCAATAGATGGTTTTTGTTCCTTAACCCAATCAGCCAATCTCTGTCTTTTAACAGGACAGTTTAGTCCTTTAACGTTCAATGTGACTATTGATAAGTGGTAAGTTTGCCCTGCCATTTGCCAGATATTTTCTAATGTATGCTTTGAATTCCCTGTGATCTTTTGCTGTGAGGTTCCCTTCGTTTACCTTCTTTCATGTTGATGGTCGTGTTTCTGTGTTTCTGTGTGTAACACGTCTTTAAGTATCTTTTGCAGGGCTGGACGAGTGGCAACAAATTCTTTCAATTTTTGTTTGTTATGAAAGGTCTTTATTTCACCTTCATTCACAAATGAGAGCTTTGCAGGGTATAATATTCTGGGCTGGCAGTTTTTCTCTCTAAGTACCTGGGCTATGTCTCACCATTCCCTTCTAGCTTGTAGGGTTTCTGTTGAGAAGTCAGCTGTAAGTCTAATTGGAGATCCTCTGAGAGTAATCTGACGTTTCTCTCTTGCACATTTTAGGATCTTTTCTTTTTGCTTCACTGTGGTGAGTTTAATTACAATATGTCGTGCAGAGGATCTCTTTTGGTCATGTTTATTAGGGGTTCTATGAGCTTCCTGGATTAGGATTTCTCTGTCTTTCTCCAAGCCTGGAAAGTTTTCTGCTAGTATCTCCCTAAAAAGGCCTTCTAATCCTTTCTCCCTCTCCATACCTTCAGGAACACCTAGAACCCGAATGTTGGGTTTTTTAATAGTATCCTGTAAATTCCCGACGATATCTTTTAGTTTTCTAATTTCCTCTTCTTGTCTTTGGTTTGACTGTTTCCTCTCCTGTTCTCTGTCTTCTAGGTCCGATATTCTCTCTTCTGCTTCACCCATTCTGGTTTTAAGGCCCTCAAGATTGCTTGTCACTTGATCTATTGAATTCTTCAATTCATTAAGATTTTTTGTCACTATCGTAGCTTCTTGTTCTACTAGTTGTTTCATTTCGTTTTGATTTCTCCGTAGTACTTCATTCTCGCGAGAGAGATTTTCTATCTTATCCATTAAGGATTTCTGTAGTTCAAGAATTTGTTTTTGAGAACTTCTTAATGTTCTTATCAATTCTTTGAGATCTGCTTCTTGCATTTCTTCTATCTCATTATCTTCATAATCCTGACTTGGGGTGTCTTTTCCGTTTGGGGTCATCATAGCGTCTTCCTTGATCTTGCTCCCTCGGAATCTGTTTTTATTTGGCATTTTTTTTTTCCCCACACTCTTTCTCTGGGTTGTCAAGGTAACGGAGATTGTGTGCGCGGTGTGTTCCCAGTTTTTGGATCCCCTTCAGGTTTCTACAGCCTCGGGTTTTTGGTTCCGTCTGCCTCAGTGATAGGCGGGCGGGCGGGCGGGCGCGCCTTGTCCCACTGGGTTTAATCTAGCTCGAATTAGCAGGGTGGGTGACGAGAGAGGCTAGTGTCCGTGCAGGCTCGCCTCAATTGTGCTGTTTCCCCCCTGGCGTCTGCTTCCCCCCGCCAGTGTCTCGGGATCCCTGTATCGGCCCCTGTTCAAGCGCTCAGTTCCAATGGCGACTGTGTTCCGCCCGGCTTCCGGTTCAGCCGGCGGGCGCGCGCCGTCCCACTGTGTTCAGTCTAGCTCGAGTGAGCAGGGTGGGCAACGAAAGAGGCTAGTGTCCGTGTGGGCTCGCCTCAATTGTGCTGTTTCCCCCGTGGTGTCTGCTTCCCCCCGCCAGTGTCTCGGGATCCCTGTATCGGCTCCCGTTTGAGCGCTCGATTCCAATGGCGACTGTGTTCCGTCGGGTTCCCGTCCCTCCCGGCAGCTCCCGTGCCACTAAGGCACGATTTGCAGTTCGCAAACTTACTTTCCCCTAGGTCCTCTGCGTCTCATTCACTGGGTCCGGAAGAATTTCCACTGCATTTTTTTCCGTGAGATTTTTCCTGAGGCTACAGTAACTCTGTTTTTATTAAACTATCTTTTTGCGGACTGCTAGTGCGCGTCCTCACTATTCCGCCATCTTGGCTCCGCCCCAAAATAAATGTTTTATGGTCATTGTGTACTAGCTCCTTTTTAGTACACTGAGTCTATTATAAACACAGAGGATCCATTATGTTGTATCTTAGATATGTGTTTAATACACTAAATTTGGAAAGTCTCAATTTCCTGGTTTACACAATTCAAAGAAAATGACATAGATAGAAACACAAATGTAAAAAACCAAAACAAATATAGAATAAAATTCTAAGCTAGATTTTGTAAAAGTCAAATTATACTAAATGGGAAGTATTCTTGAACAGCTCAGAATGTCTGAAAACTACCTAGCTGACAGAGCTGAATCTTGTCTTTATTTAGAACAGCTTATTTTCATATGAGTTTTGAAAAATTGAAAACAGTAATAATGGTGGTAGGGATCAGTACGTTAGACCTTAAAATTGGAATATAATATGGTTATGTTCTCATACTGAAGTACAGAAGAATGCTATGATTAGTATAGATACCATTTCTTGCCACGGATGTTAGGTAAATTCAATTTTCAGAATTTATTGAAGCTATAACAATTTAAAGTATTTCTAAACAATTTTCATTCATGTTCTAAATTTTCATTAATGTGATGGGTACCTTCAGCGTAACCTTTAAGATTTTATCTTTTTTGCTCAAGTGATATGCACATAAAAGTTGACATTTTGCAAAGAGAAGGACCATTTCAGAGCAAAGGCTGTTGTATTTATTTTTCTTTTGCATCACTGCTTTTCTGTATTTCTTCAACTATTGTTATTATTTAAAGTCATGGCAATTTCCAACCCCACTATCTGTCTTGTCAACAAAATAACAGATTTCCCAATAAATATTTTTGCTATTTCTTTAATTCTTTTTCCATCTTTTGCCAGTTCCTTTCTCTATATTTAATTAATCTTCTAAGGCCATAAATACTCTGTATCTTTACAACTGTAAGTGTAAATGTTCTGATTTCTAAAGCATAGTCCTTTACAAGCATTTGCTATATTTTCACTCTCTTCATTGACATTATATTGGTCTATAATAATTTATGAACTATTTCAAAATAACTAGAATTATAAGGTTCCCAACATATAGTTATGATGAATTCCTGAGGGGACAGGATGCTGATTATTCTGATTTGATCATTACATATGGGATATGTGTATAGAATTATCATACCATACACATTAATTTCTATCAATTAAAAATTATGGTCAATCAAAATACTAAAGTATAAATATTTTATTTGAAAGTATGTCAAAGCCAGCTAACACTGGAAAAATACAATTTGGTTTTTCTCTTACTTTTATTCACAGACAAGTCAGAGATTCACAACTGGTTCTCTTTGCAACTTGTGTTTAGGGTCAAATGCTCCCAAGGAAGCATCCTCAACAAGATCCCACCATGTCAGGATCCTGAAAGGAGGTTGCTGTTGGTTGGCCTTAATTGCCTTTGCTCAAAGTTGTAGAAGTATGTGTGTCTATTATGCATACATTCCCATTGGCTTTTTGAGGCAGTCTTAGTATCATTGCCCTATATCAATAATATCACAGGCTATATATTTTCTGAAAAATGTTTCCTTTTAAATATAAGTAATAAATTAGGATAAATGTATCCATTAAGAGCTTTAGATAGACCACTGAATGATAATAAATATATAAAAATCACAATGTGTATTTTTGGAAACATGTTTATATCTTAAAATAAGTAAAAAATATTGCATAATTTTCTCTTTCAACATGGCTCACTGGAACCTCAATATTTTCCACTGTCTGCTAGAAAATAGTCTTTATTCTTTGTAAGATTCAGAGCTATTTTGGGATCTAGTTATAGGGCACAAGCTGAATCATTCACTCTCTTTATGAAACTTGTGTTGGTCCAAATCCAACTTTTTCACAGGCATTTCTATTAATCTTATTTTAGTTCTATCCTTGTAAAAGACTATGAATTATCTTAACAGAATATCTGTTATGCAATAGTTAGTTACTGTTTTAGCTTGTGAATCCATAATGCACTTGAAGGAAGATACAAGAGTAAACAGTCTTGGTGAGTGAATCAGACTCAATCTGACCTGAGTTCAAATTTTCACCCTGGCAATCTGTAGCTATATGACTTTAAGAAACCTGTATGACTTACTCAGAACCCCAAACCTTCAATTCTGAAAAAAAAAATTGAAGGATGAAATCTCATTTTTTACAACATTGGTGTACCTGAAGGTCATTATGTTATGTTAAATAAGTCAATCATACAAAGGCAAGTACCACATTATCTCATCATAGGTGGAATCTAAAAGCTAATCTCATAAAGGAGCACAAAGTCAATTACCAGATACTGGAGAGGCTGAGGTGAGGGAGGTTTGGGAAAAGGTTGATTGCAACTACTAAGTTATTATGAGATAGGAGTAACTGTCCTATCCTGGTGGTCTATTGCAAAGTAGAATGTAGATAATGGTAATGCATAGTATATTTCTCTAAAAAATCTGGAAGAAAGACTTTGGAGAGTTCCCATTAATAAAAAATGTCAAATGTTTGAGGAGATGTATGTTTACCATGATTGAGTATTACTATGCACAATACCATGTGTCAGTTCAAAAATTTAGAAAAAATAAAAATTTAGAAAATTATTTCTATGCTTTAAAAAATGGATGTACAATTTGGGACATGCTCAATCGGAACTGCCCCAAATAATAGAGTTAGAATTGTGCCAGGGGATTCCAATACAATCCCATCAAGGTGGCACATACCAAGGCCATCTCACTAGTCTAAGTGATCAATTTCAGTTCACAATTGATCACACTGATAGGTCTAAGAGTCAAAGGGATCAGACAAACAAGACTAGTACCTGCTCATACTAACTGATAGAATGAAAACGGGAGAGAATGATCCAACATGGGAAGCAGGATACACAGCAGACTCATAGAATGGCAGATGTCCTAAATAGCACTCTGGCCTCAGAATCAGCCCTTAAGGCATTCGGATCTGGCTCAAGAGCCCATGAGAATATTCTAGGCATGGAAAGCCAAGACACTCTGGAAAAAAAAGAAGACCTAAATGAAAGATCTCTGTGAGTGAGATCCCAGTGGAAAGAACGGGGCCATCAAAGAAGGAGGTACCTTTCTCTGAAGGGAGGAGAGAACTTCCACTTTGACTATGACCCTGTGGGAATAAGATCGAAGTCGGCGAACCCTAAAGGCTTCCATAGCCTCGGCAACTCATGACTAGAGCCTAGGGAGATTACTGAGCCATAAACAAGAGTGTCAAATTGTTAAGTCAACAACAGGAGTCACTGTGTACTTACGTCTCATAGGGATCTGTCCTTAATGTGTTATCCAACGTGAAGTAATACTATAACTAGTATCGAAACAGTATTTTTACACTTTGTGTTTCTGTGTGGGTGCAAACTGATGAAATCTTTACATAGTATATACTGAATCGATCTTCTGTATATAAAGATAATTGCAAATGATTAAAAAATCTTGGTGTTAAATTGGAAATTGCATAGATAATTATTCAAATTTTTTAAAAAAATCATGTAGGATCTCTGTCCTTAATGTGCTGTACATTGTGAATTAATACTATAACTAGTACTCTAACAGTATTTTCACTTTGTGTCCCTATGTGAGGGCAAACTGTTGAAATCTTTACGTAATATGTACTAAACTGATCTTCTGTGTATAAAGAGAATTGAAAATGAATCTTGATGTGAATGGAAGGGGAGCGGGAAAGGGGAGGGTAGCAGGTGGGAGGGAAGTTATGGGGGGGAAGCCATTGTAATCCATAAGCTGTACTTTGGAAATTTATATTCTTTAAATAAAAGCTTTATAAAAAAAAAGAAAAAGAAATGGAATGAGAAAAAAAAAAGGAAGTTACCATATCACATGATTATTTCAACCATTATACTAGATTTTATCTATAGAGTCCTTCTGTAGACTGCCTGACACAGTGTGTGCATAATATTTATTAATATTAAAAATCAAATTTATACAAGAATAATATTTGTTTTTCAATATTTTATTTGATTGGCAGAGTTACAGTGAGAGGGAGAAAGGTCTTCTTTCCATTGGTTAACTCCCCAAAAGGCTGCAACAGCTGGAGCTGCACCATTCTGAAGCCAGGAGCCAGGCACTTCCTCCCCACCACCTACGTGGGTGCAGGGGCCCAAGGACATGGGCCATTTTTTACTGCTTTCCCAGGCCATAGCAGAGAGCAGCCAGGACTAGAACGGGCACCCATATGGGATGCCAGCACCATAGGCGGAGGATTAACCTACTATGCCACGGCATTGACCCCACAAAAATAATATTTTAAGGGACTGTTCTTTAATACTTGACATAACAGTGATTTTTTGTAAATTTCAGGCAACTTGCAATGACAGGTGAATAAATTTAAAAAACTAACATGCAATCATCACAGGAGAACCACAAAATTTCTCTTTGGCCAGATAGATCCCACCAGCATTAGGAGTAGTAGCATCCTTCTTATGAAGAATTTTTGGACACAATTATTATTTTGTATTTGTATTACAAATATTATTTATATGATTTTGAAAACATGTACACTTTAAAAATATTTTAGAAAGGAACAAAACCAGCAGAGCTGGAGAATGAGCAAGAGATCTTAACAGCTAAAGTTTTAAAACCTTAGAGAAAATAAGTATCATTTTGGTAATATACCTCTGAATGTGTTCTTGACCTGCCTTTTCTGCCCACTTTCTTCTAAGTAGGTTATTCTGGGCAGAGTGCTAGCATATGATAAATGTGTACTATGAGTAATTCACTATCTGCAGGGTTAACTGAACAAAGACAAAAGCCTTTTTAAAAAAAAGTCATCAGCTGTTTCTGGAGTGTTGCATGGCCCCAAACTTGGGATATTAATTAGTGCTTTTGAGAGTTATACTTTATTTGTGCTCCTACATGAGCACAAGCACAGTGCATCTCTAGGAGTATATAAAGTGTTTTTCCAAATACATAATTAGTGTTATGATCATACAGTTGTGCCCTTCACACTTTGTGAAATTTACCATTGAATCCATTGTCATCAGTTTTAGTAGGTTCTTTCCACAGCTCTAGAGGTGCATACAACAGTTCCAGCTCTTAATAAGCAAAAGGAAAGTCAGTAGGCCACTGATATAAAGGAAACTATGTGATATAAGCAGGCAGAGTTCAAATATTTGTGATTTTTAATTGACCAGAGGATTCCTTATTAGTAGCATTAGAATATTTTTGAAATTGTAAAAGAAATTCACCAAATTACAGTATCCCTTTCTTTGAAAACACCATGATGTTGGTTGTGTCATATCATGTTGATGGGATTTTCTTAGATTTTTATTTGCTGCACCTGAGTAGAAATATCTTGAGATAAATATGAATGCAGCAGATGTTTGAAATTATACATCTGTGTAAGAGGCAAAATTTTTAAAAATGTGCTTGTAAATCCTTGTTAACCTACATAAATAGGCGGGAGCTTTATGTGTATTTTATAGGGGTGGGTGTTTAATGTAGCAGTAAAGATGCCTGTATCCCACATCAGAGTGCTTGGGTTCAGTTCCTGATTTCACCTCCTGATTCCAGTTTGCTGCTAAGGCAGACTGTGAGAGGCAGTAGTAATGACTGAAATAGAGAGGTTCTTGCTATCTAGGTGGGAGAATTGGACTGAGTTCCTGGGTCACAGCTTTGGCCCCACCCTAATCCTCACCCTTGTGGGCATTTGCCCAACGACCCAGTAGATTGGTACTCTGTCTCCTTGCCTTTCAAATAAATACAAATTGATTTTTTAAATATTTAAAAAGTGTGTTTTATAGAGATGGCTAGATCAACACAAAGAGAAAATAATGACCAGATAACCAAATTATTCTAGAAAAAATCTACTTACATTCATAGCTACATTCCATGTGACTGTACTGTGAGTTACAATGAATAGGCTAAGTCAGTTATTCAAGGTTGCTTTTCGTTTCTTTACATAGCATATTACTGGAAGGCACATAGTGCTGCTGTGCTTACTCAGATAAGACATCTGTCCTATTCAGTACTTTTTGCTGTTGTTTTATTTGTGATGAGTTTAGGGTCCTAGAGTCAACGACATCTTCAGCATGTAAAGGAGAAATCAATTTTGAAACTAACTCCAGTGTGTTTTCCACACAGTTGTTAATCTTCTGACATGTGTATCCGTTATGATTTGGAGAACATTCTAGCATTTTCTTTTATTACTTAGTTTTGACTACATAATTTTTCATATAACAGAATTCTGATGACAGATACATGGTAGGAACAGAATAATGAAGTGCTTATGTTATTCTTTCCAATGCCATAATTTTTTTATTTAACAATAACAGGAATAGGAAAGGGGTGATAATTGAAGGTTGTTTTAACTTTCTCCTCTCTATCTGCTCAAAAACAGCTATTTCAAATCTATATCTTTCCTGTTGGTCCTCGGAATTTTTCCCTGCTCTGCCCAACAGTGAATTTCTCTTATGTTTTCCTTGCCTCTCCTTAAAATTAGTTTTGCAGTGGGCCTATGATTTCTTTAAGTAGCAGAACATGTTTTATGATATTAATCTGAAATCTTTTCCATTTCTGTAGAGTTAATATTTCCCTATAGTAGAATTACTATTTGAACTATAGTGTTCTTTTAGATTTTTCCCAAGGTCACATTGAAGATCTGGAGGCCATATACATGCAAAGTGTTATTAAGATAATACAGTTATGTGATGTAATCCAACATGTTTTACTTCTGTGCAGTGGAGACACAATTGAAATAACAAAGTAAGGGCCAGCATTGTGGTGTAGTGGGTAAAGCTGCAGCTTGCAATGCCAACATCCCATACTGGTGCTGTTTCAAGTCCTCCCCCATTGCTCCACTTCTGATCCAGCTCCTTGCTTATGGCCTTGGAAAACGAGTGGGTCATGGTTCAAGTGTTTGGGCCCTTGCCACCCATATGGGAGACCCAGAATAAATTCCTGACTCCCAGCTTCAGCCTGGCTGAGTGCAGGCCATTTTAGTCATCTGGGGAGTGAATCAATCAATGTCCCCCCCCCCCTTTCTACCTCTTTCTCTCCCTGTCTGTGTAACCCTGATTTTCAAATATATATATATATATATATATATATATATATATATATATATATATATAAATCTTAAAAAAAAAAACACAAAATAATGTATAAACAGCTATACTCCTCTTGATCCGGATTATAGAATCATTGACATTTTGCATTTTTCAGTTTAGCTCAATATTTCTTGACATTGTCTGAATTCCTACAGGATATTATTATTTTTATAACTAGAAAAAATAAGTGCATCTTCACATTTTCAATAAAACACAATGCTCTAAATAAATTAGAAGATATGTAAGTGAGAAAAGAAATCTAGGTCACTAGTTTCAGTTCCTATCAAATTAGCATGGCTTAGAGGTATTAAGTTACTCTTTGTAGTTAGCCAAATCCTTTACAATTTTAGGTGATTCTTACATAAAACCCTTGTGGCAGACAGATGGCTTATTTAACTTATGAGAAAGGAAAGCATAGGGAAGCTAAAAGAGAAACTGAAACCACTAAAGAATCACTGGAAAAAAAAAATCAAGTGTGATTTCATTCTCTTTTAACTCCTTTCCTTTTCAAGCTTTATTTACTTTGGAAGAGAAAGAGAATTTTCATCCTCTGGTTTACACCCAATAGCCTAGATTGGCCCAGGACAAAGTCATAAGTCTAAGACTCAATTCAAGTGCCTAAGACTCAATCCAAGTGGGTGGCAGGGACCCAGTCATTTGAGCCAGGGTGATCATGGTCAGGAAGCTGAAATCTGGAATGGAGCCAGGACTCAAACCCAGGCACTGCAAAATGGAACATGGACTTCCCAAGAGGCTTTTTAAAAATGTTTTATTTATTAATTTATTTGATTGATTGAAAGGCAAAGTTACAGAGAGACTGTAGACAGAGAGAGAGGGAAGGAAGGAGAAAGAGAGAGAGAAATGTTCTATATCCTGACTGCAACGCCTGGGGCTGGTCTAGGCTGAAGGCAGGAGCCTGGAATTCCATCCAAGTCTCCCACATGAGTGGCACCAGGCAATGCACTTGGACATCTGCTGTTTGCCCAGGTGCATTAGCAGGGTGCTGGACCGGAAGTGGAGCAGCCAGAATTTGAACCATCACTGATATGGGATGTTGGCAACACAGGTGACAGCTTAACCCATTGTACCACAAGGCTGCCATCATGTTCCAACTCCCTCCCTGCCAGGCATCTGAACCACTACATGGAAAACTCACAATTCTTTTATTTAGAAATCCCATAACATTATATTTATAGCACATCTAATCGCTTCCTGGAAGCTCTGCTCCTGGATATTTTTACTACCTCAACTGTGCAATAGGAATTGTATATGCAGAAAGAACACTATGCTTTGATAAATTTCTAAGTTTGAAACTGCTACCTAAATGTGTTCACCACTAACTCATGGGTAATAAAACAAACCTTATATTATAGATGAATACAACTTTTTCACGATGTGCTTCATGTAGAGAAAATGAAATAAAACATACAATCTAAACATACAGGCCAAAAGTGGTAGTCTTTGCTTCTACTTAAAATGACTATATGGCTTCTAAATTGTGGTGAAACTGTTGCTGTTTTTAAAATCATCACTCCATATTATTTTCCTCTTTTTAGAATTCTTGCTAAAGATTCTTTACTATAATCACCATAATTAGAAATCAATACACACACCTAACTGAAATTCAAAATCATTTTATACATATTTCTTAAGTTTTGGTATGAATTTTTTCTACCATGAATCTCTCTGTGTTATACTTTAAGATGCCACTTTAGGGGCCAGCGCCTAGGAACAGTGAATTAATCCTCTGCCTGAGGCGCCAGCATTCCATATGGGTGCTGATTCTAGTCCTGGCTGCTCTTCTTCCTATCTAGCTCTCTGCTATGGCATGGGAGAGCAGTGGAAGATGGCCCGAGTCCTTGGGCCCCTGCACCCACGTGGGAGACCTAGAGGAAGCTCCTGGCTCCTGGTTCCTGGCCTCAGATTGGTACAGCTCTGGCCATTGTGGACATTTGGGGAGTGAACCAGCAGACGGAGACTCTTCTCTCTGTCTCTCCCTCTCACTGTTTGTAACTCTCTCTCAAATAAATAAATAAAATCTTTGTAAAAAAAAAAAAGGATGCTACTTTAAAGAAATTTCAAGTTTAACAAACCAAGCAGTAAAAGGTTAAAGCAGATTCTAGCAAGGAATTCAGGCAGGAATAACACAATAAAAGTCTGATCACTACACCTAAGTAGAGAAAACAAGGATGGGAAAATTTCAACCAAAGAATTTCACATCATGACCTCTGAAAGTATTGTTGAGAAGTAAAAAGGAACAGAATTGTGTTGCCAGACATGCAACTTAAGTTGCCATCTGAACAGACTTGGGATATGCAATCTCAAGTGCTTTTTAAAGGCACATCCTGTTCAAATAATGATTACGCACTTCACATTCATCCTCACACAGGGAAAGGTTTATTATGACTCATTTATTTTCTGGGAAAAGACTATCAACATCTTAGTTTATGTTATGCTGAGATGAAAAAGAATCACACCCGTGACACAGAAGAAGCTGCAAAAGCCCAGAGTTTGCAATCAAATATGCTAATAAATTTTTCCGTGAGAAAATGTATTAATAGGTTCTCAGACAAATTTTGCACCCACATATGCAGTATGAATCCTTGTTTTCAATTGATGAAAAGTGCATTTAGGTGTCTTCAAAACAGCTATGTTCATTAAAAACCTCTGGGCAGTGTTCACATCTTCATTTAATACTTAATCCTAAATTTTAACACAATCTCATCCATGGAAGCAAAGAGGACACTCCAGTCTAATTCTAAGACTGTTCCCTTCCCTGAATCCTACACATTAGCTGACATAATCAAAATGATTTTTTCATGTTTGCTCCTAAAATTATTCTTCTTCTAGCTCCCATACCCCCTGAGGTAAATTTAGCCATTCTGTCAATCATGATGCACTGATCAATAATCTTTTAAAGAATAAAAACTGAAGCCAAATGTTAATTTTCTACTTCTACAGATTTTCAGTTCAGTCTTCTGTCGTGTGTCAGGTTAATCAAGTAGCTTATAATGACAGTCTAGTGGAATCTTTGTATTCCTGGCCCCGCCTTTTCTCTCATTGAGAAACAAAGAGGAGTCACCTTCCCCCACTTCACACAATTATCACACAAAATGATTCTGAGAAAAGATATATAAGGAAGTTTCTCATACACAAGGGTGCAGAACTGGTCTGTCCTTTCCAAAGGACAGTCTTATCCTACATAAGACTGAACTCAAAAGAAAGTTTGTTAATTAAGATGCAGGTATAAATTGATTTTCTATTCCACAGGAGGCATAGAGTAAAAGAGGAGGGATATATAGACATCCTGATAGGGAAGGGACAATGGACCTTCCTTTGATTACTTGGGTACTTGTCCAAAATTTTATGGCAAGAGTCATGAATGTTGACCTTTTAATTCCCCAAAGTTCTAATATTGAGGGTATCCTGGAGAAAGATTCTGTCTGCTTTCAAAATTATTCTTGTCAAATTGCCTAAAGCTGCAGAGAGAGGGAGGAAAGTAAAGTGTGACAGACATGGAAGGAGGAGCGTTCTCATTAGAGGAATCTGAAGGCCCCGTAAACCTTGGATACTTAAAGAAGAGCTAGTTATCTATGGTAGGCAGGAAGTCAGAAATTACACTGGGGGGAGGGGCAGTGGTGCTGAGGAAAACAGAAGTTTCTTCAGTGAAGAATGGAACAGCCTCAGAAGTATACCTTGGAAGCAGTTCGGTGTTTTATACTATTAAGTATAAAAGTTGAAAAAGTTTAAAAACAAAATAAGCATTGGAAGGCAGTATGTACAAATTTATATTACATATATACTGAATATATATATTACATTTATATTGCATATATATTGAAGATCTTTCTCACAATCATACTTGATCAGCAATGGGTGGTTTTGAAGATCTAAGTTTATTGAAATAAATGTTTGAAATAGAGTCCTATATCAAGATCACTCTAATATTTCTCTGAGTTTTTATATAAATGGGTTTCTGTGAATGCCTAACATCCAAGATGCATTGTAATATTTCTTGTAAGGTAAAGACAATCCATGATGAAAGACAGGAAGTAAGAATTGCTGAATACAGCCAAAGACGTTGACACACCTCCTTCCTGCAAGGTTGTCCAAGGAGCTTATGTAGAGGAAACAGCAGCAAAGGCAAGAGAATCACCTGCTTGCTCTGGAATGAAGCTGGCTTCGGGTAGAAGGTGGAGACAAGGCCAGGTGGCTCTGAAAAATGGCTCTGCCTCTGGAACTCAAGTAAAGCCTGTCTCTCACTACAGGGTAACATCATTCCCTCAAATGAAAACATCTAGTTAATTAGTTTAAAGTGTTCCTACATTGGGACCAGTGTTGTGGCTTAGTGGGTAAAGCTGCTGCCTGCAATGCTAGCATCCCATAACGGTACCAGTTCATGTCCTGAAAGCTCCACTTATGATCCAGCTCCCTGCTAATGTCCTAGGAAAAGCAGCAGAGTATGACTCAAGTGTGTGGGTCCCTGCTACCCACACTGGAGACTTGGAAGAAGCTACTGAATTCTGGCTTCAGCCTGGCTCAGCCCCAGCTGCTGTGGCCATGTGAGGGATGAATCAGCAGATGGAAGATCTCTCTCTTTCTCTGTGTGTGTGTCTCCATCTCTCTCTGTAGCTCTGAGTTTCAAATAAATAAATAAATCTTATTTAGAAAATAAACTGTTGCACATGATGACCTTAGCTCCAACAATTCAGCTTCCCTTTTGCCTCTTGACAGGATGGCTGCCTGAAGGCGATTCTCCAGGGGCATCTCAACCAGACTAAAGGGGGCAGGGTAAAACTTTGAAGATACACTGCTTACTGTTTTTAGCTTCATTAATTCCAATGGGTTACGATCCAAATTTTACACTTGTTATATTTAGAACTTGTGTTTGACCTCTAGCCCTTCCTCTGGCCCCCTATCTTGCAGATGGCCTTGGCACTGTAATAGAAAGGGAGACACACTGCAGGGGGATTAGCTCCAATTTTGAAGGGGCATCAGAAGTTAATGGAAGAACTCAGAGAAAAACCTGAGAATCAAGGGCTGTTTCTGAAGAAATTTTAGCAGAAATTTTTCACTGCTTACCTACCTCCCATACTTGACCCCACTGGATAATGAAGAAAGCCAAGCTAGAAAGCCAAGCTAAGACAAGGAAACCTAACCACAATCCCTTGACTTCTAATTTTATTAGCCAGTCAGAGGACAACCTGGTGACTTTAAAGGCAGTCAAAGAAGCAAAGTCCAAGGATTTGCCAAGGCCTAAATCTTTCAAATGGGTTACCTTGACTCACTGGATAGAGTGTGTGTGTGTGTGTGTGTGTGTGTGTGTGTGTGTGTGACTGCATGTATTTCTTAAATAGTAAAGTAATTGACTATAGTACTTTTGTCATTGGGAAAATAAAACACAGCAGGAGATAGTACAGATGTTTATGTCCTCAGTAAAGATAAACTGCAGACAGGTAGCCCAGGTACAACCAAGCTAAAAGAAGGCATTCAAAGCACAGTTGCATAAAAATAAATCACAACTCACAAAAGGAGACATTGCGCCACAGAGTTTCTTGCAACTACTGCATTTCTAGTTGAAGAGGGGGCTGATACCTACTGTAGCACCCACTCAAGTAGAGACTAAGGCATATTGACTCCAACTTCAAATTGCATCATATTCCACATATAATGTTGTTTTTTATGACTTGGCCTCGTGGAGTACTAAGACCACAGAAATTTTCTCACTTAAAATGTTTCTAATTTTTGCTTTTTAAATATTATGATTAGTAGTACATTAAGCCTGTGATTATAGAGCAGATTTAAATTATGTTCTGTGGACAGCGCCGTGGCTCATTAGGCTAATCCTTTGCCTGTGGCTCCGGCACCCCAGGTTCTAGTCCCAGTTGGGGCACCGGATTCTGTCCCAGTTGCTCCTCTTCCAGTTCAGCTCTCTGCTGTGGCCCCGGAAGGTAGTAGAGGATGGCCCAAGTCCTTGGGCCCTGCACCCACATGGGAGACCAGGAGGAAGCACCTGGCTTCTGGCTTTAGATCAGCGCAGCGCCGGCCGTAGCAGCCATTTAGGGAGGTGAACCAATGGAAGGAAGACCTTTCTCTCTGTCTCTCTCTCTCACTGTCTATAACTCTGTCAAATAAATAAAAAAAATTGCATGTACAAAATACATGAAATCTGTTCTGTTTATATTAATATATAAAAAAGAAAAAATCAGTAAAGCTCAAAAACAGTTGATAATTTAGATAATTATTATGACTTTCATTGTATATTATGTCATTCTTTTTTTTTAAAGATGTATTTGTTGGGGCTGGTGCTGTGATGTAGCGGGTATAGCCACCGCCTGCAGTTCTGGCATCCCATATGGGGTGCTGGTTCAAACCCCAGCTGCTTCACTTCTGACCCAGCCCTCTGCTATGGCCTGGGAAAGCAGTGGAAGATGGTCCAAGTCCTTGGGCCCCTGCACCAATGTTGGAGACCCAAAAGAAGCTCCTGATTCCTTGCTTTGGATTGGTACAGCTCCAGTTGTTGCGGCCATTTGGGGAGTGAGCCATCAGATGGAAGACTTCTCTCTCTCCTTCTCTCTCTCTCTGCCACTCTGTATAACTCTTTTAAATAAATAAACCTTAAAAATATAAAGATTTATTTATTTATTTGAATGTCAGATTATCACACGAGAGAGAAGGAGAAGCAGAGAGAGAGAGAGAGAGGTCTTCTATCCACTGGTTCACACCCCAATTGGCTGCAATGGCCAAAGCTCTGCTGATTTGAAGACAGGAGCCAGGAGCTTCTTCTGGGTCTCCCACATAGGGCCCAAGCACTTGGGTCATCTTCCACTGCCTTCCCAGGCCATAGCAGAGAGCTGGCTCAGAAGTGGAAAAGCCAGGACTTGGACCAGCACCCATATGGGGTGCCAGCACTGTAGGCAGTGGCTTAATCTGCTATGGCACAGTGCCAGCCCCAAGTCATTCCTTATGAAAAGTTTTATTTTTTGATTTATTTGGAGGCAGAGAGAAGAAGTAAGGTAGGCAAACAGAAAGTCAGAGTTTTCATCTACTACTTCACTCCCCAAATATATGCAATGACTGGAGCTGGGGTGGGGCTAAAGCTGGGAATTGGGAACTCAATCCAGGTTTCCTATGTAGGTGCTCAAGGACTTAACCACTAGAGCCATCACTGCTGCCTCCCAGATTCTCCATTGATAGAAAGCTAAAGTCAGGCCGGCGCCGTGGCTCAACAGGCTAATCCTCCGCCTTGCGGCGCCGGCACACCGGGTTCTAGCCCCGGTCGGGGCGCCGGATTCTGTCCCAGTTGCCCCTCTTCCAGGCCAGCCCTCTGCTGTGGCCCGGGAGTGCAGTGGAGGATGGCCCAGGTGCTTGGGCCCTGCACCCCATGGGGAGACCAGGAAAAGCACCTGGCTCCTGGCTCCTGCCATCAGATGAGCGCGGTGCGCCGGCCGCAGCGTGCCGTCCGTGGCGGCCATTGGAGGGTGAACCAACGGCAAAAGGAAGACCTTTCTGTCTGTCTCTCTCTCTCTCACTGTCCACTCTGCCTGTCAAAAATAAAAAAAAATTAAAAAAAATTAAAAAAAATTAAAAAAAAAAGAAAGAAAGCTAAAGTCAAGACCCAGAGCCAGGAATCAATTCCAGATATTATTATTTGAAACATGACATCTATCCACTAGCTTAAGCACTTACTGTTTTATTATCCCATTCTTAATCAGATTTTTTAAAAACAAATTCTTTTAATACTGGAGTAATAACTACCTGCACTTACCCAGTTAACCATAGAAGAGTAAAATATTCAGGCTAACTAGCTAAAAATAACAACAACAACAAAAAGTGTTATTATTGCCTTAGAATATTTAAAAGAATTTTTAAAACAGAATCTTTCACTTCTGATTGTCTCTCCATATCCATTGCTTTGGCCTAATCGCGTCCTATTCTCTTGTGACATTTTAAGCAGTTTGTGTTTGTGGATGATGCTATTGTTATTAATTTTGGAGGAAAGTTGAGATTTATTTTTCAACTGCAGTCACTGAGATTCAACTGCAAGGAAAATATATAACCCTGATTGTATAATTTGTGACCATTTCTGAGATGTTTTATTCAGACATAAAGCAATAAATAAGTAAACAAGTAAATGAGTAAATAAATACACCTTTGTTCATGGGACACTAATTATAAATAAATGGCTTTGATGTGATGATGTTACTTGGTAGATCAAACAGAACAGAAATGATGGGGAATTGATTAATACACTCTTAGAACAAAGTTAAAACCTGAGACATAAACATGAACTCTTTTAGAGAAAAAATAAATTTTCTCTGAGTAATGCTTAATATATTCTTCTTTCTTGTACTTTACCCTGAGTACTTTCAGAAAAATTACAACATGCATCTATAAAAGTATCTGAAAATGTTGATAGTTCCAAGGTTTTTGTCTCTAAATCTAAACATAATCAGGACTCTGCAAAATGATTATTTTCATGATTAGGGAAAGGGGAAATTAAAAAGCCAATGGATACTGTTTTTCCTCAAAATGCAAAGAATATTTTCAGAGGTGTTTAGGGAAACTAGTTTTTAAAAGATTTATTTGTTTATTTGAAAGAAGGACAGATAGAGAAGGAGAGACACAAAGAGAGACAGAGTGATCTTCCATCTGTTGATTTATGGCCTCAACAGCTGGGTCTGAACCAGGCTGAAGCCAGAAGCATGGAACTTCCCCCTGGTCTCCCATGCAGGTGGCCAGGGCACCAGTACTTGAGCCAACTTCTGTTGCCTTCCCAAGCCTATTAGCAGGAAGCTGCATTGGAAGTGGAGCTGCTGGGACATAAACTGGCACTCCGATATGGGAAATTGGTATTGCAAGAAGTAGCTTAACTGATTATGGTATAATACCGATCCTAGGAAACTAGTTTTTTAAAAGTAAAAATATTATGTTACTAATTGTCAAGTGTGTTATTATCATGTGTCACAAAGTGGCAGAAAGACCCAAAAACAATAAGTACACTTATTCAAATTGAAGACTTTAAGGTATAAAAATGTTTTATCAGATGTAAAGTGTGCTGAAAAACATTTCTGTACCCCAGCATAAGTATGATGATTGCTATCATCTACAGCATGACCATTTGGATGTAGAAAATGAGGGAAAGGGGTTATGTATTTGTTCTAGTGGTTAAGGTGCTGCTTGGTTAATCACATTCTTTACTGGAGTGCCTAGATTCAAGTCCAACCTCCCCCGCTGATTCCAACTTCCAGTAGATGATGGTATTTGCATCCCTCTACTCATGCGAGAGACCTGGATTGAGTCCCTGGCTCCTGACTTTGACCTAGATGAGCCTTGGCTATTGTGGACATTTGGGGAGTGAACCAGCAGAGTACAATCAGTTTGGGCTCTCTCTCTCTGTCCCTCTGCTTTTCAAATAAATTAAAATGCTAAAATAAAAGAATATGAGAGAGAAAAAAAGTTTAATTGTCCTCAAATCCAACCCAGCCTGAGAAATTCCTAGGTAAAAGGTATAAATTTGAGAGGGCATGGTTGAAGCAAGCCAGGTATCTATTGTAATCTATACTCCCCCTATTATCTCAAATACTCAGTATGTGTTTGCTTCCCACAAACAAAAATAAAAACAGGGGATTGCATTCTGAGATGCAGTATTTGAAAAGCCAATTGTTACTCACCTACTCTAGTAGATTATTGTGAAAGAATTGAGTCCTTTATCTGAGTGGGAATAACTGACAACTCCATTACATACAAGTGTTTTACTGTAGATCTGTAGAAAATAATTGGGCATGAGAAATAACAACAGAAAGCAAAAGAAGGAAACCTAGTTATGACTTCAAAGGAATGCAGGGGAAAGTTTCCAGAGTATGTCATCATCAACCTTAAAATTAAACTCAGAGTACAACACTTTCATCTACTTAGATGTCATCCCTTCTCATTTTTATTCTCGTAAATTAATGGAAAGATCTTTTCTTTGAATTGAATGTGTTTGATTGAATATACAATTTTACATACTCAGTGAGAACTTTCTGGCTTCCCAAGCCTGTCCATGTCCTGTTACCTTACATAGCAAAATAAGAATTGTGAGTATAATGAAGTTTAGCATCTTGATGTGGAAAGACTTCATGCTCCTAGCCAGCTGGGCCCAATTTAATCACAAGATCTTTAGAAGGGAAAGAGGAAGGCAGGAGAACCAGAGTAGATGTGATAACAGAAGCAGAGCCAGAGTAACAGATTCATGAGCCCAGCAATGTGGGCAGCCTTTGGTAGCTGGAAAAGTGATTCACCCCATAACTTCTTTAAGAAATGCAGCCCTGCCCTCAACATGACTTTATCTCAGAACCATTTCAGACTGTGATCTTCAGGTCTATAAGATACTCAATTTATGCTGTATTAAGTCTCTAAATTTGTATTAATTCACAAGTAATAGATGTAATAGGAAACTAATTACCCTTCATAGTATCCTGCACTGTACACACTAAAATGAACAACTCTTTTATAATTGGCCTTATAACCACCTCTTTTTCCTACTGACATATAAGCTTTATAAAGCCAAAACTCTTTGTCCTTCATTATTAACTGATATCTTCTTACTGAGTATAATATGATATTTAGTAAAATCACAAGAAATATTTTGAATGAATTAACACAAATGCAAAGATTATATCAAATTATCCTAGCCCACCCTAAAATTATGAAGGAATAAAACAGCTGAGACTTTTAGTCTCCATAAAAGATATTGCTAAACCTTTTCATTTAGCAGTGGAACAATTAAATGTCTGCATTATCTACCTACATTATTTAGAGTTGAATCTTGTGACACCACCTGTGCCTTATTAATTAATTCATATGTCTGTATTTCCTAATAGTCAGCAAATATCCTTAAAGGTAAAGACAAACCTATATTTTTGCTTTGAATATTTAGATCCTAATTCAATGTGTGACACTTGTCAGAAATTGTATATATTTATATTTAATTATTGAATATAAATGAGCAAATGCATTATGAGTAAGTTAACTGGATCATATTTATCTTCATAGCTTAATTTTGAAGTGTAAACTGATTGCCCTACATTACCAGATTTTTTTTTATATTACTGAAATCGGACATGACCCCATAAAATTTTCACCAAAATGCGGCCCCTTAAAGTTCCCCAGAAGTGCTATCTGGGGTGCCACATGTGCTACCAGAATTTGGGGTGCCATATGATTTCACCATATGCTTACTAATAAATCCCCAATATTAGTAAGCCCAAGAGGATCATTGCCTAATATTTAGAGAAGAATCCTAAATACCGGCACAGATATACAAGGCAGCATGGTACATTTTAGGCTTTTATTTAGTGTGAAATGTATCTACGAAAGTGAGGGCTTTAGTTCAGGTTGGAGAGAGGGGGAAAGTCTGGGAACTAGGGTAGCGTCCATACCACTCAGAGAGCAGGCCAAAAAGCCACATGCAGCAAGTGCCTTGAGCTGCTATCCACCGCTTATCACCGGCAGCAAAACACAGGCAGAGAGCGGTTTGGGACACTCCTTTTCTTTTTATGTATTTCCTACAGAGGAGTGGCTTGTGGGCAGGTGGGTGCTCAGGTATGGTCAGGTAGAGCTTGATGTCACATGGGGGCATGGTGAAGGTATCAGGTAGGGTGTGAGGTCACACAGGGGCGTGGCAAAGGTATCAGGTAGGGTATGAAGTCATACAGGGGTATGGCCAAGGCATGGTCTTCCAGCTCACAAACCTAATCAATTTTAGCTTGTATGCCTGCCGACTTCATTACTTTTCATTCACATATTTGCTATACTGGCCATTTATTCTCCCTTTTGTTACAGGTCAAACAGTAGCAGAGAAAATATTATTACCTCAGTTCTTTGTCTCGCATGGAAGAAGAATTTCCATGGATCACAGGCAAAGAGAAAAGTAAGATTGGGGGGCCAATGCTGTGGCATAGCACGTAAAAGCACCTCCTGCTCTGCCGGCATCCCATATGGGCGCTAGTTCAAATTCCACCTGCTCCATTTCCAATGCAGCTCTCCACAATGGCCTGGGAAAGCAGTGGAAGATGGCCTAAGTACTTGGGCCCTTGCACCTGTATGGGATACCTAGAAGACGCTCCTGGCTCCTGGCTTCAGATCAGCACAGCTGCGGCCATCGTGGCCATTGGGGAGCAAACCAGTGGAAGGAAGACCTCTCTCCCTCTCTGAAACTCCTCTCTCTGTGTAACTCTTTCACATAAGTAAATAAATACAAATACGAGGAAAAAATAAAAGCAAGATATATTTGGGTCAGAGATCTCCAGCCATAGCAGCATGGAGGGAGGCTCCAAGAGTGGCAAAACCCAAAGGGTCCAGTGGTACTGGGGTTTTTAAGCACAATTTGAAGGAAGGAAAAAACTTTAGTTACAAGGCAAGGACAAAACCCCTGATTTACAATCTTATCCTCTCTGGCTTACTCCTGATAAAACCCTCTCTGATTCATTAATATTGGGGATTTATTAATAAGCATATGGTGATATCATATGGCACCCCAAATTCTGGTAACAAATGGTGATTCTGGGGAAGTTTAAAGGGCTACATTTTGGTATATATTTTAGGGGTCATTTCTGATATCAGTTTTCCATCTTTAAAATGGAGTTTTAGCATGAACATCTTCTCAGGGACTCAGGGACACAGGTCTAGCAATCCCTGCTGTACCTATTTTACCTACAGTATCCACTATAACACCTGGTACACAGAGCTTCAATACAGTTCCTTTTCTTTTAATCTGTGCATTTAAGTCATTCTTTTTTTTTAAATGATTATTTATTTATTTGAGAGGTAGAATTACAGGCAGAGAGAGGGAGAGACAAGAGTAAGGTCCTCCATCTGTTGGCTCACTCCCCAAATGGTCACAACAGCTCTAACTTGACTGATCCGAAGCCAAGTGCCAGGATCATCCTCCAAGTCTTCCACGTGAGTACAGGGGCCCAAGCACTTGGGCCATCCTCCACTGCCCTCTCAGGCCATAGCAGAGAGATAGATAGGAAGAAGAGCAACTGGGACATGAACTGGCACCCATATGACACGCTGGCACTACAGGCAGAGGTTTAGCCCACCATGCTACAGTGCCTGACCCTGAAAATCATTCTTCAATGTCTATAGCTCTTGGGGCTGGTGCTGTGGCTTAGCAGGTAAAGCCGCCACCTCCAGTGCTGGTATCCCATGTTGATGCAGGTTCGAGTCTGCTCCACTTCTGATCCAGCTGTCTGCTATGGCCTAGGAAAGCAGTAGAAGATGGCCCAAGTCCTTGGGCCCCTGCACCCACGTGGGAGATCTGGAAGGAGCTCCTGTCACAACTCTCACTTTTGTGAGTGCTAATTGGGGAATGAACCAGAGGATGGAAGACCTCTCCCTCTCTCTCTCTCTCTGCCTTTTTTTTCTTTTCTTTTTTTCTTTTTTTTCTTTTTCTTTTTTGACAGGCAGAGTGGACAGTGAGACAGAGAGAAAGGTCTTCCTTTTGCAGTTGGTTCACCCTCCAATGGCCGCTGCGGCCGGCACACTGCAGCCAGCGCACCAAACTGATCCGATAGCAGGAGCCAGGTGCTTATCCTGGTCTCCCATGGGGTGCAGGGCCCAAGCACTTGGGCCATCCTCCACTGCACTCCATGGTCATAGCAGAGAGCTGGCCTGGAAGAGGGGCAACTGGGATAGAATCCGGTGCCCAGACCAGGACTAGAACCCGGTGTGCTGGCGTTGCAAGGCGGAGGATTAGCCTATTGAGCCGCGGTGCCGGCTCTGCCTTTCTTTCTCTGTGTAACTCTTTCAAATTAATAAATAGATCTTTAAAAAAAATAAAGTTCATAGCTCTTTGTAAAAAATTTTTATTTATCTATTTAATTGATTTAAAGGGCAGAGAGAGAGAGAGAGAACTTCTTGTCTACTAGTTCATTCTGCAAATGGCCACAAAAGTTAGGGCTGGGCCAGGAGAAAGCTGGGAGCTAGAAACTTAATGGGAGATTTCCAGTGGACCCAGTTCTTGAGCCATCACCTGCTGTTTCCCACTGTATACCTCATCAAGAAGCTGGAAATGGTAGCAAAGCCAAGACTAGAACCACTCATTCCTTGAACCCAGGCATTTTAACCCTCATACCAAATGGCTGGCACTAAAATTCAGAGCTCTCTCCTTTTAAATATTTATTTATCTGTTTATTTACTTAAATAAACAAACTTATTTAAATAAACAGAGTGGGAAAGACAGAGAAAGAGAAATCTTCCATTTACTGCTTCACTGCTGAAGTGGCTACAATGGCTGGAAATGAGCAAGCCAAAACCAGGTGCCTGCATGAGTAGCAGGGGACCACGTACTTGTGCCACTTTCCACCCTTTTTCCAGGCATGTTAGCAGGAAGCTGGATCAGAAATGGAGCACTTGTTACTGGAATCAGCGCTCTGCTATGGAACGGTGGTGTTAAAAGTGGAGGCTAAACCTGCTAGATCACAACAGCAGCCACAGAGCCCTTTAAATCCATCTTCTGTCTGAAATTCTATTAGAGTATTGTTAGTCTGTCCTACCATTTAGCAGATCCTACACTGTCTACCCTTGTCATGTGTTTTTCCTTGTGAATGCTTTTGTCCCTCGACCTGCCTTAGACCTTCTGAAAGCAGACCTTTATTCAATATCAACTTCCTTATCTTCTCAGAGGACTTGATACAGTGCTCTGACAGGTGGTTTGTGATACTAGAGACAGCTCACCTAGGATGGGGAAAACTGAGTTCTCATTCACACTCCTCTCAACTCTCTGACAAGTATGCAGATTCATTATTCATCAGAGAAAGATGTTATTGCTTGCCTGTGCTGTCTAGCTCACAAGGTGCTTGTAAGGACACAGTTTTTAAACAAGTACATATGGCATAGCACCTGCTTGCAGAGCAGTACAGAATAATAACACTAATCTAACAATCAATGCAATGTATTAGGCTCTTACTATGTGCCAGACACCTGCCAGCTCTTTCTACACCCAGTTTCTGAAGACAACCTGACATAATAATGAAGAGCTAGATTCTTTAGCCAGACTCCCTGAATTTGATATAGAGCACCCCCATAACTAATTGGAGAAGTTGCTGCAGCACCATCAAAACTGGATCCACTCAGCTGAAATGCAGTGCCAGGGTGGTAGAAGAACAGCAGCGTAAATTGCAAACTGCAGAGCGAAGATATGGGCAGTCACTGCCTAATTCCCTAGATTTCTGAAGTGTTAGGAATTAAAGTTCTTATAGGTTGAAGTTGGAGCTGAGAGGTGCATGTTTAGCTACAAACAGTTACTCAGGAATGGGTTTAGAACCCACTTGGCAATGGAAATGCCTGGCAACAGGCTGTGATTGGTTAGGGCATCAACCGCCCCTTGACCAGATTGGCTGCCTCGGCTATATAAGCTGCTGTACCAGCTGAAATAAAAGAGTCTGCCGGCTGCACACTTCTGGCCTACTTTCACCCAACTCCTGACTCCTGGTGTCTGTGTGGTGACTCTGCACCACTTGCCCCCACCATGCTCCTCTCAGAATGAATCCAGAGCAACAGAAGGGAGATTGGGAAACTGTGACAGACCAGGTTCTGATGGGATCTAGCATCTGGATCCAAGGAATTGTATAAGGCTTCAGTTTAAGATTTGAATTCAGGTTCTGCAACTTGCTCTATGGCATCAGGCAAGATGTTTAATCTCTGCATCTCTGGTTTCCCATTTGTAAAATATACCTAATAATGTTACTCATCTCATCAGGTCATCATGTTTATTATGTAAAATATTGAAATGTAAATGTAAAATACACAATGTAAGTATTTGTTAAATAAGCTTTGTCACTTAATCCACAAAATAATATTTCCTTATTTCCTTCTTCTTATAATAATAATTATTATTGTTACTATTGATATCCCAATGTATACTTAAAATGACTGAGGGTAAGTAGCTTTTCCAGGATGACAACTTATAAGTAAGAGAGCAAGAATCTTACCCTCCCATTTCTTAATTGAGAAGCTACAGAGTTTTACCATGGGGTGAGATTCAGCAAAGTCTGGATATAATTTGTCACAGTTAGGACAGTGTTACAGTAGATCACAGTAGATTACAGGTAGATCACAGCAATGACGCTTAACATCTTACAACACACAGGACATATTCCCATAGCAAAGAATTATCAGGATCAAAATGATAATCATGGGGCTGGCACTGAGGCATGGCAAGTAAGGCCACCACCTGCAGTGCTGGTATCCCATGTGGGCGCTGTACTTTGGATCCAGTTCTCTGCTATGACCTGGAAAAGCAGTGGAAGATGGCCAAGTCCTTGGGCCTCTGCCCCCATGTGGAAGATGCAGAAGAGGGTTCTGTCTCCTGGTTTCAGATTGGCATAGCTTTGGCCATTGTGGCCATCTGGGGAATGAACTAGGGGACTGAGGACCTTGCACTCCCTCTGACTCTGCCTCTCTGTAACTCTTCCTTTCAAATAAATAAATAAATCTTAAAAATGATAATCATATTGCTAGATAAGGACATTAGTTAGATTTGGATTTTAGTAACTCAACAGATATTTGTGTAATATAATATTTCCCAAGTATTTAGATAAATATTTTTTGTGCAACATTTGGAACATATCTAACTATGAGTTTGTATTTTTATTTGTTAAATTTAGTTAGCTATAAAGTGTTTCATCAGTTCTTCTTGAACTCCCCTAAGTTGATGACGCATGAGGGAGGAAATGAGTTTCAGAAAAGACAGATTATTTGGCAATGGTCATGGAGCTTGAAAGTGTTAAAAACTAGTCATAGATACAGGAATCTTGTATATATTAGACCACTGATATTTTCATACACTCTATCAGACCTTAATTTATTGACTCAGAAATTTGGCACATGGCTGTGATTAAAGTGACTCAAGTGACTGCTAACAGATGAGAAATTATTGAACTTAATGCCTTGATATTAGTGATCTTTGGAGCCATGGGGTGGGGTTGTGTCCAGAAGGGAACCATAGCAGGCATTCTAAAGCATCTGAGGTGCCAGGTATAAGCCTGGCATCCTCCTTGGTCTTTTTTCACACTGATTTTGTTTTTTTTATACTAGAATAAAGGCTGAGGCCAAGGACAGACATTATTTGAAATATTTTTATTTTCTCTTTCATTAAAGTTGCTAATGGGATTATATGACACCATGGAGCTCATTTCCTATGAGAGCTGGAACGTGTGTAAATGGCGGAGGCGAGAAAGAGAAACTGCTTGCATGGGCTTCTTTATGATACAGCAACTTGATGGATATCAGCTAGGAAAGTCATTCATGCCTCTGGGAGATAGTTCTAGTTCTGCTGAAGAGCCATCTAAGAATGTGAAGAGGGGACCATGGGTTTGAAGGCTTAGTAGTAAATACAATTGATTTAATTTTTCAGTTTAGCAAGTTCTCAAGATAATACTTAATTGTATTACCTATTCTTTTATATGAAAGAATCCTGAAAGATGAAAAGGGATCTCATTGATAAAGCATGCCCACACCTACATATCCATACCCATGGAAACAAATAAACAGCCCCATGCCTTGCCTGACAGGAAGAGCCTGTTTGCTGTCTGCTGTCAGTTTTGTTTTTTTTTTCCTTACCTCATAAGAAGAGAGCTGCGGCAGCCATGGCTGGTAAGTGGTAAGACTTCTTTAAAATCAGGCTAAATCTTTAGAAGATATATTTGAGGGAATGATATTGGCTCGTTGAAATTTGATTTGTTTTTTTGTTTTGTTTTGTTTTTTACTGGATTCTATCATTTGTGTGAGTCACATTTAGCTATAGAAAAAAGGAAGGAGCCTTCCCTGATGTATATTCTCTCAGGATCTGCACTGAAAGTCACCTGGGAAATGAGCTTTAGGGACCCACAAGCTAGATTTGCCTGGCATTTCAAAGGGGAAAGTGAATTCCAAGATGATGTGTTACTGTTTTCTGATGTTCTTTTGTGAACTGAATGCTCAGATGTCTAAACATGACTGAGGTTCAGAATACACTTAGTAGAACTGCCATGGACTGTTGCCCCTAAGTGAGAGAAATGAAAATTATATGATGATAATTTACTCTGATTTCTGGGGACAAAGTCCCAAAGCAGTAGAACAGATGGATCTCTGGACCCTGCTTGGTAACTCACCAAAGCAGAACATGAAGAATGGTTTGTTTAAGTATAAATCCTGTTTATATTTACCTTAATTAGAATATTTGGGGTAGGTGTTCATGGCCTTATAAGAATACAATAGCTACACCCTTCCTTGGGATAGCTTATCAATGAAGAAGAAATAAAGAAAATAGAGAGCCCCAGTTATTGAGGTGACAGAGTCACATTTCTTAAGTTACTTATCAGTTTCAATATTGTGCTTCCAACAGATAAGAGACTAAAGGAAAAAAGGAAATTATTTGTTGATTCAGTGTCTGAGGACACACTTCATAACTTGCTGGATGATGTACTACATGAAAAAGTGCTGAACGAAAAGGAGATTGAAAAGGTGAAAAAGGGAAATATTGCAGCGACAGCCAAGGCCCGTGACTTAATTGACTCAGTGATCCCCAAAGGGTCCCGTGCCTGTCAAGTATTTATTGATCATATCTGCCAGAGGGATTCCACTCTTGCTTACAGGCTGGGGTTTTTTTCAGGTAAGATTCTGAATTTTTAAAAAATACTAATCAACTAATAATTAACTAATTCATCTTACAAATAAAATTGTAGAAATCTGTGGAATATAATATAATATTCAGACAAATGAATTCATTGTAGAATGAGTAAATCAAACTAAGTAACATAACCATCACTACACATGCTTCTATTTTCTGGTTAGAATTGTTAAAATCTATTGTCTAAATACTTTCAAGTGTACAATATACCATTATTAATTGTAATCATCTCAGTTTTATTTAATGAGTATAGCCACTTGTCCTTATATCTTGCTAGGCAGTATCTGCTTTCTTATTTGTTTGGCATATAACAGATGAATCAGCACCTCTTTTGCTTGATATCTAATCATCCTCAGGCACCCAGTCACACTGACCTGCTCTTCCATTTCTCATTTGCTTTGTTCATATGTTCCTATACAATTCTACCAGGTCCCTATTTCATGTGTTGACTGTTGTATCTTACCCTTCATTTTTATAGAGCACTTCTGCTTGATGATAGTAATACAGTCATATGGAAATAATTTGGAAGACTATCCTACTTTCTTCTGGAAAAAAAAAAGAGACAAAGATCTTTACATTGGTTTTGATCGTAGGACCTTGTGGTTCATGGAGTTCTTGAGGACAAGTTAGAAACATCTTACTTTCCCCACCTTTCTACTCCTTTGCTTTGCACACATTTTTTGATCAACCTCTACATTGATGTGTCCACCTCTAAAATATATGACTCTTAGTTTTCCAGCAATGACAGAATCAATCCATCATCTCTTCTGCATAAGTAAAGTGTAACGTGTCATTCTTATCCTTTCTTGATTATATTTAGAAACCTTAAGAACGTTTCTCAAAGTGTCCTTGTACCAAATCCAAAAGCTTTGGTACTGAATATCAATACAAGGTAAGAGAATCCAAATGATAGTACTTAATAAAATGTCATTCCAGACAGTGAAACACTTTGCACTCCCATTACCTTCTGACTGTCCTAAGGTCAAAGCCTACCATTCTTTTTTTTTTTTTTTTTTTACTGTGTGAAAAATATTTTTACCATTAATTCTCATAGCACAACACATTAAGGACAGAGATCCTACATGGGGAGTAGATGCACAGTGACTCTTGCTGCTGATTTAACAATTGACATCCTTATTAATGACGTCAGTAATCACCTGAGGCTCTTTTCATGGGCTGCCAAGGCTATGGAGGCCTCTTGAGTTCACAACTCCAACCTTAGTTAGACAAGGTCATAATCAAAGTGGAAGTTCTCTCCTCCCTTCAAAGAAAGGTACTCCCTTCTTTGATGGCCTATTCTTTCCACTGGGATCTCACTCACACTTTCATTTAGGTCATTTTTTTGCCAAAGTGTCTTGGCTTTCCATGCCTGAGAAACTCTCATGGGCTTTTTTAGCCAGATCCGAATGCCTTAAGAGCTGATTCTGAGGCCAGCGTGGTATTTAGGGCATCTGCCATTCTGTGAGTCTGCTGTGTTTCCCACTTCCCATGTTGGATCATTCTCTCCTCTTTAATTCTATCAATTATTATTAGCATTCAACCATTGGTATCAAGTAGAAAAAGAAAATAATAAAAAGAATAAAATAGTAAGCTGTTCCTTGACAGGACAAGGGCTGATCAAGTCATTGTTTCTCATAGTGTCAGTTTACTTCTACAGGTTTCCTTTTAGGTGCTTAGTCAGTTGTCACCGATCAGGGAGTATATATGATATTTGTTCCTTTGGGATTAGCCTATTTCACTAGGCATGATGTTTTCCAGATTCCTCCATTTTGTTGCAAATGACCGGATTTTTTTTTTTTTGAATCACTGTGTAGTTCTCTATGGAGTACGTATTCCATAATTTATTTATCCAGTCTTCGTTGACGAAAGCCTACCATTCTTAACATGGCACATCTCTCCAGTCTCAGCTTCCATCTCACTTTGCAGACCCCTTCTTGCTCTAGTCACTTGGGTTTCTTCTAACAGAACGCAATTATTCTCGTTTTAAGGGCCTTGTACCGGCAGCCAGACATCCTTCAGCTTAACTTGTTAGATGCAGACTTCATTTAAGAAGCATTTTCACCTAAATTGTTGGAACTTGGTAGATCATTCGTCTATTCATTTTTTCATTCATTTTTCAATGAAAACTTTAACTATAGTCAGTAATTCCTTTTAGGATTATAAATATGTAACATTACACAAAATATGGATTTGAGATTCTACTAGGGAATGGATGACAATTAGAAGTAAAAAATATATAAAATGATTGCAGAGAATGGTGAGAGTTACTAAGAAAAACCAAGAAAAATATGTGTTGGGTTAGGGTAGAAAACAGTAAGTTGAGATCATGCCAACAATTTGAATATCAAAATTCACTGTTTCATGGATATTGGGAGAAAGTACCTAAAAAGAGAGGCCAATACATGCAAAGATCAAATGAAGCAACTGGCATGGATGTCTGGGAAATACATAGAACAATAACGAATGCTGCTAATCAAGAATTTGAGGATGTCAAAGTTCAGATAGGAACTTTTTTTTCATATAGATTTCATAGAAAGCCCACATGAATATAATCTTAAGCATGATGATGAGTCATTGCCAAATTCTATTCAGTGCCAGTGCCAGTGGAATTGATCAGAAAGCAAAGTTACAGAAACCCTTAACATTCCAAGTGCCTTCTCACAGAAGGAATTGTATGTTTGTCTGAAATATACCCACAATTGTGATCTGAATTTTATTCCTAAGGATATTTAAACTGACTTTTTGAAGCTTTTTGCTTTCAAGGATACTATGCTAAAAACAAAAGTGTAGGAAATGAGTTTCAGAAGTGAAGAAGGAGGAAGTCTGATTTATCTTTTTTTTTAAAAAAATAATTATTTATTTAAAGATAGAGTTACAGAGAGAGAGACAGAGACAGAGACAGAGTGAGAGTGAGAGAGCAAATCTTCCAACTGCTAGTTCACTCCCTACATGGCTATAAAAACCAGGGCTGAGCCAGACTGAAGCGAGGAGCAAAGAGCTTTATTTAGGTCTCCCATGTGGATACCAAAGCATAAAGACGTGGGTCATCTTCTGCTGCTTTTCCAGGTACATTAGCAGGGAACTGGATCAGAAGTGGAGCAGCCAGGACAGGAATTGGCTCCTATGTGGGATGCCAGTGTCAAGAGCAGCAGTTTAACCAACAATGCTTCATGCCAGCCCCTAATTTGCCTTTTTAGAAAGCCATTTGGGTCACTGTTTAGACAATGGAATACAGTAGGTTTTAAACGAAAGTAGAGATAAGACTTTGAGGCTACTTAACTGACTCTTATTGGAGATTATGTTTGCTGGGAATGGGAAGGGTGGGGAGTAATATCTGACCTGAGAATGTATGGTACAGGTAGAGTTAATATGATGTGCTGATGGAAAGGATCTGGGGTTCTAATCAAGGAAAGGTTTAGATTTGGGTTCAGGCAAGTCAATGAAGAGTTGCATCCTTCATTAGGAAGCTGAAACATAAGAGAATTGATCAAGCATGCTGAGGACAGCAAGGGTTTGGATGAAATTCAAAAGGACATATTAAGAAAAGATGTCAATTATATGAGTTTGGACATGAGAAGAGCTGACGACATACAGCTGGCACCTATCACCTTAGCAACATGGGAATAGATGAGATCACTATGTGATAAATAGAATCCTTAAACCTAGCTTCAGGATAATTTCTGGAATCCCAGGAATCAAAGACAACAGTAAACTCTAGATTAGAATAACTCCCCTCAATCTGCAAGCATTATGGCAAATGGGGAAGCATTACTATTTTGTGATTTAATGTGTCCTATCCATGGGTATAAAATAACTAACTCTGATTCCACTGTGTTCTGAATCTGCCTTATATTCACAGTGGTTAGAAAATGATAATTTTCAATAATTATATAAAATTTAATATGTATAGGAATGACTCCAAGTACTCCCATCATATTAAATCACTGAGTACCCAAAAAATCTAATGAAAGAGGGACTGTATTTACCCTAGTTTTCATTAGAGGAAGCTGAAAAATAGAGACATCAAGTAATCTAGTCTCCATGTCAGATAGGGTGTAGATTTGGGGGATTCAAGTCTGCTTCCAAAGTCCATTTTTTATTTATTTATTTTATTTGAGAGAGAGAGAGAGAGAGAGAGAGAGAGAGAGAGAGAGAGATCTTCCCTCCACTGTTTCATTCAAATGGCCACAGTTGGGCAAAGCCAGAAGCCAGGAGCTTAATCTGGGTCTCCCATGTGGGTCCTGGGGCCCAAGCCATCTTTTGCTGCTTTCCCAGGTGCATTAGCAAGGAGCTAGATTTGAAGTGGAGTAGCTGGTGCCCAAATGGAATGCTGGCATTGCAGGCAGTGGCTTAACTCGTTATGCCACAATGCAGGGCCCCCGATGTCCATACTTAGATTATTAAGCTGTAGTAACTCTTGTACAAGAAAACCTTCCTAACCTGTGATGTTAAAATTAGTAGTCTATGAGAGTACTGTTCCTTGTGACCTTGTACCATGTATATTGTTAATTCTGATTATTTCTGATTATTATTCTGAATAATTATTCCACTCTAGGTTTATAGCAACTAAAACCAAAACCAAAACCAAAACCTAAAACTGATAAAAACAAACAAAAAACACTCTTCTGTCAAGTTACTTTTCCTTCTTCAAGGCCCTTGTGGAGCTTGCTTACCTATCTCCAAAATTGAAAACCAGAGACTTCTCTGGGAGAAATTACTATAAATGTTGTCCAGCTCAAACTTGCCTTCCTGGTGATTTTCAACATGCTTTCTCCAGTTGATTGACTTCTGTTCTGAACTCTGGCTCCTCAGCATGGTCAGCTCGTCAGCTCTTTCCCCACAGTAGATCTGGGGCTGTCCTTCATTCTGTCCTAGATATTCCACAGCTTGCCAGGGAAAGGGAAACTACAAGCAAAACCTATCCTCCCTTGTTCCATTGATGTAAGCAAAAGTAACCTTTTACAGTAACTGAAGAGAAACAAGAGAAGTTGGCATGGTGGTGCAAAGAGTTGAGCTGAGCTTGTGACATTGGCATCCCATATCATAGCCCTAGTTCAAGTCTCAGCTGCTTCTATTCTGATCCCACTGTTAATGCTTCTGGGAAAGCAGCAGATGATGGCTCAAGTGTTTGGGCCCCTACCACCCATGTGGGAGACTTAGATAGAATTCAGGGATCTTGCTTTGGCCTATACTGGTCCCAGCCACTGCAGTCTTTTAAAGTTTAGAACCAGTGAATGGATGAATGGAAAACTCTCTCTCTCTCTCTCTCTCTCTCTCTCTCTCTCTCCCCCTCCCTCCCTCCCTCCCTCTCTCTCTCTCCTTATGCCCTCACTCCGTTGCTATGCCCTTCAAATAAGTAAATAACGAAAAATAAATTAATTGCTTTACAGTTTTCCAAAGGGTAGAATTTTTTAATGGAGAAATAGAGTACAACATTTGTACTGAAAATTGAAAGAGGTAAGAGGGAGCTATCTATTCAAAACATGAGATCATTCTTAATAGTTCTTAAGGATAGCCTGACAATCCTTATGCATCAGAGATCAGATTTAATGGAGATTCTTACTGAACTCTGCGAACGGGGACATATTAACAGAGTCCAATTGGACCTTTTTTCCTTCTAGTATTTACCACCAAATCACATGCATTTATTTCTCCATGTTGAGTAGGTATCTTAATCTGATGATTTTCTTCACAAAGGAGCTTCCTCTAGTCTCAACACAGTTCATTTATGTTAATCTAACATCAGACAAAACTGTATTCTTATCAGCTAAGATATATTTTACAGAGGTTACTTCTGTCCTCCAAGAGAGTGAATACTCTTCTCTATGTTTACTGGGGTTATATAGAGCATGGGACCCAACAAGAAAACCAGATATGAGATAACACAACTCTCACTATGCTGTTTTGCAGAAACTCTTGCCAGAACCCATGCTAGAACAGACATGCCATCTGCAGAACCTCCAGGCACACTCAAGCTTTGTCCTCGTGAAAACTTCTTGAAACTTTGCAGAACAGCAGCTGGAAAGGTGAGGTGGTCAATGAATAGAATGGATGATAAAGTGAAGTGGTAAGATTCCATTAACAGGGACCAGCATTGTGATAAAGGTTAAATTGTCCCTTGGGACATTGGCCTCACATATTGAAGGCAGATTTCAGTCCAAGCTGCTCTGCTTCTGTTGTAGTTCCCTGTTAATACACCTGAGGAAGCAGTGGAAGATGGCCCAGGTACTTGGGACCTTGTCACCCATGTGGGGGACCCAGATAGAGTTCCAGGCTCCTAGCTTTGTTCTGGGCAAGCCCTTGCTATTGCAGCCATTTGGGTAGTGAACCAGATAAAGTAAGATATCTTTCTCTTTCTCTCTGTCTATTCTATTCTTTGTTAATCTGATAATTAAAATAAATAAATAAATATTTAAAGAAAAAATTCAATAGATACAAAATACACAGAGGACCTGAGAATGATATCATTTTAAGCTATATCTTCAGTCATTATGAAGGTTAAAAATTATGAGTATTTTCATACTATTAGGATCCTGGCTGGTAGGTAACTTCATTCCATAAAAAGGAAAATTAGAAATGTGATAATGAAATAGTTAATTATATTCTGATTCATTATATACTGATGCATCTCTCTCCATATATATATGCACATATATATGTGTATGTCTGATATTATAAAATAATACTTTCATGGTGGGGGGAGATAAAGGCTTGGTCATGATTAATGCAGACTAAAGTCCATGGGAAATATTTTTAGTGTTTATGGAATTTGATATTGGTCTTGAACATTAAGTAAGGTTTGAATAAATGGAAGGGAGAGTAGAGAGGTAGTACTCTAGCCTACCGTACAAGGTCATGCCATTTGTAATTCATCATTGTGATGTTTTGCTCTTTTAGTCACAATCTGTGTAACAGTCTATTCCTCACTTGTTAATTGAGGGGATAACTAACTACGCTGTGTACAGTGAGATGAAATACGATGCATTTCTTCTTGCCATTTGATGCATTTAACTTGTCATCAATCTGTAGATCTATCCAATAAGAGAGAAAGGGGACCGCACTCGTATGGCCCTCATCATCTGTAACACAGAGTTTGACCATCTTCCAAGGCGCAATGGATCCACTCATGACATCAAAGGGATGAAAGGTCTGCTTGAGGCCCTGGACTATAGAGTGGATGTAAAAGAGAATCTCACAGCCAAGGTAAGTGCCTTCCCCATGCAGTACATGCCCACACACCTCTAATAAAGAACTGGTTTTGGAATCTTGGGGATATTCATTTAACTTTTTGGGACTTACTTTATTCAACTTTGACACGAAGAAAGCTAAAACTGATATCTATAATTGCCTGTATCTCTTCTGACTGGTATATATAAACACACATATAGATACATTTTTATGTAGTTATACACACGTGCGCACATATATATGTATATAAGTTTAAGCCCAATGTAGTCATTTCTACAACATTTTACCACAGTGGTATTACTTTACTTAGGCAATACTCACACATATACATATACATGCACACTTTATGACAACATGTACAGAGGGTTGTAGAAGGGTTCACCCAGGAGTCACTATAGTTATAGAAAACATAGTTATAGACAAAATTGTTGCAACATAGAAGGGTGTGAGTGCATGAAGTGGTAGAATAAGTTCTCCCTCACCCATAGTTTCATGTCTGCAATATCTATTATCTGAGGTCAACCTTGGTAGCTCTGGTTTAAAATATTAATGGAAAACTCCAGAAATAAATAATTTGTTTTAAATAGCATTTATCATAGGATATTGGCACATCATTATAACAACTGTATTTTATTATTAGTTATCATTGTTAATCTTTCCCAATGCTCAATGCACAAATTAAACTTTATCATAGGTACAATAAGAGAACTTCCAAAAGCTCATGGGGGCCAGCGCCGTGGCTCAATAGGCTAATCCTCCACCTGCGGTGCTGGCACCCGGGGTTCTAGTCCCAGTTGGAGTGCTGGATTCTGTCCCGGTTGCCCCTCTTCCAGGCCAGCTCTCTGATGTGGCCCAGGAGTGCAGTGGAGGATGGCCCAAGTGCTTGGGCCCCTGCACCCGCATGGGAGACCAGGAGGAAGCACCTGGCTCCTGGCTTCGGATCAGCGAGGTGCACTGGCCACAGTGCATTGGACATTGGAGGGTGAACCAACGGAAAAGGAAGACTTTTGTCTCTCTCTCTCTCACTGACCATTCTGCCTGTCAAAAAAAGAAAAATAAAATAAAAAACAAAAAGTTCATGGGAAATAAAATTAAAATGTAAATTTATCTTGGTGTAAAAACTTGAAATTCACGTGTACATTTTTGTATATGCATTTCATTAACTTTTTGATATCTCCTCATATACATGGATTTCAAAAACGGTGTACCCAAGGAAGTTTTTATTTTAATTACCTTTTTCAGCATTTTATGATATACACTTGTGTTTGTAGGAAAAACAGTCTACATATACTATTTGATATTTTAGGGTTTTGAACATCTACTGGGGGTTTTCAAGCACAATCTCCAGAGATAGTGGAGAATTACTGTAACCTGATACTTCTCTACAAAACTTCAAGCAACAAGTAATTCAAATAATTCAGTTGTAAGTACAGATAAATAGGGAAAGTGAAAGGATAGAGAGGCTAGAAACAAGGCACTTCATGACTACATGTATGAAAAATCGATTTCAACAATGGTGTCAAGACTGTTCAATAAAGAAAGGCAATATTTTCCTTTACAACAATTGATTATGGAGAAACTTGATATTGTCTTGCAAAAGAATGGTGTTGAAACTTATCTACTTTTTTCCATATAGAATGCTAATATGTCAAAATGAATAAAATATCTAAACTTAAGAGATAAAACTATAAAACTCATAGGAGAGGGGCTGGCTCTGTTGCTCAGCAGGCTAAAGCTCCAGCCTACAGTGCTGGTGTGCTGTATGGGCGCTGGGACAAGTCCTGGCTGCTTCACTTCTGATCCAGCTCTCTGCTATGTCCTGGGAGAGCAGTAGAATATAGCCAAGTCCTCGGTTCCTTGCACCCACGTGGGAGACCTCGAAGAAGCTCCTGGCTCCTGGCTTTGGACTGGTTTAGCTCTGGCCATTGCGGCCATTTGGGGAGTAAAAGTGAACCAGCTGATGGAAGACCTCTTTCTCTCTCTCTGTCTTTACGTTTCTATGTAATTCTGCGTTTCAAATAAATAAAATAAATCTTTGAAATTAAAAAAAAAACTCTTGAGAGAAAATATTGAAGGAAACTATGTGACATTGAAATTGGAAAGAACTTCATAAGCATGTCCCCACATATACAGTAAATAAAATCAAAAATTGATAATAAATAGGAACTCAAAAAATTAAGAACAGTGGCACCCTAGAGGATATAAATACAAAATGTGAAAACAAAACCTACAGAGTGGGAGAAAATGGTTGCATATGTTATATCTGATAAGGAACAAGTATCCAGAATTAATGAAGGATTCCTAAAACTAAAAAAAAAAAAAAAAAGCAACAATAAAAATCCAAACAACCAAGTTCAATAATACACAAATAAATTCAACAAACATTTCTTCAAACAAGATAGAAAAATGTCCAAAAAATACATGAGAAGTTTCTCAACATCATTACTCATTTGAGATATGGATATTAAAACTGCACTGAGAGGAGCCGACACCATGGCACACTAGGTTAATCTTCCATCTGCGGCACCGGCATCCCATATGGGCACCGGTTCTAGTCCAAGTTGCTCCTCTTCCAGTCCAACTCTCTGCTGTGGCCTGGGAAAGCAGTGGAGGATGGCCCAAGTGCTTGGGCCCCTGTAACTGCATGGGAGACCGGGAGGAAGCACCTGGCTCCTAGCTTCAGATTGGCGCAGCTCCAGCCTTTGGGGCCACTTAGGGAATGAACCAATGGAAGGAAGACCTTTCTTTCTGTCTGTCTGTCTGTCTCTCTCTCTCTCTGTAACTCTACCTGTCAAATAAATAAATAAAATCTTAAAAAAAAAAAACTGCACTGAGAAACCACTTCACACCTTCTAAAATGGCAATGATAATAAGAACAAGGAAAAGGAAGGATATGGCGAGGAAGGCAGGAGAGAGAAAACAAGAAGTCTGTGCTGGCTAGATGTGCAGAAATCTAAACATTTATAAATGGCTGATAGGAATGTATAGTGATGTGGTAACTATGGCAACTTTGACAAAGTTAGTGGTTTCTTTTTATTGATGTATTTGCTTATTTAAAAGTCAGAAATACATAGTAGGGGAGAGACAGAGAATGATCTTCCATCCACTGGTTCACTCCCCAAATGGTTGCAATGGGTAGGGCTATGCCAGGCTGCAGCCAGGAGTCAGGAGTGTCATCTGAGACTCCCACATGGGTGCAGGGGTGCAAGCACTTGGGCTTTCCTCCATTGCTTTCCCAGGTACATTAGCAAGGAGCTGGATTGGAAGTGGAGCAGCCAGGACTTGAACTTGGATCCATATACGATGCCAGAACTGTAGACTTACCCCACTGCGCCACAGCACTAGCCCCAGTTTGGGGGTTCCTTAAAGGGTTACAGTATTAAATGAGCTAACTACACTCCTAAATATACTTATATAAAAGGAATTGAAAGCAGAGACTCAAGCATATATTATTGTGCCAGTGTTCACTGCAGGATTTTCCTAAAAACTAAATGTGGTAATATCAACTACCTATCAACTCAGTCAGTGTGTAGATAGAATGGATACTGATTCACATGTAAAAATGAATGAAATCTTGATATTTGCTATAACATAGATAGGCTCCCAAACTTTGTCCTTAGTGAAATAATCTAGAAACATCAGGACAAATATTGTATGATTCCAATTTTAAAACATGCTTAGAGTAGGAAAATTCATAGATCAAGATAAAATATTAGTGAATTAGAAACTAAAGTTTAATGGCCACACTTTGTTTTTGTTGGAGATGTAAAAGTTGTAGGTATTGACAGTGATGATAGTTGCCTATCCCCATTTAGATGTTTTTAATCATACTGAGTTATTCATTTACAAATAGTTAAAATGATATATATTATGTACATTAATTTTGCCAACACCAAAAAATGAATGATGAACAAATAAGGAAAATTTGAAGAAGAGTTCTGATATGTCTTCCTGAGTTACTGTGCTACCTACAATATTAACAGCAATAACAAAATAAATGACAACAATTTTCATTTCTGACTACCTACTATAGATTAGCCACTGTGATATGGCAGGCACTTTACACTGATTCTTTCCATTTCTCTAAGCATCACTAGTAAAGGGGCCAGAGTTGTGGCACAGTGGGTAAAGCCACCAGCTGTAGCATCAGCATCCCCTATGAGTGCCGGTTCATGTCCCAGCTGCTCCACTCCCAATCCAGTTCCCTGCTAGTGGCCTGGGAAAAGCCATGAAAGATGGCCCAGTACCTGGGATCCTGCATCCACAGGGGAGACATGGAAGAACCTCCTGGCACCTCGCTTTGGACTGGCCCAACCCTGGCTGTTGTGACCACCTAGGCAGTGAAAAAGAGGATGGACAATCTCTGTGTGTCTTTCACTCTCTCTGTACCTCTGACTTCCAAATAAATAAATCTTTTTTTTAAAAAGGCATCATTGATTTAAAGAGCAGATATGATGATGTGAGGTTTAAAGATTTGCTTCCTTTCAGGCCACAGAGAAAGTATTAAGAACATTTGCTTCCTGGCCAGAGCACCGAAACTCAGACAGCACATTCTTGGTGTTTATGTCCCATGGCGTCTTAGATGGTTTCTGTGGAGTTGAACATCAGGATGAAAAACCAGATGTGTTGCCTTATGACACTGTGTTCCAGATTTTTAATAACTGCAACTGTTCTCATTTGAAGGACAAACCCAAAGTCATCATCATCCAGGCCTGCAGAGGTGGTAAGTTCTGATGTGTCCAGAGGTCAGAGTTATGTGTATCCTGTAGGATGAGGCTTGCACTGTATGTTTTATATCTAGTATTGTGTGCACCAAGCCTCACTTTAGCACAATTATACCAGACTGAAAACAGCTTTTAGGAGTAAAAGAAACTGGCATAAAACTTAAATGTAAAAAAATGCCATTCACTAGTGAACCTTAGCAAGTGGCAATGATGTTAATCTTATTTCTAAATTATCTTTATACTGAATTATTAAAATGCTAACCTGAAAAGACTGTAATTTCTGGGTGTGTGTCATACAGCAGCAGGTGAAACTGCAACTTGGGAAGCCTGTATTTCATATGAGAGTGTTTGTTCAAGTTATGGCTACTTTGCTTCTGGACCTGTCTCCTGTTAATGCATGCAAGGAGTCATCAGATGATGGATCAAGTGCCTGTGCTCCCACCACTCAAGAGAGAGACCTGGATGGAATTCCAGGCTTCTGGCTTCAGCTTGGCCTAGCCCTGGCAATTGCAGGGATTTGGGGAGTGAAACGACAGATGGACGATCTCTCTCTATTTCTCTCTCTCTCTCTCTCTCTCTCTCTCTTTCTCTCTGCTTACCTTTCATATAGATGAAAATAAATGAGTTAACATTTAAGAAGGTCTTTAATTTCAGCATTTACTAGTCAAAATTTCATGATCTCTGATTAGAAAAGTATTTCACATGGTAGTGAATAAATTAAATTTAAATATAATGCAAAGAAATTAAAATAAATCAGGCCCAAAACACTACATACATGAAGGCCAATGTGGTATAGTGGGTTAAGCCACTGCCTAAAAACACCATCACACCCTAAGGGCGCCAGTTTAAGTTCTGGCTGCTCCTCTTCTTATCTAGCTTCCTGCTAATGTGCCTGGGAATACAGCAGACGATGGCCCATGTGCTTGGGCCCCTGCAGCCGTGAGGGAGACCCAGAAGTTCCTGGCTCCTGACTTTGGCTTAGTTCAGTCCCAGCTCTTGTGGCCATTTGAGGAGTGAAGAGTAGATGGAAGACCTCTCTCTCTCCTTCTTTCTTTCTCTGTAACTCTGCCTTTCAAATAGATTAAAATAAATCTTTTAAAATTCTACATACATAATTCCATTTATATGGCATTTGGAAAATGACAAAGTATAGAGACAAAGCTTAAATTAAGTCAGAGGCTGAGGACAAATCATTCTTTATCTTGATTGTACTGGTAGTTACATGATTGCATATATTTGTCAAAATGGATTAAATTATATATCTAAAGAAGGTAAATTTTACTAAATGTAAATTATACCCTAATACAGCAAAACCAAATTATTGTGACACTGCCTTTTTCCTATAGATTTTTTTTTTTTTTTTTTTTTTTTTACAGGCAGAGTGGACAGTGAGAGAGAGAGACAGAGAGAAAGGTCTTCCTTTTGCCATTGGTTCACCCTCCAATGGCCGCCGCGGCCGGCGCGCTGCGGCCGGCGCGCTGCGGCCGGCGCACCGCGCTCGTCCGATGGCAGGAGCCAGGAGCCAGGTGCTTTTCCTGGTCTCCCCATGGGGTGCAGGGCCCAAGCACCTGGGCCATCCTCCACTGCACTCCTGGGCCACAGCAGAGGGCTGGCCTGGAAGAGGGGCAACCGGGACAGAATCCGGTGCCCCGACCGGGACTAGAACCCGGTGTGCCGGCGCCGCAAGGCGGAGGATTAGCCCGTGGAGCCACGGCGCCGGCCTTCCTATAGATTTTTTATGCAAAATTTAATGTAATTATCAATCAAAGAATGGCTTAGAAGGAAGAAGTAACTGTGAGAAAGGAAAGGAAATGAAGAGCGGTTTAAAAATTTTTGGGTCCATTCTTGAATAGGGTAAATCTTTCTTTACTTGGCTTTGTATTGTTGCTTTTCTATCATTAAACCAGAAACTGCTCCCTTCACTAAGGAACTGTCAAAAGTAGTCTTTAGCAATATTACTCCCTGATCAATGAAGATCTTTCAGGTCCAGAAGGTGGCAGCAATTGACATTTTGATGGGTGTGAGCAGTGATAAGGTTGTGTTAGCCTATATTGTATGTGTGTGCATTGTGTGTGCATGTATGCAAAATTAACTGGAAAAACTCCATAAAGAGTATCTTATTTGTTTAATTGTCAAGGGATTACTAAAATGAGATTATCAGTAAATAAGTTAACAATGAAATTTTCTCTATAGCAAACAGTGGAGAGGCGTGGGTCAGTGACTCTCAAGCAGGCTCAGTAGAAAGCCCTTCACAGTCTCCACTGAACCTGACTCATGACGGTGTCAACAAGACCCATGTGGAGAAGGACTTTGTCGCCTTTTACTCTTCAACACCACGTATGTGTCTTTCATTGGTGGGCAAAGGTTTGTGGAGATGAATCCTGCCTACATGATTTGGACCATAGTTGCAGGCAAGGACACAGACTAAGAATCTTGTAAGGGACTTTTAAAGTTCCATTCAAGTTTCTGGAACCTTTTTTTAGAGCTCCATTGTGGTGATCCAGCATCCTCCTGTGTCTATATTCATAATATTCATATTCATAGTAAGTGATGGGTCAGTAGGCACTGATTATTACTGTTCTACAACACACTTTTTTTTTTTTTTACTGTTGAGGAAAATTTTTAAAGAGAAAGAAAATGTGATCTCTTCAAAAACTGTGTTTTCTTATTTGGAAAACAAGAAACCTAGGTGTGCAACTTCATTAAAAATTCACCAAGTAATGGGTAGTGCCTGGTAAAGTAAAATTGCAACCTAGGTGTAGTAAATAGTTTTAAAGGACCAATTTCATATAACTTCACATATAAGGTGATATAATTTTAAAAAGGAGAAATTTTAAATAGTAGAGACATGAGAATTCCCAACAGGGTGAAAAGCCTGAGAAAAACAGACAAAAACATTTAAAATGTTTAAGTAAAAACGTTCTGACTTAATATACACTACTGTTTAGTTACTTTTATATATAAATTTACATATTTATATTTATCTATACAGATGAGTACATTTTTATTCATTAATTATCATCAGACTGCCAGATAAAGGCAAAGGAGTTGAGGCTTACAAAAAAAGTAAATAAGTTGCATGGATGAATGCTGGCAGCATTTGCTAGATATGAATCCAAGTTTGACTCTGTAGGCTCAGTAAAACAATAAAAGCAATCACAGTCTCTATGATTTTTTTGAAAGCAAGAATGTTTTAGTTCAAGATGTATAATATATTTTATTTACAGATAATGTTTCCTGGAGAAGTCCAAAGGGTTCTTTCTTCATCACAAAACTGATAGACCATGTCCAAACTTATGCTTGGGATTGTCACCTGACAGAAATATTTATGAAGGTAAGATCACACATTATCTGTTCCATAAATTTGTTTAATCATACACTCTAAAACAAATGTCTTTGATAACCAACCTATGTATTTTATAAAACTGATAGGAGAGCGTATACACCTTGGCATACCTGGCTTTTTAATTATTTCCAAAGTACTAAACTCAAATAGTCAAAGAAAGTTAATACATGCTTAACCTCTGCATCAAAATATTAAAAATTTTAGTAAGGGCAACAAAGATAGAGGAGGAAAATACATTCTATGAAGATCATTTGTGATGTAGGCTAATGTTTACCTGCTAAAATTATGGGAAAACATCAGTATAAAACTTTTTGATAATTTTTACACAATTCCAGCATAAACAATAATTAACATGACTCATAGCATGTAAATAACAGTAAATGTATCTTTCCCAACTGAAAAAAAAAATAATGAAATGGAGGGGGAAGAGTGAGGACTCTTGGGGTACCACTAATGTTTTGTTCTTAATTTGGGTATAGTTTATAAGTGTTATCAAAAGACAAAAAGCTTATACATCCGTACACTTTTTTGTATTTCCTGGTATGTAAATTGAATTTCAATAAATGCTTTGAAAATTAAATAAAAAATAATAATTAGAACTTCCTGTTACAGATCATGAATTAGAAATGAACAGATACAACTTTTGCTTTCAAAGATTATAGTCTAGTAATAATAATAGAAAAGGCACAGGAATCAAAGATATGTCCTTTTTAATTTCTAGAGAAAAGTATAACAAGTTTCTTTGATGGGAAAAGATGGCGCAGTTCTGCAAGATGTGATTATCTATATAGTGGAAGCTTGATGGAACAAGACAATTTTTGTTTATTTCTGCCTGGTTTAAAAAAAGTATCTATTGACATATAGGATAAAATCTAATGTTGAAAACCCTGAAATAAAAATTTATAGTTAAAATATGGGTATCAAATTCTTCTGCTTCTAGTCAACAGGATTTCACAGAGGGTGGATTTACACCCCTGTTTAAAACAAAAACACAAACAAAAAATAAATAAAATACTTGAAGTAGGGGACAACAAGCAAGGAAGGATTCTGATCCCTGAGAGATGGTATGTAAATAATGTCAAGCAATTATGTTAGAAGAATTTCCAGGGATGCAGAAGCAAGACAGGAGCTGGCAGACTCAAAAGTAGAGGAGACATAGCTAAGACTCCAGGGAGAAGAAAGTGGCAAGAGTTTACATCTATGTTACCAAAGAGGAGGCAACTTTAGGAATCTCTAGGAAATCTTCACCAAGTATTTGCTGCATGTAAGAAAACTACTTGAATCACAGGAAAGAAGTACCCTAAGAGATTACAGCAAACAATATCATGGCATTCATGAAGAGCTGGAACTGTTCCTAATCCCATCAGAAATAGTACAGGAAAAATCTCAAAATTTGCCTGCAGAACACTCATAGAATCTGGGCAAAGTTAAATGGAAGAAATTGCTCCTGGCTAAACCATCTTTGATGTTTCCTAACAAACCACAAAGTGATCAAACTGTTCCCAATAGCAAAATGCACACAATTGAAAAGCATAGACTTTTATGTATATACATATATATATATATATACACATACAAATATATAAAATACCTAAATTAAATTTATATATATATATATAAATTTATATATATACAAACACCTAAATTAAATAAATATGCATACACACACATATACACACACAGACAACAGCATACCTTGAAACATTTGTGGGAAACTGGAATTAAAAAATAAATGTATTTTGCTGAAAAAATGTGAGATCCATTCATATTTTGAATATTATTAATACAGAGTACAGATTTCATGTACTTCAGATACAATTTCAATAAGATACCTATACGTCCCTCCCTCTCTTGATCCCCTCCTTCCTTCCATTTCCTTTAATTTTTGAATTTTCCATGAACCTTCTGACAATTCCTTGCATATGTATATGTGTTGTGTGTGCATGAATACAGTAATGTTCAGCATTTAAAATATAAAAATATAGGAAATATTAAGCATGCACAAAACAGGAAAATAAAAGCCATTATTAGCAGAATAACTACTGAATAAAAACTGATCTGTAACTAACACAGATGGTAGGATATCAAAAAAGGACAACAAGCAGTTACTGTAATTGTTTTCCTCAATTCAGAGAGTAAAGTAGAGTCATGGAAAATCTAAAATACCTAAATTAAATCATCATGTATGAAAACTGTAAAGTGTTAGATGAAAACTACATTGAGTGGGCTGGCTTAATAACAATTTAGATATTAAAGAAGAGAAAGCAGTAAACTTGAAGAAACTGCAAAATGAAGCAGAGAACAAAAAAAAATAAAAGAAAAAAAGAACAAATTATCAGTTAGTGGTGGACAAATATAAGAGGCCTAAGACATAGATAAATGGTGTTTTGAAAATGAAGGAACAAGATAATATTTGAAGAATGGTCAATATATTCTCAAATGTAACAAAGGGCAACAAACATGAAGCACGGAAATAATGGAAAAATAATCCAGCAAGGTTCATCTATCTTATCTTAGTTTCTTTAAGCCATTAATAAGGCAAAAATTTTAAAAAGTAAAAGGAAATGAGGCATGTACAGAAAATGAGGTTATATACAGAAAAGCAATGGAAAAAATATCAGAAGATTATCAGTAACAATGCATTTTTGAAAGCAGTATTATCAATTAAGTCCTAAAATTCTAAGTCCAGAAAAATAGAAAAATGTGTTACAAAAACAGGAATGAAATTAAAAAAAAATTTTCCAGCCATGCAAAAACTGAAATATTCCATTACTAGTAGTTTTTCACTCTGAGAAATGTTAAAGGGGAGTCAATCAGGCAGAAGAAAAAGTATAACAAATGAAAATACAGATCCCCAGGCAGAAGAAAAAGTATAACAAATGAAAATACAGATCCCCAGAAAAAGGAGTTAAAGTATTGGCAATATAACTACATGGATGAATGGACACTCACACACACACACACACACACACACACACCACACACACTCATGTGTGCACATGAGGACTTCAAAAAGTTTATGGAAAATGTGAATACAAGATAAGTTTGTACATTGTCATGGACACTAGGACAGGTACAAAGGACCTGTGACCTCCTGTGATGACCTATATCCTGTCTAATGTGGAAGATGCGAACTAGCTGGCCACTTCATGTCTTTCAAGTTGTTTTAGATTCCATGGACTTACCAAAAAAAAAAAAAAATCACCATTTTTCAATAACTTTTTCAACACAGGAGACAGTTGGGCTGTGGAATGCCTTTTGCCTAAAAGTTAAAATTTTTTTTTTAAAGAAAACAACTGGCTGGCACTGCGGCTCACTTGGCTAATCCTCCGCCTGCAGCGCCAGCACCCTGGGTTCTAGTCCCAGTTGGGGTGCCAGATTCTGTCCCGGTTGCCCCTCTTCCAGTCCAGCTCTCTGCTGTGGCCCAAGAGGGCAGTGGAGGATGGCCCAAGTCCTTGGGCCCTGCACCCGCGTGGGAGACCAGGAGGAAGCACCTGGCTCCTGGCTTCCAATCGGTGCAGCGTGCCAGCCGCAGCATGCAGGCCATAGCGGCCATTTGGGGGATGAACCAACGGAAGGAAGACCTTTCTCTCTGTCTCTCTCTCACTGTCTAACTCTGCCTGTCAAAAAAAAAAAAAAAAGATTTATCAATTTTATTTGAAAAGCAAAATGTCAGGGAGAGGAGAGAGAAAGAGATTTTCCTTTGCTGGTTCACTTCCCAAAAGCCTATAACAGAGGAAGCTGGTCAAGGCCAAAGCCAGGAGCCAGCAACTTCATGCAGGTCTCAGGTGTGGGTGGCAAGAATCCAAATATATGGAAGAATGAGGAAAACAATGCATTTTGGTTGGTTTGATGATGGGACCATATAAGAAGAAATGAAGGGATGGCCTCCAAGAATAGAAAGTGGTTTCAGAAGACAGAGGACAGGAGGTAAGGACCTCTTGAATAAGCTCAGAAACAGATACTGTCTTCAAATCTCCATCAGGGAAAATCCCATGATTTTAGTCTTTGGAGAACATAAACCAAGAATGCAGGAGTTAGCATTGTGGCATAGCTGGTAAAGCCACCATCTCATATGGGCACCAGCCCACCCCCCGGCTGCTCCACTTCTGATCCATCTCCCTGCTAATGGCCTGGGAAAAGTAGCAGATGATGGCTAAGTGCTTCTGCTCTTGCCAATCATGTGGTAATTCTGATGAAGCTCCTGGCTGTTGGCTTCAGCCTGGCTCAGCCCTGCTTTTGTGGCCATTTGGGGAGTAAACCAGTGGATGGAAGATTTTCTTTCTATCCCCCTCTCCCCATCCTCTCCCCTCTCTCTCCCCCTCCTCTCCCCTCTTTCTCCCTCTCCCTCCCCCCTCCCTCTCTACATCCCTCTCTTTCCATCTGTAACTGACTTTGAAATTAAATGAATATTACAAAAAAAATAAATAAAAGCTTGGACTGCAGTCCATTCCACCTGGATTTCTAACCAACATAATTTGAGACATTAAATCAGCTAAGTTTGTGGTAATATGCTTTAGCAACAATAGAAAATGAAATCTGTGTCTATAACAATTATGCAATGTTCCATTTTTGTTTGAAACTCACCAATAGTCTAGACATTTGTAAAAGATTGGTAGATTGTAGATGCATGGTTTTACTTGTAGGGTCTATATTAGGTTCTATTGGTCTATGAATCTGTTTTATGCCAATATTATGCTGCTTTAATTACTGTCATTTTGTAATAAATTTTAAAGTTCAGTAAGTTTTTGTAAGTCTTTTGAATAACAAATTATGTTAGCAGACTTACAAAGTTGTTAAATAAGTCCTCAAGTTAACTTCTTAAATATCTGCATGTCTTTAATCCTTTAAATTTAAGAGTATAATATAAAATTAATGAAGTATGCAATATTGGCATAGAGAGAAAGGCAGTCTTTATGAAATAACTAGAGGTCACATGTCATATTCTTTAAATTTATGTTGGAAATTGACATTAATCATAACATACATACAAACGTACACACACACAAAGGTACTTCAAAATGTTCATGAAACATGAAATTAATATAAATTTATTCTGGTGCACACATATTTTGAAATGCATGCATAGTTTTTTTTTTCACAATATGTATTTTCTGCAAACTTCTTGAAGACCCATGATATATTTTTGTTTGCTTGTATCAATTATTCCTCAATGGAATTCTTTTTAGAGAAATATAATCATTGCAGTTAATGGGGTAAGTATATTGTTTACTACGACTGCAATAAAAGTATAAGAGAAGGAATGATCTAAATAATGGACAATTATTTTCTCACAGATCTGGAGGCTAGACGTTCAAAATGAAGGTGTGGGAAAATTCGGTTTCTTTTCAGGTCTCTCCCCTTTGCTTGCAGATATCTTCTGTCTCCTTGCATCCTTACCTAGTGTTTTCTCTATGGTATGCATCTCTGATATCTCCCTGCCTAGCTAAACTTCCTGTGCTGATAAGGACACGAGTTATGTTAGTTTAAGGCCTTATTTTAACTTATGACCTCTATAAAACCCTTTTTTAAATTCAATTACATTCAGAGGTAATAGAGGTTATGATTTCAACATCAATTTGGAGGGAACACAGCTAAGCCCATAACCCTGAGGTCTTAGATTCTATGTAGATATATTTGAAGCAGATATTTAGGTTCTGACTTAGATATTAAGTTACTGATGTCAGAGAGAAGTTGTCAGCATAATTAAGAATTTGGTTCCTTCTTAGAACTGTTAAACTCTTCTTCTCTTACATCTTGCATTTCAATCCCAGTCATCATCATGTTCATTCATAATGCAGTGGGTTCTCTAATTCTATGCAATGAGTGAGACTGAAAACTTTCCTTTTACTTTTAGGTTCAACAATCATTTGAAAACCCAAATGTCAAAGTCCAAATGCCTTCAATTGACAGACAAACTTTGACCAGACTCTTTTACCTTTTCCCAGGAAATTAAAATTAGTAAGTATCTATACATGATGTGAACAAATTAGACAATGAATTAGGGTAGAAGAAAGAGTGGTGATATGCTGTGCATTAGTGGACTACACAATATTTTGTGTTTATTCTTTTGTTCTGTCATTATTCTAAAAAGTGCCACCTTGTTTTTGACTATGGACTAGTAACTGATAATAGTTCTATATTTCTGGAATAATTAAGTCAAAATCTAGTCAAAAATTTTTGAAACAACTATTTGCAGATATTAGACAGTGGAACTAGTGGGGCTGCTTTCACTGAGAAAAGGGAAGTGAATAATACCTGTACCATATACATACTGATGTCAGGAGAACATCTCTGGTATACAATTCAGGAAGGGTAATGGTGGCAAAATGTCAGTTTCCTTGAATTGAGGAGATAGAAATGAGAATTACAGATATTTATGAAACCTGAATGTCAACAACTGAATTGGAGAGGTGAGGGAAACATACAGAGAAAGAACTCCAGATGGCTACAAAGTGTACTGTTAAGTCTTTGAAGATCAATCTGCACGTTTGTAGGATGAATAGGAATCCTTGAAAAGAACCCCTAATTGGGAACTATGAACAGTCCACAAATTCCACACAGCATTGGCAGATGGTTGCATTCTAACCAGGTCAAGTAAACAAGCCTTCAGAATAATTACTAGGGATCCCAGACAGGTTCTGCCCTAGAAGGTGAGCAAAAATGTTCCTGTTATAAAGACTACTCTAGAACTTCACTAACCACACTTAAAAAAAATAGAATAACAAAAGTGATTCACAAATAAAGTTTAGTATATGCCCAAACAAGTGTCTCATCAAAAACTTTACATATGCAACAACCTGTCTTACAACCTACCAAAAAATGGCTACACATTCATTGTCAAATAATTATCTGAAAATCACCTAAATGCTATTAAACATATAGGCCAAGAGATGATCAAATTACTGGAATGACTTAAAATATATATTAAATTTAGTCTTAACGATATTAAGAAAACCATGACAGGGGCAGGCGCCGTGGCTCACTTGGTTAATCCTCCACCTGCAGCACCAGAATCCCATAACAGTGCCGGGTTCTAGTCCCAGTTGCTCCTCTTCCAGTCCATATTGAGGGGCTGGTGCTGTGGTGCAGTGGGTTAACACCCTGGCCTGAAGCACCAGCATCCTAAATGGGCACCACTTCTAATCCAGGCTGCTCCTCTTCCACCAGCTCTCTGCTATGCCCTGGAAAAGCAGTAGAAAATGACTCAAGTCGTTGGGCCCCTGCACCCGTGTGGGAGACCTGGAAGAAGCTCCTGGCTTCGGATTGGCTCAGCTCTGGCCATTGCAGCCATCTGGGGAGTGAACCATCAGATGGAAGACTTCTCTCTCTCTCTCTCTCTCTCTCTCTCTCTCTGTCTGTCTCTCCTTACTCTGTGTAACTCTGACTTTCAAATAAATAAATAAATCATTAAAAACATATTGAAACAATAATTTTAAAGTGCTGAAAGAAAAACAAAACATCAAAATAGAATGCTATTTCCAGCAAAAAAAGTCATTTAAAAGTGAAAGGGAAATAAAATTACAAAATGAAGCAAAAAAGGAAAATATTTACCAAATGACATTAAATCAGAAATCCAAGTTTATTTTATTTGTTTTCATTTTCATTTTTAAGGGAGAGGGAAGATCTTCCAACCACTGGTTCACTCTCAAATGCCAGCCTAATCAGGCTGAAGCCAAGAAGTTAGAATTCAATCTGAATTTCCCACATCTGTGTCAGGATATATTGTGTCTCAGGATTCACATTAGCAAGAAGCAGATTGGAAGAGTAGTAGCCTGGACTTGAACCAAGCACTTCAATATAGGATTTGGGCAACCCAAGCAATACCAAACACCTGCCCCAATAATTCAATTATTTAAAAAATAAACAAACAAATAAATAAATAAGTACAGTAAACTACAAAAGGATAAGTAAAGGAAAATTTTGGGTGCAAGAAAAATTTCACCAGAAGGATATTTATATCAACAGAATTATGACATTCTCATTTAAGGCCTTTCTTTTTCTCTCATTAAAATTTCTTTAAAAGGGTCCAGCTCTGTGGCATAGTGGGTAAAGCTGCTGCCTGCAGTGCTGGCATCCCATATGGGCATCAGTTCGAGTACATTTCTGATCCAGCTCCCTATTGACATGCCTTGGAAAGCAGTAGAAGATGACTCAAATGCTTGGGCCCCTGCATCCATTCTGTAGTCCCAGAAGAAGCTCCTGGCTCCTGTCTTTGGATTGGCCCAGCTCCGGCTGTTGTGGTCATTTGGGGAATGAACCAGTGGATGGAAGATCACTCTCTCTCTCTCTCTGTCTCTGCCTTTCAAATAAATAAATAAATCTTTAAAAAAATTTTTTAAAGATAATTGTTTAATATAAAAATATATAAATGCACTGCTGATGTATAACACATTAAGTAATACAATGTATGATAACACAAAGGGTGGCATATGAAATGGAAGTATATTGTAACCTACTTACATTATGTTTTATATTATATGTAAAGTAAATAATATTTGAAAATAGAATATAATAAATCAAATATAGACATTGTAAAATCATAAAAACATCTAAAATTAGTGGAATAGCTAATAGGGTAAGAAAGAAGACAAAATAAATACTATATATTACTATATATATATATATATGTATATATTCAACTAATTCAAAATAAAGTAGAAAAAGAACATATTTTATAAAGCCAGTAACAGGGTTCACTGTTATGGCATAGTGGATTAAGCCACCATCTGTGACACTGGCATCCCATACAAGTACTGGTTCTATTACTGGCTACTCCACTTCTGATCCAACCTCCTGCCAGTTTTCCTGGGAAGGCAGCAGAAAATGGCCCAAATGGTACTTGGGCCCCTGCCATTCATAGGGGAGACCTGGATGGAGTTCCAGGATCCTGGCCCAGCCCCAGCTGTTGTGTCCATTCAGGAAATGAACTAGAAGATGGAAGAACTCTATCTTTCCCTTAAATACTTTTTTTAAAAAAGCCAGTAACATGTCAGATTCAAATTCAAATAGGTGAATTATAATTTAAATTTATAAATTGAAAATAGTTGCATATGTTTTAAGTGCTCTAAATAAAATACAGAGTTGTTAAAAACAATACACAATTGTTAAACAATACAATCATATGCTATCTAAAAGAAGCACACATTTAATGTAAAGATATGGTTATGTTCAAGTAAATGCACAAGAAAGACACATGGTGAAAACTGATGATAAAGAACACAAAAACACAGATTATATTTTTAAAAAGAGAAACTGATCAGGCTTTGTAAAATCAAAAACTTTTCCTCCTCAAAATACCATTCAGGAGATTAAAAGTAATATAATAGCCTAGAAAAAATATTCATAGTATGTATGTTTAACAAATTTCTTGTATTAAATATTTAATCCCATCAAGGTGGCATGTACCAAGGCCATCTCACTAGTCCAAGTGATGAATTTCAGTTCACAACTGATCACACTGATAGGTCTAAGAGTCAAAGGGATCACACAAACAAGACTAGTGTCTGCTAATACTAACAGATAGAACCAAAAAGGGAGAGAATGATCCAACATGGGAAGTGGGAGTCACAGCAGACTCATAGAATGGCAGATGTCCTAAATAGCACTCTGGCCTCAGAATCAGCCATTAAGGCATTCAGATCTGGCTCAAGAGCCCATGAGAGTATTTTAGGCATGGAAAGCCAAGACACTCTGGAAAAAAAAAAAAAAGGAAGACCTAAATGAAAGATCTCTGCGAGTGAGATCCCAGTGGAAAGAACGGGGCCACCAAGGAAGGAGGTGCCTTTCTCCGAAGGGAGGAGAGGACCTCCACTTTGAATAAGTGGAGTCGGCGAACCCTAAAGGCTTCCATAGCCTCGGTAACTCATGACTAGAGCCTAGGGAGATTACTGACGCCATAAACAAGAGTGTCAAATTGTTAAATCAACATCAGGAGTCACTGTGTACTTATGTCTCATGTGGGATCTGTCCTCAATGTGTTGTCCAATGTGAAGTAATGCTATAACTAGTACTGAAACAGTATTTTTACGCCTTGTGTTTCTGTGTGGGTGCAAACTGATGAAATCTTTACTTAGTATATACCGAATTGATCTTCTGTATATAAATATAATTGAAAATGGAAAAAAAAAACTTGGTGTTAAATTGGAAGTTGCATAGAAAATTAATCAATATTTTAAAAAATATCATGTAGGATCTCTGTCCTTAATGGGCTGTACATTGTGATCCAATGCTATAACGAGTACTCAAATAGTATGTTTCACTTTGTGTTGCTATGTGAGGGCAAATGGTTGAAATCTTTACTTAACACATACTAAACTGATCTCCTGTATACAAAGAGAATTGAAAATGAATCTGGATGAGAATGAATGGGGAGAGGGAGCGGGAAAGGGGGGAGGGTTGCAGGTTTGGGGAAGGAAGGTATCGGGGGGAAGCCGTTGTAATCCATAAGTTGTACCTTGGAAATTTATATTCTAAATAAAAGTTAAAAAATAAAAAAAAATTAAAAAAACAAATTTCTTGTATTAAATATTTAAAGAATACTTTATAACCCAATAATAAGAAAACAAATTACTAGATAAAAATGAGCAGTTCATTTGGAAATTTTAAGAAAGAAGCTACAAAAAATGGTCAAGAAGTGCATAAAGTGATCTTTCACAACATTAATCCTCAGAAAAAAGCAAATTGAAACCACAGTAAAATATTAATATGTTGTCAAATCTGCAAACAACCTAAGTAGACATTAACAAGTGACTGAATAAACATCTATACAAGTATACTCAGAGAGTACAATGCTTTTCACTAATAAAAAACCATGAAGACTTCTATACATCAAAGTAGAAAACTGTCATGAGCACCACTGGTCACACAGCTCACAAGGCTAATGCTACATTTTGGAGCACAGGGAAGAATCACACAGAATTGTGATAGTCTTTTTAATATAATTTATTGTTCAATACCACTCAATATATATTCAGTGCACACATCTAAAGGTCAAAACTACTCAATATGTCACTAGTCCACAGGTCATAACACACATCTAGGAGTAAGACAACCTCTAAAAATATCCTGCAATAGTAGTAAGTATAAAACATACAAAGCATAAAGGCATAATCGATCTAAACAGTCATGGCTAAGGGTGTAATATGAATGCTGCATTCCCAAGGTTCATATCATGGTCACAAAATTCAAAGTCCAAAGTCCAGAGTCCAGAGTCTCCGTTACCAGTCAGAGAGACAGATCTCAGAACAGTCACTTACGGACAGTAGTGGTGAGATGAATGGCTCACTCTGGGCAGTAGGCTCGACGGTGAAGGGCTGGAGAAGTTACCAATAAGAAGTCCAATCCAGCTCCGATGTCAGCTCCGGCAGCGGCTGGGATGTCCAGGCGAGATTGGATCCAGCAGAATGGGGAGCAGTTTTGGTCAGTGAAGACTGAGGCAGACTTTCAGCAAGATGAGGTGCATACACTCGGCCATCACTGGCACTGAGCCAAGGTCCCCAAGGGGATGAAGAGCAGTTGTGAGGCTTGCCTTTTATCCCCCCTCTGGAGTAGGTGGGCAGTGAGTATGCTCTAGGGCGTCACCAATCACAGGCTCATCATTTTGGGTGTCACCAACCAGATGTTGATGTTTGGGTGTGACCAATGGTGTGTTAGGGGTCTTCTGGGTGTGGCCAATTGTGGTGCAATAGTGTTAGTGAAGTAATGTGGTAGCCAAATGGTTGGCTTCTTATGATGTAATGTCTCCCAGTCCTTATCAAGCTTCATCATCTATGTCTGTTTTGACAGAGGGTCTGGGCAGTTCCTGGTGCTTGGTGGCATCAGCTTAAGTAACTCCATTTTGGTTTTGCTTTGTAGTCTTAGTTTAAGTAACTCCATTTTGGTTTTGCTTTTTCTCTTGCTTTTTGGGTTAGTGGTGCTTTGTAACTCTTTTGGGACTCCTGTGGGATTTCCCACAAAAACTCTCCAAAAATATTTTATTAATTAAAAGAATGTTTTACAAATAAGACATATTATACTATGTGATACACAGAAATTATTGTAAAATTATTATAAAATACAGAAATAATTATAAAAACAAATCTTTGTCAATACTAATTAGATCAGTGGTTTCCTTGAATTTGGGGTTGTTGTAATTGACTTCAATTGGACTTGTTAACATACTGGACATATTTTGTGCACGTCTGCAAGTTATACCATACCAATGTGAACTAAAGATAAAGATAAGCAATTCAAATGACATTTTCCATAGGATAAGAGGCAAATACTAATGGTATATTAACTTGCAGATAGGTATCAATTCACATATATTAATCCAAGAAAATGCATTCAGGTGTTTATCAAAAATGATGATTTGATTGACTGATATGTAGATACTAATAACTTGGTGGTGTATTATTAGCATGAGATACTCTAATATTTAGCCTTTACTCATATTGATGGTACTGTCATTTTAACCACTTTCAAATACTCTCCATGTGTAATTCAGGCTATTAAATTCCATGCACAGAATTTTGGGTGACTCACTCAAGTATTTAAGCTGACACATTTAAATTTCTCTGGTCCAAACTGTTCAAATATATATGATGAACTGAGTCTGATAATCATTTATTTCTACCAACGGTGTTTATTATATTGAGTAATAGAGGTATGTCAGCTTGTTTAAATAGAATAGTACACTTCAAAATTTTATTATAAATTAACTTCAATTATTATATCAATTAGTAATCTACCCAAATTATTCCTTTTTATATCTACTACACCAGTTATTTCAACATAGATATGGTCAGTCCAATACAATAAACTGTACTTTTCCTAACAAGACCTAACAAGATACTTAGACTTTACAGTTTAGAATTGCATAATAGCTAATTTGTGACTGGAAACACTGCAAACCCTTCCTTAAATTCTTTATCATTCTCAACCAGAGATGTATTTGGTCTGGTAGACTGAGACTGTTCATTATTACAGACATCATCCCTGAAACACAACTGCCAAACCTATTCACTCTCATTTCTCTCTCTCTTCCAAAGGAAGTCAGTAAAGACATCCTTGTGTATCTACTTTCTGAAGAAAATTTACCAATCTAGTAGTTTTTGAAATTTTTATTGATTTAAATAAAATATAAAAAGCAAATTAACTGAATAAGTACTGAGGTTTTCTTTTGTTTATGTGTGAAAAACAGTTTTTCCATGAGAAATATGGTCACAGAAGCTTCAGGAAAAAAGATACGAATGAATGAAATGAAATGAATGAATAAAAAAAAGCTGAATGAATTTAATTAAATAAGCTACATTTCTACTAATGTCACTGAAGTGGTTCATATAGTCCAAAATTAATGACTTATAGGATCTTCCATGGCATGATGTTACCATGGAAGTAATTTCTTTCTTACATGCCATGCTAGATTTCTGTTGATTGCTTTCCTGTTGTTTTAATTCTATAATGTCTCAAAGTATAGAGATACTGAGTCTTCTACTTGGCATTCCCAATCTGGCAGTCATACCATATTCTTAATACTAAACACTCAGAATAGCTTGGGGATTAAAATATAAATTGAACATTATAATTATAAAAGTCACTTCATGGAATGAAAATTTTGTTTTGTCTTAGCATGATAAATCCTGCTACACATATATAATATGTGAAATATCCATTTCTGTAGAACAAATTGTGCCTTAATTTGATGGCTTAAAAAACCAAAAATTATTTTATCATTCTGTGTGACAAAAATCCAGTATGCAATTTGTGAAGCTGAAGATGACACTAGGTTGTGTTCCCACAGCTGAAGGCTCAATGGAAGAACCAGATGTATTTCTAGGCTCACTCAAATGGTGAACTTAATTCTGACTGTATCCGGATTTCAGTTCCTCCTCGGTTGTTGACCAAGAAACTTTGCTCAGTTCCTTAACACAAGAGTCACTTTAATAGGGTTGCTCCCAATGTGTCAGCTAGCTGGCATTAGAGTAAACAAATGACAAGAGAAGTGAGCAAATGGAAACTAAAATCTTCCAGTTATGTAATTTTAGAAATCACATCTCATTGACTTTGCCACATTTTATTTATCAGAATCAACATACTAAGTTCAGCCCATACTCAAGGAAGAAGACATCACATAAAGTTGTAAGTAGTAGGATATGAATCATCCTAGAAGCTGCCTATTACACATAGTAACAACTTAATTTCTAATTCAACTAGCTGAAGTATTTCCTATAGTCTACAAGTGAATCATAGCCAAAACACTAAGAATCCTGAAGCTATACTCCATAGGCTCTGTGATCTTAAGAACCAGCTTTGGAGTTTTATAATTGCCTTCTTTCACAACTAATTTCAAGATGAAAGAACTACAAAAGGATGTCTATCATCCTCCTTATGACCTAAATCAGATCAACCCTGGTGATCTTTGACAAATAGGTCTCTGAGTTCTTTATTCTCATTTTCAAACTGAGAACAATAATGTATATCACACAGGGCTTCTGTAAGGCAGAAACCTTCTTTGTATTATCCTGCTGAATAAATTTTGCTTCTCGGAGCCCTGGATCTATATATTTCAGAACTCTGATGGTCTGAATTCTGAGAAAATTCTGAAAATTCTCTTTAATTCCTTTTTTCCCTAATCTTTATATTGTGTCTATCTGAAATGTGATTGATTGAGTTTTAGTCCCTATGATCTTCAACCTTGATTTCGCAATTGTTAACATGTCATATTACATGGTAAAAGAGTCTCTGTAACAAAATTAGTTATTAATTTACCATAATACAGAGATACTGTCTTGGGTTGTCTGGATGAGTCAAGGGCAATCACATGATTCTTGAAAAGCAAAGCACTCTTTCAAGCTGGAAGCACAAGTGATGCAACAGAAGGGAATGTCAGAGATGTTCCAAGAGGGAGATGGACTTGAAAAATTCTTGCTGGTTCTGATACAGGGAACCTTGCATAAAGACTAGGGTAAGGCCAATAGAAGTAACTCCCAGCAGATATCAAGGAAGGAAATATAACCCCAGTCCTATGACCACAAAGGATGGGGTTCAGCCAACAACAGGGATGAGCCTGAAAGTAGTTTACTTCCCATATACTCTAGTAAGGCATGCAGCCCTGCTGACATTTTATTTTTTTATTTTTAAGAAATTTATTTTATGCATTTGAAAGATAGAGTGACAGAAAAGAAAGAAAGAGAGGAAGGAGATTTTCCATCCTCTGGTTCACTCCCCAGATGGCTGCTTGGCTCCTTGGCTTGCCAGGCAAGAACCAGAAGCCAGGAATTCCATCTGGATCTCCCACATGGATGGCAGGGGACCAAACACTTGGGCCAGCCTCTTCTACTTTCCCTGGCACATCAGCAGTTATTTGGATTTCAAACAGAGCAGCTGGGACTCAAACCAGTGCTTCAGTATGGGATGCTAGTATCGTAGGCAGCAGCTTAACCCATTGTGACACAATATCAGCCCCAACACTTTAATTTTAACCTAAGATCTCTGTCAGCATCCTACAAAATTGTGGCATAATAAATTTTTATTGCTTTAAGCCAGTGAATTTGTAGTGATTTGTTATGGCAACAAAAGAAAGCTAATATTACAAACACAATAGACTTTCTTTTTCTAACCTCCATATCTATAATCTCTGGATATTTTTCATCTCCTTATCTTCCTTTGCTGCATTTTTGAATAGCTTATTTACATTTATCATCTAATTCATCAATTCTCTCATCAACAATGTTCATACTCAGCCTATCCTTTGAGTTTTTATTTCAATGATTGTAGTTCATACTTACAGAAGCTCCAACTTTTAAAATATGTTTAAAGTTACTGCCATTAATAATTTATTCATTCCTCTTTTCATGAATTTATTTGGGCCTTTTCTACGCAGTTCCTGTGCATTCTTTTTCTGAATAGTCTAACATCCGTAAATCCTTCTGCCTTTAAATTTCCTCTTTCTTGTTTATATTGACTTCCATTCACAGCTTGCTTTGTGGTGTGTTTTCATGGTGAAATGTCTGTGATTAAATGTGTTGCTATTTCAATGGACCTGACTTGCAAAACTTTCCTCCAGAGTCTGCTTGTTTATGACTCTGCCAAATAGCCAAGTGACACACTGGATTCATGATCATTCAGATTCACTGCCTTTCATGAGTTTAAGATCCTTCCTGAGGTTTCACAATTCAGCCTCTTCCAGCAATCTCACAGCAGGTATCAGCTCCTCAAAGTCCCCACACTTCCTGGCTCTCTGCCAATTCCGGCAAGCTCATGGTTGCTCCACCTGTCACCAATCTTTGCAGCTTCCATCCTAGTTACCTTAGGTACCAGCTGTTTCCTCCCTGTTTCCTGGCTCCAATGCCTCAACCACTAAGAACCTTTTAGAGTACCAGCAGTTCTTCAAAAATGGTAAACAATTAACATCTGGACTTTTGTGGAGTATGAAGGAGTCCCAGAGAATCTATAAATTTCCAGTAACAGAAGTATATATTTAAAACTATGCATTATAAATATGCAGCAACCTAAGTCTCATTCTTGAAAATGTTGATTCAGTCTCTCTGAAGTGACTCAATATTTTAGAAAGTATTATCAGGTTCAGCTTGGATCAAATACTTATTTAAGGATAGGCCAGACATGAAGCATTTGGAATAGCAGACACAGGGACATAACATGTGACCATCAACTCAATCAGCAACACTAGTTCACAATTATCATTTGCTTATAGTTTGAATTACACATGTACTGCGATTCTCCTAATCCCTCTCAATTTGGATCCAGTCTCTCAAAATTTATCCCCTACTGCTTCCAAATGAAGCACTCTTCTCCAGCCAAAATTCTTTATTTTCCTTTCCTCCTTTACATGATTCCAACCTCCTGAGTTTATCCATATTAGTGTTTGAATCGTCCTGAGCATTCAGGTCTACTCTGAACAGATACAGAGATATGATCTTTGGACTTAAGTAATCATGCCACACCTTGAGCATTTATTGACTCTATCACTTTGCGAAAGAGATTTATTTTCCATAAGCCTGGATTGCCTCATTTGTAAAGGTGGGGGGCAAATACCAATTTCTCAGTGCAATTGGGCTCCAACAGTAACTAGAACAGGATATGCTATTAGCAAATCATTAACCTTTACCAGAACTTAAGTAAACAATTTTACTCTGCATGTTCTGAGAACATTTCTTGTTACCTGTGTGACATCCTTCATACAATATTTAATTCTCCTGTACATTATATACCATTCTTGGTCTATGTTCCTTTGCATGGTAATTCAATTTATTCATATGCTTATTTCCTGTCAGCTCCAAAATATTTTAAACTCTAAGAGTACAGTCCAAGTCCCATCTTACTTCTTCAAAGATATTTTCCACCACAGTGCTAGAATGGGGAGCAATCAGCCTATCAAACAGAGCCCAGAATTGAGTGAGAAGGGCCCTTGGGCCAGAAAAATTTCTGGAGAACTAATATTTAGTATTTATCGTCATAATATTTTGTTTAACACAAAGAAATCTATGAGCAATTTTACAAAGAAATGTAAGATATCAGGATACCTTCCTTCAAAACTATTGCTACTATAATAACATTTATGTTCATATATGGTCAGGAAATTATTTTGTACATATTATACTAAATAATCACAATCACAATAAGTCTAAGTAACAAAAGATAAAAAGGTAACTACAGATGATGAAACTGAGGCTTAGACAGGTTTACTAACTCATTCAACCTCATGCAACTAAAAATGTATACATGCAACAAAGGGTTATTTGGCAGCAAATCTGGGAAGAGAGGGGAGTTTCTAAAAAGGGGGGAAATATTATTTTTGCTTAGTGCTATTATTAAAGTATATTCCTTGAATATTGTCTAGAAAGGAAATGAAATTAGCATATGAAAGAGTTATATGTACTTTCATGTTTATAGCAGCACAACTCACAATAGCTAAGATATGGAATCAACACAGTTCATCAACACAGTTGATGGCTAGGTAAAAAAAAATTGTTATATTTACACAGTGGAATACTACTCAGCCATAAAAAGAATAAAATATTGTTTTTGCGACAAAATGAATACATTATGCTTAGCAAAATAAGTCAGTGTCCAAAAGATAAATATTATATGTTTTCCCTGATTTTTTTTAAATATCTTATTTATTTGAGAGGTAGAGACAGAGAGGTACAGAGGTACAGACAGAGAGGGAGAGAAAGAATGGAAGGTCTTCCATCTGCTGGTTCACTCCCCAAATGGTCACAACAGCCAGGGTTAGGTCAGGTCGAGGCCTGAAGCCAGGAGCTTCTACTGGGTCTCCCTAGTACTTGGGCTATCTTCTGCTTTCCCAGGCCATAGAAGAGATCTGAATAGGAAGACGAGCATCTGGGAAATGAACTGGTGCCCATCTGGGATGCTGGTGCAGCTGGTGGAGGCTCAGCACACTATACCACAGCACTGGCCCCTGTTTTATCTGATTAGTACAGAGTACAAAAAATTTAATATATATGAGAAAAACTGACAATTTGAGATTTGATTATTGTTTATAGCCCTTGTCTATATTCTTGAGGAACAGTGGTTTTTCAACTATTTGCTGTCTTTATTTAGTGGAGGGTTAAGCTTGTGATTATAAAGTAAATTGAAAGTATATCATTGTAAAAATTAAAAGAAGAATAAGCAAAGAAGGATCGAGGGATGGAGGGAGGGAGAATAGGGAAGAAAATCACTAAGCTCTTAGAACTATATATATGTGCATCTGCTTCTCTTGCAGCCACCCCCCTGGCTGTTGTAGCAGGAGGTTTTCTTACTTAAATCTTGCCTTGCTAACTGGAAAAAATTGTATATGAAATACATGAAATTGTTCTCAATATAATTTTTTTTTTTTGACAGGCAGAGTGGACAGTGAGAGAGAGAGACAGAGAGAAAGGTCTTCCTTTGCCGTTGGTTCACCCTCCAATGGCCGCCACGGTCGGCGCGCTGCGGCCGGCGCACCGCGCTTGTCCGATGGCAGGAGCCAGGAGCCAGGTGCTTTTCCTGGTCTCCCCACGGGGTGCAGGGCCCAAGCACCTGGGCCATCCTCCACTGCACTCCCGGGCCACAGCAGAGGGCTGGCCTGGAAGAGGGGCAACCGGGACAGAATCCGGCGCCCCGACCGGGACTAGAACCCGGTGTGCCGGCGCTGCAAGGCGGAGGATTAGCCTGTTGAGCCACGGCGCCGGCCTCAATATAATTTTTTTAACAGGCAGAGTTAGACAGTGAGAGAAAGAGAGACAGAGAGAAAGGTCTTCCTTCTATTGGTTCACTCCTCAAATGGCCGCTACGGCCGGCGCACTGCGCCGATCCAAAGCCAGGAGCCATGTGCTTCCTCCTGGGCTCCCATGCAGGCGCAGGGGCCCAAGCACTTGGGCCATCCTCCACTGCCCTCCCGGGCCACAGGAGAGAGCTGGACTGGAAGAGGAGAAACCGGGACAGAATCCGGCGCCCCAACCAGGACTAGAACCTGGGGTGCCAGCGCCACAGGCAGAGGATTAGCCAAGTGAGCTGCGGCGCTGGCCTTTTTTTTTTTATATATATATATATAAATTTTTAAGAAGTAAAAAAAAATAGAATAAGCAGAGGAATGATAGATAGAAAATTAGCTATCTTCAAAGAGGTATAGTTGACACAGGTCAGGTAGCATCTAGGAACCTCTGTCTTATGACACGGCTGTTCTCAACACCCAGTTATCATAATGACAAATCTGAGTTGTCAGTTGCAAATGAAATTCCAGAAATGACATCAGCCTACACCTGCATTTTCAAGTCATTACTTGTCATTTAGAACACTACCTATTATTCAACCCATTATTTATTTACATTATGATCATAATATTTGAATTGAAATTACATTCTGAATTCAAGTCACTAGCCAAAAAGGGTGGTATGTAATTTTAATTTTAGCCATTATAAGAGCCCTAAGTTCTTTCTGTATAACAGTGTGAAAGCACTTGATGCCACTGAATTTGACACTGAAAAATGGTTAAGATGGTAATTTTATACTATGTGTATTTTACTATAATTTTTCCAAAGGAGGATTCTTAGTACTTGATTTGGATAGCAAAACTGTCCTTTACTCTCCTTTGACTTTCTATTTAAATTTCAGTGAATTAGGAATTCTTTATTGCACGTATTTAACTCATATGTGTTTTCATACTTCCTTCTTATTGTTATTTTTTAACTTCCCAAGGAGTAGTGACACAAATTTCTTATGGCCATATTGCCTACCACGCTATAAACTCCAATGGCAAAATAATGTCTTGGAAGTGTTCATAGGAAATAATGAAAATGTGTGTGAGTGCAATCATTATTTCTCAATCTGTGGTGTACACATCCCACCTAAAAAGATAAGTCACTTAACTTTCTGATACAACTATACACGTAGCATCAGAGTGAAGAGCTGTGGAAGGTGAGTCTTTAATAGTCTAAGCGAAGAAGTCTTGGGGAAGAATTATTTTGGAAAAAGACTGCATTTACTCATTGGTGAAGGATTACATGAGAAACCTTAAGGTGGAGGGGAGAATGGGCATGAGAGAGAGATTAGGAAAAAGCTCATCTAGCCATTCATGTCATTTGTGAAGGAAAAAATAAAGGACAGGAAGAAAATGGTTTGTGCACTTATTTTGCTAGTCTGATATGAATTTGAAGAGTTATGAAAAAGCCAAGGATGAGAATGGGTACAGCATCTTAGCAGCTATTGTTCCCAAAAGAAACAGCCTATTCACCCTGTTCAGTGTTCAATAAATTTGCGTGGGTCTGAGCAAAATGACTTCCATTGTCAGGTGATTAACTGTAAAATCAAGAAATCAAGCATGCCATATCACTCCATGAGCATATTTGGGTAAATCTAGGATCAGAAAGAATTATGTGAAATAAATGTCTCAAGAGTCAATAGTTACTCCTTGGAAATCATTCCTGCTGGTGCCGCAGCTCACGAGGCTAATCCTCCGCCTGTAGCGCCGGCACCCCGGGTTCTAGTTCCAGTTGGGGTGCCGGATTCTGTCCCAGTTGTTCCTCTTCCAGGCCAGCTCTCTGCTGTGGCCCGGGAGTGCAGTGGAGGATGGCCCAAGTGCCTGGGCCCTGCACCCACATGGGAGCCCAGGAGGAAGCACATGGCTCCTGGCTTTGGATCAGCGCAGCACGCTGGCCATAGCAGCTATTTGGGGGGTGAACCAACGGAAGGAAGACCTTTCTCTCTCTCTCTCTCTCTCTTACTGTCTAACTCTGCCTGTAAAAAAAAAAGAAAAGAAAGAAAGAAAATCATTACTACTGTGCTCTATGGAATGGAAAATCTGGCTGGGATGGACTAAAATGATGGCCTCTTTGTTGGCAAATCAAGAAGGAAATTGTGTTGTAATTATTATTTGAGGAAATTTGTGCTTTTAACTAATACAACTCTAAGGAAGTAGAGAAAACTATTTTATCCATTGATTGGGTGAAAGCACAACAAATGCTTTACTAGACCTACTGGAAGACAGAGTGATTGACCAGGAAAAGATGGTCATGGTGAGAGATGAAAATGCCACAGTCATGGATAAGGCTCAAATTTTGATTGAGTTTATTATTGGGAAATGACAGGAGGCTTGCTGCAAATTTATCAAGCATTTCTGTGAAGAAGAACCTCACCTTGCATAAAAGTTGAATTTGCACTCAGGTAAGGTTGATTGATTCTACTTAACATCCAATGGTCTCGGTATCTTAAGCCCAGTTACTGTTATCTTTATTTTTTTAGTCTAGAAGAGGCTTACTCTCATCTTAGCCTCAGACTCCATTCCTGTATGTGTGGCTCCAGTGTAAGTCTCTTGTCTTTACTTTTTTTTTTGTACCTCTGCTGATAACAGCTCACATTAAGTTCTGTGTAAACTCATTATCATAGCTCATTCAAAGAGCTTAGTTGTTCTCAACCTGAATCCTTCATCTATTTGGGAAATAATGTATACTGTCACTACTTTTATCTATACTAAGAAACCCACAAATTTACAGGAAGGGAAGATAATAATCTATTTTTCTGCCTACTCCCCTCTTTATACCTATGTCCTTATTAAGTGCTTTTCAGAATATTTTCTAATGATGGTATTATCAGAGAGCAAATTGTGTGTACGCCAAAAATAAGTATACATCAAATAATAAAGGATTGATTAAAGTAGCATTGATGTTGCTTGCTAGACAACTAATGTTATGTTGTGTTGTACAGAATGACATCCTTGATGGTGCTAGTCTGAATGCAAGCCATTCTGTGGTCTCAGAATGGATTCTTCTAAGAGACGTTAATGGGGTTCTGGTAACTGATCTTGCCTATACCTATAATCCTCTGCTTCCTCCATAGGGTGAAGATGGGATCCCTGCTAGCCTACCAACACTTTCCAAAGCTGACTCAGTGATAGGAAATGTTCTTCAGGAGAAAACAAATAATTTGCTTTTTCCAAAGCTTACTAATGTAATCAGTGGTCATTTATTTTTAATAAATCTCTCATTGTCTTATATTGTTTATTTGTTTTCCTTTCCCCTCCTAACCCAAAGGTATTCCATCACTGACAATGAAGGCCAATCATGATTTATTGTACCTGAAATAAGCCATCCTCATGCTTTTTGTTTTTATTTAGCCTTCTACAATCATATAAACACACATACTGCCCACTTTGCAGTTAAATGTCTGAATCAGTTCTAGATTTCCATGGCCTAATGGGGGAACATAATTTAAAACAATTTATTATATATTTCAGTATTACTGAAAGAAACTAATCCAAAGATTTGCAACATATAAAAAATCATAAATTTTAAAACTACTCTCATCTGGTTATTCAGAGTCAGGGCTAAGACAATTACCCAATAAAATGGAAAACACTTCCTTGCTGAGAAAGCAATCCCAAAAACACATAAACAGATGTTCTATTGCCAGAAATTCAACTTCCAAAAAAAAAAAAAAAAGATTTCATGAAAGCACTGATAGTAAAAATTAGCCTTTCAACTCCAAATGGACAGGATACAACAAGATGTGGTTTGCTGCCTGTGGATTCAGTATAGCATGACAATATATCATGGCTCTGTAACCTTCAGAACAGGGAAACGGTCATTAATTATGGCTAGGCTTGGGGCCGGCACTGTGGCATAGTGGGTAAAGCTGCTGCCTACAGTGCTGGCATCCCGTATGAGCGCTGGTTTTGGTCCCAACTGCTCCTCTTACAATCCGGCTCTCTGCTACAGCCTGCGAAAGCAGTTGGGAGTGGCCCAAGTTCTTGGGCTCCTACACCCACGTGGAAGACCCAGAAGAACCTCCAGGCTCCTGGCTTTGGATCGGCACAGCTCCAGCTGCTGTGGTCATTTGGGGAGTAAACCAGCAGATGGAAGATCCCTCTGTCTCTCTGCCTCTGCCTCTCTGTAACTCTACCTTTCAAATAAATAAATAAATAAACCTTAAAAAAAAATTCTGGTTAGAGTTGTCTGTTACTTCTGCATATGGTAACAAATACAGAAGTATTATCTGTTAGACATCTCAAGAGCATTTCTAATTTGTTAGTTCAAGCTAATTTCTAACCAGGGATTGAGTGCCAGGAAGTAAACCTAACATTTACTGGATTTTTAAGGTTTCTGTGCTTTTGATAAGTATGTTCTTTTTTTTTTTTTAAATTGTCATTCATAGATTGTAGGGAAAATTATTGGGTGTTGATACCAAATCTAGTGAGAGATTTTAATATTTTCTTTCACAAAGGAGGACTCATCATATGAAATAAGTTTCTTTGAGGGAATCACACTTTGAGTAGAATTTGGAAGTGTGCTCAGTGATCAAGAACACAGATTGGATTTACAACAGGTCAGTAATAAGCTCTATGATCATTTGAAAAATGTCTAATCCCTTCTGAAGCACTATTTCCTCCTAGGTAAAATGAAATTAACAACACCATCCCGTGGAGTCCTTGAAAGAAATAAATCAGGTTGTAAAAGGCTGATTTTAACATTTGCAAAAAGTAAACAAGCAGTAAATTTGCTGCAAGTATAAATATTTTATTGTTATTTCTTCAGTAGAGACATAGAATCATGACGCTGAGTAACGAGTATGAAGTCCTGGAACTAAGAATCATAACCCATATTGTAGAGATAACAAAACCTTTTTTAATTCTATAAAAAATGGGAAGCATATATAATCAAATCAAGATTGTAAAATCCCATGTAATTTATCTGAGAATGAGAGTGGTTTAACTTCAGGGAAGGCTTTAGAATCAAGGTGGGCTTCAGGTTTGGTCTATTTCTGATACTAATTCTTTCACTTCATAATTAAGAGCTATCCATTTTTTATGTCTGGTGATTTTTAAATCAGTGTTATATAATTTTCATTATAGAGATTTTTCACTTTTGTTAAACTTATTTTTAAATATTTATAGTTTTGTGGCTACTGTAAATTGGAATTTTTCTTTGATTTCTCTTTCAGCATGATTACTGTTGGTGTATCAAAATACTACAGTGGCCGGCGCTATGGCACAGCAGATTAAAGCCACAGCCTCCAGCTCCAGCATCCCATACAGGTGCCAGTTCAAGTCCTGGCTCCTCCTCTTCTGATCCAGCTCTCTGCTGTAGCCTGGGAAAGCAGCAGAAGATGGCCCAAGTCCTTGGGCCCCTGTACTCGTGTGGGAGACCTGGAGGAAGTTCCTGGCTTCTGGCTTCAGATCATATCAGCTCTGGCCATTGCAGCCATTTGGGAAGTGACCCAGCAAAATGGAAGATCTCTCTCTCTCTCTCTCTCTCTCTCTCTCTCTCTTCTCTCTTTGTGTAACTCTTTCAATTAAATAAAATAATTCTTTAAAAAAAATACTACTACGTTTTTACATTTACTTTATATCTTGCTACTTTATTGACTTCCAACAACTTTTTTTGTTAGGTTTTAGTATTTCCATGTATAGGATTATATTATCTTCAAACATGGATATTTTGAATTCCTTCTCTGAATTGTGAAGCTCTTTATTTCTTTCTCTTCCTTAAATGCTCTTGCTAATATTTCCAATGCTATATTGAATAAGGGTGGTAAAAGTAGACATCTTTATCTCACTCCACTTCTAAAGGGAAATGCTTTCAGCTTTTTCCTATTTAGCGTGATATTGTCTGTGGGTTTCCCATAGATAGCTTTTAAAATTTGGAGGTTTGTTCACTCGGTATCTAATTTGTTGAAAGATTTCATTATGAACGGATTTTGAACTTTATCAGATGCTTTTTTCTTCATATAATGAGATGATAATATGGTTTTTGTTGTTCATTCTGTTGATGTGATATATTATGCTTATTGATTTGCAAATGTTGAATCTTTCATCCCAGGGCTAAATCCCACTTGATTTTGTTATATCTCCTTTTTGGTGTGGTGCTGGATTCAGTTTGCCAATATTTTATTAAGGATTTTTGCATCTATGTTCATCAAGAATATTGGTCTAATTTTTCTACGTGTGTGTAAATTGTGTCTTTTTTTGGTATTGGAATCACAGTAAGCTCACCTCATGAAAAAGTTTGGCAGAATTCCATCGTTTTGACTATTTTGGCATAGTTTGAAAAGTATTGGAATCCATTTCTCTTTTAATGTTTTGCTAAATCTGGTTGTAAAGGGATCAGGTTGTAAATCCTGGACTTTGATTTGATGGAAGACTTGTAATTATGCTTCAATGTCACTATTATGGATCTCTTTAATTTTTCAAAACATCTTAATTTAATCATGGTAGTTTATATTTATCCAGGGATTAATCCGTTTCTAAGAAGTTTTCTAAGTTTTAGTATAGAGTTATTAATAGTAGTTTCTTCTGAAAATTTGTATTTCTGTCTTATCAATGGTAATGTCACCATTTCAGATCTAATTTTATTTGAGTATTTTCTCTTGTCTTTGTCTAGCTAAAGATTTGTGCATTTTGTTTTCCTTTTAAAAAATCAGCTTTTTATATTGCTGGTCTTTTTAAAATTTTTGTTTCAATTTCATTTAGCTTTGGAGTGATGATTATTTCTTGCCTTCTGTTAATTTAGGGTTTGGTTTAATTTTGTTTTTCTAAGTTCTTAAGATACATTATTAGACTGAGATATGTCTATTTTTTCAATGTATGAATTTATTGCTCTAAACATTTCTCTTTTTTATTTATTTCAAAGGCAGAGATACAGATAGAGAAGGAGGGAGGCAGAGAGAGAGAAAGAGAGAGACAGACAGACAGACAGCAAGCTCCATCTTTTATTTGCTGGTTCACTCTACAGATAGCCACAATGACCAGGGCTAGGTGAGGCTGAAGCCATGAGCCAGGAGCTTCTTCTGAGTCTTCCATGTTGGCGCAGGGACCAAGAACATGGGCCATCTTTTGTTATTTTCCCAGGTGCTTTAGTAGGGAGTCAGATCGGAAGCGGAGCAGCAGGGACTTGAATTGGCACAGATATCTGATGCCGGCACTACAGGTAAAGGCTTAACCTTTTACACCACAGCGCAGGTAAGTAAACTTTTCTCTTAATAATGATTTTGCTGCATTCCAGAGATTGTAATATATTGTTTTCATTTTTTTCAAGGGATGTTTTATTTCCTTTTTGATTTCTTCAATGACTTATCGGTTACTCAGAATCATGTTTAAGTTTTAATTAAAATTAATTTTCATTTTTTTCTAATTTTTTATATTTTGGTCATATAACTGCCTCCCTTCTGTGTGTCTGTGTCTTCATATGTTGCTCTTTCTACTTGTCTCTGTTCCTAAGTTTCTTTCTCTTTTGGTAAGGACAACAATGATATTGGATCAAAGACTCATCCTGTTCTAGTATGACTTCATCTTAAACTAATTACATCCTTAAGGAAACTGTTCTGTAATAATTGCACATACTGAATCACTGGGGATTAGGACTTCAATGTACCTTTAAGTGGCAGGATTGTAATTCAACCCATAACAATGCATACCTCACAAAGTGGCTACAAAAACTGTTATTCAAAATTTGTTTTCTTTAAGTGGATGATTTGTATACTGCCATTCTATATTTTATATTTCATTAACCTAACATCTAAATATCCAGTTTCTTATTTCTAGTGATATATCCTCATAATTGCTGACTTTCAAGTGTATTTGTAAACCTCACCTGCCAGTATTGTTCACATTTTGAGTGGAATACTTGTAGTTTGAATTGCCACATGATATATAAGATTCAAGACCACGTCTACCTCTTTCCAATTATTTGGTCCAATGTGGTTCCAAGATCAGTCTTTCACTTGCATCAGTCAGAATTCTCTATGTTGTTGTTGAAGAAATCTGATGCAAGGACACTGTACTTTTGGCTGTCAGTCCAGCCAAGCTCCTTGCTGCTCCACCCCAGCTCACCTTTGAGTATGCCCCCTTTGCAGTCTTCCTCCATTGCTCAGGAATGCTCAGCACTTCTCCTGGCCTTGATATCATGGTTTATGTGGGCAAGTTCCTCATTTATATGAAAGCAGCAATGCCCCAATGAACACGCCCATTAAATTTTGAAGGCTGTGCTTGGAAGTCTCAGAGAGCTCTTAGTTATCATTAATAATATATTATAGAATTCAACTGCAATACTCAGTAGAGGATATACATCAAAAACACTTAGAAGTATTTGTATGTGTTTATAATTCTGAGTATCACCCATAGAGAGTCATTTTAAAAAAGATCTGTTTATTTAAAAGTCATTGAGAGAGAGACAGAGACAGAGAGAGAAAGAAAGATCTTCTAACCAGTGGTTTACTTCCCATATGGCTTCTATGGTCAGGGCTGAGCCAGAATGAAGCTAGCAGCCAGGTGCCAGCAGCCAAGACTCAGGAGCCAAGCACTTCATACAGGTATTCCACATGGGTCTCAGGGGCCCAAACACTTGGACCACTCTCTGCTGCATTTCTCAGTCCATTAGCAGGGAGCTAGAATGGAAGTGGGGCAGCCAGGTCATGAACAGGCACTCTTAAGGGATGTTGGCATCACAGGTGGCAGTTTACCAGCTACATCACAACACTAGCACACATAGACTTTTCTAATTAAATGATCTTAAATATTTTTGAAAGGTTTTACAAAGAGCTGGCACTGTGGCTCAGCGGGTTAATGCCCTGGCCTGGAGTGCCGGCATCCCATATGAGCGCTGGTTTGAGTCCCAGTTGCTCCTCTTCCTATCCAGCTGTCTGCTATGGCCTGGGAGAGCAGTAGAGGATGGCCTAAGTCCTTGGGCCCCTGCACCCACGTGGGAGACCCAGAGGAAGCTCCTGGCTTCTGGTTTGGGATCAGTGCAGCTCCGGCCATTGTGGCCATCTGGGGAGTGAACCAGTGGATGGAGGACCTCTCTCTTTGCCTCTCCTTTCTCTGTGTAACTAAGACTTTCAAATAAATAAATAAATAAATCGGTAAAAAAAGAGAAAGGTTTGACAAGCAGAATCAAGATCCGTAAAGTACTTATTCCAGAGCCTAACTCTCATTAAACACTCAATACAAAATAGCTGCTTTAAAAGCATGTTAATAGGACTCATTTTGAAATATTTATTTATTTTTATATTATTTGAAAAGCAAGAGGATAGTCAGAGAGGTACAGAGGCAGACAGACCAATAAAGATCATCCATGCATTGATTCATTCTGCAAAATCCTCCAACAGCTGAGGCTGAAGCCAGTAGCCTGCAACTCAATCCAAATCTCCCATGTGGTGGCAGAGACCCAGGTACATGAACCATATTCTGCTGCCTCCCAGAGTGTGTGTTAGAAGAAAGTTGGATTGGAACTGGGGTATGAGGAATTTGAATTGGGTACCCCAAAATGGGATGCAGAAATTCAAAGTGGGAACTTAACAGCTGCCAAATACTACCCCCAGAATGAATCTTACCTGCGACATCCCATTAGCCCCTCATTGCCTGTCCCATCTCTTTAAATTCCTCTCTGAAGCTATCTATCAGAAATCATCATATTCTAAAATAAGCCTATTTATCAAAACTTACTTCCCACTGATCTCAAACAAACTCTTCTTGAATCAAATAAGATTATTCTTTAATTTTTTTCTCTCTTCTGACTCTACTTGCTGCATTGTGTTCATATTATTTTCTCTCACTGGATTGCACTGATCTTACATTTCTACCCTCTACAGATCACAAAGATAAAATAATCACCAAACAAGGACTTTGAAATAAAACAAGAAACTTACACTTTATACTCATGAATGCTGCAACTGAGAAAGAAACATATACTCTGAGTCTGAATTTGCTGATCTTTAAAATTGTAATATTTGTGTGCAAACATTACTGAGTGGGTCAAAGGATTTACCTCAGTATCTAGAACACAGAAATGTCTCAGTAAGTGTTTTGTTTTCTCTTATTTCATTATAATCAAGGCACTCACATCTTGCATCTGCAGAGTGTCCAGCCAGTTTGCAGCAGTCTTCCATGCTTGCTCGAGACCATGTGCAATTGACTTTCTTCTGATATCTCACAGTACTTTCATCTATGCCCTCTTTTATTGCCATTGTAATATTTCTCCATGCATTTACTTTATCCCCTCTACACTATCTTCAATTCCATAAAGCAAGTACAGAGTCCTAACTGCTGCTTATCTGAGAGCGTCTTTAAAAGTTCATGTATAGCTTATTGTGAAATAACTATCTATGCATTTCAAGTTTTTGTGCCTAACTAAACCCATATTTGAATACTTATTGAATAAACTATAGCTCCAAGCATAGAACGAAATGAAAGACTGACACATGACAGAAAGCAAGTGTCATGGGTGGGGTACAACTGACTTCTCACTCTATGTCTGCCAACTTGTAGTTATCAAATCTTTGAATCAATTTTTACCTGGCCCTCTTATTTATAACAACAATTAATGGTTGTTTAATTTGCATAACTTACAAAATTGTTTTGATGGGCCCTGAAATTAGACTTAAGAAATATTGAGAAACATTTTCAAAGACGTATATTTCCACATTTCCTTGCTTCTGTGCTACAGCTCATGACAAATAGAGATGGTAGGCGCTATAGTATGCTCTTACACCTGGCATTCCATTCTAGAAAGTAAGAATGATGATAAGTCCCCTCATACAGATAGGGAAATGAAGGCTTGTATTAAATAACTTGCCCGAGATGTGCAACTATTAAATGGAAGTCAAGTTAGAACTCATATTTTCCCAAGTCTATGTGGATAATCTGTATAGAATGGGAGGATTTAGAGATAGACAACATAAAAATATTAGAGATATTTAACATCCTCATTGTTGTATTAATTAAAATATCTTCACAGTTAAAAATATGAACAATATGAGATGCATAACCTGAGAGGGCAAGTGACATACTGAATGTTGAAAATGGAACAACCAGAAACCAATCACAGGGATGTTCTGACTTCTACATCAGAGCTTTTCATGATATGCACTTAGTTTTAGCCACTCTATGTTACTAGTTTAGACCAGCAGTGTGGTGTAGTATGTTAATCCTTTTTTGTGATGCTGGCATTTCACATCGGAGTGCTGCTGGTTGACTCCCAACTACTCCCCTTCTGATCCAGCTCCCTGCTAATATACCTAGGAAGGCAGCAGAAGATGGCCCAAATGTTTGGTCCCCTGCCACCGCTGACAGAATTCTTGGCTCCAGGCTTCCCTGTGGCACAGAATGGACTGTTGCAGGCATTTGGGAAGTGAACAAGCAGGTGGAATCTCTCTCTCTCTCTCTCTCTCTCTCTCTCTCTCCCTTCTCTTCGTTGTTCTGCCTTCTGAATAAAACAAGTAAGTAAGTAAAACTTCAAAAAAGATAAAATGTTACAGGAAAACTGCCACATTCTTAACTTTCAGATTATTGTATATAATTATTGTTATATAGTATATATAACACTATGTCCCTGGTACATATCTTAGTTAATAAACTAATTCCTACCAATTACCCATATGAATGATTTCCAGTCTGTCTAGAAATCCTAACCAAACTATAAAGTGGTAGGTATTTGCATTTCAGTCACTACAAGACCCTCTTCCTCTTACCAGTTTCCCCTGATTTCTGAAAGTTTTAGTGTCAAAAAAATCAAAGGAAAGAAAATCTTCCCCATTCCAATTTACTCTTACAATCATTAATCTTTTATTTTAAAATGTAATGTGATTATAGTGTAGTATAATTTGTCAACAGAACACATCTCTTTTAGGGATTTAAAATGTTCTGTGTATATTCTGGTACAACTCTATGCCATATAAGATGCAGAACAGTTTCAGCATCCCAGAAAGTTTGCTCAAGTCCTTTGCCCTCACTTTACCTTTACCTCCTCTTCAGACAATTAGTGATCCCATTTCCACCACAGCACATCAGTCCTACCCACTCAAGCAATCCATACAATGGTAATCATAGAGTATGTATTCTTTTGTTGAAGGCTACACTCACTCATAATAAAAGCATGGTGTTTTCCTATCGTATGTTCAGTAATTTGTTCCCTTTTTATGTCTGGGTGGTATGCAATATCTATACTTCAAAATTTGTTTACATATTAACCTAAATTGGTTGTTTAATTTTGCAGTTTTTAACATCTTAATTTTTGAAAGATTTTATTTATTTATTTATTTGAAAGGTAGAGTGACAGAGAGAGAGAGAAAACTGTGTGGGGGAAGGAGGGAGGTTGAGTGAAAGACAGAGAGAGAGAGAGAGAAAGAGAGAGAGAGAGATCTTCTATCTGCTGTTTCACTCACCAAATGACCACAAAAGCCAGGGCTAGGGCTGGTCCAGGCCAAAGCCAGGAGCCAGGAACTCCATCTGGGTCTACATGATGGTGGCAGGGGCCCACATACTGTCAATTCGACTCCCTTCTCATGAGCATTAGCAGGAAGTTGGATGGGAAGCAGTGTAGCTGCGACATGAAGCAGTGCACTCATATGGGATGTAGATAGGACAAGCAGTGTTTCACTGAGCCACAACAACAGTCTCTGGCATATTAATTCTTCAGGGGACAGTGGAATCTTGCTATCTAGTGGCTCTCCATCTACCTTCCCAGGAGGTAGAAATTAAGTTTACGGTTCTATATTCCAAGATAGAAGACCTGGCCATTCTTTCTGTGCCTGCACATTGATCTGTAGGCTTGGCTGGTGGAGAAATCCACATGTGAAATCTTTACAGCATTTAAGAAAATAAGCAAAGGAATGGAAGAAACAATGTGCGAGAAATGTTTGCTTTATATTTATGCTGTAAGTCATCTCTGTGACAAGAAGCACTACGTTATGATGCAAATGGATTTCCTAAGCAATAAAGATGAAAACATGCTGAGAAACTCCTAAGACTAAAATCTATATAGTTAACCCTCTACACAGTGAACCCCATTCTAGCTAAAATACATTTAACATTTAGCCTAGATCATAGGAATTTAAACTGCTGGCCTTTTATCGAAAGGTGTTTGCTTTGAATTGTATAGTTCTAAAACGATAGTAATATAGCTGTCAATATTAATTTTTATATGTTTCAGGTATGTACATGTAGACATGAGTATATATATGAGTTCATTAACACAAAAAGCATGCATTTCAGTGACTCTGGGTCATAATTCTTCTAAGATAATAAGGTATTAATCCTATGAGTATTTTTTTGAAAAATGTTGATAAAACTTACATTTTGTTACTAATCTAGCTTCTATCAAATATATCAATAAATTGACCTCAGTGAGCTTATTTTGGATAATCAATTAAACATGTGTTTTCAAAAAGCAACGACTTCTTAAGGATTTCCCAATCTCTTCTATCTACAATTTTAATATCACATAATATTTCATCATTTATTTTCCTAATTAATTTTTTTCTAAACATTTACCTCAGTCTAACATTCTGAATATTCCAGTCACATCCTGGGGCCCATGTTTTTCTTCCCCTGTAGGGATAGGGCAGCAGGTCTGTTTAGACTAGACCCACTTAATACCTAAATAGTGTCTGGCATGGAGTTACTCTTCCATACTGGAGGGAACTCCAACTGTTCTTGGAGAAAGAATTACAAAGAAAATTTATTTTGCTGTAAACAAATTAGAAGGTAAGCATGATCTTCATAATATGTATTTCCCATGAACTCTTTGAAGAATATTTGAATATTTGCAGGATTAATGAGTGGATAAGGTACATGAGGGATTTCACAAAACATAACTAGATGATCTGTTAATTACTAACCTTGGTATATTTTTCAGTGTGCAATATTTCTTTCAAATATAATGCTACCATTTAATATAATCTTCACATGTATCAGGAAATGTTCTGAGCATTTCCTAATTTTCACTTGTTTATGGTTAAAACTGTATGTATGAACTAAGAAAAAATTATTTTACACCTAATGAAACCAACACAGAGCAAAGTTTGATACTTACCCAAGAGGCAAAGTTAGAATGCTAAGTCTAAGATTCTGAGCTCAGAGTTTGAGCTTTTTAATCTTTGTTAGAAGCCCTCAAAAGAGAGCCATCTGAAAAGGTGCAGCCATCAAAGAGAAGAGAAAAGATTTCATTTTGGTGAAAATGTTCCCACTCCTACGAGCAAAAGTAGTCACAGGTACAGTTCCTAGGACTCTTTCCCTAGGTGTTGCATATACCGGGAAGACTAACTAACTTCTTTGAAGGGTAAGAACTTCTTTGAAGGGTAAGTGACTTTTCTGTATCACACTTCCTAATGAACAGGAGATTCTTCTTCGTCTAAGTTTCATGGAATTCAGTTAGCTTTCTCATTCCTTTCTTAATCTCCAAGCCCCACTCTCCACTCACCCTGATCTCCTGCAAATACTTTGTATAAATTTTTCTAAGGATACACCCCTTGGGGTACTTTAAATTATAGAAATCTACTTATTTCTTTGGGAAAAAAATACAGGCATGCATATGTATGTTCAGTGGGTATTTCTCAATCTGCGTACACAGGCCACTAAAAAGGAAGGTGGGAAGTGCTTTCAGTTTCTTACCACACCCGAGAGTAGAAGAGAAAAGCCATGGCTGGTGAGTGTCTTCCTGTTAAAAAGATGGGTCTTAGAGAAGAAACGCTTTTGGAAAGGGCTGGCTCTTCTTGAAGCCATAATTAGATTTTATAGACATTTAGCGGAGCAGACTTAGGGACAGGATGAGGAACAGGTAAGGAAGGGACAGCTTTTAGGAATAGGAACGAAAGGCAAGGACTAAAAAGGAGCTGGGGCTTCACTGGCATCCTGCTGTTATTTTGCAATCTTACACTTGATCTTAGCTAAAAGGCTGACAAGTGATGTTTTGCAATCTTAACTGAACTCTTAGCATCAGAAGTCTGACAGAGCATGGGGAGCTGGCACAGAATGAGACAGTAGCCGTTGTCCTTAAAGAAAAAAATAGGCTACCACCATTTCATTATTTTATTATTCAGAGTTGAATAAAAATAGACCAAGAAAAAATTATCTCTCCTTTCCAGGTGCTAACAAAAAGATTGTAAACCTCAGTCTCCAGGCTACTCCATTAGCATAGAGGGCAATATAGATTTTTTTAAATGGGGCTTGGGGGCAACAATAGAATAAGAGAAGGGACTGTGTGGACAGGGCTGCACTGCTGATAAAACTCAGAGGAGGCCATTTCCTGTTGGGGACATGAGAGGAACACGAGGCTGTTTTCATGACTTGAAAAATCCCTGTGCTCCAGACAGGATTCTGAAGGACAGGAGGAAGCGGTTTATCCACTCAGTGGGCACAGGTACAATAAATGGCTTACTGGATGAATTGTTAGAGAAAAGAGTGCTGAACCAAGAAGAGATGGAGAAAGTAAGAGTTGAAAATGCTACAGTTATGGATAAGGCCCGGGCTTTGCTGGACTGTGTCATTCGGAAAGGGCCCCAGGCATGCCAGATGTGCATCAACCACATTTGTGAAAATGACTGTCACCTTGCAGGACTGCTGGGGCTCTCCTCAGGTAAGGGTCACTCAGACAAAATTCACATAAGCCTATGTCTTTGTGCCCAACAGCTGAGCACATTCTTAGTCATGTTAGTTTGCACACAGCTTCCTTGTTTGACTTCAGGGCAACATTTTCAATGTCTGTGACTCCATTGTATGTTGCCTGTTTGTTTATATTCTGTCCATGGTGATGGCCTTCTTTGGGTTGAAGTTCAACTCCTGTCCTGATTATGTGGTGGCTCATTTGTTGAAGTTCATTTTATCAGTCTGAAAATCTTTATATTATCTACTCTAGTCCTCTAGGCCAAGTACATTACTAGAATTATTAACTAAATAGTTTTGTTAAGTCAGAGTACTACATGCTTATGTAATTAATGAGATATAAATTCTGTCATCTAAGACGTTTTATAGTATTTTTCCAAAATTTTGCTCTATTTGAAGACTTCATTTAAGTTATGGTAGAACAGTAAGAAAATAAGCTGAATTTTTTTCAAATTAAGGATATTAAGTGAACTCTGTCTTCCAGTTGTCGGACTGCTCCCCTCCCCCTTTGAGGAAAGTTGTGAACTAATAGACTATCAGCTGTAGAAAATTCTGTGAGACCTACTATCTTCACCCTCAGTCCCTCTGAGGACCCAATGCAAGATTTATTTTCTCTCAAAAAGGAATTTTTCCTTCTAGGGCTTAGTGAAAGCTTATACCTGTCTAACCTGACATTGTGATGCTTTATGTGCTCATTTTCTTGTAATCGATTTCTTGCTTTTCTTTTAATATCCATTTTTCATTGTATGTCCTACACAATCCCACAAATACAATACCAATAAATAAAACAAAGATAAAAAATGATTGTAATGGGGCTAGTTGTGGCACAGCAGATTAAGCCACTGCCTGTGATGTGTGCATCTCATATGAACACCGGTTCAAGTCCCTACTGCTCCACATCCAATCTCGGCCCCCGCTAATGCTCCTGAGAAAATAGCAGAAATGGCCCAAGCACTTGCCACCCACAAGAAAGACCTGAGTTGCTGGCTCTTGGCTCCTGATTTCTGCCCAGAAAATTGCTGCCATGTGGGGAGGGAATTAGTGGATTGAAGATATCGCTCCTTTCTCTCAGTCTCTCTCTATCTCCCTCTCACTCTGTCACTCTGCTTTACAGGCAAACAACTGTTAAAAATTATAGACAAGGTGTTTTCTTCTCTATCCCATTCCTTTCAACACAAAATCTTTGAATCTTAGAGGTACCTGCACAACACACTGTGAGATCTAGCACCTGCAGTCTGCCTATCTATCAGATAGGCCTATCTATCTTTTTGTTCAGAGATTATTTTCAGGGTCATTACAGATAGCAATTACATATATTATGTGAATGCATTATAATGGGTTAGAACTTCCTAAAAGGAAGCTTTGGTCAGTCCATTTCTACTACAACAAGGCCTCCTCCAAGAAATGATCTTGGATTTATCAATGGCAAAGAAAGCCCAGCAATCATTAGGAAAGGTGTGACAAACTGTAGCCTGTTTCTCTGGCTATGAAGTTTTGTGGAACAAACTGTGACTCTTCCTCCACTTAGAAGAGGGAAATCAATTTTATTTTGTCTGCAGAAATCTAATCTTCAATAACTGCTAGGAAATGTAGACTTGGACTATTCCTCATTTTTAAACTCATGTCAATACTTTTTTAAAAAAAAGATTTATTTTATTTATTTGAAAGAAAGAGTTACAGAGATAGGCAGAGAGAGAGAGAGGTCTTCCATCCATTGGTTCACTGCCCAGATGGCTGCAACGGCTGGAGCTGAGCTGATCTGAAGTCAGGAGCCAGGAGCCTCCTCCAGGTCTCCCACACAGGTGCAGGGGCCCAAGCACTTGGGCCATCCTTCACTACCCTCCCAGCCCGTAGCAGAGAGCTGGATGGGAAGAGGAGCAGCTGAGACTAGAACCGGCGCCCATATGGAGTGCTGGCGCTTCAGGCCAGGGCGTTAGCCACAGCATCGGCCCCTCATTTCAATTCTTAATGTTTCTGGTACACATTTCTCAGGAATTGTTACTTTGATATCTTTATTAAATTATAAATAAAATTAAATATAATCCTGTTCTTAGAATCCAGAACCTGACAGAAATACAAACAATAGGGGGCTGGCACTGCAGTGTAGCAGGTTAAACTGCTATCTGCAGTGTTGAAATCCTGTATGAGCACTGGTTCCAGCTCTAGCTGCTCCACATCCAATCCAGCTCTCTGCTAATATACCTGGGAAAGCAGTGGAGGATGGCCCAAGTCCTTGGGTCCTTGCACCCATATGGGATACCCAGAAAAAGCACCTGGCTCCTGACGTCTGCCTGACAAAGCCCCTGCTGTCGTGACCATTTGGGGATTGAACTAGCAGATAGAAGATCTCTCTCTCTGTCTCTACTCATCTCCTTCTCTGTAACTTTTCCTTTCAAAGAAAGAAATAAATATTTTTTTCTAAAAAAAAAAATAAACAGTAGATTTGAGTTATTTTATGCAACCAAATAGTTTATTTCAGGATTTGTACTGTTTTTTCCCCCAGATTATCAATTTAAAAAAATTTATTATTTTTATTTGAAAGGCTGAGTTACACACACAGACGTAGAGACACAGAAAGAGGTCTTCCATTTACTGGTTCACTCTCTAAATGGCTGCAACAGCAAGGGATGGGCAAGGCCAAAGCCAAGAGCCAAGAGCTTCTGGTCTCCAACACAGGTGCAGAGGCTTAAGCACTTGGGCCATCCTCCACTGCAGGGAGCTGGAATGGATGTGGAGCAGCTAGGACTCAAACCTGTGCCCACATGGTGCAGGCAGTGGCTTAATCAGCTACACCACAGTGCCAGCCTCCAGGTTATGTATTAAAGTACTAACAGGTATATGGCTTCAATTAGCAGGGAGAGTAAGATTGTGCTTGGTGTTCCTGTCCAATAAATATATCTGAAGATCTGTGTTCATATTCTGGCTCCACTACTGTTTTGCCCAATGACATTTATGAAACATTCTGAAATAGTGTGCTAATGAGTTAGCATCTATAAAGGGCCCATCCAGATACTTATAGTATTATTAATTGTATTCCTATTGATATTTACAGTGACATTACAGAAAGCATATAGATATAGCAAAGAGAATAGAGAACATAATACAGTGAATAGAGAATGATTATGGAATTGAATCTCTATAGTAAATTCTACAGAATATTTTCTTTATAACTGTCTTCTATATCCTAGCACTAAATTTATTAAATCATCTGACCCATTTGTCAGGAATGTCTCTGGACATTGGAGATTTTGCTGGTTCATCAGAGAGAAGATTATTAATATTAATAGGGAATAAATTTGAAAGGTTTTTCAGAACTTTATTAGGGGATTTTATTGACTTTGCAGACATATCTGTGTTTCTGAGATGAAGAAGACATTTCTATTAACCTTTCCTTCCTACAAGTGGACTAAAATACATTGGGATACCTCACATCTCTCTGATGTGCAGATTCTGTTACCTGTTTATTTTAAGATTGAAACTAGACAAGGATCTTTAAGCCCCTGATTTCAGCAACTGGTCGCCTCACCATTTTCTACTGTGATAATTCTTTTTTTTTTTTTTTTTTTTTTACAGGCAGAGTGGACAGTGAGAGAGAGAGACAGAGAGAAAGGTCTTCCTTTTGCCGTTGGTTCACCCTCCAATGGCCGCCGCGGTCGGCGCGCTGCGGCCGGCGCACCGCGCTCGTCCGATGGCAGGAGCCAGGAGCCAGGTGCTTTTCCTGGTCTCCCCATGGGGTGCAGGGCCCAAGCACCTGGGCCATCCTCCACTGCACTCCTGGGCCACAGCAGAGGGCTGGCCTGGAAGAGGGGCAACCGGGACAGAATCCGGCGCCCCGACCGGGACTAGAACCCGGTGTGCCGGCGCCGCAAGGCAGAGGATTAGCCTGTTGAGCCACGGCGCCGGCCCTACTGTGATAATTCTTAGAAAGGCCAGGAGTCCAAGCATAGATGCCTTTTTTTTTTTTTTTTTTTGACAGGCAGAGTGGACAGTGAGAGAGAGAGACAGAAAGGTCTTCCTTTTGCCATTGGTTCACCCTCCAATGGCCGCCATGGCCAGCGCGCTGTGGCTGGCACACCGTGCTGATCCGATGGCAGGAGCCAGGTGCTTCTCCTGGTCTCCCATGGGGTGCAGGGCCCAAGCACTTGGGCCATCCTCCACTGCACTCCCTGGCCACAGCAGAGAGCTGGCCTGGAAGAGGGGCAACTGGGATAGATGCCTGTTTAAATTAATTTTCTCTGAAGCCAAAGTCCCCTTTGATTTAGACAGCTTGCCTTTGTACACATCTGCTATGCAGTAGTGTTTACTCCAGCAGCCATTTCGACATGTGTGGATCAAGAGAATTACTGATTCTGTGGCTGAGGATGTCTGAATTCCACTTTCATCATATAAGGCAGGTGTAAAGTGCACCACTTAAAGACCCTCTTTTGTTCTACTTCAGATGTTAAGTTACTGACCAGTTAGGCTGTTCACAAGTGTTGTTTCTTAGTGAGAAGTGTGTATCCAAGTGAGGAACATCTTGAGTAGGATTAATTATCAAGTAGTGAGTCTCAGGGAAAGAAATTTCCACCAGGAGTATACAGCAGCACTGGGGCAGAGTTCTTCAGAGATGGTTAGTGACTTTTAATGTCCTTCACTTGTCCACAGGTCCACAATCTGAAAACCACTGTAATGCACAAGATTCTATGGAAGCATTTTCTTCCTTTTCAGGTAACTGTGTTTACAGAAGAAAAATATTCTTTGAACTCCCTATTCCTAGTCATTAATTTAATGGGGTGCTTCCATGGTGAGAGGGCTATGGTAATCAGGTGATTCTCATGGACTGGTCCTGTGCCTTTTTCTCCTTTTAATCCATTTGGCTTGAGCAGAAATTGCTCCCATTTTCCCTAGCCTTATCTAAGGTAACAAATTCCAAATCTGGGCGTCAAACTGATATCCCTCTGGAGTGCCAGATTTCACTCTCAAGTGCCTGTTGAACACAACCACTCATATCTTCCATAGATATGTTTTATAAAAACAGGCCCAGGGCTGAACTTGTCCTTCTCTCTCCACACTGCTTCCCTTGCAGTCTCCCCTGTCCTGGTCTGTGGCACCACCATCACCAGTCATTCACATCTGAAACCCACAATGCATCTTCAGCTCTTTGTTTACCCTGACTTCCAACATTCAGACAGTGATTAATTTTATTTATTCCTCCCTCCATGCTGGATCTGTATCTTCATTTCTAGTTCTATGACTATATTTTACAGATCCTATTCCTACAATGCCCTGTATTTCTCCAGCCATCACTCATAATGTTTTTCCCTTATTATTTTATAAACTACTTCTTTCTCATTGGGTTTAAAACGTTCTCACTGAAGTAAACATGTATGACTCATAAGTATGGTTCTATCTAGGAATCATTGGTTTGCAAGGTACATTCAGTCATAGTGTATTGGAAGATCATTTTGTTGAATGATTTGACCTAAATAACCATTATTTACTAAGTCACTATTAAAACAAAACTATCACATGACAACTAAGTTCTAAGTCTTGTTCTATAATAACCACCCAGTAGGAAGAAGAGAGTGTTTTGAAAACGCTGGGTATAAACAGTTGCTATCCATTTCTGCCACAATAATTAAGCAGGAAATTTTTCACAGAAACAAATGTATCATAGTTACTGCCTAGTTCTTAGCTGACAGAAATATTATAAAATAGTTTCAGGACTCTATCCTCACAAAGTGAGCTCAACCTTATTGAGTCCTGACACAGTTAATATACATTTGGTTCCTTGTTAGCAATTTTTTTTTGAATGAGCCCAACCTCTTTGTTATCAAATAATCAGTGCATTATTTGCCCTGGAACACCTTTTCATCCATAATTCAGGCACAATTTAATCTAAAAGTGATTTTTCTATTAAAATGATAGAATCATATATTTAAGAGAAATCTATAGGATATAGAAGCAAATATTTCACCAAGTTCTAAAATTACACTACTTAATCTGTTAAAAGTGATTATGACATACATACTTTCTTTGACATTTCATGAATTGAGACATTCACTATGTAATCAAATGCTCCCTTCCTCCACCAAGGAAACTCAGTTCTAAACTAACTCAAATATTTCTATTTAATTTTTATTGTTTCCAGGACTCTTTTAAGGAATAAGAATATTTCTTCTACCTAGTGACTATTTCTATATTTTTCCAATATATCTATTCTAAATAGCACATATCTTCTCCATAATCAGCATACAGTATGTGATGTTGGTTGACCTTCCTGAATACACAGGAGTTTCTCTAAATCCCTCTTAAAACTGAGTATAATTTTCTCAGTGTAATAGTTTCATTCTAAAAGATTCCCTGAATGCCTATATAAATCAGTTTCTATTTGGAAACAGAAAAAGTTTGCATAATTTCTTTAGCAAGTATGTTGCATTATCAGATGGTATGGAACTTGTGGTCAAATAAAAGACTCGGATTTTTTCTTCAAAGAAAAAACTTTGAAAACTCAGTATTTGGCCTTATGAAACCATATGTTGTGAATATTTATTTTATCATTTTATTACATAGTCATTCTAATTCATATATTGAATATACTTCTCTTTCTTCCAATATGTATGTTCATTAAAATGTCATACTGGAAGACAGAATAAAGGCTCATTCATTAAAAATAAATAATCTTCATACCTGCCATATAGCTTTAATATATTAGAAGGATATTTTAGCAGAGTTACTTAGAATGTTCCTCCATTCAATTTGATCCCAAGCTTTGAACATTTTGAAATAAATTTATACCTTAACTATTTTTCTAACACTCTTTAAAATTGTTTTTTATCATGAGTGGTCTTAAAACTTTCCATTCTGTGTTACTTAAATGTTAGTAAAAATGGCGTTCCTGAGAGATAAAAGCAGATCACTGTATCACATGATTGGAAATCCCTTCTGGCTTGCAATGTGTTCTGTTAGCATGAATTCACTCAACAGTGTTAAGGACTAACCCAGGGTTGTCCTCCTAAGGTGTATGTCCTTCTCTGTGAATTCATGCATACTAGATGCTGCGAGAAACATGTCCTGGAAACAAAAAAAGATGCAATTATTCATGATGTTTCTTGTCTCTTTCAGCTCCACAGACTACGCAGGACAACCAGGTTGTGCTCACACTCTCAGGTCCAAGAGGGGGCCTCAAGCTTTGCCCGCTAGAGACAGCCCAAAGGATATGGAAAGAAAAGTCAGAAGAGGTGCTGCTGCTCAGACCGCAGGATGGGGGGGGGGGGGGATACACTAATGTGCATTCCAGAGTGCAGTGGCTCTTACAGCCAATTCTGTTGAGTGGTTTTGCAAAATCATCCCACTGCTTTGCATACATCCAGGATTCCTGTCTCCTAAAATCCTAGGCTTAGAGTTCTAAGTTTGTCCCAGTTGCTAGAATAAATAATTATAGCAACAATGACAGATATTTCATGTTTACTGTGAGTCAGACATTGTTCTAACCATTTTACATTCAAGTATAATAACAACTTTAACCATCAGAAAAAAATCCCACTTTAGAGATCATAAAACTGAGCATAGGATTGTTAAATATGTTACAAAAATTAAACAACCAGCAAATGAACAATTCAGTTTTAAAATTCATTCATTCTGATTTCAATGTATATACATCTTTTAACATTCTAGCTGTCAATGATTACTAAGTCAGATGCTCCGCTACCATCTGGGCATTTCAAACTCCATTCCCACTACTGTAGTAATAGTCAGTTGTCTCTTAATATATGATTCATAGGATGTGGTTTCTTGATAGACTAAGGAAGGGGAAGCTGTATTTAACCCATGCATTAATATTTAATTAGAGACAGCCTGACTATAAATCTAATCTATATTTCCTATAGATTTATCCAATAAAAATGCAAAGTTCAGGCCGTACCCGTCTTGCCCTCATTATCTGCAACACAGAGTTTGACAATCTCCCCAGAAGGACTGGAGCTGATGTTGATATCAGAGATATGAAGATGCTGCTGATGGGTCTGGGATACAGTGTAGATGTGAAAGAAAACCTCAATGCTTTGGTAAGGTTATAATACTTAAAAGATAATAGTCATGCCATTCATTCTCAAAATAATGTTGCATGATGGTTATAGCATCAGGAAATTTAATATTTTGATACTCTATCATCTAAATTTATTGTGGGATTCATGCTTGATGCCACATATCCCCTTTGAAAACAAGAGTCTTTTATTAAGAGCCCAGTATTTTAAAGTATTTTATTAATTTACTAACATCCCTTTCCTGTATGAGTAATTCTTGGGTGATTTCGTATAATGGTTTATTTCTCCACCATTCTCCCAATTGAGACATACGTTTTCTCTTCCATTCAACTGATTTTTATGAAATTCCTTATGGAATTCCTTAAATGTCTCTTGACTGGATTCCCAAGGTGCCATGATAGTGAATCCTATGGTCCAAATTAGTGGTCTGACTTCTTTCAGGACATGGCTACAGAGCTGAAGGCCTTTGCTGATCGCCCAGAGCACTGGACTTCTGACAGTACTTTCCTAGTGTTCATGTCTCATGGTACTAGAGATGGTATTTGTGGGAAGAATTACTCTGAGCAATACTCAGATATACTGAATGTCAACACCATCTTTGAGATGTTAAACACCAAGAACTGTCAGAGTTTGAAAGACAAACCCAAGGTGATCATCATCCAAGCCTGTCGTGGTGGTGAGTGATGACCACAATAGAACAGAAGATATGCTGATACTGACTTTATCATCTAGATATATCCATTTTTTAAAATTTTAGTTGCATCTGTTCCTCAATATTAAAAGAACACCAATTTTCACCAGTTAAGATTGTGGTTTTGTGGATTGTATAGCTGATTGGTAGATATTTGTTCCATTTTCAACAAAAAAGTATGACTTTTACTCTTAAGAAACTGATATTTATTGAGCTCATTGAAATTCACTTAAGGGTTAGGAGAGATAAGAATTGTTAAAAAGATGGTTCTTGAAATGCACATGTGCATAAAAATTTTATGGAAATACACATTATCCTTTCATCCCTTTTTCCATGAAATACTAAGGTATTTTTGTGTGTATACATAAATGAAAGACATAAATAAATAAGCAACAAATACAGTTCAATAGAACTTTAAATGCAAAGTTGTTCTTTTGACATTTGGTAGTAGAAGGAAACCAAATGTTTTCTCTTTCCAGAGAACCAAGGAATAGTGTGGCTAAAGGATTCAATAGGAGATTCTGGAAACACATCTTTACTGAATCCAGATGATTTTGAGTATGATGCCAGTAGGATAGCCCACATAGAGAAGGATTTTATTGCTTTCTGCTCTTCAACTCCAGGTAATGGGGTTCTGTGCAGGACACCTTTGTCAGGGTCACTGATATAGACATTCGTACCTACCCATTAATGTGGTCACCTGAGTTTAACTTTATATGAGATTATTGAAGCTCAGGTCATGCTTTCCTCATAATTTTTCCATTATTCACAGAGACCAAATGTGTGTATGTGTTTACTGAATTAGTAATTGTAAACTCCTCAATGTTGCAATTTTTTTTCCCTGGAACTCTGAGAGATGAGACAGAACTAAATGGAAGAGAATCTATACCGAATAAATTGGAGTGTGAATCTACATAGAAAAGGCCCACAGTGTATGGATCACTCAGCAGTCCAGTATGCACCATTTTTGTATTTAGTTAACATTTTCTTCACAAATATATGGTCAATAGTACTGTAATTAAGTTACTTATGAATTTTGCAAGTTCAGAAGTTAATGTAATAAATTGAATAGGCTGAGTATTACATCCCATATTTTCCCATACATTTGTGATACATCATATTTAATCATCAAATATCTCTTCATAGCAGAAATTTAGTGCTACCTCTTGACAGTTTTACTTTAGAGACTATCATTAACATAGCTCAGAGGCAGTAAGCAGCATCCCTTTATACACACAGAGATATTTTTTATCAAGGGTCCAATCATTCCATTTTACCCCATTCTGCCTTTTCCTGCCTGTCTACTAGCAGTGTAGTTCTTTCAGTTCAGGAATAATGCCATCCTAATACGTACAACATAATCAATACTATTTTTGAATATCAGTAAAAATGTACTCACTTTGAAGATATTCAGTGACACATGGCAGGCAGAGTATAAAACACAGGATGTTTTATAAAACCCAGGTGTTGTGGAAAGACTCACGCTATCTCTCTGCACTCAGTTAAGAGCCTGATATGAGATTTGTAATGTGTTCTACTTACAGATAATGTTTCTTGGCGACATCCCAAACAGGGTTCACTTTTCATTATGAGACTCATCAAAAATATGCAGGAATATGCCTGGTCTTGTGATGTGGAGGAAATCTTCCGAAAGGTAGGGCCCCAGATGCTCCTTACACTCTAATCCCCTGGAAATTGGCTCTCCAGATGGGCTGTTATGGGTGCATTTCTGGACATGTTTTGCTTATCTTTTTTTAAAGATTTATTTATAGGCCGGCGTCGCGGCTCACTAGGCTAATCCTCCACCTGCGACACCAGCACACTGGATTCTAGTCCTGGTTGGGGCACCGGATTCTGTCCCGGTTGCTCCTCTTCCAGCTCTCTGCTGTGGCCCCCGAATGCAGTGGAGGATGGCCCAAATCCTTGGGCTCTGCACCCGCATGGGAGACCAGGAGAGGCACCAGGCTCCTGGCTTCAGATCAACGTGGTGCACTGGCCACAGCAGCCATTGGGGAGTGAACCAACAGAAAAGGAAGACCGTTTTCTCTGTCTCTCTCTCTCACTGTCCACTCTGCCTGTCAGAAAAAAAAAATTTATTTATTTATTTGAAAGGCAGAGTCATAGAGAGGAAGAAGCAGAGAGAGGGAGAGAAAGAGGTCTTCTATCCACTGGTTCACTGCCAAAATGGCTGCAATGGCCAGATATGAGCCTATCCAAAGTCAGGAGCCAGGAGCTTCTTCCAGGTCTCCCACATGGGTGCAGGGGCCCAAGGACTTGAGCCATCGTCTACTTTCCCAGGCCATAGAAGAGAGCTGGATCGGAAGTGGGCAGTCAGGACTCTGACTGGCACCTATATGGGATGCTGGCACTGCAGGGCTGCTTTACGTGCTACACCACAGTGCCAGCCTGTTTTGTTTATTTTATAATAATGCCAATATTTCTAGGGAAGTTTGATGATCTTTGGTGAGTTGACAAACTGGAAAGCCAGATCAATCTATTATCCGTAACATCTGGAAAACAATAATTTGTTTCACCCCTTCCAGTCCTGATTAGACAAATGAGTGGGCTCTGGTTTGCTTGCATCCATAACAGTTACCAGATCTAGCAACAGACTAGATATGTCTGGGAGGTCATTCCATGTTTCAATATTACTGATTCTCAGAGGTGTATGTGCTTTTTGCTTTTATCATTTATTTTGCCATATTCTTTGAAGCTTTTTCAGTTTTAGTAAAGATCCTTCACTCCAACGAAAGGTATACAGGCTTTCCATTCTCTTTTAGGTTCGATTTTCATTTGAACTGCCAGAAGGTAGGACACAGATGCCTACCACTGAAAGGGTGACATTGACAAGACGTTTCTATCTCTTCCCAGGACATTAAAATACGTAAGTTTTATTGACGTCTATGTGCGGTGTGTGTGTGTGGGGGGGGAAGCTAGCAGGAGTTTGGGAGAAGAGTATTAAAACTCCATCCTCGTTAAGTTTTTTAGATCTAATAATCAAGGACGGACACAGAATGGATATCTTCTCTTCAGCGCAGAACATACTGTGCTTCCCTTAAAGTCCTTAGATGCCCTTTTTTATGGAGTTGTTACAGGTCAATAAGTAGCCATAAGACATGAATGTTCAATCTGGATGTTTCTCCTCTCCACCTCAGTAGGACAATACGTAAACAAGCCATGGACTGCCCCTTTTCTGAATGCGCATGTCTCCACTGGTGGAGTGACTGATCCTAGAACTTGCATATCTTTTAGAATACCTTTCTTTATGTTTCTTTTGATTCCTTTTCCTATAGGAAGCCAAGAGTGCTATCATCCTGTACCTGTTTTTGGAATCATGTCTGTTGGAAATAGATAGTTCTTTCAACAATCTAATAAAACAAATTATAAATGAAATGTTGTCCTGGGTTTATTTCCACGCTGCAAAACAGGAAGTGAAACTTGGGGCATGCAGTAGATTTGGAGTCCTAAAACTTGATTCCTACAAGCAGAGCTGGCTAACAGCACCACTCTTTCTTTCCAGAAAACATTTGTTGGACTTTCTGCTTTAAGGACAGATGTAAATAGTAGTAGGTAAGTGACTTCAAAAAATAGAGCTAAGCAGGAGAGATGCAGAGAAAAGGGAGAGTCATGACAATGACAGAATAGTGTGGTGACTTATTACAAACCCCAGAATTTATTGCTGACAAACTCATAATGAGAACTGTATTTCTCCCCTTGGTGAAGGTATTTCAGTAGTAAAATTCACTTTTGATTCATCTCTAATCTAGTACTTTACAGTCTTGTTGAGAAGATAAGACAATGAACAAACAGTAAACAATTAGCAGACAGTGCAAAACTATAATAAATACTAGGATGTGATGTTCCTGTGTGGTTCAGTGAAAATAAATTTGGGGTGAAATCATTTATTCAGCAATGTTAGGTTTAGGAAAGACTGGTTTAGGTTTAGGAAATGACTTTTTCCTATGCAAATAAGAGTTAACCCTAAACTCATTAAAAGTGAAAGTGAATTTATGACCTTGTGAAATGGTTCAGTGCTAAATAGGTCACTGAATTCTGTTTTCCCCTTTACTGCTGTTCTTCTAGACCTATCAGTTCTGTGCAATCATGCATTAATTCTACTACAGCCTACAAATACTTCTCTGATCAGTCTTTGTACAGAGGATATCAAAAAGCAAAAGTGAATATTCACCCAGAGTGAAAATTAAATGTTCAGATATTCTTAGGAAGTAAAAAACCAGATGGAGAACTGGAGGAATATATATTTAGAACTATCCCCAGCAAAAATCAAGATAACAGTGTCTATAAACAATAATCAAATCTCATATAGACCTTGTCCATACTCCTGAGCAACAGTGGTCTTTACACTTCCTACTTGTTGAATTTTTTATTTAGCATAGAGTTAAGCTTGTGATAATAAATTCAAAATATGTTATCAAAACAATTAAAAGAAAAATAAAAAAGGAAGGAGGAAGGGTGGAATGGAGGCAAGGAGGGTAGGAAGTATCACTAAGTTCTTTTTTTTTTTTTTTTTTACAGGCAGAGTCAGACAGTGAGAGAGACAGAAAGAAAGTTCTTCCTTTTCCGTTGGTTCACTCCCCAATGGCTGCTATGGCCGGCGCTGAGCCAATCCGAAGGCAGGAGCCAGGTGCTTCCTCCTGGTCTCCCATGTGGGAGATATAACTTCCTAAGGATTTGAACTTTTAGATAAGTAGAAACAAGAAATCACAAGAAGAATAGAGAGGAAGTGGTGTGGGGACTTGGAGAGAGAAAAGCTAAGAAGGAGAATCAAATGTCACAGAGTACAGGACAATATTCTGTAATTTTGTTTTTTCTTCATAAAGGAAGAAACTGGAGTTCAAAATTAGGTAACCAATTTTACAAATACAGGGAACTTCAGCCAGCGCCAAGGCTCACTAGGCTAATCCTCCGCCTTACGGCGCCGGCACACCTGGTTCTAGTCCAGGTCTGGGCACTGGATTCTGTCCCGGTTGTTCCTCTTCCAGGCCAGCTCTCTGCTGTGGCCCGGGAGTGCAGTGGAGGATGGCCCAAGAGCTTGGGCCCTGCACCCTATGGGAGACCAGGAGAAGCACCTGGCTCCTGCCATCGGATCAGCGCGGCGGCCATTGGAGGGTGAACCAACGGCAAAGGAAGACCTTTCTCTCTGTCTCTCTCTCACTATCCACTCTGCCTGTCAAAAAAACAAAAACAAAAAACAAATACAGGGAACTTCCCGAACATGAGTGTGGAAGTTCCAAGCAGCAATTTCACAATTTCTGTTTAAATGTCCCGCCCACTATACTCAGAAAATATTCAGTGACTTTCATTTTCGAGTCTGTAGCTCTGTTCAAGGCAGCAGGAAGGGACTGAGGCTGTTACCGATGGCTGGTAAGTTGGGGTCCTTTTCCCACTAGGAGCTAAGGACTGGGTCTTAGAAAATTCTCATTTATTGCTCCATAACAAGCAGGAATGACACTGTTCAAGCCAGATTCTTTCTCTTAATAGTTGTTTGTAACTCAAATTGTAGTGTTCAGCATTAGAGACCTTGATAGAATATTAAGATGTCTTTGAGCCAGAAACAGGTGAAATACTTTCTTTCAGTCTCTGATAATCAAAGGGAAGGTAAAGACAGGGTAACTTGTTTAACAGACAAACCTGGAAGTTTCTACACACACTTTCAAATGTTCTTTGTTCCCTCTTGATTCCAAGTTAGTCATTCAGGTCATAATTCCTCACAGAGTTACACCTAAGGTTTGAATCCTCAACCTTTTGTTAGCCTTATACTGAATCACACCCTTGGTCTCTTTCAAGTAGTTCCATTTATTTCCCTCTCTCTTTAGTGCTTTTACTAACTACTCTAGTACAATATTGCCTGGATTGCTATATTTTGTTGTTGTTGTGTTGCTAGTCAAGCCTCCAATTCATCATCTACTATATCCTGCACAGTACTTAAAGATCACCTGCCATGCACAGACCCTGAAAACGTACAGTCATTACCATCATCTGTTATTTAGGCAGTTACTACCAAACATATCATAAGACTGCTCGGACCTCATCCCCTTCTTTGAGAAGGATGAGACTGGATCAGATCTGTGAACCTCATAAAATTTATAAATAATTCGCAGTTACTTCCTTCTTCTGGATCCTGAATAGCTTAATCTTAAATATACAATTCTTAGGTAGATGACCTGGTCTGTGTTTTTCTGGTTTTGGTTCTCACTTCATCTTCTTGCTAATAATGACCCAGAGAGGCAGTGGTGATGGCTCATATGACTTGGATCCCTGCCATCCATATGGGAGACCTAAATTGAGAGCTGAATGGGAAGTGAAGCAGCCGGGTCTTGAACTGCTGCCCATATGGTATGCCATCACCTCAGGCCAGGGCGTTAACCCGCTGTGCCACAGCACAGGGCCAAAATTCTCTTTTCTAACATATTGTGTACTGTCTTTCAAGACAATTCTAGGAAATCATCCTGATCTCATCTGTTGGAATACACTCATCTTTTATTAGTCCCTGTGGCATCTTGTTCATATTCTCTTAAGTATCTTTTCAGCGAGTGTCACAGCATCTATTAACACTTCTGGATTTCGAAGCAGAGTTTCGACTCATGATTGATACCATATATCTTGTATTCTTTTCACATGATTTCGGTCAATTACTAAACTACCTTCTCTGTGTGTATTTTGTGTATAATGTACAATAATATTCATTTCATATGGAGTTTTTCTGATGTTTCAGTGAAAAGTTTAATATGATACATTTGGCACGATGGAGGTTCAGTGAATTTATTACTGAAACTGTGTCATTGTTTAACTATAGAGAATACCATGTAAGAACAGGATTTTAATCCCAATTTGTGATATTTGGGGCAATTTGTTATTTAACTCATCTATAAGATATGGAAAATAATAAATATAGCCCTGGCTTATTTTAAGGATCCAGTATAGTATATTTTTTATTTGTAAAGTATTTGGTACAGAAACTTGACCATAATAGTAGTAGTAATAATAACAATAATAATGATTTACATTGCTTTGTATATTTCTCTCTTAGTCTTAGGTAAATGAATTATTATTAGGTAACTTTTATTGATGTTCTGTAACCTCCATGTATTATTCTCATCATAATTACTCTATAAATATTTATTTAAAGTATAATTCAAAGTAAAATGAACAGTGAGACAATTGGTTCTGGACCAATGTTTTCGTTCAATGTCCTAGTTATTTTATTTATATATGTTATTTTGTGTAAACTTATCCTTATATCAAGAGGAATTGAATAATGATTTTTATAAATTTAAGTGAAAATCGATGAGATATCCTGGCTTCCCATATAATATCTGTCCAAATAATATCTGTAGTCTTAAAATAAAACTTTATTTAATATATATACCTATAAAATTAAATCATCCTATGACATATTACCTTTGTATCAAAGTAATCTACCTAATTGGGAGTTTAGTTATGAGATTTTTTTAATTTTGAATTTTGATTGAGAATAAGATCTCACAGAATCAGGAATCTACATGTGTTAATTCAATTAACCATTAATTCATGCATTTAGCAAGAAGTTAAGCATTTTTGAACATTCTAAGCACAGAAACATGACTACAGCATATAGGTAAAAAGATGTGGATTCAAACACATAGGGCTTTCACCAAAGAAACTTAAGTATAGCGGGGAAGAAAAAAAGTCCAGAGGGGAAGAAAAATGGAAATGCTCAAGTCTAGTGAGAGGAATTTATAGTCTAGTCAAGATCATGCACTTTCATCAAAGAATACATTCTAGATGGGTCATTGTCATCAAATGCTGGGAGCATGAGAAAGAGAAATATGAAAACACTAATCATCAGCAAGTCAGCATGAGAACCAACGACACAGAAGGGAAATGAGAAGCTACTAGAAACCTTAAGTGGCAATGAATGATTCAACAAAGTCTGGTACAAATTTGGTGAGATAGGAAAACTCTATAATGAAAGAGATACTTAGCTTTTGAGGAGATGGTAAAATTGAAAACATTGTCATAGATATTTCACATTACAGAAAGCTGGGTCTACAGTGAGGGGAAAAGCTCTTTAAAGTGTGCCATAGTTGAAGGTGTCTTCTATTTCCAACAGAATACAAGGATGTACTTAAGGAGGTGGAATCTGTGGGCAAAGCTATTGCAGGCAGCTTTATGGATAATCTGGTGAAAAAAAAAGTGATAAAGTTGGAGAAAGGGGAGAGAGAAAAGTTTTATGATGCCAAAACTCACAAAAAAGCCCAAATCTTGGTGGACTCTCTTCGAGAGAAGTGCCATGAAGAAGGTCAAAAGCTTACTGAAACCTTTCTTAACATTGACCAGAATTCTACTGGTACGCAAGGTAAGACTGGACTCATTCATAATGAATATTTCAACTATCTTAAATGAATATTCAGTGTCCTTTATGAAACCCCATCCTTCCATGTCTAAAGTATCATTTTTCTAAACCTATCACTGAACTTTTAGAGGCTATCTTGTCATTTGTAGGGTGAGATTCAATTTCCAATAAGCAAAAAATCCCATTCCTTGGGTTTAGGTTGTTCACAGAAATAGTAAATTATATACACTTTATAGTAAGAAATATTTAATGCTATATTCTGTCACTTTGTAAACTACATGATTCTGTAAGTTTCTAACCTCCTCTGTCATCAGTCTCAGCATCTGCTAAATAGAGACAATTGTAGTACCTCTTCATCAGACTTTCTAAGGCTAGGAAATACAGTAATGCTAGGAACATAAAACACGTCAATAAACCATGAGTTACCAGCTGTTTTTTTTTTATATATATAAAGCTTTTATTTAAAGAATATAAATTTCCAAAGAACAGCTCATGGACCACAATGGCTCCCCCCCCCCACAACTTCCCTCCCTCCCCTCACCCTCCCCTTTCCCGCTCCCTCTCCCCTTCTGTTCGCATCAAGATTCATTTTCAATTCTCTTTATACACAGAAGATCAATTTAGTACATATTACGTAAAGATTTCAACGGTTTGCCCTCGCATAGAGACACAAAATGATAATACTGTTGGAGTACTAGTTATAGTATTAATTCACAATGTACAGCACATTAAGGACAGAGATCCTACATGATTTTTTTTAAAAAAATTGATTAATTGTCTATGCAATTTCCAGTTTAACACCAAGATTTTTTAATCATTTGCAATTATCTTTATATAAAGAAGATCGATTCAATATATACTATGTAAGGATTTCATCAGTTTGCACCCACTCAGAAACACAAAGTGTAAAAATACTGTTTCAGTACTAGTAATAGCATCACTTCACATTGGATAACACATTAAGGACAGATCCCTCATGAGACGTAAGTACACAGTGACTCCTGATGTTGATTTAACAATTTGACACTCTTGTTTATGGCGTCAGTAATCTCCCTAGGCTCTGGTCATGAGTTGCCGAGGCTATGGAAGCCTTTAGGGTTAGCCGACTTCGATCTTATTCCCACAGGGCCATAGTCAAAGTGGAAGTTCTCTCCTCCCTTCAGAGAAAGGTACCTCCTTCTTTGATGGCCCCGTTCTTTCCACTGGGATCTCACTCGCAGAGATCTTTCATTTAGGTCTTCTGTTTTTTCCAGAATGTCTTGGCTTTCCATGCCTAAACTATTCTCATGGGCTCTTCAGCCAGATCCGAATGCCTTAAGGGCTGATTCTGAGGCCAGAGTGCTATTTAGGACATCTGCCATTCTATGAGTCTGCTGTGTATCCTGCTTCCCATGTTGGATCATTCTCTCCCTTTTTCATTCTATCAGTTAGTATTAGCAGACAATAAACCATGAGTTACCAGCTGTTATCAAAACTCTGTTACTTGATCTCCACACTCATTTAGCTCTTGTGCACAGTTGAACGTTCTTGCTTGAATGTTCACTCCACTGGATTCATAAAACCAATATACATAAAATTAAATACTTGTTCTATAATCAAATCTTTACTACTTCTATTCCTTTTCCATCTCAAGAAATATTAATAATATCTGTCAAGTTTCTCCTACCAGATTACAACTGGTTTCCAATAAATAACAGCAATTAGTAGAGTGCATATGGCAGATTTCCCAATCGATATAGGGCAAACAAGCAAATGAAGGCTATGCACAGGTTAGATATTAGTTTTAATAATTTTTTAGGACTGCTAAGATTTAGAATTTCCCAGTACATATCAATTTCTGCAAGCTACAAACTATGATCAGAATACTTTTAAATATCAAAAATTTCATAATATTGCAAAATTTTGGGCTCAGATTGAATTATGTGTATTATTAGATCCTAAATATTCTCAGACCTAAGTTTACCAGTGATTGACTCAGTTTTCCATATTTGAAGCTAGAATCTTTTGCCCTGAAATACTAGAGTTCACCATTAATGATGAACAATACTGAACAAAATGTGACATGTATGATTGAGACTTCATTATGTCTGATGAGCTTTTTCAAAAAGCACTTCTCAATAGAGCAGAATTGCTCCCAACAACAGGAAGAATAATATAATATTATAGATGTCCAGAGTATAGCTTAAGCTGCATTCTCATTAATATTTACACTCATCCTTTTACAGGTTTACAAGCTTTATTCCAAACATGGAATAAAATCAAAATAATCTTAGTTTTAAAAAAAATCAAAGATAATGTAGCCTATGAGAACCAGGATTGGTTTTAGTAGCAATGGTTACTAAGCTAAAATAACCTATGTCATCAGCAGACATTGTGATAAAAGGGTTTCAGGTGTATAACTTCTCATTAAGGATCCTTTGGCTGCCTGGATTCTACTTGAATTTAGAGTTTCCAGAATGATACAAGGAAATTCTAGGTACATTTTGGATACTCTGACCCAGATGGGTGAGCTGGGCTAGCCAACCGATTGGACCAGGATATAACTCCAAGGGTCCTCAGCAATGTACTGAGGGGATAGTATGAATGAACACTATTAGTTCATTTCATTTAACATATTCATATACATCCCATGTGCCAAAACTGTTAGTCAGAAATAATCACTTGAATTTCCATCTGCTGAGGGAGATGACTTTGTTGTCCTATACCATTCTTCTCCTTTTCCTATCAGTTCAAAGGAATTCCAGAGCTTTTAGTTAAGTAGCCTATAAGACTGAGAAATTAACATTTTTATCTAAATTCCATGATTCCTCATTTTTTTCTGTTGCATTGCCAAGTTATAGGAATTATCTTTGGGCTGCAGTCTCCAATACAGTATTTACTAGGTTGTGACAAAAGGATCTGTCTTCATGCTGGTTCTACTGCTAGATAGGACAGAAATACTATTTTCTAATTTTACTTGAACACCGTATTTATATAGAGACATATAATGGACAATCAGAGATTACTATTACATTGGAAATTTTTCCAAATCTGTAAATAAACTGGAAACATGAAACTTTGGATTAAAAAAATACTTTATCACCAGGAAATATCCTAGGACTCTGGATATCTTTTCATGGGCAAAATTTCCTGGAATGTGAAGGGAGATCTCATGTATAATTGCTTAGTATATAAAAAGAAATGCTCAAAAAGGCTTGTTATCCTCACACACTCTTTCAGCTTGTTCTTTTTCCATAGTTTAAGTTTACATCACACTTTCCAGAAAGACATTTATTTAAAATCTAATGAAAGAGAATGGCATAGAAAAATATTAAATATGAAATAAATTGTTATACAGGATAATATTATTTTTTCTTATTTAAATAAAATGAGGCCAGAGAATATTTTGGTAGACTCCTGTTACTAAAGAGGAGCAGCACAACTTTTTACACCTTTCCTGAACAGAAACTGTGTTACATTAGATCTTGGTAAACTTCCTATGTCTGTTTTTGAATTCCTTTTCCTTTCTCTTTCGGGGAAGGACTATGGAATTTCCAATATCTTGCACGATCTCAGTCAAATGAGGTCAAGCAATGTTGGAAAATATTTTATGAGTATTTCTTTAGAGAACAGACCAGATGACTCAGAAATAAACTACAAAAGAAGTACATTTTAAAACTTGGATTGAAAACCTTCCTAATTTTTGTTCAGCTCTTTGGAGGACAAGACATCCAGAATATATCAGATTTCTGACAGCTTAAGTACTTGAACTGTAGCTTATTTTGATCTACATTGTAAAATAAAATATATTATTTTTAAATAAATATATTATTAAAATTAACTTCCCTTGTTTATTTTAATTTTAATGTGAATATTAAATTGCACATGCAAGTCTTATGGTATTTCAAATGAATAAGCTTCTGAAAAATATCTCCATGAAATACTCTTGCTCAGAGATAACAGAAAGCCAAAGTCATTATAGAGCAATGAAAATCCTAGAGTAATAACAATGGAAAGAATTAAACTATTTTTGCTGAATATGGAAAGGGCAAATTTGACTCAAACCATCAAAATATTTTCTTCATAATTGTCAAAATCGATCCTTGTACTTTTAGGTGGATCTGCTTTCTCTAACAAAGAATATTTTTTTTCTCCCAGTCACAATATGTCTGCTTATAGTAGAAGTTAGATACAAATAAGAACACTTTATGTTAAAATAAAACTCTTATTTCCATTAATTTTCTCCCTCTTAAGAGTCCTAGGTGATAAATACAATTTATATTTTGTGTTATATCTTGCAACTCTTCTAGAAATCAAGGCTGGACCAGAGGATTCAGCAGAATCTACAGATATTCTCAAGCTTTGTCCATCTGAAAAATTCCTGAGACTCTGTGAAGAAAGAGCTGGAGAGGTGCTGTGCTCTATGCATGAAATAGAGAAAGGAGAGAAAGAATTGCTTTTTGCTAAGTATACAATGTCTTAAAGCACTAAGTAAAGGTCAGGCGGATGGTGGTAATCATTGTCATAGAAGGAAATCATATGGCATAATGGAGATTCTAACTCCAATCCTATGGTGAAATGCAGATCTTCTGTTAATTTATTTATTTATTTTCCTGTCTATTTGAGATTTATGACAAGCTTGGCTGTAGGCAAAGATTCAAATTATTTATGATTATACATATGCATAGTAATTGATTCCAGTTGAAAGTTCTCAACATTAAGCACATTTAAAAATATAATTAAATCTTACAAAGCACTGTAAGTTGATGCATTAAAATAGTGCTCAAATAATAAAGCTATATAAAGCAAGGGTTGCTTTCATTTTTACTGCATCCAGTGACAAATCTGATCTGAACTTTGGCTGCTATGGTACATTTCACAAGGTGGAAAAGAAAGGGAAGAAGAGGTTAGGAATTATTCTTGTTTTTTTTCAAGGTTCTTGAGTAAACATTTCAGATATGTCCGATTCTTGTTCTGAGTTTCAAAAGAGAGCAAGATATTGTCTTCTAGGAGAAGTTAAGGGAGAGGATTTCTGTATATGGTTGTTAACACAGTGATGCTGATGAACGCATGGGATTTTAAACTGACTCACATAAACCAACTTTACTACATATGTAAGGCTGCCACCAAACACACCAAACACTGGAGTAAGGGAAAGGGTTTATTGGAGAAAACCCAACAGACAGGAAGGAAGGGGCGAAGACGATAAAGAGAAAGAAGGAGAACATAAGAAAGAGATCAAGAGAGAGACAGAGAGATCAAGAGACAGAGAGAGAGCCATGTGTTCAGGAACTGGTCCTCTTAAAATTTTGCTGGGGGTGGGTAGGGAAGTAGGAATAGTGAATCTCATTAGCATGGGGGTGGAGCTGACACTAGTGGTTGGGCCATGGCCTAGATTAGAGCCTAGGATGGTGTCTGGGGTGCAGATCACACCATAGATGAGATGGTGCCATTTTACTAACAACATATGCATTTCCTACAGATCTACCCAATAAAGGACAAAAAGGATCGCACTCGCTTGGCTCTCATCATATGCAACATAGAGTTTCAGCATCTTCCTCTGAGGAGTGGGGCTCAGTTTGACATCTCAGGGATGAAGAGGTTGCTTGAGGACCTGGGTTACAGTGTGGTTGTGAAAGTGAAACTCACAGCCAAGGTATGATCCCCTCAAACACACAAAAATCATGCATATTCAACATACATCCTTCTACTAACAAGTTAGGTTTAGAATGTTAGGCAAAAGTTTTAACAATCTCAGATTATATGTGTTGTGTATTTGCAAAATAAAGTTATTATATAGATAAAACTAATGTTTCTTTATACTGTAAATATCCTAATTCTGTGAAACTGGACAAAATGTGATTGGCATGTGTATCCACATCACTCTTAGTTCTAAAATGGAGTGATTGGAATTCAGCCCTAAAGTCACCCAGAAAATTCAAGAATAATGAATGTTAAATAGGCATTCACCCATAAAAAAAATAGTGAGTCCTGAATTCATGTCTGAGGTTCTTAGCACTGAGGAATAGTTCTATAAGGGAGGCAAGAAGTACCCAGCTTGCACTGAACTGGCTAGACTGAAAAGGAAGAGTCAAACTATAAACAGCTAATTTCAGATTCATGTGCATGTACCTACATCAGAGTAAAAGGAAAAGAAAAGGAAAACAGAGATTGGTGGGTGGAGAGCAGCATTTGAAGGTGTGGTCCAGAAAAGCTTCTGTGAGATGACAGGACCTGAGACATTACTACTACAAACAAGATGGCTCTGGGAAGATGACTGTGAAGCACCTTCCAAATAGAGGGAATTGCAAGTGAAAAGGCTACACTAACCTGAAAATGGAACTGACACATGGGAGGCACAGGGAGAAGAGCAGAATGTGCATGATCAGAGCACAACATATGTTGCCTGCATTGCTCATCATAAACAGAGGAGGCTGGATTAATTTTAATGCTTGTCCTACTGAAGTAAGGCATCATTGATCTTTTTCAGGATATGGAGTCAGTGCTGCAGGAGTTTGCTGCTCGGCCAGAGCACAATTCTTCAGATAGCACATTTGTGGTGCTCATGTCTCATGGCATCCTGGATGGAATCTGTGGCATTATGCATAGTGACAAAACACAAGATGTGCTACCTTATGATACTGTATTCCGGACACTCAACAACCGCAACTGCATCAGTCTAAGGGACAAACCCAAGGTCATCATTGTACAGGCCTGCAGGGGTGGTGAGTCCTTAAGGCAAATAAGCGTAGATTATGCAGAGGATTGAGATGTATGATTTGTATCTACAGGAAGAACTCTTAACCCCACCCAAAGAAAATAAACAAAACAGGGAACCGGCGCCGTGGCTCACTTAGTTAATCCTCTGCCTTGCGGCACTGGCATCCCATATGGGTGCTAGTTCTAGTCCTGGTTGCTCCTCTTCCAGTTCAGCTCTCTGCTGTGTCCCTGGAAGGCAGTAGAGGATGGCCCAAGTGTTTGGGCCCCTGCGCCCACATTGGAGACCAGGAGGAAGCACCTGGCTCTCGGCTTCGGATCTGTGCAGCACTGGCTGTAGCAGCCATTTGGGAGGGGAACCAACAGAAAGAAGACCTTTCACTCTCTCTCTCTCTCTCTCTCACTATCTAACTCTGTCAAATAAAAAATAAAATAAAATAAAAAATAAACAAAACAGAATTGTGAAGGAAACAGAATCTAAGAGGCTTGCAGATTGGGAATCTGGTGAACTGAGAATTTCTATACAACTTGACCCATGGCAACAGTGGAGACGATTACAGAATCCTAAATCAAGGTTAAAGAGAAATATTCAAACATTGAAATGGAGTTATTTTAATGAGACTTTAACTTTTAAAAGTTTTATAGTCTTCTTGAGAGGAATTTTATTTGAACATTGTAATAGTATTCTTTTTGTCGCCTACATCATTGAAGGAAAAACAGGGACATGAAGTGATTTGGGATAATGCAGGAAAAATATGGTTTTTTGTTAGTCTATTTGTTTTTTTTTTTTTTTCTGATTTCCAATTGCTGTTTGGCAATTGGGAGCTTCAGTTTAGAAAAAAAAAAAAAACAGAAATAATTTAGCTAAGAAACGGTAACTCTGCTCTGAAATTATGCAAATATGGTTTTAACTCTTTTGCTTTTTTAGCATATGGGTTCTGCCAGTATTATGGTAAAATTACTATTTCTTCACATGATGTTCTCACTATTAACTTTAACATTGGTCAATGACACTAGAGAGAAGACAAAACAACATGAAAGTAGAATAAACATTCAAAAAGAACGAGGTGAGCAACTGATAGTCATATTGAGAGAGGCTCCTTGATGTTTAAAAGGTGAATCTCTCTACAGCAAACCTTGGAGAAGTGTGGTTTAGTGACTCTCCAGTGGCCTTGGTAAACAGCTCTTCACAGTTGCCTGAGAATCTGCAGGATGATGGCATTTACAAGACCCATGTGGAGAAGGATTTCATTGCTTTCTGTTCTTCAACACCACGTATGTGTCTTTCCATTAGACAGGGATTTGTTGCCCTCATGTCACCTTTGAATGATTCTAGAAAATCAAGATAGGCCAAATGCAATCATGGACTGAGATAATTTTGAGTGTTTTCAACTTACAAATATTTGCATTATCTTATCTATACTATGAGGACAGAATCTCTCTCTATATACACATACACATGCACACACACAAACACAAACACACTCTTTAAAAAATAATACTTCAATTACAAGGGTTGTATTTTATCATTTAATATTTTGGTATTTTTAAGGAGCCTTACATTTGACTGCTTCTAATTTGCAAATTTTGTCATTTTTGAACCACTTTATTGATATGTAAATTGGCATTTAAAAATCTGTACAAACAAGAAGCATACAATTTAATGAATTCAGAGATAAATATGAAACCAACACCACCACCTGTGCTGTAAACATATCTATTCCTCAAAGGATTTCTCTGTTTTTCCTTCTCTCCCTCTCTCCTTCTTTCCTTCCTTCCTTCTGAACTTCTGTCCTTCCTTCCTTTCTTCTTCACTCCTTCCATCTCTACATCCCTCCCTCCCTACTCTGCATGATCATCACTGTAATTATTAATTTGTGTGTGTGATAAGGACATATTGCATGGTGTATATGGAATATAGTAGTTACGACACCACCTGGGTTGCCCACATCCTATATCTGAGTGTGGGTCCAGATCTCACCTCCATTTTTGGTTGCAGCTTCCTGCTAATGCACACCCTGGGAAGCAGCAGGTGATAGCCTAAGTTCTTAGCTCAGTGCCACTTAGGTGGGAGAACTTGGTAGAGTTCCAGACCCCTGACTTTGTCCTGGCCCAAATGTGGCTGCTGTGGTCCTTTGGAGAGTACACTGCCAGACAGAAGATCCCTTCTGTCTCTTATCTATCTTTCAAATAAAAATAAAATAAAATTTTATTGAAAAAGGAACCATCCTTCAGCACATTTAAAAATATTAATACTGTTAACTACAGACATTGTACTGTATAGTAAATCTCTATGATTTATCTTTTGTAACTGAAACTCTGAATTTCTTTGCTTTTTGTTTATTGTATTGTGAAAGACATTAGGATGTAATCTATAATCAAACTTGAAACCAGATGGCCATTTTTTTTCCCATTTACTCACTGTGAAGTTTGGGGATGTTCTTTCATGCTCTGAGCTTTTATTCCTATCTCTGTTCAATGACATGCTTCCAGTTACATCTCCAGCCTCTTTGGAAATCAAGTGAATGAATGTAAGGCACACTGCAGAGCATCAGCCCCAAGAATAACATTACCACCACTGTACAAACTTCTGCAGTTCTGACAAACTGACCCTTTAGTTCAACCTCAGCTAGAATTTTTATTTTCTCTCTGTGGAAACAGAGTTTTACATAGGTTTATGAGTACTTTCTCTAATCCTGGTAAGGTAATTCCTAAGTGACACATTTTAGAAAAGCAACCCCCATCCCCCACACACACACAGACCAACAAAAACATAAACATAAAATAATTGAGAAGGACACAGACCAAGGCAGACAATTCTCTGTCTCCACAGATAATCTGTCCTGGAGAGACATCACAAAGGGCTCTCTGTTCATCACGCAACTCATCTCCTGCTTCCAAAAGTATTCCTGGTGCTGTCATCTAGAGGAAGTATTTCGGAAGGTAAGATCCTCTATGCCTTCGTTAATCATTCACTTACTTGCTCAACATTTTATCATTACTCACATTTCATGTGATAATGACAACTTCTGTCAGGTAAGCAAAAGTAAGATGTTACCTGATTTCTGTCATTCAGGTGACAAAAATCTAGTTTAGAAAAAGTTGTCAATATCCCACAGTGGGAGATGAGAATAGAACAAAATGATATAAATTATAAGCCTGCATGCTATGGGCTATAAGGTCCAAAGTTTCAGAGACTCTAAAATATATTAAATTAATTTTTTCACCAATTAATTTAATCAGTAAATTTTTAAAGTGGTCTATCTGGTAGACCAACAAATGTGTGACTACTGATGGTGATCAGAACCACAAATAAAAAAAGTAGACATGAGAAAGAAAATAATGGAAAAAATTCTTTAAATGGGTAGTCCAGAATGGAATACCTGAGCACCTTTCCAAATTAAAGGCATTTCTTACTGCCTTGTCTTCCCAATTCAGTTCTCTCTAAATCTCTTATCACCACCCATCTAGTTTATGTTTTATGTGTGTGTCTGCTTTTTACCTGGCTTTACTCACTAAAATGCAAGCTTCATGTAGGAAGGGATTTGCTCCACACCTCAAATATGCCTGACATATAACAGATAATCAATATTCATTGAACAAGATGAATGAATAAAGAAATAAATGTTCCTCCTTTTTAAGAGATGAGACTATTGAAATTAATAACAGAAAAATTATGGTTATATAAAATTCAAACTATATAGAAAATTAATGCTGCTGTGGGAAAAGAGGGATAGAGACATAACTTAGGCAGACTGGGCCGATTACACTGCAATTCAGGGTCAGGCTTTCTGAGAACAGGGACACCTAATTGGGTGAACAGAAATAATACATTATACTTGCAAACACATTCCTAGGAAAAGATGAGAAATCATAGCAAACAGGGTAAGTAGGATATTATTGATCAGCACATGGTAAAAGACCTAAAGAGGCCATCTTTGTGGTGAAAGTTGTTCAGTGCTCAAGCTATTAAAGACAAAATCCTGCTATTTGAGTTTCCTTGAATACAGGAATCAGCTTTGGTGGGGATTGAAAGCAGGGAACCTTCTAGACCCAGTTCTTCAGAAGAGATCCCAAGGAAAACAGAGGAAATTGTGGTTGAAGTGTCTCGGATTGTGTATATAATGTGTGCTTTGAAGTAAATAGCATAGTGTTTTTCGGGTCATCATTTCTAATATACATGGTAAAAGTGGCAAGAGGTTGGAATATCCATGGGCTTGTTCTCATCAACTCCAGGAGCACTCTTCATTCCTGGAATATTCTGTTTGGCATGAATATTCCTGGAATACTCTGGTTTGGTAGTGTTTCTGAGCACTCATAAGGTGTATCACATCTAGAGTTTCTTTACGGCTTTAAGGTCCAACAATCATTTGAAAAACCAAGTGTGAAAGCCCAGATGCCCACCATCGAGCGACTGTCTATGACAAGATACTTCTTTCTCTTTCCTGGTAACTGAATATAGTAAGTATCAGGAGTTGGTGGTTGTGGGTTAAATAAATGGAGAAATAATTTTGATGATGAGGACCCATGATCAGTGACAGCTGAGAGCTTAGATGATTAAGATAGTAATCTTTGTTGATGCAAATTGGTTATTACTTCTATTTTTTGTTCTACATTCATGCATTTGAATTCCTGTATCTCAGAACCAACCTACTAGTCAATCAAGGAGGTGAGCAAAACCAAAACAAGGAGTGATACACAATGAAAGATCTAGTGTAGCAAATAGTAATGTAGAAATATACTCATGTACATTTTTACTTTCTGTCTCTCTCTCTCTCTCTCTCTCTCTCTCTCTCTCTCTCACACACACACACACACACACACACACAGTGCTATGAAACATTATATCAGACTTTGAAACAAAAAACAGGAAGTCCTAGGCTTTGGCCCTCTGGCTGCATATATCATATCTCTAACACTGAACTACTGCCAGACATTGTAAAACAGACTGGCCTGTAAATTCTGTTACAAACCTCTAATTATCATACTATTCTCATAGTGTAGACCACAGGCCACTCAGAATCTGCTTTCAGATCTTCAACTACTACTCAGAAACTCCTTCAAACTCCTATCTAAATCCTTTATCTTTTTGTTATAAGTGATTTAGAATGAGTATATCAAGTTTAGATCCAGCAATTATTTTACCCATTCATGACAACTTTATATCATATCCTGTTATAAAAGTGTCATTAATCTCCCTCTCAGAAACATATGTAAAATTATATTTTACATAAAACATATCTCAACACTTCAAATATTTGCTCATTTTGTCCTTTGTCCCTGGTATCTGACATTCCAGCATTAAAATTTCAGATACATCAGCAGGGCAGTTTTCAGTGTCTAATTTAACCAATATGACCACATTTGGGTGTTGTATCATTTACTTCAATAATGTTTATCAACATTTATCCAGGTTTTGTGAACTAAGTAAATGGAATCCTTACCCTCAGAAAGTTTATATTCTAGTGAATAGAGGCATAATCTGATTATGTCAACAGGTAAATACATCATAGGTCAGAGAATGATGAGAAATGAGAAAATAGAGAAGGGCAGAAAAAATGATGGATGTTTCACTGATATAAACAGATCATTCAAGAAAGGCATCTTTGAGATGATAATATCAGAACAAAGAATGGATAGGGTGGAGGAATGAACTTTGTGGTTCTTAAGCAAGAAAAGTGTCCCAGCAGAGGGAACAACAATTACTAATTGTGGAATGGAATGTGCAAGGATACAATGATACTGGTTGAAATTGCAGGTGGGGAAAATTAAAGACAAATTAAGAAAAAAAAAGTGACATCTGGTCATGTGGGCTATGTAAATTTTATAAAATTTTTACCCAGAATGAAGAAATCCTTGATATTCCTTTGAACAGAGAAATGACATAATCTATATTAGGGTATTCAGAGATCATTATTTGGTAAACAGATTGCAAAAGAACACAGATGGAAATCAAAGGGAATGACAATAGATCATAAAGAGGATGGATGAGAATCCTGATGGAGCATGAGATGAAGGCAATTTGGGATCAACACCTTGACTTTATCCTCTGTCTCTCTTCTACAGGAAGCCATAGGCAGACAAGTCCTCTTTTATCAACTTCAAAGTGCACCATTATCAGAACAGCACATATACATGTATTTAACCTTTTGCATTTCAATAAAAATAAAAACAAATGAACTGACTTTTTTAATTCTAATAAGGAATAGAATTTCAGTTAACATGGTAGGGGTGAATGGAAATGATACCTACAACTACAGTGAGATACTACTTCATATCCATTAGGATGACTATAAAAAATATACAAAAACACCAAAAACAACATTATTAGTGTTGGTAAGGAAATGGTTTAATTGAACCTTTGGGGGTTGATGCTGTAGCACAGAAGGTTAACATCCTGGCCTGAAGTGCTGGCATCCCATATGGGCGCTGGTTGGAGACCCAGCTGCTCCACTTCCAATCCAGCTCTCTGCTATGGCCTGGGAAAGCAGTGGAGGATGGCCCAAGTTCTTGGGCCCTTGCACCCAGGAGGGAGACCTGGAAGAGGTTCCTGGCTCCTGGCTTCAGATTGGCACAGCTCCAGCCATTGTGGCCAGTTGGGGAGTGAACCATCTGATGGAAGACCTCTTTCTCTCTCTCTGCCTCTCCTCTCTCTGTGTAACTCTGACTTTCAAATAAATAAATAAATCTTAAAGAAAGAAACCTTTATGTAGCATTGATAGGAATTGTAAAATTGTCCAATCACTGTGGAAAACAGTATAAAGCATTTACTGTAGATAAAAAGATAGACAAATAGATATAATTATCATATGATCCAGCAATTTTTAATTTTTGGCATATACACAAAGAAATTGAAAGCTGACTCTAAAGGAGATATTTTTATACTCATGTTCATTGCAGTATTATTCATAATAGCTAAAACATGGAAGTACCCAAGTGTTTACTGAATGACAAATAAATAAGCAAAATGCATAAAATACATAAAACAAAATATTATTCAGTCTTGAAAATGAAAGAAATTCTGGAATATGCCACAATATGACTGATTCTTCAGGGCAATATGCTAAATGAAATAAGCCAGCCACAAAAAGACAAATACTATAGGATTCCACTTATTTTAGATACCTAGAGTAGTTAGATTCATAGAGACAGAGAATAGACTGTGGTTTTCACAGGCTGTAAGGAGGAGGGGTTGTTGATCATTGTTAAAATAAAGTAACTGAGGCTGGGTACTGTATAAAGTGCATAGTTTATATGGCTCACGATTCCGGTGGCTGAATGGTTCAATGGCATCCTAGTTTGTTTTCTCTGGCTGCATAACAAAATGGCAGAGAAACAGAAAGGGAACTAGCTGCATGTAGTTATGGCCAAGCACATGTGGTATTGTAGCCTGTTTCTGACCACCTGCTCTTGTGAGAACTAACTCACCATAGGAGACCACATTAATTCCTTCCAAAGGCAGCACTACCATGACATAATCATGATACACTAGGCCCGCCTCATTAAAGATTCCATTACTTCATTTCCACAATGGGGACCAAGTTTCCAACACATGAATCTTCATAGAACTCACTGAAACCATGTCTAAAGTATGGCAGGAGTTATATGTTTAATGGGTATATGGTTTCAGTTTTACAAGATTGAAAAAGTATCTGGAAATAAGTGGTGGTTATCACTGCAAATTGTTATGAGTTTTCTTTTTTTTTTTTTTAATTTTTGCCTACCTCTCGGACCCATGGCAAACTGAGGTTCCTGGGGAGGGGCTGCAGGAGTGGCCTGCAGGCACTGGGCAGGGAGCATCACCTGTGCCCAGCTTGGATCCTGGCCCAGGTGTCTTCCAGGGTCAGAAGCCAGTGCTAGGCTAGCCTCTGGTTTGGTCACTGCCACTGTGGGCCCTGGCTCCTGGCAGCACCCGCCCAGGGATGGCCTAGGAACTGGTCGGATTACCTCTGTGAAAGGTATCCCTAGTTCAGCAAGAGCAGGTAGGGGTGGCGAGGAAGGGGTCTGGGGAGCCGCCTACGCAGCTTGAGCTCTGGAGGGGTGCTCCTGGGCTGAGCTGCACCTGTGGTTGGTATCAGTGGCAACAGGTGTGTGTATACAGCAGCCAAGGGAGATGTGTCCAGCAGGGTCTAGGCAGGGAGGGGTCACCCGACACGCCCTCTACGCAGAGAATGGAGTGGGAGGGTGCGGGGGGTGGTTCCTGGGATACAACTGGACCGGCAGGGTAAGGGCAGGTGGCCAGACCTGGGCCCACAGCCCCACAAAGAACAAAGGAGTGGGTGCAGAGCCTGTCCGTGCTGGCGGCCCCCTCAGGGGCCTTCATCACTGCTAGGTATGAAGGCCAGCTCTGGGCTTTCCCAGGAGGTGCCGAGGGGTCCCGCGCGGAGCCCCCTCCTAGGGCCCCTCCCTCCGCTGACGTCCCTCCCCTGGGCTTCCAGAATGGGAGCCAAGTTCCCTCTAGGAGGCCCTGGCGCCCTGGGCCAGCCCCTAGCAAGGGAGTGGCCCTCGGTCCCCAGGACTGGGTGTACTGGCCCACCAAGGTCCTCAGCACACTGGCGTCGGGGATACCTGCCGCAACCCAGACCACCCTGCCAGGACCCGGGTCATGAGTGTATTTAAGTATCACTGAATGGGACAATTGAAACATTAAGATGGTAAATTTTTCATTACATATATATATGTATATGTATGTGTATGTATATATATTAATATAAAAAAATCCTGGGATGATTTGAGGTGAGAAATGATGAAAAATTGTATGAGGACAACTATCATCAACTTATACAAGGAGAATTAAGCTACAGAGCCACAACCATGGATGAAAAAAATGAGAGTTAAATATATAAGAATACTTTGTGGAAAACAGAACTAAAAGATGAATTTATTTTGGTGCAAACTATTTTGAAATCAGTGCATATCATGGGTTTTCAGAAACTTCATGGCAAATGAGTATTATGAAGAAACTACACGTGTACTTCATGGTTTCAAATTTATTCTGTATCAAAATAAATCTTTACTTTTTACCAAAAAATTTTGATGAAACATATTATTTAACATTTAAAAGTTAATGAACAAAAATCTTTACTTAGTATATACTGAATCAATCTTCTGTATATAGATAATTAAAAATGAAAAAAAATCTTGGTGTTAAATTGGAAATTGCCTAGAAAATTAATCAATTTTTTATAAAAATATATCATGTAGGATCTCTGTCCTTAATGTGCTATACATTGTGAATTAATACTATAACTAGTACTCCAACAGTATTTTTCACTTTGTGTTGCTATGTGAGGGCAAACTGTTGAAATCTTTACTTAATATATAGTAAACTGATCTTCTGTATATAAAGAGAATTGAAAATGAATCTTGATGTGAATGCAAGGGGAGAGGGAGTGGGAAAGGGGAGGGTTGCGGGTGGGGGGGAAGTTATGGGGGGGAAGCCATTGTAATCTATAAGCTGTATTTTGGAAATTTATATTCTTTAAATAAAAGCGTTATAAAAAAATAAAAAAAAAAAAAGTTAATGAACAAAATAATTAAAAATTATGTTTTCATCAAATACTGGGTGGAACAGAATAGAAATGAGACAGTATAAGTGACATACATTTCATTTTCTTATGAGATAGTCAATGGCATTATATGTTTTCTACTCAAATACCAGGTAATAGGAAAAAAAAAGCACTGTTGAGAGTTTCAAAGATTACCATGAAAAAGCAGAAACAGAAATTATCTAGGGAAATTGCATCTAGGATGTTGAACTGAGAGTAGGGTATATGGTACTAGAAAATACTTTTTTTAAAATATTCATTTATTTGTTTTGAAAGTCAGGGTTACAGAGAAAGAGGGTGAGCCAGGGAGAGGGGGAGGGAGGGAGGAAGCAAGGGTGAGGGGAGAGAGAAAGAGAGAGATCTTCCATCACTCTCCAAATGGCCTCAACAGCCAGAGCTAGGCCAGGCTGAAGCCAGTAGCCAAGAACTTCTTCATGGTCTTCCACTTGAGACATCTACCAATGCTTTCCCAAGCCATTAGCAGGGAGCTGGATCAGAAGTGGAATAGCTAAGACAGTAACCAATGTCTATATGGGATGCCAGCATTGAAGGCAGTAGCTTTACCTACTATGTCACAGCACTGGTCCCAAAAATATGGTTTTTATCATATGCTTTTGTGTATGACTGGTTTAGTTGTTTTGTGGATGCATGAGTTTGAGAAAACATTTAAAGTTATTATCTATCAACACCTGAAATACCCTGCAGCCATCCAAAACATCAAATAGTCCTTATGTGATAACCTTTCAAAATACTTGCCATACATTGTGAAGTTTAAACAAAAAACGGGTGACCTTGGATGAGACAATTGAGTCTCCTTCATGGGATAGCTCTCATTACCAGTAATATAATCGAGGCTGGGGTATCAAAAAGGCAGAAGTGCACAGGTTTTGTACAGTCTGGGTTTAGAACTGCACAACAATATCTACCGCTTTATGTTAAACAGAATTGACAAATCAGAAGATCAGGAGAGAAAAGAAGAGAGATTATTTATATGTGGTTTCATTAATTTTTTTGAGAAAGATAGATAAATGGAGGAGTGAAGTATACTATTATGTGCTGGTCCACTCCCCAAATGCCTGGGCAAAAGCTAGGAGACATGAACTCAATCCTTGTCTCCTGTATGAGTAGTAGGGACGACCCAATTGCTGAGCCATCACCACTGCTTCCCAGAGCCTGCATCAACAGGAACCTGAAAGCAGGAACACAGGCATTCTGACATGGAAGATGTGGGAATCCTAACAGCTAGTCCAAACACTGCCCGCATCCAGTTCTTATTTTTTATTTTATTATTTTTTCGTAGATTTATAAATTCATATTTATATGGATTTATTCATTTGTAGTTATGTATATATATATAGATATATATGCACATGCATGCGCACGCGCACACACACACACACACAATCTTGCATCTACTAGTTCCCTCCCCAAATGGCCACGACAGTTAGATGGGCCAAGCTGAAGCCAAGAGCCAAGCTTAAGGGCCTAAGCATGTGGGCTGTGTTTTGCTGCCTTCCCCGGTGCTTTAACAAGAGCTAGATCAGAAGCATAGGTACAGCTGGATCCCGTGCAGGATGCCAGAGTTACAAGCTGTGCTTTAACCTGCAGTGCCACAAGAGCCCCTTCATCTATTTTTTTAAAATGGTTATAAGAATATTGTCACTGGGCAGTCTCTGTCAGTCTCTCTCTCCTCAAGCATTTCACATTCACATTTCTGGAGTGGAACAGACATCAGTGAAGAGAGGCTGATGGTGGCACAGAGACAAACAGAATCAATTAGGAGTATAAGTTTTTGGATTGGCAACTGGGTGTATGTGCCATTTACTGCGTCAGTGGAAACTTATATGAAGAAGAGAGAGATTTGCAGAAGTAGACTCATATTAAGTGTCCTTCTTTGCACATAATTAGATGGTATTTCCAAGAGCAGGTGTTGAATAGGAAAACAAATGTTCAACTGGGCAGTTCACTGAGAAATCAGGGTTGAGAATAAATTTTGGGGTTCATCAACCAGAATATGGTATTTTAAAAGAATAAACTGGAAGATGTCACCAATAGAAAGTGTTTTGAAAGAGAATTGCATAGGTGCCCATATAGAATAAGCCAACTCTTAGAAGGATGGCAGAAAAGGAAGAGACAATAATGAAGACAGCTGTCTTTGGGAAAAATGGCTGGGAAAGTTAGCACCATAGAATCATAGACAACAGTTGTCAAGAAAAACAATGTATTCAAACACGTGAAATCTCAGAAATCAACAAATGGCCAATGGTAGCATGATGATAAGTATTCCATTTAGGAGATGAGAATAGCAAGTCAGATTGCATATAAGGAAAAACTAAGTGGCATAAAAAAAGGAAATAGTGAAAATAAACCATGAGTTCATTAAATCTTATTCAGAGGTGAATAAGGATAACAGCTGGAGAGGAAACAAAGCCAAGACAAGTCTTGCTTTAAATGATTAATATTAAGGCACGCCAATTGGAATAACATACTAGGGAGAGAGAAAATCTGATGACGTTGAACATGGGACAGAATAAACACCTGAGTAAAATCCTTATGGTGAGAGAGGACGAACTTCATAACGTAAGTAGAGGTACTGCCCTCAGCTAGGACACATTCTTTTCAGTCAGAGGGAAACCAGAATTGATGTATTCAGTGCTCAAAATGATGGAACAATTCTTATGCAAAAATACAAGGAACTGAAAGCTTATTGCCCTAATGGAAAACACAGAACCAGGGTTACCTCATAGCTATTCTCACGGACTTTAAAATGTCCATTCATTAACAAGTATAAACTCATAAGCTTACCAGATATTATTCTTGATACAGGGAATATAAAGATAAAAATATCTCCATGAATCAAGTAAGATTTTGGAAAATAAGGTAATCAAGATACAGTACAATAATTGTTTATGTGAGAACATTTCCATATAAGAATGGAAGCACAGGGAAAGAAACATTGAAGTAATGGAAGAATTTAAGGAGTTACATCAGGAAAGCAGCCAGATGTTTTCTGGATGGTCCCAATGTCAGAAATACACGCTAAAGTTTACAAAGCACATGTCTTAGGATACACAGCCTTAGAGAACTGTATTATCCCTGTCAGTGGAATTGTCAGAATACGGATAATAAAGTTGAGATATTGTAAATGGATTTAAAGTCTCCAAATAGAGACTTGACTAGCCTAAATGTATACTGGGCTTCCTTCCAAATTTTGGGTTGTTTTTTAATGTGACTCCAAAGTGTAGAAGATTAGTTAATGTCATAGCCACTAACAAAAGCACAGAAATTTGTGGTGGGATCAGTAATAAGCAGAATTTTTAAAAAGGAGAGGTGTTCAAAATCTTTGGTTAGTCACTTTAAAAATGAACCGAATGTGTTGTTTTGTCATACAGTTCAGTGGAATTGCAGTATGAATGCTTAAAAAATGAGAGCACAGTTAACTGGTCTGCATTACTGCAGTATAGTGGATATTACTGCTTAATGATTTCTTCTTTTCTCTCTTTTAGCTACGCAGAAAACCATGGGTGCCCAACCCAATATTCCACTGAAGCTTTGCCCTTGAAATCATTTCCATAAACTGAAGAAAGAAAGGTTAGATGAGGTGACATGCTTGGGAATAAGCAGATACAATATTATCTATTCAAACGAGACACTGGGGATATACTGTACATTTATTTCTTGTCAAACGCAAAATTAGATCAGGGGCATATGATGTTGCCTGTCTGAGTGGTCCTTGACTTAGATTTTCAGTTTCTTCTATGCTATTCTGGAACATACTCTTAGCTCCTCTCCTTGTCTAATCCAAGCTGAGTTTGCAGTGTGGATACTTAAACCCAGTGCACATGTGTTATCATTTTGGGCTCCCTTTTGTAAGTACATTGAAATCTTTTCTTTGTAACTTTGGTGATATAAAGGAGGAGGCCTTGGATAAATAATGCTGTGCCTGTTGATTGAAGACCTGTCTAGCGACGGAGAAGGAAGGTCGAACACACCTGGCCTTCATCATCTGCAACAAAGAATTTAGAGATCTTCCTAATCGAGATGGTTCTGAGATTGACCTTTTGAACATGAAAGATCTACTTGAAGACCTTGGGTATTCTGTGATTATAAAAGAATCTCACTTCTCAGGTAATGCCCTCAATAGAGGGGGCAAGCTTTCTACCCTTTTAAACTGTGTTCAATCTCTTCCTTGACTGCAGTAAGAACTTGATGTATTATATCACAGGAATTCTCCCGCTCCAAAATAGGATGTCCTGGATTTCATTATTTTTTCTAATGCATGATCTCATAGCAAAGATTTAGAGAGGTTCTCTACAGCAGAATTTCACTAAAACTGTTGGGTCTTTCTGAAATTATGAACTGGGGAGACACCTTTTATTTGATGGTCTGAGTAAGACAAAAGCTTGCGTTTCTGAAATTGGAAGATAGTTACAGAATGAATTTGCAAAGGCTTTTTAATGTCAAAACCTAGATTCTAAATGTAAAGATAGTTGTGTAGCAAAATAAAATACACACAGTCACAAATAAAAGTGATTCTGCACAAAATACCCAGCGTGACTTTAAACAGACCAGTTTAGGGGCTGGTGCTATGGCATAATGGGTAAAGCCACTGCTGGTAGTGCCAGCATCCCATATGGGCATCAATTCTAGTCCTGGCTGCTCCACTTCTGATCCAGCTCTCTGCTATGGTCTGGGAAAGCAGTGGAAGATGACCCAAGTCCTTGGGCCCCTGCACCCACATGGGGAACCCAGAAGAAACTCCTGGCTCCCGGCTTTGGATCAGCTCAGCTCTAGTTGTTGTGGTCATTTTGGGAGTGAACCAGAGGATGGATGACCTCTCTCTCTCTCCGCCTCTCCTTCTCTCTCTGTGTAACTATGATTTTCAAATAAAATTTTAAAAATCTTTAAAAAATAAAAAAGACCAGTTTAAACATAAGTTTCTGCAGTTCCATGGTAAAGAAACTTGTTGCAATTAATTCTTTGGTTAACTAATTAAATTATTTGTAAGACAGAGACAGAGAGGAAAATACACCCACACATACACACACACACAAACCCACACACACAAAGAAGTAGAAGAAGAAGAAGCAGGAGGGAGGGAGAGGAAGGGAAAAAGAGGGAGAGGGAGGGAAAAAGAGGGAAAGGGAGGGAGAGAAGGAGAGAGGGGGAGATTTATATATATATATATATATATATATATATATATAAAGAGATTTATTTTATTTAAAGATTTATTTTATTTATTTGAAAGAGTTACAGAGAGAAGTAGAATCAGAGAGAGAGAAAGGTCTTCCATCCTCTGGTTCACTCCCCAAATGACCACAACAGCTAGAGCTGAGTTGATCCAAAGCCAGGAGCCAGGAGCCTCTTCCGGGTGCCCCATGTTGGTACAGGATCCTTGGGACATCTCCTACTGCTTTCCCAGGACATAGCAGAAAGCTAGATCAGAAGTGGAGCACCCAGGACTCAAACCGATACCCCTATGGGATGCTGGCCCTGCAGGCCAGGGCTTTAGCCCATTGAACCACAGCACCAGCTCCCATTGAACTAGCTTCTTATATGGGATGCTGGCAATATAAGTGATGGTTTAACCCACTAAGCTGCAAATGCTGACCCAGGTGCTGTGAAATTTTGTCCATAGAAAAGTCTCCTGATCTTTTTAACTGAGCAGTTAAAGGAATTCCATTGTAACACAGATTAAAGAAAATGATATTGGTGAAATGACCTCAGTATCTCACTTGGATCTTATTATAATCCATCTCCCAGCATCTTCTGAAATCCATTAAAAACCACTGGCTTAGATTCTATATTAGCCCTACTAATTTTAGTACTTGGTACACCTAAATTTTCTGGTTTTATGTCAGAACAGTGTTTCTCTCATAATTCTATTCAGTCTAAATCTCCCAATTCCTTAGTGCATAATTGTGAACTCAGTCTATTATGTGAGTACAATCTGTATAAGCAAAGTTCTCTGAACATGATGCTGGAGTCTCTTTAGGAGAAGAAAACAGAACTAAAGGAGTTTGCTGCCTGGGGAGAGCACCATTCCTCAGACAGCACATTCCTGTGTTCGTGTCCCATGGCAATGAGAACGGAATCTGTGGGACGGAGCACAGAGATCCAGAGCCAGACATTCTTTGTGATGACAACATCTTCAATATTTTCAATAACTGTAACTGCAACAGTCTCAGAGACAACTGAGGGTCCTCATCATGGGAGCCTGCCAAGGCGGTGAGGCTTCAGCTGGGACCCCAGCGAGAGGTCCTGAATGGTTTTCCACTCAGCAAGTGTCCAGCGTTCACATTTCCAGGTATGGAAGAAGGAAGCAATGTGGAAGTAATAATCTTAAACCTGGTCCAGAGAAAAACTGTATGCAGTTTATACCATTATTAATGAAACAATAAGTTGGTCAAAACAATGAGAAATGACCCAATTTAGAACTGGACTGTCCAGTTAAACAGGAATCCTGAAAGAATGCTATGGATGCCTTTGACATATTTCAAAATGAAACGTAGAGGGTTTCACCATTCAGTGTTTCAAAGGAAATAACTATTAATTTGGAGAGCTGCTCCTCTTAAGCATGATATTTAATATCTTAGATATAGATACAGTCACCCAAGAACAGGGAACAGAATAAGAATAGGTTCTAAAACAGACGCTGGAAGAACTTTGGAGTTCAAAACCAGAGATGCAAAGATGAATCTGGTGGCACATTTGACTCACTAAGTAGGGTCAAAGTATTAAAAAGAAAAATGGGAGTATGTTTTATAGAATTACTAGCAAAAAACATGCTCGAGCTGAACACAGTGTCTGATGTGAATGAGATGCCAGGTGAAGTGAGGCCTGATAAATGACCATTAGATTTTATTACTTGGCGGACATGGGTTACTTGGTGAGAGTATTTTGGAAAATCTGGGAACAGTCATAAATAGGAGGGAGAGGTCAGACATAATTGAGCAGAGTAGGAGGAAATGGAGATAATAAACCTAGATAAATTTTTAAACATGAGTGTAAGAGAAAGAAAATCTAGAAAGGTAGCTGCAAGGTTGAAATGGTAATAAGAGGATTAATATTTTTGTTTTCAGTGATAGAACAGATTGGATCACATTGAAAAAGAAAGCGCTATTCATTCAAAATATGTGTACAGGATAACAATAAATACAAAAATTATAGTATGATAAAGGTATAGTGGATGAAGATATTGCCCAGAGTCAAGGAATGTCAAGAGCTCAGTTCTTTTTCTCTTTTAGGTAACTAGTATTGGAAAGATTTGTGTTTTGTTTTTTCCACTATTTTCAATGCTACAGGTCATTACCATGGACTGCTTCCTAAGAAAATCACCAGGTTTTATGATGAGTATCCATGAAGGCTTTCTCTGATCCTTTTAAAGAAACCTGAGGTTTCATTTTGACCCAGCTTTGCTGTCTCTCTCCCCTCCAAAGAGACACAAAGTCAGACATTGTTTCAAAGCTGTGGCTTGAAGAGTTTCTCACATTTACAAAAAGGCCACATTCTTCAATATTTTTATATATTTCATTTGCAGATAATATTTCTTGGAGAACTGGCACACATGGGTGTCTCTTCATTTCCCAACTTACATTCTGCTTCAAAGAGTATTCTTGGTGTTACCATTTGGAAGAAATGTTTCGAAAGGTAAAGGTGTTTTCTTTACAATGCTATGCCTCAGAAAACTTTGTTAAAATCATTGTGAATTTTCTTAAAGAATTCTACAACTCTTAAATCAATTTAATGCTACTTCCAATCCCAATCCCTCAAGTTCATGTAAAGAATAAATTCTGAAATATCATATAGAAATACTGCGGATTTTCTCAATAAAGTCTTATATTCTCATAGCTTTGTTCAACAAATTTTGGATTACTGTCTTACAGCTTAATTAAGTTAATATAAAAAAAGGCTAAAAAATGACCTGCATATAGTACACAGTAGCAATGTATATATTTATATTCATAGATAGATAGATTTATTAATTTCTTTCAGCCCTTCAACAAGTCTCTTCCTAGATCAAATTGTTCAATTTTCATGGTAATTAATAGCTATCTGTTAGAGTGCATCAAAATGTATGTGGAAAAATTAGATTCAAAGATGACTATTTAGTCTAGTCATTGACACATTGTTTAATATACCTACATCCTATACCAGAGTGCCTGAGTTCAAGCCCTGGCTCTGATCCTAATTATAGTTAGTTACTTAGGTACAGCCTAGGATGATGCAAAAGATGAATTAGTTAGTTGGCTCCATGCTATTCATGTGGGACACTTGGATTGAGATTCTGGCTCAAGTTTCCAGCATTAGCCTACCCTTGACTAAACCATTTTTGGCAATTTGGGGGTGAGTCAGTGGATAGGATCTCTCTCTCTCCTCTCCCCAATTAATAAATATATTTCTTTAAAAAATGGAAAATAGATGTTTATTTTGATGTGAATTTTCTAAAATCCAATCATATCTGTTTTCATAATATGCACTTTCCATGAACATTTTTAAGATCCTGCACATATGATGATACATTCTTGACTCTGTATATACTCATTAAATTTGTTTCCTAAGTTTCACACCAAAAAAATATTTAACTAAAGGCTAAACTAGATATCTCCCTAGGAGAATAATTACATTGAACCCACATCTATCATATCACTCTAGTTCTTTTCCATTCTTCTCACAATTTAATAGTGAGTCATATTTGTGAAGAACCAGAAACCTGAAGTTATCCTTGATCTCTTTACCCTGGTAACACCCCCTTTATTGTTAGATGCCTAGTTTTCTATCTGTTTCATTCATTTCTCCAAATCCTGTACTATCAGTCCAGGCAAAGGTAATAGTAATTCTCACCTGGACCATGAAAAATGTATTTTACTTACTTTTAAAATGTGCATTCTCTTTTTTTGTCATGAAAAATATCAAGAATAAAAAATACGTTTTGTGATAATAAAACTAATCATATTGGATGGATCCACAAATGACATTCTGTAATGGGTTCTTGCACTACTGTTGAGAATATCCAATTCTGCTACTGAAGATAAGAAAGTGAGCATGATGGAATTCATAAGAAGTATTAAACATGCATAATAATGTGGTAGAGAGTTTAGCATTTGTGATATAGTGAAAACTCATAGGATAAGTTTTGTATATTAGAAGAATAAGAAGGAACATAACACATAAGCACAATTAATATAACTTGATAAATATTAAATATGGATTATAAATGAGTAACATGTTAGAAAGCCAATGAAAAGATAAGTGGAAAGCCATGCTGATGCAAAAATATGCTGCTTTGAGATGCAAGAGATAAAAAAAGCCACGTCATGATGATGCTGCCTCATGAGTGGGAACTTGGGGCTGGTGCTGGAGCACAGGGTAATTCTCTGCCTGTGGCGCCAGCATCCGATGTGGGCACTAGTTCTAATCCCAGCTCTCTTCTCTCTGCTATGGCCTAGGAAAGCAGTAGAAGATGGCCCAAGCATTTGGGCCCCGGCACCTACATGGGAGATGTGGAAGAAGCTCCTGGCTCCTGCCTTCGGTTCAGCCCACCTCCGGCCACTGCAGCCATTTAGGGAGTGAACCAGCAGATGAAAGACCTTTCTCTCTGTCTCTCCCTCTTACCATATGTATTCTACCTCTCAAATAAATAAAATCTTTAAAAAAAAGATTGTGAACTTTATCACACTTAAACTGTCACACTGGTTGACACCCATTCTGGTCCCACAAATGCTCTACCAAAGAAATGTAAATGAGACCCAAGACTGTTCAACAGCAAATTGACAGCTACTCTCTAAACAAGTGCAATTCCTTGAATCTACCTGAAAGAGCAAAAGTATATCTTTAGATCAGGGTATCTTCCTTAGTGGCCTGCCCATCCTTAGACATCAACACTGGTCCTGATCACTGAACTGTCACCTGTGAAGCTTGATGCAGCAAGAAAGAAGCAGAGTTTATGAACACTGTGCACTCCAGTACTCTAGGAGTACAGTCCTTTCATGCTGCTTGAATCTATCTAAATGTGCTACCTAGTCCCATTCATTCTCCTTGTCTCTTGCTCAGTATTATGATTTAATATGTCATGGGATTTGACCATTGTAATTTAGTCTGAAAGCTTTTCTATTCCTTCACCTCTGAGATGACCCAAGTCAGTGCTTCTACTATGTGGAGGTAGTTTCCTACATAACATGCTCTCAGCAAATGCAGGGCATTTTTATCTTCAAATAATACTTGGGAAGAGGCAAAGGCTTCTCAGCACAATACGAAGGCTAGTATTTCTCAGGTCAAAGTTAACAGGATAAATTTACATTCTTTAATGAGACTAAACCATGTGTTCTTTGGAAAAAATGTAATATACTTGGAACTGGTGTATTTTCCATGAAGTAATCTGGAATGAAACACATCTTCAATCCTTATTGGTTGAGCAAATGAAGATTATACAATTCACAGGAATGGAGCCTCTGGCTTTTACCCAAGTTAGCACAGCTTGGACAGAAAAACACTTTTGGTGGTACCAGGGCAAAGTGTAAGACACCAGCATCTGGAACATTCAAATAGGAAAAGGGATCTGGGGAATCTTATGGGAACCTGCCCCTGGAGGAAGGCAAGTACAAGAAATAATGTTGTTAAAGATGTGTCTTTACAGGAAGATTTGGATTTTAAAGATAGAAATTATGTAAGTAAATGAAACTTACATAAATGCATATAGAACTCTTAAACTAATGCATGCAAATACACACACACACACACACACACACACACGAGATATGAGAGGAACGTACTTCTCTTTATTCCTCTTGATCTTGCTTTTAGTATATTTTCATAGTTCCTCACTCAGAACTGTTCAGTTCTCTACTGGAACTCATTGTGTCTTCAATCAAGAAAAATCTCAGGAAAAGAATGATTTCATTTGATTTTACTTTAAAAACCAGAAAATGAGGATGTTTGAGAGGGCACTGTAACATAGCAGGATAAGCCACCACTTGGAATGATGCATCAACAACAACAAAATAAATGATCCAGCTAAGAAATGGGCAAAGGACTTGAACAGCATCTTTCAAGAGATGAAATTCAAATGGCTATCAAACACATAAAAAAAAGCTCAGGATCACTAGCCATTAGGGAAATGCAAATCAAAACCACAATGAGGTTTCACATCTCTCCAGTTAAAATGCCTCTCATACAGAAATCAACAAACAACAAATGCTGTTGAAGATGTAGGGAAAGAGGTACACTGATCCACTGTTGGTGGGAATGTAAACTGATGCAGCCACTGTGGAAAAACAGTATGGGGATACCTGAGAAATCTGAATATAGACCTACCATATGACCCAGCCATTCTACTCCTGGGAATTTACTCAAACCAAAAGTAATCAGTACATGAAAGAGTTTTCTATACCCCCATGTTCACTATAGCACAACTCATATTAACTAAGATTTGGAATCAACCCAGATGTTCATCAACTGATGACTGGATAAATTAATTATGGCATATACACACACACACACACACACACACACACTATGGAGTACTACTCAGCTCTTAAAAAAAAAAAAAGAAATCTTGTCTTGCAACAAAATGTATGCAACTGGAAACCAGTATACTTAGTGAAATAAGCCAGTCCCAAAAAGACATATACGTATTATTTCCCTGATCTCAGATAACTAATAGAGTATCTAAAATGCAATGTATTGGAATGAAATGGATATTTTGAGATTTGATGATTGTTACAGCCCTTGTCTCTTCTTTTGAAGAACATTTTCTTTCCTTCATACTATTTGTTGAATTATTTTACTTAGTGTAGGTTTAACTTTACAATCACTAAGTAAACTTACAGATCTTTGTGAAAATTAACAGTGGATTTGGACAAGGAAGGAGAAAGAAAGGTTGGAACATTGGGGGGGAGGAAGAGAAGGGTGGAAAATTTCACTATGTTTCTAAATCTGTATATATGAAATATATGAAACCTGTATAAATTAAATGAATTTTAAAAAGAAACATTAATGTACATTAAAATCATTATATTATCCCATAGATCAATCATGCACTGGCAAGGAGAGGTACTAATGACATGTACAAAACTTTCTGATTCCTGACTTCAACTATTATGTGATATAAGCTATTCCTGTCTTTGAGGGTATTTAAAACCTAACATTGTAGACTTGTTAACTATAAAAGCCCATGAAGGACTCTAACATTTTCAGATTCATATTTTTTATACCATACAAAAGAATCTGTCATAATTATCTCAAATTTGATATAGTGCATATGGTTTCAGAAGTAGAATAAATCAATCCATGACCACTGACCATAATTCATTACACTCAACATAAAACTATCCTGTGTAATAATAACAATAATAATAATAATAACGGGTCATCCAAAGTCAGGGGATTTTCTAGAAAGAAGTACCTGTTAGGAGAACTACCTAGGGTTTAAATTTAGGTCAGGCACACTGACTATTACTGAGATTGGTGGCTGATAATTATGTCAGTCTGCTTTCCATTGAGTTCTAAACCAAGTAAGAAGTCTATACACTACTCAGACAGATTACATAAAAATAGCTGCTTCATTACAGCTTAATATGTGTCCTCAGAGGATCTGAATACCTTTTGCCTGAAAGTAAGGTACTCTACCTTACCTCCTCTCTGCTGTATTCACTGACCCCAATGTGGTAAAATCTTTTCCTGGAAGGGAAGGGAATTCTTTCAAAGAGCATGCCACTGTGAAAAAGAGGTGAGGAAGAAGCCAATCTAATTATGTGCAAAATGTACTAATCTCACAAATTAGATAAATTACTTTGCTCCCCATTGTGAGGGCTGAACAAAAGGCTAGAAAGAGAGGTATAGGTACCTCTCTAGTTTTGTTTCCTTCTGGTCAATGCAATGAACGCTTCCTTTGTAGGCCAAGATAGAAATTCAGCACTAATAAACCATGGTGCCATTCTCTTTTCTAGCTATCTTTTGCTCCTATGTTAACACTTTATTACAAGCTTCACTGAGCACACAGATAAGTGAATGTCACTTCACCCAAATCCATTGGTTGTTACCTGCTACTACTAGAAATAAAGTAGCGTGGAAAAGGTAACTTTTGGAATCTAATGGATTGTGAATTGTATGAATAAGAAGATAGTTTTATCCTATACACAGAGTTAAGTTAATTAAATAATCAATTTTAAATAAATTTAAAAATTTATATAGTGTTACAGGAAAATATAAAGCAAAAAGTGATCCAAGCAGTTTTTGTTAAATACATGTAAAAAAAGAAATACAACACGATTTACTGATTATAGTACATATTAAGAAAAGCAACTGAGTCATCATTTTTAAACAATATGGACCATCATTATAACAGTTCTTGTTTTTCAGCCCATTTATTTTGGGTTTGAAAGTAGCTAGGTTTGGGCCTTGACCACTGACAACTTTCTTTTATTTGTATTTGTATTTGAATCTTGTTAGGTAGGCAGGTATCCAGTTGAAAGACCAAGTTGTCATAGGAAAAACAAAAATGTAATGATTGGATAACAAGTTAAAATTAACACTGGGAGACTCAATTATGTACTTATGAAAAGCTTATATAGCACCTTCTTGGATGAGAGAGTAGGTGGAAGTGAGTTGGAGTCTAGAAACTGAAAGCCACAACTTCTCAACTTCTGAAGGTGCTAATTTTCTGCCCTGGAACATACCCCAAAAGATGTCAATTGTTTGCCTTCTATTAGTCAAACTCTGTTCTAATGCAACCAAAGAAAATTATTTCTCATTTATGGACTCAGATACTGAATGTCGAATTACATACTGCAAAAAGAGCCACAAGTGCAAATTTTGGACAAAGAACCTTGCAAATTGATATAGACTAAGGAAAGAACCAGGGTGTCCAGTGTCCCTACTAAACCTAGAGTACATTGGGAAAGACACAGCCTAAACAGTTTGAGCTTCCACCCATGGCCCGCTGTGTTTCTATTTGTGTATACACGTGTGTTAAAATTCACTTTCCATAAAATTCACTCTTTATTGTTTAGTGTAAAACTCACTGACTTCTAGTTTATTCACAATGCTAGACAACCATCACCACTGTTAAAATTCAGAATATTTTCATCACTCAAAAAGGAAACTCCTTAATATTGAGCAGTCATCATTCATTTTCCTCTTTCTCTATCTCCTGACTCTGTAATCTTTTCAGTCCCCATGATTTGCCTAATTTGGACATTTCATATGAATGGAGTCATATAATATGTAGACTTCTGTGTTTGATTTCTTTCATCTGACATATGATTCTGAAAGTTCAACCTTTTTTTACCATGTATTATTCAGCTGTGGGTCATTTGATACCCAGTTGACTTGTTTCCACATTTTGGCTATTATAAGCAATGAAGGTATAAACATTCACATACAAATACTTGCTTTCTTTGAAGATGTGTCTTCATATTGAACATACCAGGATACTTTAAGAAATTCATGGAAAATGGAATTCAAAGAAAAGTTTATCTTAGAGAAAAAAACTGAAATTGTATCTATGAGGGGGTCAAAATCATATGAAGAATGCATATTATGAAAAAGATAGGCAGAAATTTCAAAATCTTATTTTATTAAAATATATTTTAATATATAATAAAATATATCATATTTAAAATAATAAATATAAATATATTTACAATATTAAAATAAATATAAAATATATCATATTATATAATTATATATTATAATAAAATATATTTATTAAATATATTCAATAAAATGAACATCTTTCAATTACTTTTTCCATAAGCTTCTTGAAGCATCTTCATACACTATTCAACTGTCTTAGATATATCTACAAGTAGAGATGCTGGGTTGTATAGTAATTCTAGGTTTTCATATCTATCTAACTTACTACAACTGTACCTCTGTTTGGCAGGCATGACTATTACATCTGCCTTTAAATCTTTTTGATAAATGCCACTTGGTATCCTAGTCAGTAATGGAATAACTCTGAGATAGTTAATGTAAAGACAAGTTTATTGAGCCATGCCTTTAGGTTGCCACCTGATAGAACCACAGTTCTTTGAACAGTGTCCATTTTGCATTCTCTCTACTAGATACTTGCTAGGAATGCAGTGCATGTAGCAAGAGATTGGGCTGAGGAAATTAAAAATTCTACAAAACTCTCTTACCAAGATTCAGCTGTAAGCTTTTAATTAGTTTCCAGAATATTTACCAAGGAATTTATTTCTGAAAATTTTTTCCAGTTTACACATTGCGTTATTTTTTTGTGAAGGATAGATAGCTGGAGTACCCTATTCTACCATTTTTGTTAACATCAACTTTCCACACATTTATTATTAACTTCCCATGGATCTATAATGATTTAACAATGAGTATAAGAAAGAGAAAAACCAGATCATCAATGTATTTTGATGAATTATTGTATGAAATGAGAATAATAAAAATAATATACTAGTAAGAGGAAGTACTGTTTAAAATTACCTATGTTGCATCCTGCCAACATAAAATGATAAACTAAAAGTATTTTCTCTATTTTCTTAAAAATTTTTGTATGGCATGACAGTAAAACTACATTAGTTTTATCAATAATTGTTATTAGTTTAATGTAAATTTATTTGATACTTTCCTCAATATTATGAGACATAAGTGTCAGTTACTATCTTCAAAGTAGGCGAGCATAACTTTGATCCAGTGTGTAAAAAATATAGCTGTCTTATCTCTGGAGATGGTAGTAAAAAGTAGGGCATACATTTCTTACAGGTAAAAACAGACAAGAAATTTTGAACACAGCAATTATCTTTGCTCCCTATCAGTATGTTTTCATTTTATTTCCCTTTGAGATATTGTTGTTTTCTATATTTTTATGAGAAACATTTAAAATGTAGTTTCTTTAAAGAGGCATTTATTTCAAGTGTATACCAAGTGCTGATTCTGTAATTACTGCTAATTGGAGATTTCCTAACTTACCTGGAATACTGAGTCTCATGACTTTGTCCAGAATGAAAACGTATATTAATCTGAACTTGCAATATGTAAGAAAGATCACTAAACATTCTGTGTTTTACAGTATAGCTAATGCATACTTTAGATAGAGATACTGCATCTTAGTGATTCCTTTATGTTAATTAGTTGGAATCTCATATAATTACTTCTGGCACTGAGTTTTGCTGTCTAAAAAAAAAAAACTAGCTTTCACTTTAAAGAAATTTTAAAAATATATATGTAAAATTAAATCACAATATATGTTTTATTGGAAAGAAGATACCTTAGATAGAACTTTTGATTTTATTTTACAGATCTAATAATTGTTCTAATTTTTTATGTCAAAGTATCCATGAAAAGAAATCATAACAATTATTATTATCATTATCCATTTCCTAACTTCCTGGAGAATCAAATGAAATTATATGGAGACCTGCATTATGGCACAGCAGGTTAAGCCACCATTTGTGACAATAGCATGTAGTGGTGTGGCGGTTCTGAGCCTGGGCTGCTCTGCTTTCAATCCAACTTCCTGCTAATGAGACTAAGAAGGCAAAAGAAGAAGATCCAAGTATCTGCAGCTCTTGACCCAGGAGGAGATCGAAATGGAGTTCTTGGCTTCTGGCTACCACCTGGTTAAGATCTAGCTGTTGCAACCATTTGGGTGGGGGGGGGGGGTGGCATGGGGTATAAACCAGTGGATGAAAGATCCATATGTATGTGTGTGTTTCCCTTTGTGTCATTCTGCCTTTCAAATAAATGAATTATAAATGTTAGAAAATGATGAGTCAACCTATCTATAAGCTTCATGATAAAGTGCTCCCCATAAAATTTCTAGAAGAGCACAAACAAAAGCAATGTAGTATCTCCTATTAGTAAATATCTTTAGTCATTTAGTCCCAGTTTTTTTGTAAAAATGAATGTGATGGATGGCGCCACGGCTCACTAGACTAATCCTCTGCCTTTGGCACTGGTGTCCCGGTTGCTCCTTTTCCAGTCCAGCTCTCTGCTGTGGCCTGGGAAGGCAGTGGAGGATGGCCCAAGTCCTTGGGCCGCACCTGCATGGGAGACCAGGAGGAAGCACCTGGCTCCTGGCTTCGGATCAGCGCACCGTGCCAGCCGTGGCAGCCATTTGGGGGGTGAACCAACGGAAAGAAGACCTTTCTCTCTGTCTCTCTCTCTCACTAACTCTGCCTGTCAAAAAAAAAAAAAAAAGGAATGTGACAATAACTAAGTATATATTTCTGACAATTCTGCTTACTCAGAGATATTTATTACATATTGAGGGAACTGGAATAGAACAAGAAGTTATGTATTTCATTACCTAACTTAGGCTATAAAGGAAGATTTATATATGGAAATACATGAAATTTAAGGCAAAAAATTCAATTTTTGAGTGCTGTATGTTGGTCAATGAGGCAGTGCCTTTTTGTTTTTTTCTTCTTTTTTAAAATACATCATTCCCTTCTATATAATATGCTCAAGACATGTTTGTTTAATGAATGAGGTACCATGATGGAATGGTAATTGTACATATTTGATTTCTTGAAGACAATTAGGTAAAGATTTTATTTTCCAGTGTTTCATAAAACGAGATTTTACTCCCAAATAAAATATGAAATATCATCAATAATACAAGAAAATGAGTCACCTTCAATCACTAATAAAGATGCTGGGCATTAAAGATGAAAAAAATGAGATTTATTCATGGAGGCAGTAAAAGTAACAGGGATTTTTCAAATATTGCCTGCCATCTTTTTATACTGTATTGGAGTCAGATAACACTGGAATAACTCTTCTGTGGTTATCCTGTAAGTGTCATTTCTCACTTCTGTTGACATCTTCTGACTTTGTTCACATTTCTTCCACATTAAAATCTCAAACTCCTGTACAACAGCAGCACTTAATAGTGTGCTGCTATATATACCAATTCCTAATATTTTACTCACTTTTTCCTTTTACTATTTATGTATGTATTTATTGAAAGAGTTTCAGAGAGAGAAGGAAAGGCAGAGTGAGAGATCTTCCATCAGCTGGTTCACTTCCCAGAAGGCCTCAACAGCCAAGTCTGGGGCAGGCCAAAGCCAGGACACAGGAGCTTTTTCCAGTCTCCTACACGGATATAGAGGCCCAAGCACTTGGACCATCATCTGCCCTTTTCCCAGGACATTAGCAGGGAGTTGGATCGGAATGAAGCAACCGGGACTTCAACCAGAGTTCATATGAGATACCAGCATCACAAGCAGCAGCTTAAGCCACTATGCCACAATATTAGCCCTATCATGCTCATGTCTTTCTTTTTTCTTTTTTTGGCACTTTTTATTTTCCAAAAAAAAAACTGTCTTTAATATATAAACATCTCAGTCTCTCAAAAAAATATGCAACAACTATACAGTTGTTTGCTCCATTATATGCATAGGAAATGAACACAATACAAAAATAAGAGTGAAAAGGAAGCTAAGCAGCAACCAATTTTTTTGACAGGCAAAGTTAGACAGTGAGAGAGATAGAGAGAAAGCTCTTCCTTCCTTTGGTTCACCCCCAAAATGGCTGCCACGGCTGGTGATGCACCCATCCGAAGCCAGGAGCCAGGTGCTTCCTCCTGGTCTCCCATATGGGTGCAGGGCCCAAGGACTTGGGCCATCCTTCACTGACTTCCCGGGCCACAGCAGAGAGCTGGACTGGAAGAGGAGCAGCCAGGACAGAACCAGCGCCCCTACCAGGACTAGAACCTGGGGTGCCAGTGCCACAGGCGGAGGATTAGCCTAGTGAGCCAGGGCGCCAGCCAGCAACCAATTTATAATTTTATATAGGTATTTTTCCACGTATAAAGATGTTGAAGTCTCTTATAAAATTATTTACACTGTTTGCTATCTATTTATACATCTTATGAGCAACTTTTCCAACAAAACTATAATTATCAAGTTATGAAAATTGTTACCAAAATTAATATATTATCGTAAAATAAATAAAGATAAAAAATATTTAAAAATGAAGTTTTCATTTCAATTAAGACCCCTTTTGGCATTTTGCTTATATATTCTGTACATTCTGCCCTTTGGTTAAAAGCATCAGCATTGTATAACTATTTTGTATTGCATATATGTAACACTTGCTGCCTTAAATTTTCGACAAGGCATTCCTATTTAAGGCAGACACTAAGTCAGTAGTAACAACAGATTAACTAAACTGCACTTGTAATTTAGATTACATTACTGTCTCACTGTACATTACACGCAAAATCCACATACATTGTCATTTACCCAACAAGCAGGCAAACATCTCAGTACATGAAAACTTCATCAAAAATTCAACAGTCATACATGAAAACTACAGCCCTTCATTAAAAATGATACTGTGCTTAGTTTATTCTAATAAGTTTAACTTTTATATATTATAACTATCTTCAAGCTCTTTGGTCATATAAAAGTCTTCTTGTATTTAAAGCAACGAATGAAATTTGCTTTTAAACTTCACGTGAATGATTATTATTCCTCCCTCTTAAAGAAATGAATTTGGTGATGATGAGAGGTTTCTTACCACAAATTCTAACTGTAAATGCACTGATGGTTATTTTCCAAAAGAAGTATGATTTTTTTCCCAAAAGAACCCTACAAAATTGTAATAAACTTATAAAGCTGATTTGCATATTTACAAAATCTTGAATAGCGAATATAGGCAACTCACAAGAAACAAGAACAAAACCGCATTTGTTCAATGGCTATTACCTCTCAAGAATTACCTATTCTTTAAAAACCTACTGAAGTCAAGTAACATCTTGACAATCAACCCGTCCCTCTTCAGGTACCTGCCAGATGACTTGTTTACTAGACACCGTCCCTTTCGTTAAATAACAGTGGCCAGGGGAACTCACCATTGGCGCGCGGGGTGAGGCGGCTGCCCGTCAGGAGATGACGCTGGCTTGAGGAAAGTCATGGACATTCCAGAGAGACTTCCAGATTCTGCCAGTGTCCAAACAGCTCGGGTCTGACGTTGCTCCCCGTGCAAGGCTAGGGTCGGAGTGAGAGCAGCTGGGGTCGCACGCTCAGCTCTGGGAGGGCTTGGCGCCTGCCTGCTTCCCGAAGTGGTGGGTCAGCTCGGTAAAGCACGCAAAACTCCAGTCGCAGCCTACTCAGGTGCACTTGTACGGCTCCTCACCAGTATGAGTCCTCAGGTGAGCTTTTAAATAAGAGTTTGTATAAACTTTTGTGCAGCCAAGATAACGGCAGGAGTGTTTGCGGCCTTTTTCCAAGTCGCGGTTGCTCTTTCTATTGTTTCTGACAGATTAGACGTTTTGCAAATTGACTGGCAGGGAGGCAGGTAAATTTGGATTCTGAATGGCCAGTTTGAAAGCAATTGTAGCAGCATAGGATGGCGGTGGGGTTATACTCTGCACCATCTCTGCTTGTCTGTCGGGACTTCCAGGCTGTGAGGTCGGTGCTGGTGGGTCGGTTTCTACCACAGCAAGCCGCGGTTGCGCCTGTGGGTGGTGGTGCGGGTGCTTCAGCTCCTCTCGGGCCTGGTTTGCGGCGCCCAGCACCAGCTTAAGGAAGCTGCGCGAATACCGGCTCGCCTTGCAGGGCCAGCAGCTGTGGCGCAGGTCCCCAGCGGACGCTCCTGGTCCACCCGCATCACCTGGGGCACCAGTGGGGCGGCTCCGGGTCAGAGTCCTGTGCGCTTCCCACCTGCCCACGCTGCCTCGGGCCGGCGAGCTCGTCTGGAGGCCGCACACAGAGCGGCAGAGGCTCCAAGCGGACCCCGCGGTCAACCGCGGGCAGTTTTCAAAGGCGGCGCGCGGGAAAAGCCGAACTCTTCCGCTGCGCCCCCCTCGCGTCAGGCCGACGTCCTCCGGAAGGCCTGTTCTCCGCCCCGCCCCAGCGCGCGCTCTCACTCGCCGGAGCCGCTCCCTGAGGGAGCCCGGAGCTGGAGTACCTGACCCGCAAAGAGTGCACTCATTCCTAAAGCTACGGTAGTCTGCTGCTATTTTCTGTTTAACTTTGCTTAGAATCCGTATATGAGTCAAAAACATGCAGTGTGTGTCTTGCTGTGGCTAGCTAATTTCACTTACCGTAACATCTTCTGCTTTCATGTTTTTACAAATGGCAGGGTTTCCTTCATTTTAAAGGTAATATAATATTCGTGTGTATATACCACATTATGTTGGATTCCATAGCGTGATTATTGTGAATGATGCTGTAATGAACATGTGACTGCAAACGTCTTTGACATAATTATTCATGTACATTTGTTACCTACCCAGAAGCAAGATTCTTAGATCATACATGAGTCCTTGTAAATTTTTGATAAATCTCCACACAGTCTTCCTTAATGTTTTATAGTTTTACCTTCCCAGTAGCTATACACAAGGCTTCCCTCTTCTTCACACCCTTGCCTTTATTATCTTTTGTCATTTTGATAGTAATATCAAAAATGTTCTAATAGGTGTTAGTGATATCTCCTGTGGCTTTGATTTGAATTTTCCATATGCTTGATGATACCAAGTATGCTTTCAAATACCCACTGGTAATTTGTATGTATTTGGTGTTGAAAAATGTCTATTTTGGTCCTATGCTCATTTTTAATTGGTAGGTTTTCATCTGTTGAGTTGTGTGATGTCTTTATATATTTTGAATATTAACTCTTTATTAGATTATGATTTATAAATATGTCCCTCAGTTCTTTAGATTGTCTCTTCATTTTGATTTTTTTCTTCCTTTTCTGTGCAGTTTTTAGTTTGATGAACTCCAGTTTGTCTATTTTCATGTTTGTCTCATGTTCTGAGACCAAGGTAGTGAGTTTTTCCCCTACCTTTTTTTTACTAGTTTTATAATTTCAGATCTTGTATTTAGGTTTTTAATCCACTTTGAGTTGCTATTTGAAAATTATGTCAGTAAGGGTCTAAATCCATTTTTCATGTGGATATCTGTTGCACTTGATTTCTCAACAATGTGCAGTGGATTCCTTTCTGAGAGGAGGAGAGTGGTGAGGACAAGAGGCGTGGAGTCACCACACAGACAACGGGAGCTGGGTGAAAGTGGCTTGAGGCAAGCAGCCTGCAGACTCATTTATTTCAGTTAATACAACAGCTTATATAGCCAAGACCAGCCAATCTGGTCAAGGGGCTGTCTATGCCCAACCAATCACAGCCTGTTGTCAGGCAGTTTCCAAAGCCATCCAATCACAGCCTGTTGCCAGTCAGGCTCTTGTTGCCAGGCAGTTTCTGAAAACATCCAATCACAGCCTGCCATCAATCAGGCTCTGTTGTCATGTGGTTTCCTCTGTTGTCACGTGGTTTCCGAAGCTATCGAGCTTCTTGACAGGTAGTTTCTGTTGTCGGTGGCCATCTTGGCATGACCTTTTCACCTCAGCGGCCATCTTGATATGACCTTTTCACCTCATTCGATCACAGATATCTAGTTTTTTCCAACACCATTTATTAAATAGACTCTCCTTTCTCTTTTGTGTCCTTGGAACCTTTGTCAAAACTCAATTGATAATAAATATATAGATTTATTTTGGGTTTTCTATTCTGTTCCCTTAGTCTATGTTTGTCTTTCTAATACAGTATTATACCATTTTGATTACTATAGCTTTGAAGTATATATTTCTCTTTTTATTTTTATTTCTATAGAGAATAGATTTCCTGTATTTCGTTTATAAAAGTTTAAGCCCATATTGATATTTACCTTCCAGCCACACACCCTCCTTCCTATTTCTTTTCTTCTTTCTTTTCCTTTTAATTTTTGTGATAACATCTGTAATTTACTTCATAGTCACAGACTTAATACTAAACCATAAAGAATTCAACAATGGGATCAGTTCTGTGTCACAGAGGATTCAAACACTGCATGCAGCATTGGCATCTCATATGGGCTCCAATCGAGTCTTGGCTGCTCCATTTCCAACCCAGCTCCCTGCTAATGCGCCTGGGAAAGTAGTGAAGACTGGTCCAAATCCTTGGGCTCCTGCACCCATTTTGGAGACCTGGATGAAGCTCCTAGCTGCTGCCATCAACTTGACTCAGCCCCAGCCATTGTGGCCATTTGGGTAGTGAAATAGCACATGGAATATTTCTCTTGCTCGCTCACTTGCTCCCGCTCCCTCTCCCTCTCCTTTTCTCTACTTCTTTCTCTGTAGCCCTGCCTTTCAAATAAATAAATAAATAAATCTTTTTTAAAAATTCAACAGATATAAAATAGAAAGACTACCTTTCACAGCAATATAGTTAAGGGCTATAAAATTAAATCTTGAGCTGTCAGTTTCACTTATATGCATTACTTTTTTTGATACTGTATTTAAAATTAGCTATAAATCAAAGTAAAGGTATGGTATTTGCTTTTTGGGGGGTATGGCATATTTCGCTAAGCCTGATGATTCCAAGCTGCAACCATTTGGTTGTGAAGCACTGGGTTTCCTTCTCTTTTATGTCTGAGTAGTGTGCCATTGTGTATACATACCACATTGGCTTTATCCAGTCATCAATTGATGGACACCTGGATGGATTCCATATCTTAACTCTGGTGAATTGAGCTGCAGTAAACATGGAGGTACAGATAGTTATTTAATATGCTGATTTTGTGTCCTTTTGGTAAATCTCCAGAAGTGGCATGGCTGGCTCATAGGATACATCTATTTTCAAATTCATGAAGAATCTCTGTAAGGTTTGTATTCCATTACATAGCCATCATCTTTTTCTCTGCATCCTTGACATCATTTGTTATTTTTTAACTTTTGTATGACAGCCATTCTAACTGGGACTAGGTGAAATCACTTTGTGGTTTTTATTTGCGTTACCCTGATGGCTAGTAATCCTGAGCATCTTTTCATGTGTCTGTTGGCCATTTGTATTTCCTCCTTTGAAAAATTCCTGTTCATGTGCTTTGTCTATTTCTTAACTGAATTGTTTGTTTTGTTGTTAAGTGTCTTGAGCTCTTTATAGATTCTGGGTATTAATCTTTTATCAGATGTATAGTTTGAAAATATTTTCTCCAACTTTGTCAGTTGCCTCTTCACTTCATTATGTTTCCTTTGCTGTGTAGAATTTCTTAGTTTGATGTAATCCTGTATGTCTATTTTTTGCTTTTATTGCCTGTGCTTTTAGGGTCTTGTCCAAGAAGTCTTTACGTTTGGCAGTCTCTTACAGAGCTTCCACTTCGTTTTCCTCTAGTAATTTGATAGTTTCAGGTCTTGATGCTTGATCTGTTTTGTGTTGATTTTTATGTAAAGTGTAAGGTAGGGATCTTGTTTCATACTTCTGAATGCAGAGATCCAATTTTCCCAGTTGAAGAGATGGCCTTAATCCAGAGATTGATTTTAGCTCATTTGTCAAGGATTAGTTGGTTTACATGGATTAACTTCTGGGCTCTTTAATCTACTTCATTTGTTCACGTGGCTATATTTGTGGCAGCACCATCCCTGAATCCCTATTGTAAATCCTACTTGGTCAGGGTGGGTGGTTTTTTTTTAAAATGTGTTTTTGCATTCAATTTGCTAATATTTTGTTGAGTGAGGATTTTTGCACCTATGCTCATCAGGGATATTGATCTATAGTTCTTTTTCTTTGTTCTTCTTTAAAAATGTTTAGAATTTAGCAGTGAAGTCACCCAGTCCTGGGCTTTTTTTGTTGGGATGCTCTTTATTAGTGATTCAACTTTTGTCTTCGTTATTGATATATTTAGGTTTTCTATGACTTCATGTCTTCATGTTCCAAAATCCATGTATTCTTGTCAGAGTCCAGCTCCAGCCAGTCCAAGGGTTCCAAGATGTGAGAGGTGTCAGTGGAGGAAGAAATGAGAGAGACACGGCAGGGCTCTAGCTCTAGCTCTTGAGCATCAGTCTTTATTTTTATATCATGTCATATAATGATTCTTCCTTCTTAAAATAACAAGTCTGTTGTCTATTTTCTTAGAACCATTGACCTTGTATTTTATATTGCCTCTAGATTCTATGTCTACATCTAGTTACAGTTTCTTTGACTTTCAAGGGCATATTCAGTGCATGGGTTACAATCATAGATAGGCATGAGATAACAGGCTGCCCACACAAGCCAAGGCCTGGAGTGCTGTTGAGCTATGCAGAAATTGGTTATAGAAGCTAGAGTATTACCTTCCTAATATAATCTTTACTAGAAAACCCAGTGTTCAGAGCAGGCCCTTTTTTGCAGTTCTTTCTATAACTCTTTAATTTCTTTATTGTATTTATTGAAAGGTTCACTTAGATCTATTCCTCAGTTTTGACATCATAACCATTGTAATACATATTGAATTAAAGCTTTAATGACATTTTATCTTTATTCTAGTGGGAAGTATATTCCAGTGAGTCTCTTGCCTTTTAATTCTTTTCCACAAACAGCTCAACCTTGCATAAAGCATTAACCCCTTCTCCTACACTAACATGCATGCTTGATTAAAATTCTACAAAGCAATGGACATTTTGGGGATTATGAGACTAAGCATTCTTCCCTAAAATTAGGAATACAGCAATCATTAGCAGGACCACCAGGAAGCTCCAGCTTTCTTAAGCAGAGTGTAGTTCCCAACAAACCTAAAACCACCAAGAGGACCACAGCTGTCCTTGTCATGTCTTGCTGAGACAGACCTTTTGTTGTGACCTTGTCCACCAGCCGAAGTTGCCTTGGCCTAGTCATATATTATATTTTTCAATTTTTTAATTGGGATATAGATGTTTGCAGCAATTTCTGATGATTTCTTAAATTTCTGTGGTATCTATTCTAACATCTCCTTTTTCATTTCTGATTTTATTAATTTGGATCTTCTCCATCCCACCCCTTCCTTTTTTTTTTTTTTGAAAGTTAGACCAAAGGTGTATAAATTTCCTTTATTTTTTCAAAAATCAGCTCTTCATTTCACTGATCTTTTGTACCTTTATTATTTCATTTTTTAAAACTTCTCTAATTTTTATTATTTTTTTCCTCATACTAACTTTGGTTTTGCTTTCTTCTTGTTTTTCTAGGTCCTTCTTTTTTAGATTTATTTTATTTATTTGAAAGAAATACAAAGAGGAGGATACAGATAGACGCACACATGCACACAGAAAGAGAGAGATCCACTGGTTTATTCCCCAAAGGCCCCAATGACTGCAGGTGGTACTGCTGGGCCAAGCTGAAGTCAGGTGCCAGGAGCTTCTTCCAAGTCTCCCACAGGCAGTTGAACCATCTTCCACTGCTTTCCCAGGCCCATTAGCAGGGAGCTGTATTGGAAGTGCAGAAGCCAGGCCTCAAACTGATACCCAAAAGGGATGTTGGTGTTGTATGTTGTGGCTTAACCTGCTGTACCATAACACTGCTCCCAACAGCCCTTTAAAGATTTAATTTTATTTATTTGAAAGGAAGAGTGAAAGAGGACTTCAAGTACCATGTTGAGTAGAGTGGCAAGAATAAGCATTTGTGTATTGTTCTTTATCTTGAGGGGGAAATTTTTCTGCTTTTCACCACTGAGAATGATGTCAGCTGTGGGCTCATCACACATTTTCTTAATTGTGTTGGAAAATATTTTTATATATGACTTCTGAACTTTTCTTTCATGAAAAGATGTTAAATTCTGTCATCTATTTATTCTTTGCATCTATTGAGATTTTCTCAGAATTTTTGCCCTTATTTTGTTAGTGCAGTGTATTACATTTATTGATTGTATTAACCCCCCATTGCATCCCAAAGATAAATCTCACTTGATCATACTGTATTATCCTTTTAAGATACTTTGAACTCAGTTTGCTAGTATTTTGTTTAGAATTTCTGTATTTGTATTCATTAAGGATGCTAGATTATATTTTTCTCTCAGTGGTGTCAGGGTAATAATGAGTCATTAAATGAGTTTGGAAGGTTTTGCTAAAGATTGGTATTAATTTGCTTTTAAATATTTTGTAGCATTAATCACTGAAGCCATCAGGTTTTGGGGAGGTGTTTGATTACACATTCAACTCCTTACTAATTTTTATTCTTTTCAGATTTAACTCTTAATAATTTTTTTACATGTTTTAGAAATTTGTCCAGTTGTTGGTACATAATTTTGTATAGTAGTATTGTGACATAATTGTTTATAGTAGTATTGTGATCCTTTGTACTTCTGTGCTATCAATTGCAGTGTTTCTTCTTTCATTTCTGATTTTATTTATCTTCTTTTTTTCCTTAAAGTTTTGTCCAGTACATATTTTAAGAAAGCAGCTCTTAGTTTTATTGACATTTTGTATTGTTTTTCTCTCTCACTTAACTCCATGTTTTCTGTTTTATTGCCTTCCTTCTGCTAATTTGGGACATAGTTTATTCCTCTCCTTTTAGTTTCTTGAGGTGTGAAGTTAGGTTGTTTTTCTGAGATTTTCCTTCTCTTTTAATGTAAGAAGCTGTTCCATAGAATTGTTTTTCCATGTCCTGTGTGCTTTGGTATGTTGTGTTTTCATTTTCATTTTTTATAAGATATTTTTTGATCTCTATTCTTATTTTTTCTTATTGATTCAAGAATGTGTTGTTTAAGTTTTTAAAAATCATGAATTTTCCAGTTTTACATTTTCACTGCCCAAGTTTTCATTAGAACTAATATTATCTCTCCCAAGTATAATTTCCCACATGTTCTTCCTGGACTCCCTGCCTCCATATTTTTGTTCTGCTTTAAATACTCCAATCTTTCCCAGTGTCCTTAGGAAAGAAATCAAAATTGCAGATTTTATTGTGAGGTCTGTCACAGTCAACTCTTGAATTATCTAGTTTCTAGTTTCTGCCTTGCACTCTTATGATGCAGTCACATCCCATCTCCTTCATTCCAATATTGATCTTTCTAGTTATATGCACTACGACTCTCCATGTGATGGCCTCTTGATGTGCTGTTTTGTATCCTGACAGTTTGGTAAATATCTTACTTACTGGCCTTTAATAACAACTAATTTTTTTCTTTTTAGTGGAAACCTTTTCTTCACTCCAGTGTTCTCACTGTATACATGATTACCAGCATCTTCATGCCTGCTTTCATAGCACAAGCATAAGTGTTGTGGCTTAGTGGTATATCTTGTTTTTAGACTAAAAGCATGAGAAAGACTATGTCTATTGCTGGATTAATTGCCATTATAATGTGCAGAACAGAGTATAGTTTCAATAAATATTTTTGAAAAATATGGATAGATTCATAACAAATGGATTAATAAAATATTTTTATTTTCTCTAGTTCACACAGAATGAAAAAACCATGCATATATGTATGTGCAATTAGTGTAAAAAGAACATATAAAGTTGACTTATTCATTGAAAACAAAATTTAAGACTTTACATTTCTAAAGTGTTCTGCTTTGTGTTGCAGATAAAACAACACAGGAGAGAGAATAAACCCCTCACTTCTCACAATATACTGACCAATTAGTAAATGCTCAGCAAGCATGTGCTTATAAAACAATGCTATTCACTCTATTATGTATATTGTCTGTATGCACAATTTGTTTTTTCTTAAAGCTGGCTGTGAATTGAGATTAGGCCTTTCCAGGTATTCTCCCAAGAAAACAGACACCATATAGATTAGAGTATATATTAGCATATATATTAATGAAAGATTTTTTCTTTTAGGAGATGCAGAAGATGGATTTATTTTACTCATCACAGCACATTTCATTGCCAACATTACAAGTGGATGCTTCTTGATTACTCTCTCATCTAACTTTCACCTTCTCTTTCTTTGGGTACTTACCATTCTCCATACTGTTTCCTATCAGAACACTTTGCCTCTGATTTGGCTCATTCAAGTCCTAAACCCCTGGATTTTCTGAGTGTGCCTATTAAAGTGTTAAGAAGATCAAGTCTCTCAAATGTTGATATATCTCCTACCACTGCAACATTCAAAATGTCTTGTCAGGAACAGATACCATTATTGAACTCTGAATATAACACTATCCCTAGAGAATAACAAAACATCTTTGAAATGCTGTTTACTTTGTATCCTTTTATCCAGGAAGTGACAATGAGTCATCAGGATGGGAATCAGCAGATATTCTTGGGTAAGTAAGTACCTTTTCAGGACCTAAGTAAGTACCTTTTCAGTTAATGCAAAATATTTCACCTTTCTCCTTAGCTCAGATCCATTTTCCTTCTTTTCCATGTCTTGTTTCCAAAGAATGCTTTCCCATAAGCTTCTTACAATTCCATTTCCATTTCAGAGTGAATTTTCCAGGTTACTCATACTATGCTAGAGTATAAGTATATGGCAGCATATGAATAATGAAAAAAATGAGCCATGAAATACTTCTGTAGTAACATGAAAAATTACTGGAATATAAGTAGGACAGCTACATAAAATTTGTTTAATTAGGGATTTGGTTCTAAACACTTCCACAATCTCATGGACGCCCAATCCCATAGATGCTCAAGTCTGCTATGTAAAATATTACAATATTTACATACAACTTCTATACATTGTCCTATATACTTCATCTCAAGATTTCTTAACCTATTCAATGCAATGTAACTACTTGGTAAGTAGTGATTACACTATACTCTTAAGGGAACAGTTACACATGAAAAAGTCCATGAAAATTCAGTAAAGAAACAACTTTTCTTCAGATTTTTTAAATTTGTGATTGAATCCATGGATTTGAAACTATTGATAAGGAAGGTTGACTGTACCACATACAATAAGGGTCATGAGAATGGTGGATGAATAAAACAATAACCATAGTTTCAATATCAATAAGCATAATTTTAGGATAGAACACTAGATTAAAAATTAATACTTTTGAGACAAATGGTATTGTGATAACTATATCAATAAGAGAAGGCTGATTGATGTAAGTGTATTGAAGTCAGCAACTTCAGTATAAAAAAAAATCCAGCTATGTCACAAATCATCCTATGGGGCATACCCAAGAATTATCTCTTTCAGTTAATAAAAGTTCATATTCTACTTAATATGATTCCCCCATAGATTGAAGATTCGAGATGGTGTTTCAAATGAAAACATACATGGTTACTATTTTAGTACTTACTGTATAATTTAAAAACCCATATCTTTAAAGACAGACATGATCTGTAAATAGATGCATGTATATTCATATATATTTCTAGTTATGCATATACATATAGTAAAATATTTAATTAATTAAAATGCTTACCTAATATTTGAGTGGATGTAGTTACTACATAATACTTAGTACATGTTCAGGCAAAATGCTAATAGATTGTATTTATATTCTGTTTTATAAAATGCACTATGATACATTGGAAAGTAATTATTTTATCCTCAGTTTCTAATGGGAAAACAAAATTCTAGAACATGTATGGAATTTTTCAATGTTATTTAGCTAAAAACACTTGCACTGAGTTTGAAACACTGCTTACAAACTAATCTAAAGTAAATAAGGTAAATATGTCATTTAGCCATATGATTAATTAAGAAAAATAGAATGTCATAAGGAAACAAGAAGCACCAATGCAGTATTTAGGTTGTTTGAAAGACAGAAATGAGGGTTGGCGCTGTGGTGTAGCCAATAAAGCTGCCACCTGCACAATAGTATCTTATATGGGTTCCAGTTCAAGTCTGGCTGCTCCATTTCCAATCCAGCTGCCTACTAATGCACCTGAGAAAGCAGTGGGTGATGTCCCAAGTCTTTGGGCCCCTGCACCTGTGTGGGTGACCCAGGTGGAACTCCTTGCTCCTGCCTTTGGCCTGGCCCAGCTCTGACTGTTGTGGGGTATTGAGGAATGAACCAGCTGATGAAAGATCTCTCTCTCTCTGTCTTTGCTGCTGCTTCTCTGTAACTGTGACTTTCAAATAAATAAATAAATCTTTAAAAAGAAAAAAAATTAAGAAACATACTTTTTAAACTATTAGTTGATCTTTTGCTCATAGAAAATTTAAAAAAAAATTGATTGGGTACATGGGCAATTAATCATACAGTAGGTGGCTTATGAATATGCATGCTCACACATAGATAAAATATACTATCATAGCGTGGTATAATATAAAGCCTGTTTTTACATTAATTTCAGCTTTTACTGGGCAAAGTATACTAAGTCTGAAAAGTCAAATGAGTTGACCAACTTGAATTTGGGGAGTCAGGGCCTAGTTTCTTATAAAAGATCAATTAAAACAGACATTCTCAAAATAAAATTGAAGTGTTGCAAAATAATTTTGAACTATATTTTTGAGTGTCCTAATTTTTTCCCCTATTGTTTCTCCCATTAAGAAGGTAGACAGATACTTTTATTTTTTTTAGGAGCTAAAGAGGTGTGTGATGAGGTTTCCTGGATTTATTTTCTGAAAGCTAGAAAAAAACATATGAAGAGTATTAGTGCCACATAGAATAGTTTTACCACCATGAAAAATCCTCTGTTCTCTGTGTCCGCATCCTTACCCACCCCTGCTAAACCATGATAAGAACTGATCTCTGCAGTTTTACATTTTATATTCTGTCTCTGTAGTTTTACATTTTCCTGAATGTCATATGTCTAGAATTGTATACTTCCTTTCTGCCATGTAGAAGGTTAAAATACTGTAGAGTCAGTTATTTCCTTTTTTCCCATGTGAGAGCTTGGGAAGGCTGACTTTGGATAGTTTACTTTCCTGAGTCAGGCTCTAATAAAATAGTTTCTGTGATGGTAGTGTTATATTATTTAATAATATTATATTATATTATATTTTTGTATGTGTGTTTGTGTCACTGATTGCCAAGGAAGTCTCCGTTTATGGATTTCTGCTCTCTGACTCTCTACAACCATTTCTTTGTGTCTATAGTTTTATGGGCAGTGGTTGGCCCAGTGACTTTACTTCTATAACAAATCTGAGAGGAGTTGTTGTTTTTTAATTTACTTAGCTTTTTACTTAGTGTTAGAACAGAATAAAGACTTCCAAATTCCTTACATGCTAGACTGGAAACTAGAGGCCAATACAGTTTGTTTATTTGTTTTTATAAGAAAAAGCAAGCTGATATTCAAATAAGACTAAGTATAACAGAACTTCTCTGAATCAATTACAAATTCAGTTCTCTAGCACGTTGTTGACTACTCTCAATTTGGGATATAACTTTCATTTCTCTTACGTTCTCCTACATTTTTTATAGGTTGCATAGATAAAAATTTCTTGGCTTTGCTAAGATCTGTCACCAGCCATTGCTTCTTCATTTCATAAACATAGACAGCAGACTGTAGGGCCTGCTTAAATTTTAATTTTTCCAATCTTTGAGTCAGGTAAAATTTTGATGCCCTCTCTGACATTTTAGGAAATAATCTGAAATAGCTCTGAACTTGCTGAATATTTCATCTCCCAAAAGCTGTTCTTTAATAATAGCCAGTTTTTCTGGGTAAGGACAGACAGCATGAATCTTTGGATTGAAGAACATATTATACCTTATAGGGTTTTGGTAAAACTCTCTAAATCATCTTCATTGTATCGATATGACAGGGATACCTTGAAAAAATATCCACAAACTTACATATTCACTCCCTTGCATGTTCACTAAAACTCAGTAAAATCTTGTAATCATATTTATTTCTTTATATACAAGTATTTTTCTCAAGAAGCAGTCTGCAAGGAAGTTATTACCCAATTTTCACCAGATCTCCTTTAAGCTGGAATCATGTTTTTTATGTCCAGCTAATGACACCACTATTTTATGTTGGTCTGCATTGTATTGTCTCCTATCTTGTTGACTGCTCTCCTATAAGACCTCTCACTCATTTGCTTCCATTTGTTTACATGTCTTTCCTCACTGAATAGTGAATTTCAAAAAAAGAGATTTACTCATGTTCATGTTCACGGTATCTGGCATATTGATGTTGAATTAGTGACTTGAATAACAGTTTTATGACTCTGTGCAAGATACTTAACCATATTATCATTCAGTTACTTAATTATAAGTTAGGGATAAAAATGCTTTCTCAACCCACCACATAGAGTTTAAGGTAAAATAAACAGGTGGAGACATTTTGTGAATTTTAAAACATTATACAATGTGAGTAGTATATAAATTCAAGAAACATGCAAAGAGGTTCAAATTACCTGGCTTGTTATTTATCTGTTCTCCAAGAGAGAACTGTTTTTTTTTTTCAACTAAGGCACCAAAACAAAATTAAAATAACAAATTTAACTGATATATACTAATAAGTGATAAAATAAAATTAGTACCTAATAGTAGGTAGATATATCAAGGCTCTATTACTTTAAATTTTCTGCATTTTGAGGAAAATATGCAGAGATGTTCAACAGTGTCAGGTTTGCATTCTTTTTTCTTCTTATGCTTTTTTTTGACAGGCAGATTGTACAGTGAGAAAGAAAGACAGAGAGAAAGGTCTTCCTTTTGCCGTTGGTTACCTTACAATGGCCGCCACGGCCAGCACTGTGCTGATCTGATGGCAGGAGCCAAGTACTTATCCTGGTCTCCCACGGGGTGCAGGACCCAAGCACTTGGGCCATCCTCCACTGCACTCCCTGGCCACAGCAGAGAGCTGGCCTGGAAGAGGAGCAACTGGGACAGAATCTGGCGCCCCGACCAGGACTAGAACCCAGTGTGCCGGCGCCACAAGGCGGAGGATTAGCCTAGTGAGCCACGGCGCCGGCCTCTTCTTATGCTTTTGTATTATTCACTTCGTGACAGTAAGCATTTATCATTTTTATAGATACAGAAGAGTAAATTTCATTAGAGAAAGGTAAAGAAAAAACAACACACAAAATAATCCCCCACAATCTCCTATTGATGATTTCTTTTCTCACCTCTCATTCATTCATCAAAGCATTGCATTGTACTTGGTAACATCACCACTTTATGAAATATTCTTGTGAAGCCACCAGTGATTAGTTGGTTGCCAAATGCAATAGACCTCTTTGATCACTCTGAATTTACCAAATACTCATCAGTCATTTGACAACTCTCTTCCTCCCTTGTTCTCAGAAACATATCTTTTTCCTTAAGTCTTTTGCTAGTACAAATGATCATCTAATCACCTTCTCTTTAGCTGATGTTCATCCTTTGATCTTGTTAAAATATATGTCCTTTCAGAAAAGGATAAAATTATAATTATAGGGATTAACAGAGCAGATTTTAATGATCTACTCATTTAATGTAGTTACAAGATATATTTTATAACTGGTTCAAAAAATTATTATAACAGATACATTTATAGATTGAGAATATCAGAATGAAAAAAAAACTGATATCATCACAATGTAGGAGGGAAGATACTTGAATCTACGAGACAAGATAGAATTCACATCATTATTAGTTTCTCACAACACTTTGCAAATTGTAAGTAAAGCTAGGCTCCAGTAAAAGTTGTGCTGCATGTAGACAATGTACAGTTTTCTGTAAGAAACTATTTTTTCTCTGTCCCTTAGATATAATTATTGTGTGAATTCTATACTCACCTTCTCTACTTGTCCATATTACTTTAGTTATGTTGGCAAATTTCTCAGATTTTTTTTTAAGAAGCACTCTTGTTATGTGAACATTCAACTTCTCTGAATATTTAATTGTAACAATAATGCTTGGCTGTTTCATGGGATTTTGCATTTTTAAAACCCTGTCACATCTCTTACCTCATTTAATGTTCAAATGAACCTATGTGCTAACAAGTTAATATTTTGACAATGAGGGAACCATATTTCAGATGAGTTTGTTTGCTTAAATATTAAATGACTCACCTATGTATTAGTTATTGGAGTATTGAAATTAGGCAGGCAGATCATCTTGCTTCTTGTATGTTTTCTGTTCCAATATTTCAGGAAATAAGAATGAATTAAGATAGATTGTGGGTTTTTTAAATTTTTTTAAAAATTTATTTGTATGTATTTTGTAAATACAACATTTTTTTTTATTTATTTAACAGGTAGAGTTTACAGACAGTGAGAGAAACATAGAGAAAAGTCTTTCTTCCGTTGGCTCACTCTCCAAATGGCTGCAATGGCTGGAGCTACGCTGATCCAAAGCCAGGAGCCAGGAGTTTCTTCCTGGTCTCCCATGCTGGTGCAGGGGCCCAAGGATTTGGGCCATCCTCCACTGCCCTCCGGGGCCACAGCAGAGAGCTGGACTGGAAGAGGAGCAACTGGGACTAGAACCTGGCGCCCAAATGGGATGCTGGTGCTGGCCCCACAACATTTTGAACATAGTAATTCTTCCCATAATATCTGGCCTCCCACCCACTCTCCCATGCCTCTTCTTCCCTCTTTACCCCAAGAAAGAGAAGGAAAAACAAAGAAAAAAGAAAGAGAGAGAGAGAGAATAAAATAAAATTAAAAAACTAAGAAAACTGTCCTTCAACAGTCTAGACAAGGGCTGTTCAAAATCATTGCTTCTCAAAGGTGATTTTGGATTTTTTTTTCTTCTTTCTTTCCCTTCCTTCCTCCCTCTTCTTTCTTTTTAGAAACTTAATCATCTTTAAAGAAGAACCCAAGAATGATACATCTTTTGCAAGCTCTTAGACATAACTACAACTTATGAGACTTAATAATATCATCCACTTAATACACTAAAAGGAAGTGGTTCTTGAAAACAAGTCTTATTATTGAGTCTCATGATCCAACTCTTTGGGGACAGTAGTCCTACATGGGAAGTTAGTGCACAGTGAATCTTGTTGTTTATTTAACAATTAACAGTCTTATGTATGACATCAGTGATCACCCAAGGCTTTTGACATGAGCTGCCTCAGCTAATGAAGCCTGTTGGATCCACTAGTTCAACAAGGCTATAAGTAAAGTGGGAGTTCGTTCCTCTCTTCAGAGAAAAGTACATCCTTCTTTGGTAGCTGCTTCTCTCCACTGGGGTCTCACTCACAGAGTTACTTCACGTAGAAAATTTTCATGCCTGAAATGTTCTTGTGGGCTTTTCAGGCAGATCAGAATGCCTGAAGGGCTGATTCTGAGGCCAGAGTGCTGTGTAAAGTGATTATCATTCTTAGTTTGCTCTATGGACTACTTCCCACATTGGAGCCTATAGTGCTTTTTAATTGTAGATTTAAAAAAAATTTTTAAAGAATTTTTCAATATGGTTGGCAGCTATGGTTTGGAGCTACCACTCATCAAAACTTGAGAACTGAGAGGTTAGCATTTTACTGTATCACCTGCTACCTCTCAGAATGCACATTTGCTGTAATTGGCAGGAAATTTGTACCCAAGCATTCTAAATGGCATCCTGAGAGCTTTGCCAAATGCTCTGACCAAATTATTTCTTAACAATCCATGTATTTGTAAGAGGCATTGGTAGCTTTTCAGAGTCACCAAGAAAGATGCAGTGTAATTCAAGAACAACATTGCAGTCATTTCACTGGGAAGGGAGTAAGTGAAATAAGCAAGGCTCAGAAAGACAAATGACACATGATCTTATTATATATGAAGTCTAAAAATGTCAATTCTCATGGAAGTAGAGAATAGAATGGTGGTTACCAGAGTATTTGGTGTTAATGGGGCAGGTTGAGAGTTGAGTAGATGTTTGTGAGGAACATAAAAGACTTCACTTGGGAGGGATACATTCAAGAGATATAATATATAATATAGGCTGGCTAATTCTCCGCCTTGCGGCGCTGGCACACTGGGTTCTAGTCCTGGTCGGGGCGCTGGATTCTGTCCCGGTTGCCCCTCTTCCAGTCCACCTCTCTGCTGTGGCCAGGGAGTGCAGTGGAGGATGGCCCAAGTGCTTGGGTCCTGCACCCCATGGGAGACCAGGATAAGCACCTGGCTCCTGCCATCAGATCAGCACGGTGCACCGGCCACAGCGCGCTGGCCGCAGTGGCCATTGGAGGGTGAACCAACGGCAAAAAGGAAGATCTTCCTCTCTGTCTCTCTCACTGTCCACTCTGCCTGTCCAAAAAAAAAAAAAAAAAACATATAATACAATGATAGTAGGTAATAGCACTTTTTTTTTTTGTAAAATTTGAGAGTGAGAGAGAGAATCACAGAGATAGACAAAGTTCCCATCTGTTGGTTCAGTCCCCAAATTCTTAAAATGATTGGACGTGGGACTAGGCAGAAGTCATGAGCTGAGAACTAAATCCAGTCTTGTGTGTGGGTAGAAGGGACCCAAATACTTGAACCTCCTAGATTTCATATTAGCAGGAAGCTGGAATCAGGAGCAGGGTCCAAACCTGAACCAAGGCACTCTTATCTAGGATATGAATGTTCCAACTGGTATCTTAACCATTAGGCCACATGGTTGCCCCATGTTGTATTTTTGGAAATAGAAAATACAGTAGATTTTCCTTGTTCTCATCACAGAAAAAAAATAGTATGTGAGATAATACATATTTTAATTAGCTCAATTTTGCTATTTCACAATGTATATATAGTTCAAAACAGCACAATAAAAAATATTTATTTTATTTTGTAATTAAAATAATTATATATTCATATAAATATATAAAACATACATGCAAAAAGGGTATTGTATTTGCAGTTGAGAAAAGAAAGTATTAATGTGCATCTGTGATTTTTAGTGATACAATATAAGTGCTTGTCTATATTTTACAAGGCAGCACAAAGCTACACACATATCAAAGTGATCCTTCTTAACTCCTTTGATTCACCTGTATTCTTAACTTCCGGTAATATAATGGTCTTAGCAGGTAGCCATTATCTCTACATATCAATTTATTTAAACATTCATAAAACAGCATTTAATGCCAGAAAATAAAACTTGATGCATATAGTAAAAAAATAAAAGTAATTTTCATTTTGGCTCCTGTTTCTCTGAGAACCACCAAAGAGGGGATATGTGTGATCTGCTTCATTATTGCAGATGTGTAGCATATTCATCTATCATGTTTCATTGTAGATTAGGAGGATCTTTCAAATAATACCTGAATATACAAAAATAAGGGACATAACATATATCCAGTTTCTATTAGTAAGAATACCACATATACAAATAGTTCATCACTTTAATGTTTATACAATCTAATAATAAATTTAAAAAACAATAACCTTCCAATTTCCCATTTTCTAGGCATAGAAAGGATTAATTTCTCTGTTTTCTAAGATACCAGTATCAAAATATGATATCCTAAGAAGTCGTGGCATCCTGAAATTGCATGAATACAGTTTAGAAAAATGCAACAGCCCTCAGTGGCCTCCTGTCTGTGTTGTGAATTTTAACAGCATACTGCCTGCTTACCTCAGGCCAAAGATGTCATTTGCACTATCTGGGCCACCACATTTCCCCTGGCTAGAGGACTGTCTATCGTGTTCTAGGGGCTTCTGTTGATGATGAGTATGTGCAGTTTCTCTACACTGAATTGGATTTATTTAGGGATTAAGTGCACTATATGCCCAGTAACTTTTCTCTTTGTGATCCTGTCATACTGAATCAGAATTGGAAAACTTCAGCATTGACACACATGAGGCCCAATTATTCTGAACCAAAGATGCAATTATGATCATATATAGATATTGATAGGAATATTGTGACACCTGAAGATTTTATGGCCAGGTCAGAAATAAATTCAAGGTCAATAAGAGGTTTATATGTACATTAATTATATTGTTCTTTGGAACGAAAATGTTTCACATGGATTTATGCTGTTAAAATTAAACCTATGGGCCGGTGCCACAGCTCACTAGGCTAATCCGCTGCCTGCGGTGCTGGCACACCGGGTTCTAGTCCCGGTTGGGGCACCAGATTCTGTCCCGGTTGCTCCTCTTCCAGTCCAACTCTCTGCTGTGGCCAGGGAGTGCAGTGGAGGATGGCCCAAGTGCTTGGGCCCTGCACCCACATGGGAGGCCAGGAGGAAGCACCTGGCTCCTGGCTTTGGATTGGCGCAGCACAGCAGCTGCAACGCACCGGCCATAGCGGCCACTTGGGGGAGGGGGGTGAACCAACGGCAAAGGAAGACCTTTCTCTCTGTCTCTCTCTCTCTCTCACTGTCTAACTCTGCCTGTTCAAAAAAAAAAAATAATAATAATATGGCCGGCACCGTGGCTCAACAGGCTAATCCTCCGCCTTGCAGTGCCGGCACACCAGGTTCTAGTCCCGGTCAGGGCACCGGATTCTGTCCCGGTTGCCTCTCTTCCAGGCCAGCCCTCTGCTGTGGCCCGGGAGTGCAGTGGAGGATGGCCCAAGTGCTTGGGCCCTGCACCCCATGGGAGACCAGGAAAAAGCACCTAGCACCTGGCTCCTGCCATCGGATGAGCGCGGTGCGCCGGCTGAAGCGCGCCGGCCGCGGCAGCCATTGTAGGATGAACCAACGGCAAAGGAAGACCTTTCTCCTTGTCTCTCTCTCTCATTGTCCACTCTGCCTGTCAAAATAATAATAATAATAATAATAATAATTAAACTTATGGACTTGATGATGATACAATGGCTGAGTTGAGTTAAATAACCGTGTACTTTGCAAAGCATATGAAACAATCCTCTTGTCCTTAATTGCCCTTAGCAATTTTTCTCAAGGCAAGGAAATGGGAGCACATGCAGTGGGAATTTGGGGGAGGGGGGAGGCATTGGCTAAGGACCAAGTCCGCCATGTCACTTTTCTCCTCAAAGGAGAAGTGAAAGGAGTGGTGTAAGTAAGGAGTCCAAATAAGGATACATTTCTTTAAGTGTTAAGAGTGCATTTTGAATAGATGAACACAAAGCTCTGTTCAGTGTGTGAGTCTATGTTTCTATTATTATCTCAAATTTTATTAAATTAAATTGTGCTAGGTTACAATTAATCAATGTCTTTCTGGCTGTTTGTAACACTCAATCGTCCTCTTCAATTGGACTGGGAAAACTGCCCAAGGTATTTGTTTTAGGAAAGAAGGTAGATGTGGAAGAAACCAAAAACTACTTTATTCTTAAGAGTTTCTCAAAATTATTTGCAAATCAAGAGAGATGGTCAGAATTTTCTTGATGCTAATTTATGCCTTTTTTACAATATAGTCTGACTAGTGTCCTTGAAGTTTGAATAAAGGAAGAGAGCTACTTAATTGCTCTTCTTAATGATAACCAACTTACCAGGAAATCATTTTTTCCTGAGTAAATTAAAAGCTAGTTCTATTTTATGTTTTTTAATAGTACTGATACAGGCCAGCCACTCATCCTATTCTCATAGTCATTGGTGACATGGATGCCATTATTATTACTGTTTTACACTTGAGCAAAAAAATGTGGCCTACAAAGATAAAATTCTTTTAAGATTACATAGGTAGAAGTGAGGGAGTCAGGTGTAACATATGATGTGTTTCTTGAGCTTTAACCCCCAACTTCTTTTTTAAAAAATTTATTTATTTATTTATTTGAAACACAGATTTACAGAGAGGCAAAGGTAGAAAGAGAGAGAGAGAGAGAGAGAGAGAGAGAGAGAGAGAGAGAGAGGTTTTCTATCTACTGGTTCACCCCCAAAGATGGCTGCAATGACTGGAGCTGCACTGATCTGAAGCCAGAAGCCAGGAGTTTATTTCATGACTCCCATGTGGGTGCAGGGGCCCAAAGACTTGGGCCATCTTCCACTGCTTTCTCAGGCCATAGCAAGAGCTGGATTGGAAGTGGAGCAGCTGCGACTTAAACTGGCACCCATATGGGATGCCGACACCACAGGTGGCAGCACCACCCACTACACCACGGAGCTGGCCCCTACCCCCAACTTCTGACAGATAATTTGGTATCATTTTGAAGGCCCAGCATCTGGAAGACAGTGAAGATCAAGGCAGTGAATGCAGTTTTTTGCCTAGTTTTTGCTTCTAGCATGAAACATAAGATGAACTTACCTGGAGGCTTTCTTCCAGAAACAGGAGCAATTTCTCATATACAAGGAGCTACTTGTTTATCCCTGGCCATGGAGATGAGAAAATGAGCACATTTAGCCTCTCCTCTTGACAGCGAAAGATAGTCCAATGGCTAACCTATAAGGAAAAACAACCATAAGTATCTTCAGTTACGGACATTTCACTGCATTTAATGTGGAACTCCTTAAGCTGTTTGTGCATTGTCCTCATTCTTCCAGCTCCACTCCTCTCACTCTCAGTGCGAGCTCAAATATCTATGCCCACAAGGGAAAAATCAAGCCTTAACAGCAGGTGGAATATTAAAGCTCAGACTTGCCCATCAGCTTGCCAGAACTGCTGAGTAGTTAATGACTCCCTCCCAAACATATTTCTTGAGTACCACTTCACTTACTCTAATCTTGAATCTATCAACTCTTCCTCTTCTGAGCTACCTTAAGTGTCTGCTATCTGAATTATATCTTTAGGCTCAACAGAGTTTTATTTTGTTAAATAATACTTATTGAGAACTTCTGACTGTGTCAAACATTGAATAACTGCTAGGAATACAGAGAGAAAAAACTAAAAATAGGGCCTTGGTGAATTCATAGCAAAGGATCTTAGCTCCAGCCCACCACTATGACTATACATACCTTATTTTCAGACAATTAAAACAGCAACAACACAACAGTAACCACTAACTATGTATTGAGTGTTTACTTGGGGCTAGATATGGTCATTAAAAACTTGTCAGTTTAATGAATTTTTTAGAATGGCCTAATAAAAACACTATATTGCTCTGATTTTTTAAATGTGCAAAATCAGGAACAGAGAGAAGGGCTAATCACCTAGCCCAAATCACTAACTACTGAAAATATTAAGGCATGGATAGTGTGAGCAGGGCACCCTGTTCTCATCTTACAATTACCTAGAAATCAAGATTAACTTCTTAAATGAGTTAATTCTCACTTTGGAACATGTAAGGGATTCATATGGAGAGGGAGATATTCAAAAATAGTCATGTTTTTGCTGTGTTACTTGAGCTTTAAGAATTATGATAGAAATTAATTATAAGGCTGGTGCTGCAGCTCACTTGGCTAATCCTCCGCCTATGGCACCAGCACCCCAGGGTTCTAGTCCCGGTTGGGGCACTGGATTCTGTCCTGGTTGCTCCTCTTCCAGTCCAACTCTCTGCTGTGGCCCAGGAAAGCAGTGGAGGATGGCCCAAGTGCTTGGGCCCTGCATCCACATGGGAGGCCAGGAGGAGGCACCTGGCTCCTGGCTTCAGATCGGCGCAGCGCACCAGCCACAGCAACCATTTGGGGGTGAACCAACGAAAAAGGAAGACCTTTCTCTCTGTCTCTCTCTCTCACTGTCTAACTCTGCCTGTCAAAAAACAAAAAAATGATTACATGGCACAATGCACTGAAGTTAACTGCATGGGCAAGTGGAGTGAGCACCCCAGTTCATTTTTTGGACAGTTGGGGTCATCTTGGGATCTCTTCTCTGCAAACACCTAACATTTTAACTTATTTGGATGCCTTATATTTATGATTGTTCTGTGCTGCTTTTTGAGATTACTTTCAAAATTCAGTTAATAAAATAATCATAATTCGTACTAAACTGCCTCATGTAATTGTCACTTTGATTTCAAGTTTTCATTCGACTGTTCATATTCACTGTAGGACACTTTTATCTGACTAGTTTTACGTTTGATGATTTGGTGCATGGTTATACCAGGCAGCCAATTCTAACACTTGAGGTTTGCTGAACAATGCTGCTCTTTCAGTGTGTTTATCTTCCTAAGAAAGTACCAGGCAAGTTTGCATTTTATCAGTTCTATCAGGAACCATTTGTGGATATTTGAGATAGCTTTGGATCTCCATAGTGACAGACTAAACAACTGCCTAACTCATGTCTGCACTCAGTTCCTTACCCTCTGGGTATCTAGCAAACTCTAAAACATAATTTTCTGCTGTCAACAGGCTCTGCTTTGTATAAGCTTGGAAAATAGTTCTTTGTTCCATTTTCATTCAAAGTGTTTGTTTTGAGTAGATGGAAAGCAGCAGGTCAATCATGTGGAAACAGTCATTTGATTTATTAGTAAATCAATGAATCATGTTGACTTACTGAATCATGTTTTAGAACACTGTATCAAATTTTAGTACAAGTGGTTCCTGTGCTTTCATTTTTTAAAAACATTCAAAAGCTTTCTATCTCTCAAGGAGCCTTTATTTTTTGAAAGAAAAAAAAAACTGTACGCATTTAATTACCATTTTATTTCAGCTTTGATTCACAATTTCTCAAATTTCCCAGTATCTGTTGAAAATGTGACCATGGACTCAAAATAAGTTTACAGGATAAAGCATTTTATTAGTTAAAAATGGCTTCTAGAATCCAGGGCAGATGCAATTGTAGGTTTGAAATCAGAATGACGCTGAAGACAGCATTCTTCCTCCCTTGACCTTCTTCTGAAAACAGTTTGCTTCAGGGGTTTTGAGAAAGAAGATGTGGGAAAAAAATGGTGTGTCAATTTCTATGAAATAAGCAAGTATATTAAATGTAGCCTGATTTGAATGATAAGTCATTCTTGTTGTCTTATGAAAATGCAGCTTGCTTATTAAAATTCTTAGGGGTTGCATTTGGTCACTTCTTACATTTACTGTTTACAATATGTGAATTGAGAATGTTGAAACCCCCAAATAAAGCAGTGAAAAGCACACACTTAAAATAAATACCTATGAAGTGTTTAGAGTAAAATTTAAATATTCCATGGCAAATTGTTCCTTAATTCTTCATGTTGCTATGAGCAAAAGAAGATCCTCTGAAAGAAGTTGATTAAAATGATACACAGGTTGGCTGGCGCCAAGGCTCACTAGGCTAATCTTCTGCCTGTGGTGCTGGCACACCCGGTTCTAGTCCTGGTTGGGGAACCAGAATCTGTCCCGGTTGCTCCTCTTCCAGTCCAGCTCTCTGCTGTGGCCTGGGAGGGCAGTGGAGGATGGCTCAAGTGCTTGGGCCCTGCACCCACATGGGAGACTGGGAGGAAGCACCTGGCTCCTGGCTTTGGATTGGCGCAGCACACTGGCCGTAGCAGCCATTTGGGGAGTGAACCAACGGAAGGAAGACCTTTCTCTCTGTCTTTCTCTCTCTCACTGTCTAACTCTGCCTGTCAAAAAAAAAAATGATACACAGCTTTTTGAACTGTACATAAACAGAGGAACCAAGCATTAATTCACTTTAGCATAGCATGTCAATATATATGCACTGGGAATTTCCAAACCACAAAAAAGAAACCTAAATTCAGTCAGAGACAAATATTATGTTCCAAAAATAACATCATGTTGCACAGGAAAATGTTATCAGGAACTGTTAGGAATGAACTTTACAAATTTTGTTATTTATATTATTTCCTGGAAACTAAGATTCAAAAGTCTAATGTTTCCAAATCTCTTCTATGCCTCCAAATCTCTTCTATGCCCCCAAATATAAATCTTCAGAACTTGGGAGGAACAAATTAGAAGTCTTAATAACTGCTGGGAATTTCTGAGAGCATGTTATTTTAAAAGCATGTCCAACATATTTGTATCTTTCTAAATTATTACAGATATGTTTAATAAGTACAAAATTTTCAGTTTAGAAGTATTTATAGAAACTGTAAGAATGAATATTCAAATACTGGAAGTGATCCATGTGGTGTATTATTTGAATAACATTAGGATCATCTAGCAAGGTTAGCATAAATACATGGTGTCTCATGTTGAAATTATAATTTTACCTTGTTTGTTTCCTAAACTTGTAATTTATTGGGCATCTTATGTACAAGAATGATTCATTGTTAGCTGAGGAGTAGGACCATCAAGACAGGGTTACAACATGACAGTAGCCACTTGTAAGACTGACAGATGAGGTCGTGATCATTTCTCTTCTTCCTGCTCCTGGAAATGATGACCTTAACCTTAGACTCTGCATTACAGCTTTGCCTCCTTCAAACCAGTAATGCCTCTGTGTTGATTTTTAAGCTTCAGTTCTTAGGGAGTAACAGATTTTATGAAATTTTCAATGAATTTTTGTCTTAAAATCTTAGATAGAGAAAAAAATACAAATTTCCTGAAAAATGTCATTAAGGAAATCCACATTTCTACATATATTATGTGTGTATGTTTGTGTGTGAAATTGTAAGGCAGTGAAATTATGAGTTTTGTTCATTAATTTTTATTTGATGTTATCATATTTTACATAGTGAAGATTGCAAAAAAACCCACGAGTAATGGAATAAATTGTAGAGATTTTAAAAAGCTACTGATAATTCCATGTATTGAAATAGTAAATTATAAATATTAAACTATATTTTGTGAGATGACACTCAGGCAAAATTTAAGTAAATTACTGTAGTACTTTAAATATAACGTGAATTTTCTTACTTTAAAGATATAATCAATCAATCCTTTTAGCTTCAATCCTCTGATGTAAGTGTAGATTACTTGAGTAAATGGCTTAAGTTCATATTTTTGAAATCTGCATTTATTACCTTAACCTAATCTGATTATCGATTATAAATCATATATCCCTTTGAAACACATATCCTTAGCCTTTTAAAAAATAAAAGGCTTTGTGTTGTACAATGTTTTCAGCAAGTTTTAGTTGAGATTTCACAAATATCTTATAAAATGATGACAAAACTTACTTTAAAAATTATTTATTTATGTGAAAAGCAGAGCTACAGAAATAGAGGGAGAGACAGAAAGATCTTCAAGGTGCTTCTGATCCTCTAGATGACCACAGTGACCAAGACTGGCCCAGGCCAAAGTTAGGAACCAAGAACTGCATCAGGTTCTTCCTTGTGGGTTACAGGAGCCCACACACCTGGGTCATCCTTTGCTGCTTCCCCAGGTGCATTGGTGGGGAGCTGGATCAGAAGCAGAGACCTTGGGGCTCAAACACTATGTTTTGGCATAGAGGGGAAAACTGCTTCCTGCAAAGCTGGCATCCCATATAAGCATTAGTTAGAGTCCCTGTTGCCCTGCTTTCTAACCAGTTCCCTGTGAGTGTTCCTGGGAAAGCAGCAGAAAATGACCCATGTGCTTGGGCCCCTCCACTGCTAGATTTGATCTGGCCCAGCCCTGGCCATTGCAGTTATTTGGGGAGTGAATCAGCTGATGGAAGATCTCTCTCTCTCTCTCTCTGTCTCTCCCCTCTCTCTGTGTATAATTCTGCCTTTCAAATTAACAAAATAAATCTTAAAAATAAATGCTTACATGGGATGCTGACACCACAGAAATCTATTTAATCTGCTGTGCCACAACACCAGCCCAAGGACTTAACTTCTAACATGTATGTAGTATGTACCACAATACCAAATATACACACAGGGTAAGAATCCTATAAGAATTACTTGACAGTGTGAGATCCTGTAATAAGTTTTATTAGTTTGCAGTCTGTTTAATAGTTTTATATAATTTTGATAGAAAAAATGGGCTCTCATATTAGACAGAATCTCTGTTTAATTGGCTGCCAATATGATGACCTTTTCCTCATTCTTTTTCCTTTTCTAATAAAGAATCTCTTCCAATGTTTTCTTAAATATGTTCTTTTCACTTAAAAAATGAAGATCTCAAAAAAAAAATCCTTTATTCCTCATTCTTTAAAGTTTGTAAAAATTGTTAAGTTCCTAGGGTGCTATAACATTAAAAAATAATTTTATGATACATGACCATTAACAGATAACAGCCATTTAAGTATCTCTAAGTTCTATTTATAAGAATGGTTCTCACTGTATCCCAATGAGTTATAGGGGCTTCACTTTTATGTGTGAATGACTATGAGGCTTACTATTGAATAAAACAGGTGGTACAGATGCTCAAAATAGGAATAAATCAAGAGGTCTCATCCTCAGTGGCAAGTAGCAGTGTGGTAACCTAATTTTCACTGTAAAGTCGTATATCACTATAGAGAAAGCTTTGCTGCAGGTGAAAAGTGGCATAAAGCTCAAGTGAATTCATGGACATCTCTGGCCATAAGGATGTCCCTCCCTTTTCTGATATTAAGGCATAAATAAATTGTCAATTTATGTTGTCTAAGCTAATAGATTACTACTTCTCAAACACATATTCACTTAAAAATTCCAAAGGACATAATGGTTAGGTAGAGTTTTTTTTTTTTTTTTCAGTTTTAAACAGATGTATTGAGGTATAAGTTAATATCATTAAATTTACCCATTGTGAGTGTACAATGCAGTTTTTATAGGGAGTACTTACTCCATTTGGGTAAGAAAGAGATCTTATAGTAAAACCTCAAGATAATTCAGCTTAAATAGCATCCTAAAATAGTCATCTACCTAACTTACCCACAGATATAGGCTTGCACTATATTCTTTGCCTGCCTATGGACTCTCATCTAGATTTTTTAAACTTTCCTACAATTGAATAGCTCCTACTCAAAATACAATATTTAAGTTGTCATCTAAATCAAATTATTCAGTAACTTTGGCATCACTTTAAGAATAATCTTACCCAGATGCATTATAGCAAATGATATTGTTAGTTGTTTTTTTCCCAAAAGAAGAGACAAATTACAAGCCTTTGCAAACAGGAAATATAGCATCTCATGTATGAGAGAACTTCAGTCAGTTCATGCAAAATGAATTAAAAGGTAAAGTTACTTTGAAACAAAAAAATGAAATTCATGAATATTTTTTCATATTATGTATTCCATGAAGTTTTTGAAAATCCTTCCTAAAATCTGAAGGACTAAACTGAGAACATGTAAATAGTCTATGGAACCATTTTAAAGCACTATTAGATCAGCATTCTCTCTCATTTATCTCAGAGACTACCCATCACTTCAACCAGCCACCAGGTCGCTTCCTGACTGAGCCAAATTCTGTAGTTTTCCGAGCTTCCTTGTTAAAATGTTTTCTTCAAATATACCTAGATTAAGGAAGTGTCACAAAAAATGTGACTCTTCTGGGGACAGAGAAGTCTACTCTTTGCTCATAGAATTACATTGCCTTCCTGATTTACTAACGTCAAAACGAAACAACAGCTGGCGCCGCGGCTCAATAGGCTAATCTTCCACCTTACAGCGCCGGCACACCAGTTGAATCCCGGTCGGGGTGCCAGATTCTGTCCTGGTTGCCCCTCTTCCAGGCCAGCTCTCTGCTGTGGCCAGGGAGTGCAGTGGAAGATGGCCCAAGTGCTTGGGCCCTGCACTCCATGGGAGAACAGGATAAGCACCTGGCTCCTGCCATTGGATCAGCATGGTGCGCCGGCTGCAGCGCGCCAGCCGCACCAGCCATTGGGGGTGAACCAACAGCAAAAAGGAAGATCTTCCTCTCTGTCTCTCTCTCTCACTGTCCACTCTGCCTGTCAAAACAACAACAACAACAACAACAACAAAACAACGAAACAACAGCAGAATTTAGTAAGATTTAATAAGTTGAACTTCTCTTGGGACATACTCCTAGATGGTGTGAAGATGATTGATCAAATACAGTATAAGGGATATAAACTGGGAAGGAAGAAGTCAAACTATCCCTCTTTGCAGACGACATGATTCTTTATTTAGCGGATCCAAAGAACTCTACTAAGAGACTATTGGACTCATAGAAGAGTTTCGCAAAGTAGCAGGATATAAAATCAATGCACAAAAATCAACAGCTTTTGTATACACAGGCAATGCCACGGCTGAGAAAGAACTGCTAAGATCAATCCCATTCACAATAGCCGCAAAAACAATCAAATACCTTGGAAGTCAAAGATCTCTACAATGAGAATTACAAAACCTTAAAGAAATAGAAGAGGATACCAAAAAATGGAAAAAATCTTCCATGCTCATAGATTAGAAGATTCAATATCATCAAAATGTCCATTCTCCCAAAAGCAATTTGCAGATTCAATGCAATACCAATCAAAATACCAAAGGCATTCTTCTCGGATCTAGAAAAAATGGTGCTGAAATTCATATGGAGAGGCAAGAGACCTCCAATAGCTAAAGCAATTTTGTACAACAAAAACAAAGCCGGAGGCATCACAATACCAGATTTCAGGACATACTACAGGACACTTGTAATCAAAACAGCATGGTACTGGTACAGAAACAAATGGATAGACTAATGGAACCGAATGGAAACACCAGAAATCAACCCAAACATCTACAGCTAACTTATAATTGATCAAAGATCTAAAACCAATTCCTGGAGCAAGGACAGTCTATTCAATAAATGGTACTGGGAAAACTGGATTTCCACGTGCAGAAGCATGAAGTAAGACCCCTACCTTTCACCTTACACAAAAATCCACTCAACATGGATTAAAGACTTAAATCTATGACCCGACACCATCAAATCATTAGAGAGCATTGGAGAAACCCTGCAAGATATTGGCACCGGCAAAGACTTCTTGAAAAGACCCCGGAGGCACAGGCAGTCAAAGCCAAAATTAACTATTGAGATTGCATGAAATTGAGAAGTTTCTGTACTGCAAAAGAAACAGTCTGGAGAGTGAAGAGGCAACCGACAGAATGGGAAAAAATATTTGCAAACTATGCAACAGATTAAGGATTAATAACCAGAATCTACAAAGAGATCAAGAAATTCCACAACAACAAAACAAACAACCCACTTAAGAGATGGGCCAAGGACCTCAAAAGTCATTTTTCAAAAGAGGAAATCCAAATGGCCAACAGACACATGGAAAAAATGTTCAGGATCACTAGCCATTAGGGAAATACAAATCAAAACCACAATGAGGTTTCACCTCACCCCTGTTAGAACAGTTCACATTCAGAAATCTACCAACAATAGATGCTGGCGAGTATTTCTCAAATGTTTTGAAACTACAGATACCTTCAGACAGACCCCATGCTTTTAAAACATCTATAATTTGTACCACAAATAAATGGGAAAAACACTGTATTATTTAACTGTGCATATTACTTTTGTTATATGCTACTGATTATATCCCAGAAATACTTCAAGGAGGGAAGGATACCAGAATGTTTGAGGGTAAGGGCCAAGCAATTTGGAATTTGAAGGAACTGTTTGACATAGTGCAACTGAATTTCATTTACTGACACCATGGTGAACAAAGCTTAGAAATTCTAATATTTTCATAATATTGGAATTTATTCCCATGCTGTACTAAACTGGAGATGTATATATGAAAAGCAAATCCACTGTTCTTTGGGGCTGGTGAGGTGCAATGTCTTTGAAGCCTGGTACATAAATAGTGATTTCATTAAAACTTAGATATTCTTTGAGAAAACTGATTAAAAAATGAATAAGATACAAAATAGAAAATCTATGTTTCCTATCATACTTAATTAATGATATAAATTAATATACACAGTATTTAAATCTAGATACTAGCATAACTGCATAACTTTTTTATGAATCTTATTTCATACAGCTTCTTTGAGAACATAGAAAATATTTTTTCTTATGCTCGAAAATATGTATCTGGCAAATATAGAAAATGACAAAAAGAGAGCACATTCATGATGCCATAATTCCTAATTAACCGCAATGAACTTTGTGGTATAGTGATATGTTTTGTTTATCATATGTATATGTAAGCATGTAAAATTCATTGTATAATTCACAATTATTTTCCTCTTAAAAACATATTGAAACTTTTTCCTTGAAGCTAGATATTTTTTTCTAAAACAAATTTGAGCTGATTAGCAGCATTATATATGGATATCCCGTAATATGATTCTTAGCATTTTTTTCAAAAGTTAGAATAATTTATTTGGCTTTTAATTTTTTAATCTCCTAAACAGTGTTATAATGGATGCAATTATGAATTAATCTTTTACAGTTTGCTAGTTATATTTTAAATTATAAATGATGCAGAGTTATTTAATCATTAAAATCAATCTTTCAGGTTGACATATTTTCTTTAAGCTGATTTTCAATAAGTTTTTATCACTTTGCAGTTAAACCTCACAGTGTAAACAAAGTCTACTTCAATATATTTTTGCCAATTTTGGAGAAAATCAATTCTTTTTTAAAAGATGTATTTATTTATTGAAAGGCAGAGTTAGTCCAGTTAGAAAGTGAACCAACAGATGAAAATCGCTCTCTCTCTCTGCTTCTCTCTCTCTCTCTCTCTCTCTAACTCTGCCTTTCAAATAAATAAATACATCTTTAAAAAAAAGAATTGATATCCTCCAAAATTGGCAAAAATATATTGAAAGGAAGAGTTAGAGAGAGAGAGAGAAAGAGAGAGAGATATCAATCTTTCATCTGCTGGTTCACTTTCTAACTGGCAGCCACATCCTGAGCTAGGCCAGGCAGAAGCTAGTAGCTAGGAGCTCCTTCTGGGTCTCCCACTGAGTATAGCGGCCCAAAGCCTTGGGCCATCTTCTGTTGTTTTCCCAGGCACATTAGTAGGAGCAGGATCAAAAATGATGTAGCCAGGGCTCAAACTGGACAGAGAAATTTTAAAATAATTTAGTGTTAATGTTAAATTATCCTTGTTTAGCATAGTACTTAAAAGTATTTTTAATGGTCAGCCCTAATATGGTGACCCCACTCTACCATTAACTTTCTGCAATTTAGGTCCCCGTTTTGTTTGTTTTGTTTTGTTTTTTTGAAAGATTTACTTTATTTATTTGAAAGGTAGAGTTGATAGAGAGAAGGAAATCTTCCATAACTGGTGCATCCCCTAGTTGGGTGCTGCCACCAAGGCTGGGTGAGGCTGAAGCCAGTAGATTGGGACTCCATCTGAGTCCCACCATGGGTGGCAAGTGTCCAAGTACTTAGATCATTTTCTACTGCTTTCTCATGTACATTAGCAGGGACCTGGATTGAAAGTGGGGCAGCTGAGATTTAAATCGGTGCTCTGATATGGTATGCCAGCATTCCAAGCAGTGAGTTAACCTGTTAGTTACACGCCACCAGCCTCTTAGTTCCCTTTTCTCATCTCAGTTTTCTCAGAATTTACAATAATACTTGCATCCTATGTCTGCTCTGATGTTTAAATGTTGTAGAGCACGGTGCCTGGCTCATGGTAAAGGTTTAATGAGTGGTAGAAATTATTTAGCTGTTTCTCTCATTGTTATTTCTGCTATACCTAAAATTGATTTGAATTTCTATTTACATTTATTAAACGTGTAAATTTATTTATCTGGAGTTTCATGTTTACATTTAAGACATTTGAAAATGATGGGAATTTTCAATTTATTGATTTATTAAATTTCTTTACTTTTAAGATGTATTCACCTTTTCCAATATTTCTAGTAGTAATATGCTATTTTTGTTTGTGTTTATTCTTTTAATATACTTATGGTATTTTCTAAGCTTCAGAGGTTATTTTTCACTTTCTTGAGTGAAAGTGAATCTTCTTCTATGGACTATATTTTTGCTTTTACACTTAATAATAATTTTGTCACACTGAGATAATTAATGGATACTAACATCATGTCCAGATATCCAACTTTAGGATTGCATGTTCTAAGAAATGTGGGAACCAGTACCATCACTAAGAATTTGCATACATATTTACCATTAAATTTGTGAAAGAAGTCCCAAATATTCAATTCTATAATGTACATGAAAAGAATCAGCTAGTACAGCAAATGACAATTTTATTGAAATGTAAAAATTAAGAACATGGTAATAGAAAATCTTAATAAGTATTAGATCAAATCTTGAAAAGATATACTAAGAAAGATAAACAGTGAGGAAAATGTACATTAAAATATATTTAGTTGGGTATAATTAGAATACTTAGAAAAATCTTTGGATTACTGTTCTTTGGGGGTTAGTGTTCCAGTTACTTTCTCTCAGAACCTTCATTAAATTAGTCAAATATTGGTTAATTCTTTTTAATTAACTCAATTTTGACAAGCCAATTTCTAAAGTAATGAATGCCTTGTGACATATATTTCATTTTTCCCCTTTGTATTGGACATATAGGAAATACGTTTCTTTCCTTTGCTGATTATAAATCTAGCAATGCTAGAGAAACATTAAAGAAAATACTGTAACCAACTATAAAATACATAAGATTGTTGGATTATTGACCATCATCATTTCTGAAACATGACTCAACATCTTCAAAAATTTGGATTTATTTTAGCTTCTAAACATTACATAGAAATAATTTTCAGATATCCCCAAACAGGAGGACTCAGGCATAATATTTAATTATATTTTTAATAAAATTACTATAAAATATAAGAAGAAAATCAAGTATTTTATTGTTTCATAAATGACTATGTTTATTAGTATTACTTTTGGTGAATACAGTTCAATGAATAACACTGTCCAAAGTTATGGAGTCAGATCACAGCATATATTATTTGGAAAGAAAATGACTCCATCCCTGTTAATCACAAAGCCTTCCTGAGCTTACTACTGCATAGTTATTATAGCAATGACCTTTCTCTATATAAATCTAAGGTAATTACACTGTTAGTTAAAATAATCATGGAAACACTAATGTACTAGCAATTTTATCTAGAAAAAATTAACTAATTTGTATCTACCAGAATAAGAACAGCCATTTTTACATATTTACCAAGAATGCAGTTTTCTATATACTCTGCATGCATTTAAACATTGAACCTTCAAAATGATTCCACAGGATAGGTACTAGAGTTGCCTCCAATTAGTATAGAGAAAATGAAATTAAGTAGCAAGTCTGAGTTTACATAGCTAGTATAAGAGAACCCAGTGTTTATTTTTGGCAAAATGACTCAACTTTCACTCATTTAACCACTCAATATCCTGACTCTAAAAAGAAAACTGAGCTCATAATATTGTTTATTTGAACCAAATCTTATTACTTTGACAAAATACATCTCCGAAATGAGTATTGGCAGTACGTATCTTAGTAGGCAAGGACTTTTCTAACTTTGAACTTGATACTGAGACAAGGAAATCTGGTGGATACTTCTAGCATTCTTAAAATGGCCTACTTTTCAAAATAAAGGGAGGAAACAAAGCACTCATGGAGAAATAACAGAAATAGAGGGAGATGGATGAATCACTTTCCAAAAATCCCCTTCTATGTAAGTCCTAGACTAAACCTTTACATTCACAAAAACTCAAAATAACAGTTTCTATGCCAGTATAATTTTGTGTAATTAAAAAAAATCATCTTCAAGTTTTTCATTCCCACTCCCCATATTCCTACTTTCATTAAATGACTTCAAAAATATATAAATTTTGAATTTATAATATTTATAATATTATGTCACTATTACAATAGGATTTAAAGATAAATGCATAATTTATCTTTAAAAAATGCAACATTATGATTTTCACGATACCGCGCACCAGATAGATGAGAAATAAACCAAAAGGGTCTAGGATTGTCCCAGTTTATTGCAACAAGCTATAGTGCAACAGTGAAGGATCTTGGCAGAGTCTAGTGCTTCCTTGAGCTGAGGAGAAGGAGCTGGTAACAAAGGGAGGAAAAGTAGGTAGAATCTTTCCATGATTAGCTCCTGAGAAAATGGAGTTGCAGTGAGAATGGGAGGAAGAAAATAAGAAAATATCCATAGCTATGTGGAAGATTTTCTCAGGTCTTCATCTAAGTATTGATCAGAGTTTCAATGTAAGCAACCACCAGAAACCAGAAGAAAAACAGCCAAAGAATTACAGGAGAGGTGAGGTTGCACTGGACCAGGAATTTGCCTATCCCGCCAGCTAGACTGGAAACAGAAAATTCACAAAACAAGGCATATCAGTAGGCTACTAGGAAAGGGATTGCCTTATATGTGGGGTGAAACTAACTTTTATTTAAAAACTCTTCTAATCCTCTCTAAAAAAAAGTTTAACAGAGAAAAAAATGATCAAACCAGTTCCATATAAATTAATTTCTCAAAAATATGTGTAGAAATAGAATTATCTTAGCACCCAAAAAGGTAAAATTAGCAATGGCTGGTATGAAATAGAAAATTATGAGGCATGAAAAGGCATTTTAAAATGTGATACATAAGAGCAGAAAATAATAATTTGAAATTAGCCCTGAAAAAAATCACACATAATAAAATTAATAAATTATTAAAATAGTTATTAAAGTTTATTCCATATATTGAAAAGTTAAATTGGTCATGTTAAACCAGAAAGTCAGAGACATGAGAAAACTGTAGTTCAGTGTCTGAGCTAAAAAATATTTTTAGCTTACTGGATGGGAATAAGAGAAGTTTAAACACTATAAAAGGTTGAAGATAGAGAAATAGAAACTATCTAAATTTAACCAACAAAAGAGAAAAAAAAAGACTGAGAAAAGCATGACTAGAATCTCAGTCAACCATGACACAATTTAAAGAAGCCTATTTTGATTCCTTGAAGAAGAAGAGATAGAAAAAAAACCCCACAGAAAATGTATTTTCAAATGATATTGTCCATTTTATCTAACTTTGATAAAAACTATAAACACAGAGATCCAAGAATCACAACAAACCCCAAGCACAAGAAAGATTTTTAAAAAACTACACCAAGACATATCATAATCAAAAAGGCACTCAGAAAAAAAAAGCAATGATAGCAACATAATAATCAGAAAACTGTATACTAAAACCCAGATAAAGAATATCTTCAATATAAAAATTGTTAACCTAGAAAAATATATTTTAAAATGTAGATGAAATAATTAATGAACATATGGAAGATGAATAATTAATTACAAGCAGATCTGAACTATAAAAAATGTTAAAAGTGGAGAAGATAATAACAGAAGGTAATATGACCTACTAAAATGAATAAATAACACCAGAAAAAAGAAAACTACCTATAATATGTATAAAACATTTTGAAAGATAACTATTTACAAAATGATGATATCACTATATTAGTGGGTTTATGACATATGCAGAAGTGATATATTTGACAACATAATACAAAGAGCAGTAGAAAAGACATAAAGTATTCAATTTTATGCTAAAAGTTAAAGAATATAGCATCAATAAAAAGCACACCATGAAAAGATAGAGATGTATACTACAAACTTTACTACAACTAAAACAATACCATGGTTACAGTTAATAAGCCCTTAAAGCAGAAAAAGAAAGCATATATGTTTTCCAAAAGAAGATAGAAAAAGAAAAAAAGAGTTAAAAAAGTAATAGGACAGATAAAAATAAATAGTAATATAGTATATCTAAATCTAATCATGCCAAAAATCCCATTGAATGTAAATGACCTAAATGTTCCAATTAAAAGACAGTTATGGAAGTATTCAATTTATATTGAAATTGTTAAGGGCTTTTTAAACATGAAAATATAACAATATTCTCAATCTTCTTGAACAATTCAGTTTAAAAGTAAGTTAATAAAAATTTGTTGATGCTATCGAAGCAAGATGTGTATCTGTGGTAAGAATGAAGAAGCTATGACAATCTGTCAAAGCACATCAGAGCATGAGTAGATTAACAGTTGTTCAAAAATGTCAAATCCCATGGTTAGCACTAGAGTGCAGTAGAGTAGTTGAGTACAGGATATTGGAACCCAATTAGGGTCAATACATTTTCCCTGCATAACACTGGACCAGGATAGGGCATCAGGAAAGCATGGTGAGCAACTTAGTATGCTTTGTAGCTCAGGCAGAATCTGGGAAGGCAACTGAATGGGGTAGGTATGGCAGCCTGTATAGGTTGTCCGAGCAAAAATCCTAGTAAGGGTTATGTCTGTGTAATAGTAGGTTTTGTTATTGCCATTTGCATTGATCAATTTAGGAAATATATTGAAACTAAGGGGGGGCAGTTTTCTCAATGTTGGATGTCTTTTTGTTTTTGTTTTTGACAGGCAGAGTTAGACAGTGAGAGAGAGAGAGAGACAGAGAGAAAGGTCTTCCTTTTGTGTTGGTTCACCCCCAAATGGCCGCTACGGCTGGCACTGTGCTGATCCGAAGCCAGGAGCCAGGTGCTTCCTCCTGGTCTCCCATGCGGTTGCAGGGGCCCAAGCACTTGGGCCATCCTCCACTGCCTTCCTGGGCCACAGCAGAGAGTTGGACTGGAAGAGGAGCAATCGGGACAGAATCCAGCACCCCAACCAGGACTAGAACCCAGAGTGCAAGTGACGCAGGCAGAGGATTAGCCTAGTGAGCAACGGCGCCGGCCCATTGGTTGTCTTCTTTTGTAACATTTACAATTAAAGAAAAGCTAAAATGAACCCTATCTTGTTGATTGGTTTGGAGGTACTATAAACATGTGATTTTTTAAGAGTATTGATATTGATAAACAGATAAAGAGATAAGAGAGAAGGCCTGCGCCACAGCTCACTAGGCTAATCCTCCGCCTTGCGGCGCCAGCACACCGGGTTCTAATCCGGTCGGTGCGCTGGATTCTGTCCCGGTTGCCCCTCTTCCAAGCCAGCTCTCTGCTGTGGCCTGGGAAGGCAGTGGAGGATGGCCCATGTGCTTGGGCCCTGCACCCCATGGGAGACCAGGAGAAGCAACTGACTCCTGCCATCGGATCAGCGCGGCGGCCATTGGAGGGTGAACCAATGGAAAAGGAAGACCTTTCTCTGTCTCTCTCTCACTGTCCACTCTGCCTGTCAAAAAAAAAAAAAAAAAATAGAGAGAGTGAGAGAGAGATCTCAGCTCTGTCACATGTGAGAAGCTGTAAAAACACCACGTTAACAGCAGTGAGCAAATGTAGTTCCCAGATTTTGTGTTATAAATGTCATTTCTAAAATGAACCATGGCTGCATGAACAAATGACTAATTTCAGCACCAGGGAAGATAATGCACAAGATGAACTGAAAGAAAATTTTCATTTTCTTATTCCAGATAGTAAGGTACAAAAACCATACAGATATTCCTAGGATATACATGAAATACTTTTATTTATAAGATAAAGTTTGGACATTTTAAGTAACAAATGAGTGCAAGGATCTTTAGCCCAAATATTAAAATGATGAGTTAGCAAATCATTAATATAAATAAATGAGTTATTAATGTAAACAACTGAAATAAAACTTCAAAATGAAAGTTAAATTTGAAAAAAATTGAAGCATAATTTCAAAGTTCCACCATAAATTACAGTGAGAGAAAATAGAACCTCATTTTGGAGTGGGCTGGACGACACTTCTTTATCAAGTCTTCAAAGTTAACATCATTAGTAGTGAAATAAATTGAAATCATATACCACCTTATGCATTGTAAAGATGCATATACTTGTAAAATGAATGCATTGAACCTTGTGTGACATCCTGCCAAAGATACATTATATGATCTACTTGTTAGAAACATCAAGAAAGCAAAAGTTATGGGACATTCTCCAAGATAAATGGCTTTCAAGCCTAAGAGTATCAGTGGTAGCAGTGTAGAAAGGTTTAAGATAGTGTTGCAGAACTCAGTAGAGCAAAAAAGAAATCAATTAACTGTAACAAATGATTCTTGACTGGAATCTTCTGCCTTCTTTGAAAGGACATTGTTAGAAAAACCATTGAAAATTAAAGGGGATCTGAGAGTTACATGCTATAATGTATCGAGGTTCATTGTTTTATGTGATGCTTGTACTGTGTACAAGGACATTAGGATAATGTCTGTTTACAGGAAGACCTCCAAAGCTTTCAGTGGAGATGGAGCATCAGTTTGGTTAATTTTCTCAAATGCTTCAGGCTCAAAACAAATCATAATTTTGTATTATGTTTGTGTACCATTTTTTGTATTTTGAGATTAAAAAAAGTTAAAAGGAAAATAGGAAAAACATTTTCTAAGAATTTTTTGTATGTAAAAACTACAATGTCTGGGGCTGGTGCTGTGGTGTATAGGGTAGCCGCCAACTGCAGGGCCAGCATCCCTGGGTTCCAGTTCTGCTGCTCTATTTCTGATCCAGCTTCCTGTTAATGCTCCTGGGAAAGCAACAGAAGATGGTCCAAGTCTTTGAATCCCTGCACCCACACATGGGAGACCCAGAAGAAGCTCTGGGCTCCAGGCATCGGATCAACCCAGCTCTGGCTGTAGTGGCCATATGAGTGAACCAGTGGGTGGAAGGCAAACTCTCTTTCTGCCTCTGCCTCTCTGTAACTCTTTCAAATAAGTAAATAAATCTTTTTTTTTTTTTTTTGACAGGCAGAGTGGACAGTGAGAGAGAGAGACAGACAGAAAGGTCTTCCTTTTGCCGTTGGTTCACCCTCCAATGGCCGCCGCGGCCGGCGCGCTGCGGCCGGCGCACCGCGCTCCTCCGATGGCAGGAGCCAGGAGCCAGGTGCTTTTCCTGGTCTCCCCATGGGGTGCAGGGCCCAAGCACCTGGACCATCCTCCACTGCACTCCTGGGCCACAGCAGAGGGCTGGCCTGGAAGAGGGGCAACCAGGACAGAATCCGGCGCCCCGACCGGGACTAGAACCCGGTGTGCCGGCGCCGCAAGGCGGAGGATTAGCCTGTTGAGCCACGGCGCCGGCCTAAATAAATCTTTTAAAAAATACTACCATGTTCTTGAAATTAAGGGAAAAGGTATAAAGGTAAAAACAAATTGAGAAAAATTTGAATCAAATATTAATATTTATCCCTTAGAGTTTATATAGAAAGATATAAGTTGAGGATTTCATTCAAGTAAAGTATTATTTCATACAATAAGTTTGAAGGTCTGGGTAATGGAAATTACTCAGGAAATGTGGAAGTACAGATACTGCAAAATCCCGCCCTCCAGTATGCTAGTTCTCTGTAGAACAAAAGTGGGAAAATTTTAAAGAATATTCTGAATATTGGTAATACTTTAAATTTCATGTCTGTTAGTGACTACGTGTCTATTAAACTATTGTATGAAAACAACAATGATTTCTCCCTTTTTAAAACATTTACATATTTATTTATTTAAAAGAGAGTAAGAGCTAGAGTGAATGAGTGAGAGAGACAGTGAGAGAGACAAAGAAAAAGAGATATTCCATTTATTGTTTCATTCCCTAAATGACTACACCAGCAGTTAGGCAAGACTGAAGTCAGGAACTCATAACTCTACTTTTTTTTCAACATGTATTTATTTTTTTGAAAGGCATAGTTTACAGAAAGTGAGAGGGAGAGACACAGAGAAATGTTTGAACCATTGGTTCACCCCCCAAATGGCCACAATGGCTGGAGCTTGGCCTATCTGAAGCCAGGAGCGAGGAGCTTCTTCCAGGTCTCCCTCATGGGCAGGAGGGGCCCAAAGACTTGGGTCATCTTCCGCTGCTTTCCCAGGCAGATTAACAAGGAGCTGAATTGGAAGTGGAGCTGTGGGACTCAATCTGGCTCCCATTTAGGATGATGGCATCACAGGCAGCAGCTTTACCCTGCTATACCACAACACTAGCCTCCCAGGAACTCCATACTTTTGTCTGAAATATGGGTAGTAGGATCCAAGTATTTTGCACCTTCCCCAGTGCGGTAGGAGGTAGCTCTATTGGAAGCAGAGCAGCTGGGTCTTGAACCAGCACTCTGGTACAGATACCCATGTTGTAAGTAATGGTATAACCTGCTACACCATGCTGGCCCCAATGTCTTCCTATTCTGTCTCATCTAACAAATCTTTTATGGGTGTACAATCTTGCTAGAATCTAGCCAAAAATATGCTTGCAAGCATTCTGGGAAATATAGTTCTCAGGCTTCCAACCATAATATGCAAAGGAGCTCATAGGGGAAAATGACATTTATTTGGCAATAAACAATCTAGCACATGATAACAGTATTTTATAAGGACCTTATTACTAATTAATTAAATGAAATGTTAAGTGCAATATGGTTGCAAGACATTGAACAATCATAGGAAGATATAAATTATTAATATAATAAATATGTAGTATGTATATATTTCTAGTCATGAAGGTAAACTGAATTTATTTCTAGCTTTTCTAAGGAAGCATGTATAAATTGGATGACTTCATTTATAAATGAGAACAGTATTGTTACCATTTATTTTAGAATAAAGGATTCCTAAAATATCCAAAGTGGCGTCAAAAATATGTATATTCCGGCTTAGTGATTGAATTTCCCAACAAAGAGCCTTTAAAAATCTTCTAATAATAACAAAAATAATTTTTACTTATTCTTAACCCTTACTAAGATCTGGAATCAATATAAAAGTACAATAGAATAATTTTTTAAAATATGATAAATTTGGCAGAAGGGAATAGTATGTAAGCATTTAAAATCATAAAAAAGAAAAAAATTCATCATATGCACTTAATTTTCAGAAGTATGCCAGGGGCTGGTGTTATGGCACAGTGGATTAAGTTGCCGTTTGCAATGCCAGCATCTCATATCAGAATGCTGATTCAATTCCCAACTGCTCTGCTTCTGATCCAGTTCCCTGCTTTTTAAAAGATCACCTAAGAGCACAGTTAATTTCAATTTCAGTGACAAGATTAAGGGCAATGAGCTGGGCCATTTATTTGAAGTCCCCACCATTAAAAATATACACATACAGAATTCTTGAATGTCAAATATGAGAAAATTCAGTGTTGAATATTTGAGATATTTTCTCTGATGTGCACTAATAGACTTACTGGAGATTTGCCAATCAAAATTGCTTCTTTAAATTACTATTGTAGATTAAGCACATGAATGCATACTTGTTTTTCACCAAAGCTTTCATTATAAGCAAGGATATGTAAAAAATGAACAGTAATATCTAAATAAAAGCCATGCCTCTAAAAGTTCCAGTAAAAGAATAAATGGCTTCAGATTGTATTCACGTGCACAGACATTGATATTATTGGCCACTCTCATAAGAAATCTATACAAGATAATAGATCTGGGTCTATGCCTTGCCCCCATGACTTCTGCAGAGTTGGATAACAGGTTTACCGTTCATAGTTTCAGAAGTCTCTCATTGGATCAAATGTAGAAGCACATATTTTTAACTATAAGTCAACTCTCCCTACCAGCCCCTTCCATTTTGTTCCTACAATAAGATCTAGCCCTTGTTCTTCTATACCTTTGAACTTTCTTCATTTAAGTTTGACTAGTCTAGATTTTCTTACGTAATTTTGCTCAAATAAAATGCTTCAAGTGGCAAAAAAAGACATGCTGTTCTGGCCATATGTATCATTAGGACAGCTCTTCTGTATGTATATTTCATATAATAGCTTTATGTTTTATTTATTTGTGATTTTAGCTATTTGGGCCACAACTGATTTTGGTAGAAATTAATCATAAAAATTCAGAATTGTAGTTTGCCACTAACAGTATACACTATTAAGGATATCAAACTCACTGAATCTTCAGAACATATGGTTCTAGGCCTTATGCATTTAATAATAAATAAAACTCTTGTTTTCATGAACTTTAAGGTCTAGTGATATGAACTTATTAGCAAACAGACATGCTTTGGTAGTACACAGGAAAACTTTATGGTATACTATCTTTCATCACTTTAGGTGATAGATACTTTGATTTAGACCAAAAAGGACTGAATCTGAGTTTATACAGGAGTAAAGAAAGCTTTGAGGAACTGTTATCAGGCTGAGAAAAGATCGTACAAAAAAAGATGAGGATGAAGAATAAGTAACATGTGTTTGGGAATTTACAAATATTTGTACATAGCTAAAATAAATAGATGAGGTTCGGATGGAAAATATTAGGTATGCTGCTTAAATATATAGGGAACATACGACTGTATATATGGTTATATGTGCTCAGTTCTATGATTAAGACATTTGAGTTTTAGAATGGACAGCACACTGAATGGGATATATGAAACCAAAGTTGCATGAATTAACAATCTTTTGTCAAATTTTCTAAACCTATGTTTGGATGCAACTGGAATTCAGAAGTAGGAATTAAACTGAAAACAAATTGGGTTATAATAATATTAATCCATTCTCTCTTTAACTTTCCCTTCCAAACAATTTCTCTCTCCCCACAATGAAACTTTATGTAGCTATCTTCTAATGGAAAGGAGAATCAACAGTATTGTCAACCAAAGACACAGGAAGACTTAGACTTAAAAGAAGAAAATTAGACTTATAGGAGAAAAATATTCTCCCATTCAAAGGCAGACATTCCCTGGAGTAAAGAAAATAATTTAGTTGAAATTTTTATTTTCTTTAGGAGAAAGATCTACCTTTTTCCTATATTCCTAACATCACACTAAAAAAAAATTAGTTGTGACATGTATTCACATTAGCAAATATTTACAAATTTTTTTAAGTTCTTGAAAAAATGGTCTTACAAACTTTTGCCTCCATAATTTATAATTGTTTTGGGTCAACAATATGAACTGCAAGATGATTAATTATAAGATAGCTTTGAATATTATGGTCATAATATAGATAGAAAAGAGGCTAAATGTTTTAAAAGACTAAAAATTATGCTTCAATCTCTATATTATCTTAACACTCTTTTCTATATTTCTGACTCAAATGCCAAGTATTTTTGAAATTCACATTTTGAATAGTGATACCTTCACTGATTTGGGAAACTACCTTGGAAATTATCTATACAGATAATTGTAAAATAAATGGAGAGCACAGTTATTACTTTGAAAAATAACAAGATTTCCCTCTAATTATTGCCATTATATTCTGCCCATTGATACTGAAAGTCCCTGGGAAAAATCTGGAGTAATACTTAAACTTGGTTCTATATCATCATCCTTGTTATTCTTACACATGAGATCATGATAAATCTGTATATTTATGGAAAATGATTTTATTATGAAAGGCAAACCTTAAAAACAACCTTAAATATAGTGCAAAAGTATGGAACATGATATTACAGAACAACTCTGAGGTCTATAAGGCCACCACAAAACACACCAAACACTAGAGTTACAGGAAAGGTTTATTGTCCGGTAGAGGAAGCCCGACCTAGGGGAGAGTTTGAGAGAGGAAGACAGAGGAAGAGAGCATGAAAGTGAGCTAGTGTTCGGGAACAGGTTCTGTTAAAACCATGCCAGGGGGCAGGAAGGGAAGTAAGAACAGCAAATCCCATAAGAGTGAGGGTGGAGGTGACGCCTATGGTTGGGTCATCTGGTCACCTGGCTAAAGCCCAAGATGGCATCCAGGGTATAGATGACGCTACAGATAAGACTGTGCCATTTTACTAACAAGGCCTAAGAGACTTGGCAATCAGAATGAATGTAAATTATGCATCCAAGGAAAAATTATTTCTAGACAGATATTGAAATTGGAAAAAAGAGTCACAGTACCAATTCTTCCCTGTCAAATTATGATAAAGCACTTGATGATGGTACAAAGAGTTTGTGTCCAATGGATTTGGAATACTTTTGTTGATAATAGGGAGTATTATTTTGTAAGATGGAATGATTAATTATCCTGATGTAATTCCATGTTGATTTATGAAATGCCCCTTATTTAGCCATATATAATGCAACAAAGACATAAGCCTCAGCCATTGTTGCTCACTGCTTAAATGATTGACAAACATTGGAATTTATTCCTTGTCCTTGATTCTCAATTGGATCTGCACACCCTATTGCCTTCATACCCAACCCTACATTCTTTTCCAGGTTCCCAATTCCAGGAATTCATCTCTGCCTGTTATCCTCTACTCCCACCCCCATCCTTAGCCCTCCTAAAATATAAAAAGGCCTGGTCCCTAGGGGTCAGGGCCTTGTTCCATCAATGTGCACACCAGCAGTTGGTCACCCACCTCTAAGAATTTCTTTTCTCTGAATAAATTCGGTCTAGCTGTATTCGTACACTGCCCCTTCTCTATTCTGTGCCTCTTTTCCTAAAACTATGTCTACTTAGCAATTCTCTAAGTATATTTTGCAACAGGTAACTAAAAGACTGTGATGTTGCTATATGAGTTGAAACATCCTTTTTCTTATAAAGGTTATATTTCTCATGAAGAAATTGATGTTTTACATAATGGTTTCTAAAGCTTAGTTAACTCTCCACTGAAAATGGGCATATCTTAAGCATGGAATATTATATATTAAATAAGAACAAAAACGTCTATCAGATGACAAACTACCAAAATTTCTTGAAATGAATATGACACGGGCTAAAATAATCACATTTCTTTTAGCTTTTGCTGTGCTTATCTTGCTATTTAATTTCTACTTTATTAACTATCAGTACCAACACTAAGGAATGCGACAGAAGACAACAAGAACTAATATTTATTAGCCTCTAATTACTGAGTCCACTTGGACAGCATTAATAAAATACAGTAAGCTAGGTACCTTATAAATGACAAAAATCTATTTCTCACTGTTCAGGAAACTGTTAAATCCAATTTCAAGGCACTAGAAGATTCATTGAGTTGTGATGGCCATTTCCTGGTTCATAGATGAAGTCTTTTCATTGTGTACTCACATGGTAGAAGGGAAGAGCTAGTTCTCCAGGGCTTCTTTTATAATGGGTTTATTCTCATTCATGAAAGCTCCATCCTCAGAGCTAGTCACCTCCCAAAGGCCCCACCTTTTAATTTCATCACTTGGGAGTTAGAATTCCAACAAATGTACTTTGGATGTGGGAAAAGTCTGGAAGATTGTTATGAACTGGAGGCCACACCTCCCCCACCCCTATGTAATCCTATGAGCTCACCAGTCCATCAGATGACCCCTCCCCAGGATTTAACTCCTCCTACCTGGGACCTTGTAGGCAGTACTCTGTAACCACTCCACTTTCTGAAGCTCAAAAGAAGCTTGGTGAAGGAAAGTGTGCTCTGTTTGCTCTCTCTACCTCATGGACCCAGGACAAACAGAGCAGGGTATGAAATTCCCCTTTTTATCTTTCCTGACCTACTCCCCCTAAATGAAGCCCTAATGTGCCTGTATATTCTTCTCATTTTCTAAATAAACCTTATCACACTGCATGTCATGTTTGTGCCTGTACTTAGAGTTCTTCTCTATGTAAAAGGCAAGAATATGGGATATCAAATTAGGCCCATCTTAACGCACAGCACTTTGAGAGTCAAAAAATATTTGTATTATAACACTTACTCCCTTCCAAAAAGCTTATTTCACCTGGACAAATGTGAATATCTGTGATTAAAAACAAAGGTTCTCATTTCCTAGAAACATGGCTTTAAATTCCAGTTCTGCTACTTTTTAGCTGCATTACTTCATAAGTTATTCTACAGCACTCTTCCTTATTTTCCCTATAAAACAAGAATAATAAATGTACTTATCTTGTGACTCTGCCTCTAGGAATGTGGTAGGACTGTACCATCTACCTCTTTTCAACTTAGGAGTGGCCATATAATGTCTTTTTTTCACTAAATGACACATAAGCGGAAGTTATATATGGATCTTCCAGCTTAGGGAGTGGGTTTGCAATCAATACACCATTTGTTACAGTCCTTTCCTTTGCCATAGCAGTAAGATGAAACTTTCCACATTCCAAGACAAAACATTCCTCATTCCACTCCTTGAATAACCACAATGATCAGAGTCCCTTGATAACTCTATTTGAAGTAAAGCCAATAATAAAGCTTGTGTGTTAAAGCATTTAGATGTGATAAAATCTACATAGTCTGCTTTGATTGTTGCATTTACCCAGAACTCAACTCTAAATTAGTAAATGAACAAATAAAATGTGATACATATATGCCATGGAATGCAGCAAGATAGGTAGAATGGGAGGTCATTGTGTTGTGTGAAATTAAGTCAAGCACAGAAAGACAAGTATCATGTGATTTCATTGATAGGTGGACTAAAAAAAGTCAACTGACCAAGTTAGTATAATGGCCATTACCAGAGGCTGGAGAAAGAGGAGGCTGATTATGGGTACTAGGTTATAGCTAGATGGAACTAAGTAGTTCTGAAGTTTTGTGCAGTATGGTGGTGGCAGATAATGTGAATGTACTGTATATTTCTCTACCAAACAAACTAGACAATGAAATTTTGGTTGATATCACCATAAAGAAATTTTAAATCTTCGAAGAAGTTAAACAAAAGTTTTCTTAGGATTTTCATTTATTCTTTGATTTATTTATATAAAATCTCTTTCTTTGTTTATCTGACTACATTTATTGTGCTTTTTTTTTTCTTTGAAGGTATGGTTTCAGGAACATAAGCATTTCAAAACCAACTGCAACTTTACAAAATTGTATTATTTTTACTTTTTAAATTTCATTTAAGTTAGACAAATTTCATGTATCCTATATATACAGATCTAGGAACACAATGATACCTACCACTCACCCACCCCCAGTGCTCCAAACCCTCCTTTTCCTCCCTCTTCCATTCCAATTCTTAATTTTTACGAAGATATATTTTCAGTTTACTTAACCCTACACTAAGTAAAAGAGTTCAAAAATAGTATGAAGAAAAAAAAAAAACACTGTTCTTCAACATAAGAGACAAGGGCTATAAACAAATTTCAAAATGTCCATTTCAATCCAAAACAATACATTTTAGGTACTCTATTAGTCACCTCAGATCAGGGAAAACATGGTATCTGTGTTTTGGGGGCTGGCTCATTTCACTAGGTATAATGGTTTTTAGTTGCATCCATCTTGTTGCAAAAGACAGGATTTAAACAGACATTTTTCAAGAGAAGAAATGCAAATGGCCAACAGACACTTGAAAAAATGTTCAGGATCACTAGCTATCAGGGAAATACAAATCAAAACTACAATGAGGTTTCACCTCATGCCAGTTAGAATGACTCACAAACAGAAATCAACAAACAACAAATGTTGGTGAGGATGTGGGGGAAAAGGCACCCTAATCCACTGTTGGTGGAAATGTAAACTGGTGCAGTCACTGTAGAATACAGTATGGAGATACCTCAGAAATCTAAATATAGACCTACCATATGATCCAATCATCTCATTCCTGGGAATTTACCCAAATCAAAAGAAATCATATGAAAGAGTTATCTTTATCCCCATGTTCATTACAGCACAATTCACAATAGTTAAGGTATAGAATCAGTCCAAATGTCCATCAACTGTTGACTAAATAAAGAAGTTACAGTATATATACACTATGGAGTACTACTCAGCTGTAAAAAAAACAAAAGAAATCCTGTTGTTTATTAATTAAGAACTTTTTTAAAGTAAACAAATTTCATATATACAGATTTAGGAAGATAGTGGTAATACCCATGCTACCCTCCTTCCCAACAGGCTCCCACCCTTCATCCACTGTCCTCTCTTAAAAACCTCTTATTGATTAATCTATATATCAGGCACATACAATGTATCTTCAAAAAGTCCATGGAAAATGCACTTTAAGCCAGTAGCTTTGATAAAGAACAAAACTCTAAAGGGAAGTATAAGACATAATATACAAGAGTCCACAAAGAGTTGATGAAAAACACATCTTATGAAAAACAAATTATGCATAGATGGGAAAAGTTTTTGCACTGAAATAAACTTATAACTTAATTCCATTTTTTCATGGGCTTTTTGAAGTTTCATGGTAGATCTCCCACCAAGCTATTTTATGAGTTATTAGTCCATCATTGAGCATAATTAAGAAGGAAATATGAAACAAATAAAATGAGCCACTAAGGAAAATATATGTTCATAACACTATCACTTGGTTTCTTGTTCAGAATAACTTCAATAAACTCTTGCAGTATTGAGGAAGTATGGTGAAATTAAATGTATTCAGATTTAGTTATAGGTGAATATAGTCTTTAAATTCAATAAAATATATAAATATTGAACACTTCAAACAACAAATATGGAAATAAACAATGTTCAAGTGTTTAGGACACATATACAATATATTTAATATGTGCAACTTGTCCACTAATAGATTTCTTAGGGAAGCTAATAAATCTTATTTAGACAAGGTCATAGTCAAAGTGGAGGTTCTCTCCTCCCTTCAGAAAAAGGTACCTCCTTCTTTGATGGCCTGCTCTTTCCACTGGGGTCTCATCTGCAGAGATCTTTCATTTAGGTTATAGACTTCTCTGAAAGGTAAAATAAATAAAATTTATATCCCCAAAATGCAGATATTTTCAAGGGGTGAATGTCCCTTTTCTATGTAAAAAGGAAACCAATCAATTTAGTTTCTGTCAATATAGTTTGAAGTATTCTGTTTTTCTCTAGAATCATTTAGGTCTACTGTGGGGAATGATGATCTCTCTATATTCATATCACTTCAATATTGAATATTTAGAGTGTATCTAATATTTTCTATGTATTTTTCAAGATTTATTTATTTGATTTGAAAGATTTACAAGAAAGAGGGAGAGAGAGAAAGCAAAATCTTTCATCTGTTGATTATCTCCCCTAAAAGCCACAATGGCTGGTGTGGGGCCAGGCAGAAGCCGGAAGCCAGGAGCTTCTCCCATGTCTCTTTTACAGGTGGCAGGGACCCAAGCATTTGCTAGTTTTCCCAAGTCATTAGCAGAGAGCTGGATTGGAAGTGGAGCAGCTGGGACACAAACCAAAGAGTATGGTATGCTTGCATCCCAGGCAGCAGCTTTACTCACTATGCCATGCACCAGCCCCTATTCCATGTATTTTTGATTTTCACAATAACCATGGACTATAATGAAAACTATAAAAACTAACACATAAAATTTTTTTATTTTGGGGGTGGGCATATGGCACAGTGGTTGATACACCACCTAGGACACCTGTGTTAATTGGAGTACAAAGCTCCATTCACCAACTACAATTTCCTGCTAATGTGCACCCTTAGGAGGAAGTAAATAATGCAAGTGCTTGGATCCCTGCCACCAACATGAGAGACTTGGATAGAGTTCTGGGTTCCTAGTTTCTTCCTGTCTCAGCCCAGCCTGTAGAGTGTATTTGGAGAGTGAACCAGCTGATGGTAGATCTCTCTGTCTGTCTCAGTCTCTCACTCTCTCTCTCTGGCATTCAAATAAAAAATGAATATAAAAATATTTTTAAAATGTGAAAAAGAACTTCCTTTGTAAAAATACCTACTTCACATACCTATGTATATCACATCCACTAGGCAGCTCAAATTTAAGATACCCAGAAGAAGACATACAATTTCCAAATCACTTTTCTCTCTTTGAGTGACTCCAAAAACACTGGATGGATTTCCATGATAATGATGCCATCACTCTCTATTCATTAGTTTGTGGGAAACTAAACAATCACATAATCAACAAAACAAAACTGGAGCTTTTGCATTTGTTGTTTGTATCAGCTAAAATATCTCTCCCCTATCAGACTCCTACAACTGTTTTTTATCTTATTATCTTACACAAAATTTTCCTAGGACTTGTCATATTTTGTATTTCTTATATATTTAATGTTTACTTTTAAATACATTTCCCTAAGATATAAAATCATAAAGAGCAAGACTGGTTTCTCTTGATCATTTTTATAATTTTAACACAATGATGGTATACAAACATTTTGCAAGAAAATGGAACTAAAATATAAATTCATCATATGCATAGGTTTTTTTCCCCATGGTATGCTTATAAAAAGTTAACAATGATTTTCTGCTTCTGGGAAGATGTACTGTGTGTGCTTTTCTCAGTAAACTGAAAATCCTATATTTCACCTTTATTTTTTATTTTCATTTTAATTAATTTTTAACAGATTCAATATGATTTATAGATACGTCTAAGAACATGATATTTCCTTCCTTCCTCTTTCCCTCTCTGCCACTCTTCTTTCTTTTACCTTCCTATTTTTTAGATAACATAGTTTAAATTCACATTACAGTAAAAAGGATTAATGCTTCACTGAATAAGAAATTTAACAAGTGAAAATCAAAAAGACTTTAATTTAGGGGAATATACACAAGAGCTATAAACAATAATTGGAAAAATAATCATTTCACCCCTATATAGTTTTTTTTGGCCAATTACTTATTCTATGAAATAGAGCCAATGATAATTAACATCTAAATATTTTCTGTGTGGTTACAACATAATGATTAAATTCATATAGACTTTAAACCACTTCCTTTCAAGAGTTTATACACAGGAATAATTTTATGCAGATTAAAATGCAAATAATTACACATTATATTATTTTTACTCTATTACTTACCACAGACCAGGAAAAACATATTTGTCTTTTTGGGACTGACTTATCACTAAGTATAATGGTTTCCAGTTGCATCTATTTTGTTTCAAAAGACAAGATTTCATTCTTTTTGTTTTATGGCTGAATAGTATACCATAGTGTATACATACTTCATTTTCTTTATATAGTCATTGGCTGATGGACATCTACATTGATGCCATATCTTAGCTACTATGCATTGAGCTGCAATAAACTCCTTTACATGCAGCTTTCATTTTGTTTGAGTAGATTCTCAGGAGTGGGATGGCTGGGTCACATGCAGATCTATTATCTGATTTCTGAGTAACATCAATGTGCTCTTCCACAATTTCTGCACTAATTTTACATTCCCACCAACAGTGGATCAGGGAGACTTTACTTCCCACACACCCTTGCTAGCAAGTTTGTTGATTTCTGTGTAAAACCCATTCTGAGGTGACATGAACCCTCATTGTGGTTTTGAATTGCATTTCTCTGATGGCTAATGATCCTCAACATTTTTTCATGTGTTTGTTGGCCATTTAAATTTCCTCTTTTGAAAAATGCCTGCTCATGGAAAGCCAAGACACTCGGGGGTGGGGGGACCGAAATGAAAGATTTCTGCAAGTGAGATCCCAGTGGAAAGAATGGGGCCATCAAAGAAGGAGGTGCCTGTCTCTGAAAGTAGGAGAGAACTTCTACTTTGACTATGACCTTGTCTAAATAAGATGATGTCCGCGAACTCAAAAGGCTTCCACAGGCTTTGCAACTCATGACTAGAACCTAGGGAGATTACTGACGTCATAAACAAGAGTGTCAAATTGTTAAGTCAACAACAGGAGTCACTGTGCACTTACACCTCATGTAGGATCTCTGTCCTTAATGTGTTGTTCAATGTGAATTAAGGCTATAACTAGTACTCAAATAGTATTTTACACTTTATGTTCTGTGTGGGTGCAAATTGTTGAAATCTTTACTTAATATATACTAAATTGATCTTCTGTATATAAAGATAATTGAAAATGAGTCTTGATGTGAATGGAATGGGAGAGGGAGCGGGAGATGTGAGGGTTGTGGGTGGGAGGAAAGGTTTGGGGGGAGGGAAGCCATTGTAATCCATAAGCTGTACTTTGGAAATTTATATTTACTAAATAAAAGTTATAAAAAAAATGCCTGCTCAAGTACTTCATGCATTTCTTAAGTGGATTGTTTATTTTGTCATGTTTGAGTTTCTTTTTTTATTTTTATTTGACAGGTAGAGTTATATACAGCAAGAGAGAGAGACAGAGAGAAAGGTCTTCCTTCCATTGGTTCACTCCTCAAATGGCCACTATGGCTGGCACTTGGCCGATCCCAAGCCAGGAGCCAGGTGCTTCTTCTCGGTCTCCAATGCGAGTGCAGGGCCCAAGCACTTGGGCCATCCTCCACTGCCCTCCCAGGCCACAGCAGAGAGCTAGACTGGAAGAGGAACAACTGGGACTAGAAACCAGCTCCCATATGGGATGCCGTTATTGCAGGTGAAGGATTAACCAAGTGAGCCATGGTGCCGAACCGCATTTGAGTTTCTTGAGCTCTCTGTAGGTTCTAGATATCAATCCTGTATCAGTTGCATAGTTTGCAAATATTTTCTCCCATTCTGCTGGTTGCCTCTTCACTTTGCTGAGTGTTTCCTTTACAAGGCAGAAGCTTCTCCGGTTGATATAATCCCATTTGTGTATTTTGATTGACTGTGCCTTGCTTCTGTGGTCTTTTCCAAGAAGTCGTTGCCTATGCCAATGTCTTGTAGAGTTACCCAATGTTCTCTAGTAATTTGAGGGTATCAGTTCACAGTTTTATATCCTTGATACATTTTGAGTTTATTTTTGTATATGGTGTAAAGTAGTGATTTTCTTTCATACTTCTGCAAGCAAAGATCCAATTTTCTCTGCACCATTTGCTGAAAAGATTGTCATTTTTCTAGGAATTGATTTTAGCTCCTTTGTCAAAGATTACTTAGTTGTAGATGCATGGATTGATTTCTGGGGTCTCTATTCTGTTCTGTTGGTCTACATGTCTGTTTTTTTGCCAGTACCAGGCTGTTTTGATTATAACTGGCCTGTAGTATGTCTTGCAATAATAGATTGTCTGGATCCCGACTTACTCATTCAGTGATGTTTGGTTACAAAACTTGAGCAGGAACTGCTGTAAAAGGGCTCTTCTTCCAGTCCAGCTCTCTGCTGTGGCCTGGGAAGGCAACAAAGGATGGCCTGAGTGCTAGGGTACCTGCATTCACATTGGAAACCAGGAAGAAGCACCTGGCTCCTGGTTCAAATCGGCACAGCGCCGGCTGTGGCAGCCATTTGGGGGGTAAACCAACAGAAGGAACTTTCTGTCTCTCTCACTCTCTGTAACTCTGCCTGTCAAATAAATAAAATCTTTAAAAAAAGAATACATACTGTTGTAACCTAAATGAACTGCTGACACATTGTAGTCTATGCAAATATTAGGATGTTTAAAAGATACATTGATTTGACACTTGATATTAAAAAAATAAAATAAATCTTTGAAATATAATAAGTATTACTATTGTTTGGAGATTATAGACTAGAATTATGAGGAATATGTGATTCAAGTAGGAAAGCTTGAATTATATTGATAAGATAGGAATAATGTGGAAATGATTGAGACATGATAATATAAACCTCTAATGCGTATATGGGGGACAATAATACATTCTACTTATGTATCAATTGTCTATTGATGACAGCAATTGTTGGATTACCCTTTGGGGCAGAATAAGAATGAATCTTATATAATGGTAAAAGGAGATTATTTAAAAACTGAAGAATGATAAGTTTGAACAAAAATGTTATGTAGAAATCAAAAAATATAAAGATTAATTATTTGCTCTATTTGTGCATATGCTATGTGTCATGTTTAATTGCATCATCTTTGAACCACAAAAGACTAACAGAAATGGGGCAGCAATGCCACTAAGCAGTTGAGTCTGGTTCAGAATCAAGAAAAAGAAAATTAATCATCTGATGGAGACTTCAAGACTGCAATTTTTCAAAGCAAGAAGAATTTATAATGTTGAGTGGTATCCAAAGCTTGAACATGCTACCCCAAGAATTTGATTTTTAATTAAAAAGTTTTAATGCATTTATTTAATAGAGTGGGAAGGAAGATAGTCTGGAGGAAGGAAGGGAGGAAGAAAGCAAGGGAAAAAAAGAAGGGGAGATAGATAGATAGATAGATAGATAGATAGATAGGATAGATAGATCCCATCTGCTGGCTTACTTGCCAGATGGCCAAGGCTGAAGCCAGGGTCTAGGAACTCAATCCTGATTTTTCACATGAATACCAGAGACCTATCTATTTGAACCATCACCATTGTCCCCTATAATCTGCATTAAGAGGATTGGAAGTCAGGATTCACAGGGATGGACTGAAACCAGGTATTCCAATGTGGCATGTGGACATCTTAACTGGTGTATTAACCTCTAAGCTAAATGATAACCCAGGAATTTGACTTTTTTTTTTTTTTGATAGGCAGAGTAGTCAGTGAGAGAGAGAGACAGAGAGAAAGGTCTTCCTTTGCCGTTGGTTCACCCCCCAATGGCCGCTGTGGCGGGCATGCTGCGGCTGGCGCACTGAGCTGATCTGAAACCAGGAGCCAGGTGCTTCTCCTGGTCTCCCATGCAGGTGCAGGGCCCAAGGACCTGGGCCATCCTCCATTGCACTCCCGGGCCACAGCAGAGAGCTGGCCTGGAAGAGAAGCAACCGGGACAGAATCTGGCGCCCTGACCGGGACTAGAACCCAGGGCCACAGGTGGAGGATTAGCCTATTGAGCCGTGACGCTGGCCTAGAAATTTGACTTTTTAATATATTCCACATTATGTACACTTTGGAAGCTTCTAAGTTCTCCTTCATTATTTTTCCTACATTCCAAAGTCTTCATGCACAATAATACATCAATTTCAAGACTAATTTTATACTTAGTCCTGGAGGTATAAGATACATGACTGCAACATTTTAAAACCATAGAAGTGACTCTGGTGTATGCTCTCCCTGAAATTTGTGACCTACATAACCTTTGGTATCCTCTCAAATTTAGCATTTAATTTATTTAGTTTCTAATAATTCTTGTAGTACAGGGAATCAGATTCATGTCTTTCTTTAGATGCAGGATCTCAGTAATAATTAGCATTTAAGAAATGTTCCATGAATGAAGTAACAAATGAGATTGAATAAAATAAAGGGAATCTCATTTTTCCCCCTCAACTTTATGTATAACTCTAAAAATCATTTAAAGGTGTATGTGTAGGTTGGTGCAGACCTTAGTGCAGCATTTAAAACAACGCTAAGGACACCTGCCCTGTGTCTAAGTGCCTAGATTCACGTTCCAAATATGCGTCCCATTCCAGCTTCCTGCAAATGGAAACTTTAGGGGGAAGCAAGTGATATGTTAGGTACTTGTGTCTTTGCTACCAAAGAGGGTGATCCAAACTGAGTTTCAGGCTCCTGGCTTCAACCTAACTCTTGCCTTTGCTGTTTGCTATTGAGGACATCTGGGGAGTGAAGCAGTAGATGGAAGTCTCTCTCTCTCTCTTTCTCTTCCAAATAAAATGACGATGTATAATGAAAAAATAAAAATAGGCATATATAAATTAATTTCACTAACCCCATACTCTGTGATTCTAGTGAAATACATTTTCAAGATAAGATAGAATGCAGTGGCAAGTGAGAAAATAAATGTTTAAGGCAAACTCAAAATCAATAGTTTAGCACTTGGGGGGAAGGAAAGGAGATTAGGCAGAAACGGTTTAAACTAAAATGATAAGTTTATGAAACTATAACATGCAGAGAAAGTATGCATTATATAGCATTAAACAATAGAAGAAGAAAAATCAAATAGTGTGAGACTGAGGAGTAACAATGTAGAAGATCTATCCTTAAAGCTGATATAACCATCATCCAGATAATACAGGTAAGAAAAACATTTTATTTCTTTTGCTCAAAGAAGTAGCTTCATTACTGGGGCTGCAAATATGTTAAGCACTTCAGTATTTATTTTCAGGGCATGCTACATTTTATACTCTGGGGCATAAAATTGTTTTCTGAGATTTTGACATTTAAAATACTTCAGTAATTAAATGTTTAATTAAGTTAGTGACCCCTGAGTTCACCTGACAAATGGTACATTTTTGTTTGCTTTTATATCAAATTATTTGATTTTAGATCAAATTCACTCATGTTCAAACACTTAAATACACATACACTATTTGGGAGAAACACGGGCAGAATCTTTACAAAATTTTATTAAAAATATTCATTCACTGTTGTTCCTTGAGTTAATAAAGATTACTAGCAAACAGCATTTCTGTATGGAATAACCTAGAAGGTGCTTTACTTGAAAATAGTTTATTTTACTAATAAATGATGGGAAAATAAAAATCAACAATAATAAGTTTAAACAACACATACATGAGCGAGATTTAGTTAATGGAATATGTAATGTCAAGAAATCCTATACCTTTCATATGCCTCCAACCTTGTCCTAATTCAAGATGATGACTCATCATGGACTGACCAAAACAGTCACATTAATAATAGAATATTATGCGTATTTCAAGGTAGCTTAATAATTTAGGGTTATGTTAAGTCCTTTTGGGACATAGCATTCTTTAATTGATTTATTTGTTATTTATTAGGTAATTGATTCATTGACTCAGAGACATTTGGTAGTTAGTGAGCTGTCTGATTTCCAGATATTGTTCCAGGTTTGTTTGTTTGTTTTAGCATAAGCTGGCAAAGCTTCCTGCAGATAGAAATCCAGTGAGGGAAAACATGTGGTATATGGTATGGAAGGTATTGAATAATTTCTATGCACATTTGTCAAGATAATTATGTGAGACTGAGATTTCTGGTTTTTTTTTTTTTCATTGCATTTTTGTTTTATTCTTTCATCTACTTTTCCTTTTTAAGTAGTCAGTCATAATGTACTTTCTTTTCTTAAATGATGTGTGCATTTGGTCTTCTTGACCTCTGTTTTCAAGTGTTTAAACTCTTTGAAAAGACTGGAGCTAGAGAACATGTGATTTACCTTGAGACTAAAAAGAAATTTGTCCAGCCTAGAAGCTGTGTGTGTGTGTGTGCATGTGTGCACAAGTGCAAAGTGATATTTTTAGCAAGCCTGAAAATGTGGCAGAATCTAGGAAGTAATGGCCCCAAATAACCTTGAGAAGACTGGAGGGTCCAAGCTATTCTGAAGATGGTTCCCACTTTTAAGGAAGACAGCAAGTAACTGAAGTTGATAACTGGGATAATGAGATTCTCAAAGGAAATAGATAATTGGTGACCCTAAAGTTTAGTATGGCTTAAGGTTCCAGAAATTTGAGATGGATGAGATCAATAAGTATAGTAGACATTTTTATATCAGATGGGTTTACAAATTGAGAATTATGTATAATTCATAGGAGTCCTTCATAGAAAAGATTTTGTGTATGTGCCAGAACAAGAATAGGGACCCTACCTTTGAATGGGTGTATCTAGTGTGTATGTAGATGATTGAAGACCATTGAAATCAGCAACAGTCATACACAAGTCATAAATGAGAATGGAGCTCAAAATCAGAAATCTACTAACTATGAAGACAATTTTGAGAGGTCTATTCACCAGTCATTTCAGTGGGGATCCTGAAATTACCAGAGAAAGAAGAAAACATGAGCATCCTTGAAATTCTGTAGAGCTGTATCCAAACTTCAATGCAAGGACATGTGGATTATCTGTTAATTCCTATTCTGTGGTGACAGAGACACACTGGCACCATCTTGTGATGAAACCAGAGAATGAAACTAAAGACCAAAATAACAGAACACCTCAGAACATGAAAGAAAAAGAATTGTGAACTCTGAGATTGATCATTCATTGCTAAGAACACATAATATTAATACCAATATTAATACCTGATTGTTAGTAGCACTAAAATGCATTTCAATGACACAATGAATATGCATGCTTTGTTAAACCAATGAATTATTTAATGTGTATATTATGACAATGCTTTTATATGTACTATCTGCACTTCATCTTAAATAATTTTTGCAAACTTAAACATTTGACTAGTAAACAAGACTAGTTTATAAACTCTCTGTCCAGGTCTCTATTTCCTTAACTATCGATGAGGGCTTTTTTCCATAGTCATTGATCTATTAAGCTTCTTTTAGGTTTATATAATGTCACAGTGATGATGATAATGGAGTAATGATTCACCTTCTATAAACAAGAAACTATGGTTCATTAATTCATTTTTTAATAAATTGGATTGTCTCTAGTTCATTAGTTACCACAGTAAGTTCTGAAATTAGAACTATGAGTAAAATAAAGATCTTGTCTTCACAAAGGCTCAGGATTATAAATGATAAATCTATGTGTAAATAATCAGTCAAGGGGCCAACACTGTAGTGGAGCAGGTAAAGCTGCCACATGCAGTGCCAGCATCCCATATGGGCCCCATTCATGTACTGATTGCTCCACTTCTGATCCAGCTCTCTGTTGTGGCCTGAGAAAGCAGTGGAAGATGACCCAAGTTTTTGGGTTCTGCAGGTGACTTGGAGGAAGCTCCTGGCTCCTGGCTCCTGCCTTCTGGCTCCTGGCTCTGGATCCACCCAGCTCTGGCCATTGCAGCCATTTGGGTTAGGAACCAGCAGAAGGAAGACTGTCTCTCATTCTCTCTCTCTCTCTCTCTCTCTCTCTCTCTCTCTCTCTCTCTCTCTCTCTCCCTCCTTCCCTCCCTCCCCCCTCCCTCCCTCCCTCCCTCTGCCTTTCAAATAAAAAAAAAAAAAATCAATATCCAGTCATCATCCTTGTAAATACAAAAATAGAACACTATCAATCATCCTTTGTTTTTGTGCAAAAACTGAATTTCTTGGATTTTATATGTGGGTATTTCAAAAATTTAGTGTAAAAACAGGGTTTAAAAAGTTTATTTTGTTGTAAAAATTTTTTGAAACCTATGCATAGATTTTTTTTCATTATATTCATTTCCATGAACTTTTTGAAGACTCCTTATGTGCATGGGCTTTACAATGTTTTTTTTTTTGTGCATGAAAATAAACTTTTTAAAAAAGATTTTATTTATTTGAGAGGCAGAGTTATAGAGAGAGAGAGGAAGAGAGAGAAGAAGAGACAGAGAAAGGTCTTCAATCTGCTGGTTCACTCCCTAAATGGCTGCAGCAGATGCAGGTGAGCTGATCTGAAGCCAGGAACCAGGAGCTTCTTCAAGGTCTCCCACACAGTGTGCAGGGGCTCAAACATTCATGCCATCTTCCACTGCTTTCCTATGCCACAAGCAGAAGACTGGATCAGAAAAGGAGCAGCTGGGGTAAGAATCATTGTTCATATAGGAGCGCCAGCACTGCAGGCAGAGGCTTAGCCTACTGGACCACAGTGCCAGCTCTGAAAATAAACTTCTTTTAACTCAATTTTCCACAAAGGTTTTTGAGGTGTCCTTGTATCTAGAGTGAAAATTTTACATCCTCCATCAGAATACTTAAGTTGACAAGTATTTTCAATGAATAGGAGGGGGAGAGAAGTTAGTACATGATAAAAAACATAATTTTTTCCCCATCTTCTAAATGTCAGGGATTTTCCCTAACAGTGGTGTAAGAAAAAAAGAGAAACATTGTTGAGTGTGTGCTAAGTGCTGTGCTAGGATCTTAATCTTTACTGCCTTGTTAATTAATGTATTTTTTAAAAAGTCTGCATATTATCAATTTGGGATAGATGAGCAAATTGCTATCTTAAAAAATATTTATCTTATTTTAATTGTTTCTAAAATCAGAATATAGTCCACTTTTCCAGCTATCAAAATGTCCCCAATAATACTCAAATGTATTAGCAAATTTCCTCTGGAGATTGAATCCTTATCTAATCAGTCTTAAATCATGGTACAATATGTTCAGATAGTGGAAGTTCTATTGATTTAGAATATTTTTATATATTTTAATTAGTTTTACTAAAAGATTATAATTATACTTTATAAATTCACTATAGTTCATTAAAAATTATAAGAATATAATGATGTTTCTTTCTTCCCTCCTTCTTTCTCTCTCCCTTTTTCCTTTCATCATTTAGTTTTTGAGATAACATATTTTAGAATAATACTGCAGTAAAAAGTCTTCAAAAAATAAGAAATTTAACAAGTAAAAAGCCAGAAGACTCTAGGTTAGTGGGAATATAGGCAAAGTTTAGATGCAATAACTGAATGAAAAATGATCATTTTAGCCATATACAGTAAGTTTTAAATTAATCATATATTGTTAAAACTATGGTTGCATAACATTCTTCCTAATTGATTTGACAAAGTTGTAAAGCAACATTTTACAAAACTATATTTGCAGCAATTCTGATACACATAGACATTTCGTCTTCTTTTTTTTTTCGCTTTTTGATATTTTTAATGTTAACTTCTACATAAAAGGGAGAATATGTGATATTTGTTTTTCTTTTTTTAAAGATTTATTTGTTTTACTTGAAAGTCACAGTTACACACACAGAGAAGGAGAGCAGAGAGAGAGAGAGAGAGAGAGAGAGAGAGAGGTCTTCCATCTGCTGGTTCACTCCCTAGATGGCCACAACATTCAGAGCTGTGCTGATCCGAAGCCAGGAGCCACAAGCCCCTCCAGGTCTCCCATGAGGGTGCAGGGGCCCAAGAACCTAGGTCATTTTCTACTGCTTTCCCAGGCCATAGCAGAGAGCTGGATCAGAAGTTGAGCATCCAGGTCTTGAACTGGCACCCATATATGGGATGCCGGCACTGCAAGTGGTGGCTTTACTGGCTACACCACAGCGCTGGCCCCCATATTTGTTTTTCTGTGCCTAGCTAATTTACTCAACATCATGTCCTTGAGTTGCATCCATTTTGATGCAAATTGTTGAATTTAATTCTTCTTTATAACTGAATAATATTCTATTATGTATATATTCTGCTTTGGAGCATTTTAAAGTAGACAAAATGGCATGGCTAGACAGAATCCTCTCAGGATTGTAATAAGGTTTGATTCCCATCCTTTACATATGCATTTCCATTCATCTCATTAATAATGTATATTGCAAGGAACAATCTTATGCTGGCAGTAATATAGAATATTTAACCCTATAGGTCATTTCAATCTCTTATTTCTATAATTCTATCAGCCTGTCCTGACAATATGAACACTGGAACACCCAATATTCTTAAGAGATGAATGTCTATAAATCAAGAATTTCATGTTTGGCTGGCAACATCAGATATCACAAAACTGCTGAAATAATGAGGGGATCATTTAAACTCCCCAACAAGATTGAAGTAAACCTGGCAAAGTAGCTGAATGGTAAATTTGCTAATTAAACTACAGTGTCTTAAACTGAAAGATGAGAAAAGGCAAATAAAGAAAAATGAATACACTTGCACATATTAAAAAATGTACCTACATAGATGCAGGCTGCAGTGTTATTTGTAAAATCTAAATTATATATCCCACATCTCCAACAATAAAGAAATAGTTAAAAATTAAGTTACAGCATACAGTGGGATACCATGCTGTGATTTTAAGGTCAGTATGTGGTGTTTAATGCAAATAAGATAAAATAAAATATTTAATATTAAGTAAAAAAGCAAGCACATTCAGGACATGATGCATAATATAATTTCATATAAAAAAGTTATGTGTCGGCACTGCAGCACAGGTTAATCCTCTGCCTCCGGTGCCTGCAGGCCCAAATGGGTGCTGGTTCTAGACCCAGCTGCTTCTCTTCCAATCCAGCTCTCTGCTATGGCCTGGGAAAGCAGTGGAAGATGGCCCTAGTCCTGGGCCCTTGCACCAGTATGGGAGACCTGGATGAGGTTCCTGGCTCCTGGCTTCGGATCAGCCCAGCTCTGACCATTGCAATCTTTTGGAGAATGAACCAGCAGATGGAAGACCTTTCTGTTTTTCTCTACTTCTCACCGTCTGTAACTCTACCTCTCAAATAAATAAAATAAAATCTTAAAAAAGTTATGAAATTGAAAATTTGTATATTTGAGAATATTGAATGTAAGTAAGAATATTAGTTACTTAGAGGGGAAGGATGGGCTTTTAATGGAAATATAGTATTTTTGTATTTTTAATTTTTTAATTTATTTATTTTTTGACATGCAGAGTTAGACAGTGAGAGAGAGAGAGAGAGAGAGACAGAGAGAAAGATCTTCCTTTTTCCATTGGTTCACTCCCCAAGGGCCTCTACGGCTGGCGCACTGTGGCAGGTGCACTGCACCAATCTGAAGCCAGGAGCCAGGTGCTTCCTCCTGGTCTCCCATGTGGGTGCAGGGCTTTTTCACAGTATTTATCAACTATTTATACTGTTTTAAATATTTGTTCAAACATTTGTATTTATTTTAAAGAATGACAGAGAGATGAAAAGTTTGCCTATGCATTCCCCAAATGCATATAACAGCGAGGGTAGGCACCAGACACAAGACAGGAGACAAGAATTTCATCCAGATCTTCAACACGGGTGGCAGAGACTCACATACTTAAGTCATCATGTGTTTCCTCCCATGTGCATTTGCAGGAAGTTGAATCAGAAGCAGAGTCAGGACTTGATCCCATGCACTCTGATACAAGTTGTGGGTGTCTCAAACAGCAGCTTTAGCCACTAAGCCATGATGCTTACCCACTTTTATAATTTCTGAATTTCTTACAAATAGTATAACAAGAATGGATTCTTATATAACTGCTTTTGTTTAAAATAAAATAATATAATTTAAAGGAGTAGAAACCTATGAATTGGGAAGTGGTATGAAACCTAAGCATAGCACTTGGTTTTCTGAGAATTCACTTTCAAGTAAAAAGCTTGTTTTACAGTAGAAATGACCTTGATGGTTACTAATTAGTTTTTATTTTTCTCCTCTTCTTTTAAACATTTTAAGCTTCAGAGCAAAAAAGTCTTCACAGATTTCCATTATCTTTCTGAGAACAGAAAATTGGACAAAAAGTGAGTGAATTTAGAGAATACATTAGAAAACAAAACAATGAAAACCGGCCACAGTGTCTCACAATTTGAAAGTACGGCAACACTTGTTTCCGTGTTAATCATTAGGAACAGGGTACTTAAAAGGAAGAAGAAATGTTAAACAGATGACTTTAAAAATTCAGGCAGAGACAAGATCTGCATTTAGATGCACATGGCTATTTAAAAACATATATATGTCAATAGAGAGGCAGTAGTTGGAAGGAGAAGGTTAATGACTTACTGGTGTCTTTTTTGGCTTTGCCTTTGCCCTGCAGCAGATCCTGGCTGTAACTTATATAGGGAAGTCCAACGAATAAACTGGATGTATTTCCTATTCATCTGTCTTCAACCTGTAGCCCATCAAACTGGTGCTGTGATGCTAAGACTGCTCCCTGCTCAGATTGTAATTCATCAGCCTCACTGAAAGGAGTGTGCTTGCCAAGGAACGTGCATGCAAAGCAGGATGGAGAGGAAGTCAGTAAGCTCATAATGACAGGAGCATCCTGCAGCGTCACTGGCGAGGCAGTACCCCTCCCCTGAAAGCTCTTGGGCTTCCCTCTTTGGTTATCATTTTAAGATCTGGAGTTGGGATCTGCAGCCTAGGTTCTAATATGCTGATTAAAGTATTCATAAACAGAGAACAAAGAATATAGGACATCCTTGGATGATTTTTATTTTTGGATATATGCTATATTGCCTCCTTTATTTTTCAACCTCCACAGACCCTGGCCCTTATTTTTCACCTAGAGTAAGGATAGTCTGAAAAAATCCCTTCTCACTGCTGCATTTATACAAGAGAAAAGTGACTTCTGCTTTTGTTTTTGATGGAATAAAGGGGCAAGATTTACCCTCACATCCAGAAAAGCTATAAACAGGTATAAACCATGAAATAAGAGTTTCAGACATAAAATATTATGCAGGGCAGTGATTATGAGAAAAGGAATGCACTAGCTGTGCCCTATGCCCTTCTCTGGGCTACTGCCTCTTCACATAGATGGTGAGACTAAATACAGCTCAGCAGCCTAAGTTGAGGAAAAAAGAGTTTAGAGTTCAAGGAGGACAGGACACAAGATATAGGTGGAAGGCTATTTTGAATATGAGTATAGGAGAGAGTCAAGGCCAGAGAGTCACCAAAGGGGAGCTCGTAGGAGATCATTTAGGGCAAAGAAAACTCTGAAAGAACCATTGTGGTAAAGACCAATCAGCACAATGAACTAAACTCAAACTCATCACCCTTAACTTAGACAATGTTGCTAAGAACCAGGTGTGATGTATTTTCCTGAGCTTTGGTTTACTAACAGGACCTAGACATACAGCATGCCACATGGAAGATTATAGGCTGGCATCTTAAAGACTGTCTTTGGGGACATGAAACATTAAAATAAATCACTCTGCTGATTGAGAGGTTTTACTCATTCAAGTACATACCTAGAAGAATCATCCATTCTCTGATCAGATTGATTAAAAGTTGCTGATCAAGACTGCATCCCCCAATTTCTGACATATCTACCTGAATGCATCTTCAAACCAGATGTGGTAGCATAACCACCATCAGGGTCTGGACACACAGTAAAAGAGTAGATGACTCTAAGATAGGTGTTGTGGCACAGCAAGCTAAGCTACTGCTTGGGAGTCCTATATCCCATATCAGAGGGCCTGGGATCAAGTCCTACATTCATTTCTGATTCAGCTTCCTGATGATGCACATTTTGGGAAGCAGCAGATGTTGGCTCAAGTACTTGGGTCCCTGCTATCTATATGGGGATCTGGATGGAGTTCTTGGCTCCTGACTTTGACCTGGCCCGGGGCTGGTGGTGTGGGTGTTTGGAGAGTGAACTGTAGAACCAAATTTTTACTTCTCTGAATGTCTCTCTTTGTTTATCATACTACTTTTCAAATAAATAAAAATGGGCAAATAAACTTTAAATAAAAAGTATGGTTGATTCTAATAGAAAATCTCGCATTCCATAGCAAACTTGTAACTTCTGCCAACCATTACCAATTTGTCTCCTGGTGACAGGGTCCACATTGCAAGGGATATTGCCCCTGCCTGCTTCTGGCAAAGTGACCACATGGAATATTTGGCTATTCTTTGGATTCCTGGGTGCAGCTCCAGTCTGATCAACTGACTGACACTGTATTTCCCTTTAAACAAACTGATATTTTCAGCTTTTCAGATCAGCTATTATCTGACAATGGTGCACATTTTGCCTCAAAAGGCACTGAACAATGGGTCATTAATTGTTCATTATTGTTAATTCTCTCAGTCTTTACTAAAGCACTTTGTGTGCATATGAGGACACCCATTCAATGCTCAGCAAGACAGTTGACAGCTTTGCCTTACATTCTCTTTCCAGTTGCTGGGAGCTTTAAAGACAATCAAAGTAAGAGTTGAGAAATTTGTCACATGCTTCCTGAGCATATGCACATTTTTACATAGGCACCTGCATTTCTTTATCCCAGGAAAACCACAGAACTCTTCAGAGTTCTAACAAACATCTGAATTTCTAGCTTGCTTTTGTAAGCTTTTTGGTTAGCTTATTGCCTCCTTTGCCATTCAGAGCACAGTTGGTCAATTGCCTCTAGTTGCTTTCCATAAATATCCCCCAAGGAAAGCCTTTTCCTTTTTCCTTTCTTATCTTTTAACACCAGGAAAGTCAGAACTCAGTTCATAGGAATGAATCAGGTCATGAATCAGGACTACCTTGCACTTAGATTTGTCAAGAAATGTCCCAAAAGGTCAGTTTGGGACAGTTCTTTGGGAATGGGACTTTGATAGAGCTCCATAGGGCGTCTACCTTGGGTGGCCAGTTGCTGGCTGGTTTTTACTACAAACCTAGGCTGTCACTTTTCAATTCTGCTATGACAATTGAAAGGGAAATTTTAAAACCTCAAAGTTTACAGTTTACCAAATTCAGCCATTTTTCTTAAGAAAATGCCTCCAGGATTTTATCAAGCCTTTGACTTAAGTCCAGAGATCCAGAAAAACTTTATTCTGTCAATTTTTGCCAGTACTCCTATTAGCTCCATGGAAGGGGGCATTTTCAAAAGTCAGTTTTTGTATCATTCCAGCCTTAAATTTTTTTTATCTTCATGCCATAATCAACACATAACCAGAACTGTTAATATTTTTTAACTTATGTTGAAAATATAATTGCTTTATCATAATTATCTGTCACCATCATGGGCTAAGCCACCATCATCTCTCATTTGATTGTTAACAACTGTTCAAAAGATTGGAGTCAACTATTGTCTGAACATCTAAAGTGACCCGGCCGAAATTTAAGTGGTTTCCTTTCTCTGCTTTTAGTACTAGAAGTGTTTCCCTGTCTTCCAGAGAGAAGAATCGAAGTCCTTATCAGTGCTTAAAGGCCCCCACTTGATCTAAGACCCAGTTTCCTTCCTGCTTTTTCGCCTACTTCATCTGCACTGGCCTTTTAGTGTTTCCTGTTTCACACAGATCTGCATGGTTCCTCTTCAGAACCTTCACAGTCTCTGTCTTCATCTATGGCAAAGGCTTACTCATTTCCAAGAGTCACATCATTAGAAATATCTTCTATAATTTTCTTACTGGTAGCTTTGGGATCCGCAAGGAGAGAAGGCCTAATCTTCTGGGAATGGAGAGTCCCTACCCACACTTCTGGGAATGAAAAATCCTTGCCAATGTCCCCACGGGCACCTAAAGGTCAACCAATGAGGATCAGACCTGCTCAACCTTTAACCCCCACACTCTGTATCTGTAAAAGGAGCCCTCCCAACCTCTGATGTGTGCAATTTCCCCGGCCCCCGCCCTGTTGCGACCAGGGAACCTCTCCTGGGAGCGGAATCCCAATAAAAGCCTGTATATTGATTCATCTGGCTGGGAATATTTGTTATGCACCAGACACCTTGCACTTACATGAAGCAAACCTACTACTCCATGGATATACTCTTACCTCTTAACTGTGTTATTGTTCTCCTAGAACTTGATATCTTTTACATCTTTAAAAATGTCTTTGAATATTTCTAGGTTTTTTTTTTTAAGATTTATTTATTTATTTGAAAGGCAGAGTTACAGAGAGGCAGAGACAGAGAGAGAGAGAGAAAGTTTTCCATCCACTGGTTCACTCCCCAGATAGTCACAATGGCCGGAGATGCACCAATCCAAAGCCAGGAGCCAAGAGCTTCTTCCAGGTCTCCCAAGCAGGTGCAAGGGCCCAAGGATTTGGGCCATCCTCTACTGCTTTCCCAGGCCATAGCAGAGAGCTGGATTGCAAGAGGGGCAGCCAGAACATGAACTGGCACCTATATGGGACCGGCACTGTAGGCGGTAGTTTTACCCACTATGCCACAGTGCTGGCCCCTCTAGTTTTATTTTTCACTCATTAGAAAGTAAGTGACATGAGGACTAGAGCTTCTACATAATAATTCTCATACTGTGAAGACTCCTTAGATTTATGTCTGGGATAATGCATATGTTATAAACATTTTCTAAAATTAATGAGAGGTCTGGAGATGTAGGAATTAAATTAAGAGAAAGAGACCTAAGGTTGCAATGACATTAATAATTTTATATTTCTAAATTAAAAGAAGAAAATGTTTTAATATATTTTGTAATGTCTAGCATGAACTGATTCATTGGAGAGTTGATCTATCTCTGGGAATTAATTGCAAATGTAATATCATTCAGTAGACTCCAGATCAATAGAAGTGACAGAAATTAATCTAGTTTGATTTCTTCCCCTCATAGAATCCAAATATCAGAAGAGCAATCAAAGGAAGCCCGCCCAGTTGTTTCCCTTCACAATTACAAAATTGTGGAGGACAGCATTGCCCAACCCAGCTTCTGCCTGAATGGGCTCCATCTGTTTGGCACCATGTGGTGCTCCAGCATATGCCAAGCAATCACTCACTCTGCTATATGTGAGGGGAAGCAATGAAAAGATTAATACATTTCTTTTAACTTTGATGAGGAACACAACAGCTCAGTGACCTCACACATGCATCCTGGAAATTACTGTGCTACAGAAAATTGTTAAACTCATTTCTGAACTGAGTGGAACATTAAAAAACAATTTGACAGAGCAAGTGCACTGAACAATGTACACGACAATCCCCTCTAGTCCACATTTTCTTGCCCAGGTTGATGAGACTAACAGGGAAAAATCTGCACAGGGGCCTCAGAGAAGATGTTTCATCTGTTTTGAAACACTGTGGCAGTCCAGTTCTGGTGGCTGCACAAGACCAGGGCAAGGAAGTATCTATTCTAGACATCCACATTGCCACAGGTGTTCTGTCCCTGAGACAGCCTTAACTTTCATAGAAGCTAAATAGAAAGCCCAACGTAGTATGAAGCTTAATGGAAAGGTGACTTTAACCACACTTTTCCAGATACAAGGCTAGAATTTAATAACTGATCTTAAAGCCTAGCAAGAACTCCACTCTCAGTTCAAGCTACTCTTACAATAATATATTCTAACTTACTTTAATGTCTCAGCAAATATACAGTTGTTAGGTCACTAAAAGTGGAGGCCTTGATGATTTCTTCCTATCAAAATGTTCATGTGAAAATGAAATTAAAAGATAATGCAGGTGGGAGACCAGGAGAAACACCTGAATCCTGGCTTCAGATCAGCACTGTGCGCCTGCCACAGCGCGCTGGCTGCAGTGGCCAATGTGGGATGAACCAAAGGAAAAGGAAGACCTTTCTCTCTCTCTCTCTCTCTCTCTCTCTCTCTCTCTCACTGTCCACTCTGCCTGTCAAAAAAAAAAAGATAATGCAGGGCTGGGAGACCAGGAGGAAGGACCTTGCTCTTGGCTTCAGATCGGCGCAGCGCACCGGCCGTAACGGCCATTTGGAAGGTGAACCAATGACCAATGGAAGGAAGACCTTTCTCTCTGTCTCTTTCTCTCACTGTCTAACTCTAACTGTCAAAATAAATTTTAAAAAAAGATAATGCAAGGCAAGGATTGTGGTACAGTGGGTTAAGCTGCCACTTGGGATGGTTTGAGTCCAGTTACTCAACTTCAAATCCAGCTTCTTGGTACTTCACATGGGAGGTAGCAGAGATGACCCAAGTACTTGGGTCTCTACAACCTATGTAGTAGATGTGTATGAAATTCCTGGATCCTTGCTTGGTCCTGACCCAGCTCTGGTAGTTGTATTTGGGGAATGAACCAGGAGATGAACATATTCTCTCTCTCTCTCTCTCTCCTTTCAGTCACGAGGACTTTCAAATAAATAAATAAATATTTTAAAATTATACAATGTACATTTTCCATTAACATTTTCAAGCCCTCTCATGTATATATGTGCATGTGTATACATATGTGTGTACATACACAGAAACACTATTATATGTTATATATATATATATACACACACACACATATATATATGTATGTATGTATATGCCATATAGGGAGATTAGTGTCACAGTGTTTTAGCAGGAAACTAAGAAAGACAGAAATATTGTCAACAATTATTTTACCTACTAATTTATCTTTATCTGAAATATTCCAGGGAAATTTTATGTCCAGAGGACAAGAGACATTCAGGAGGATTTGATCAGTAGCTGGAATATTGGCCTCAAACTTTAATGTGGAATCCCACTGAACTGGCCATATTTGTGCCAGGACCCCTTTTTCCTAGGAGAAGTAAATTTAAAGGGTCTTATTTCTTGTAAGTCTCATTCTTGTCGCACCTTTTCTTACTAAGGGAGGATGATCAATGAGATGAGAACATCTATTTCCAAGCAAGAAAAGACTCAACCTTGTCTTATCAACACTTTGTGCAATGAAAATTAGAAGAGTTCATGTTATCCTATTAAAAGTGGCAGATCACACTAACAGAATGATAAAAGACCTTTTCAATGACATAAAATCAAAGGAAAAAAAAGAGGGGGAAATAACATGGAAAAAAAAAATGTCTATACAATTTTGGAAGATGTAAAGTAAATTGGAAGTGACACCCAAGTTAATAGACCAAAGTAAAACTTAAGCCTGCTTGAAGCTAAGATAAAGGTGATTCATCCTTCAGAATCCTAGAAACACTTAGGAATTAAATGCATCAATTGTCTCCAAAGGGAAGTATGTGGAGTTAGAGCAAGATAAAAGAGGATTGACCCTGATAGTTATTTTTGTTTAGCATGTAAATTTTTTTTTTCAAACCTCAGAGTTTTCCCTTCAGCCCAGTCCAAGATTAGAGGTTTAATCTTTGGACAGTTAGACTCTAAGACACCAGGCACCTAGTGAGAGCTGTACTAATAGACTTGGAGCAGGGAGTTAAGTACAAATATTTGTCCAATGATTATGTATCCTATACTTTCTTGCCTTGTATGATTCACATAATATAACTCCTAGACAACATGATGTGATGATTCTTCCCTGGAGAATATGGATTGGCCTAAGACCAAGTGATTCAGATCCTTTGGGGTTTTCCAACAAATTAGCAAGTTCCTATTTCATTATTATACAACAAATATCAAATTTCAGCATTCTTATCACTCTCTTTTTTCAAAGCCTTTGAATCAAACTTTTATTATTTCACTTTTAAATAAAATTATAATCAGACATTTGGAAGCAGAAAAAATTTCAAACATAAAAAAGCAAGATTTAAAATAGTAGGAAGTTAGAACCTACAAACTAGGAAGTCACAGAGTTCATAATAAAAATAATTAAGAATTACAATCAATTTCCTCAGAGTAACAAATATTGTATTCATGAAACAAATATTGTATTGATGAAAGAAGAACAGAATCTTATAACATGGATTAACTAAAAATTTGAAAAATTATTTCTGGGAAAATGAGAGTAGAAATAGAAATTTTAAAATAAGGAATATAAAACAAATTGGAGTAATTCTCTGTGAACATAAAAAAGTTATTGAGAAAAGTAGCAGAAATATAATAAAGATAGTCCACAGGGCCCAATATTTCTATTTTTTAACATTTATTTTACTTTTATGTATAGGCAGAATTACAGAGAGAGATTAAGATACACATACGCATACAGCTCTTCCATCTGTGGTTAATGCCCCAAATGGCCCCAGTGGCCAGGGTTGGACCAGGAAGAAGTCAGGAGTCAGTACCTCCATCCGGATCTCCTACGTGGGTGCAAGAGCCCAAGCACTTGGGTATCTGCTGCTGCTTTCCCAGGCACATTATCAGGGAGCTGGGTTAGAAGTGGAATAGTCAGGACTTGAAACAGTGCATATGGGATGCTGGCATCACAGGTTGTGGCTTAACTGGTTACACCACAGTGCTGGCCACAAAGTACAGTTTTGTCTAGTATTTCAGTAAAAAATACAAGTAAAAAAAGGGAAATACAATAAAACTTTATGGAATTGAAGGACTAAAGTTTCCAGACTGAAGATTCTAAGCTCTCATTAAAATATTTCCAAAAGTGACCAACACTAAAGTACTTTAGAAAGAAATTTCAAAATATGAGTTAAATGAATGTATCTTGAAAAATTCAAGAAAGAATAAAAACAGATCTTATACAAGGTGTAGGACTCAATGGCAATAGATTTCTGGCAAACAATTATAGGAACTAGAATACAATGGAGATATTCCTTCAGAAATTTGAAATAAAGTCATTTCAGTCTAGAATCATATTCCCCTGAACAAGTAAAACTAAACATTTCACACAAGTAAAGCCTGTATCCATGATGTTATTTCCCACATCTTTTTTCTCATGAAGCTATCAAGTGTATGCTTTAGCAAAAAGAAGGAGTAAGTCAAGAAAGAGGGAATTCTGAGGTTCAAAAAGAGGGGATCAAACAGGGCAGAGAGGAAGAAAGGATGCAAGATTAGTGATAGAACAACTCCCCAGGAAGGAAACTTCCAGCAGGCTGACATATTTCCAGCTGAGACTAGAACAGCAGACATAAAGACATGTATGAATGGGAGAAAAAGGTAGCAAAGCAAGAAAAATGAAACTTATGAAACACCTATTCTGTACAAGTATGATGAACAGATATTTACATGTTTATGTAGGAGACTTTGGAGATGAAGTCATTATGTTTGTACAGAAAAATGAATGAATACTAAAAATAAGGAGGTGACTGAATACCAGGGAAGAAAAATATAACTTTTTTAATATAATTAGATTTTGTGATTCAACCATGAATAATATTTAAATAATCACAATAATACATTCTAAATACTGACTTAATCAAAAAGGTGATGTAATACATTGACAGGATGATAGAGAAGATGATGATTTATTTGTGTATAGTAGTATGCAAAAAGTTCAATGCTTTTATATAAATATTCAATAGCTGTCAAAAACTTTTATGATCAAAACACAATATAAATGGTTTCTGAAAATTTTGAGAGTCAATATCACTAGAAATCATTGAAAACAGTGAATATGATTTCCCTTAGTGAATAAGAACACAGGCTGGGGAATTCAGTATTAGAGATCTGTTATTTTGATGTAATGATGGTAGTAATAGCAGTGATAAGCCCTGTTTAAAAAGAGAAAGAGGACAGGGAAAACAGAGAATTAACAGGAAAAAGAAAAGGTGCAATGCGGAAAAGACAGGGAGAAGCAGGAAAGCAACAGCCAAAGAAATATGACAAGCCTTGTTCCAAAAGAACAGTCCTGCTTCTACTACAAGATTCGCCTTGACCAAAAGTTATCCGGAGATAGAGAGAGACATCCTGCTCCCATTTGGGGAATTATGAAGCCTATTCATATCATTTCTTCTCTGGGCCTGTGGTAATAAGTACATCCAGGGGAAAGAAATAGCTCTGTGTGGATGCACACTTTTAAGATCTTTGCACATTCATAATACTCTATGTTGATGGAACAGAGGGTGATATGAATAAACATGAACATCAGATACACAAAAGCTAATTTATGTTGGAACTGCAGATAATTATAAAACAGCTATTCACCATGAATCTAGCCTTGACTGCTCCATGAAAGCACACATGTACTTTTTAGCATTCCAGGCTATACCTCAGTACTGTTATTAGGGATGACCTCCAGACTTAAGTGGATGGAGAGCTTTCCAGGGAGCTTCAATTAACTGGGACATTTGAGAACCAGTGTTTAGACTGCGGTCATGAAAGAGTAGTCCCCAGACTAGCAGTGCCAGCACCATCTAAATCACATTATAAAGTACAAAATGTTTTAAAGTTTTGAGGCCTATTAAGTGGCAGCTTCATCCACTCACTGCAAGGCAAGGAATTCTTGAAGTCTGGTGTTCTGTGCATAAAGTTCTCAACTATATAATTTTATGATGAGAACAGATTCTTACTAAACTCAAACAATCACATTGCCATGAGAAACTTTTTTAACTGAAATTTTATTTTAACTCAAATTTTAACTCAAATTTTAACTGAAAAGTGATCCCTGTTAAATATAAGAGTGGGAATAAGAGAGGGAGGAGACGTACAATTTGGGACATGCTCAATCGGAACTGCCCCAAATGCTGGAGTTAGAAACGTGCCAGGGGATTCCAATACAATCCCATTAAGGTGGCATGTACCAAGGCCATCTCACTAGTCCAAGCGATCAATTTCAGTTCACAATTGATCACACTGATAGGTCTAAGAGTCAAAGGGATCACACAAACAAGACTAGTGTCTGCTAATACTAACTGATAGAATGAAAAAGGGAGAGAATGATCCAACATGGGAAGCGAGATACACAGATACACAGCAGACTCATAGAATGGCAGATGTCCTTAATAGCACTCTGGCCTCAGAATCAGCCCTTAAGGCATTTGGATCTGGCTCAAGAGCACATGAGAGTATTTTAGGCATGGAAAGCCAAGACACTCTGGAAAAAAAAAAAAAGACCTAAATGAAAGATCTCTGCGAGTGAGATCCCAGTGGAAAGAACGGGGCCATCAAAGAAGGAGGTACCTTTCTCTGAAGGGAGGAGACAACTTCCACTTTGACTATGACCCTGTCGGAAGAAGATCTAAGTTGGCAAACCCTAAAGGTTCCATAGCCTTGGCAACTCATGACTAGAGCCTAGGGAGATTACTGATGCCATAAACAAGAGTGTCAAATTGTTAAATCAACATCAGGAGAAACCAAAAATCCTTCTAAAATTTTTGTGTTTTAGAGTAATTAAGTAGGGGGTAAGGTAAAAACTTCCATTTGTTTACAAAACTGTGCCAGAGCATACTAAACTATAGAAATTACAGTAATCTTATTGAATCTACATGAAATAGTCAAATACAGACCCAACAATATTTTCAATACAAAACAGAGAAGTCTGAAAATTTGATTAACCTATGCAATCTCATGTAACTAATTCATATTTGATCTCTATTAGCAGTTTTAAGATTTGTTAAAGTTTTTCCTTTCCATCAGAGTTCTGAAAATTCTTTTATTTATTTTTTACATTTTTAAAATTTTATTTAAGGTATACAAACTTCATGCATATCATATATACAAATTTAGGAACACAGTGATTCTTCCCAACCTACCCTCCCTCCTGCCTGCACATTTCATCCTCCTCTCTCATCTATTCCCATCTTATTTTTTACAAAGACCTATTTTCAGTTAACTTTATACCTAGAAGATTAATCCTACATGAAGTAAAGAGTTCAGCAAATAGTGTGAAGAAAAAACACTTCCTCAGCAGTTAAAAATCATCGGATCTCAAAATATCAATTTCAGTCCTATAGATTACCTTTTAAGTATTTGATTAGTTATCACAGATCTTATTTCACTAAGTATAATGGTTTCCAGTTGCATCCATTTTGTTGCAAACAATAGGACTTCAATCTTTTTTTAAAAGATTTATTTATTTATTTGAAAGAGTTACACAGAGAGGGAAAGAGAGACACACAAAGAGAGAGAGAGAGGTCTTCCATCCGCTGGTTCACTCCCCAGTTGGCTGCAACAGCCAGAGCTGTGCTGTTCTGAAGCTAGGATCCAGGAGCTTCTTCTGGGTCTTCCACGCAGGTGCAGGGGCCCAAGGACTTGGATCATCTTATACTGTTTTCCTAGGCCATAGCAGAGGGCTGGATTGGAAGTGGAGCAGCTGAGTCTCGAACCGGCGCCCAAATGGAATGCTGGTACTGCAAGCTGTGGCTTAACCCATTACACCACAGTGCCGGCCCCTCATTCTTTTTTTTTATTTTTTTTAACCACTGTGTACTATTCCATAGTGTATGTATACCACAATTTCTTTATCCAATCTTCAGTTGATGGTCATCTGGGTTGATTCCATATCTTAGCTATTGTGAATTGAGCTGCAATGAACATAGGGGTACAGATAACTCTTTCACAAGATTTCACATCCTTTGAGTAAATCACCAGGAATGGTATGTCTGGGTCATATGATAGGTCTATATTCAGGTTTCTGAGGTATCTCCATACTATTTTCCACAATGGCTGCACCAGTTTACAGACCAACCAACATGACTTTTTCTCCACATCCTTGCCAGCATTTTATTTGTTGATTTCTGTATGAGAGACGTTCTAACTGGGGTGAGGTAAAAGCTCATTGTGGTTTTGATTTGAATTTCCCTGATGACTTGTGATCTTGAGCAAATTTTCAACTGTCTGCCATTTGAATTCCTTCTCTTGAAAATTGCCTAAGTCTTTTGCCCATTTCTTAACTGGATTGTTTGTTTTGTTGTTGAGTTTCTTGAGCTCTTTATAGATTCTGGATATTAATCCTTTATCAGTTGCATAGTTTGCAAATATTTTCTCCCATTCTATCAATTGCCTCTTTGCTGAATGTTTATTTTGCAATGCTTCTCAGCTTGATGTAATCCCATTTGTCTATTTTGGTTTTGATTGCCTGTGCTTCTGGGGTCTTTTCCAAGTCTTTCCCTATGCCAATGTTTTGTAGAGTTTCCCCAATGTTCTCTAGAAATATGATAGTATCAGTTGTAGATTAAGGTCCTTGATCCATTTTGAGTGGATTTTTGTGTAAGGTATAAGGTAAGGGTCTTATTTCATACTTTTGCAAGTTTAAAAAGAAAATCTAGTATACCTTGTATTGGTCTTTAAACTTTGAGAGTTTCTGAATCAGTGGCTGTAATGTACTTAATGCAAACAAATAATCAACAAACTATAAAAAAGAATTTTATGTAAATCATAATCAAAGTACTTCAGTATCACTGGTATTATTTTATCTTTTTTGGAAACTTGGAGTCAAAATGTTGCAGTCCAACCCTTGCTCAGGGCAATTTATCATTTTGTTATGCTTTACATATGGCTGTTGTTATTGTTGTGAATAACCATATGCAGAACTTTAGATAAGACAAAAGCTTTTTGTATACAAATTGTGAAATGAAGGATTGATCTTGCTGGTGAGAACTAATGGAACTGAACTTCATACATAATTTCACTAAGATATCTGAAAGAGTCAACTAAATTTCCCCAAAATTAAACTACTTCACTCCATATAAAAAGTATAAAATATCAGAATTACCTCAGAACACACAGAGGAGGAAACTTGGGGGATTGGTAAGAGAAACTTAAATTGTAATAAATATTGTGAGTGATTCTGAAAATGCTGACGTTTGAGTCCTATTCTGTTACATAAACTATAGTCCTTGGATACACAATTAGGCTAAATAATTGTCCCAGATTGCACAGAGCATTCCTGGTTGAAAATTTCATGTTCCATATTCTAGGCAATCCAGAATAACACGGCACCCTTTCCACAACAGCAGCTATAAAACTTAGATGCTTGCTATAACTAAGAAATATCAGGCCATGCTCCAGATATTTAAGCTAAAGTACGTATTTTAAAGAGATCAAATGACTTACATAAATTTGTAATTTGAGAAAAACTTTTTAGGACAGTGATAATGGACCTCAAGCTTGTTGAACATTAAAATCACCTGGATATCTTTTATAGAAATAAACGATGTACATTTTCTTTTCTCAGACTGAATGACAGTCTATGGACCTGTATTACTAAGGCATCTTATTACTCCAACTTTGAGAACAACTACAGATTCCCTTAGTGTTGTATGAAAAAAGGATAAAAGCCATCTTAAATTTACTCTTAAATTTCTAGAATCGATTTTCTAACATATATCCACAGTTTAAAAAATTCTTAGAAGTATATTTTGTGTACCTACTCAGATTGTAGATGCTGTGTTAAGATCCTGTAAATGTAAAGATGAGTGAGATGGAGAACTTTACATGAAATAATCATAATCTAGTGACAATGACTCCTCCCTGATCTGCATAGTGCATGAATAGAAAATATGCTACTTTACTTCATACTCTGTTTTCAATTTTCCTTCTTTATGCCTCTCTTTCTTGCTTTATTCTTAAGAGTTAGAGAAATTAGGGTGCTTTGGATAGAGGTTTTAGAACTATCCCTCTTTTATGGTAACACAACTGTGAAGCTTCAATGAAAATTGTAATGAAAAAGAAAAATTGATGTCTAAGTCTCTGAGGATTTCACATTATTTTATTTTATTACATTTAGTTGAATTTTATTTGAAAGGCAAAGAGGGAACTGAGAGGGAGGGACAGAGAGATAGAAATCCATATACTGGTTTACTCCCCAAGTATCCACAACAGAAGTGATTGGGACAGGACCAAGCAAGGAGCCTGGAATTCAATCCAGTTCTCCCACAGGGGTAGCAGGGATCTAAGGTACTTGAGCTCTCACCAGCTGCATCTGGGCACATGAACAGGAAGCTGAATCAGAAGCATAGCAGCCAGTACTTTAATCTATATTCTGCTATGAGATCCAGGGGTCTCAAGTAGGAATTTAACTTTCTGAGACACAACGCCTATTCATTCCTTTTACTTTCTTAGATATAAATTATTTTGCTTCACCTGCACAAAAGACATTTATTCAATAGATCATTTTGGAAAATATTGCTTTGGGGTATTTTTAAAAAGTAAATATATAATCAACATATCTCCATGACATAGGTTAATAAGCATTAGTTAAATTAGCTCTCTTTTGAAAACAATTAAAATAATATTCCATTCTCTCCTTAAGGGGAATGTGTCCTATAAAGAACAGATTTTAAGATTACAAGAATAGAAATTTGGAATCGCCCAGCTTAATCAAACCCAAGTATTCCCACTGTGTCATAGACTGGCAAGGCCATACATTGTGTGTTCAGGTATAAGCTGAAATGACTCATACTGACAAAAGCTTAAGTTCATTATATAAAAATAAACATTGGATTTGCCTTGTTATAAAACATGATTACATGCTTTTTAGGAAAAAAATACTTCATGTCATTCTTTGTTATTGCAGTGACTGTTTCCACACTTTTCTACTAAGAGGCCTATATTCTTTTGATTTAATCAAGTAAGAAATACTAAAATCACCACTCTTCATAGTTGTTGCCACAACTTTTTCAGTACTAACAAAATGCTTTTTAGGTTGAACTTAACAAATTTATAAATTAACTTTTTCTTCTTAAAGAATGAGAATGTTTTTTTAATTGTATAACATCTGCAGTTTCTCCCCTAAACTCCAATATGCTTGACCAGTGGTGAGAATTGAGAGAGTAGCTGAGATAGGAGGTCATGGAGCAGAGCAAAGCGTTGGCCATACCAGGGGTGAGTTCTTGATCTTGGTTTCATCAGGTTGGGGTGCTTGACCTACTACACCTGGCAGAGGTTTCACCTTTTGAGTGGGCACTGTGTGTAGGAAACTTGTCCCATATCTCTGGAATACAGCTTCTCTACAACAAATCTGAGGGAGATGAAAAATGCTGGCATTCTGCCCTTCCTGGGGAAGCATCTATAGTTTCTTACTGGGAGACAGGGTGAGTGAGTCCCATTTTTCTTTCAGATTTTATGAACAATGTAGAACCTCTATTTCACTGAGCAGGTGATGAAAGGGAGGGAGTTATGGTTCAAATGCCAGAATTTATCTATGTTTTCAGCAAAACTTAGTAGATTTTCTTCAAAAAATGTTTCTTAATTTGCTATTTGCTCCTTAGACCAATTCCAGAGATTTGAATGGTGGTTTATATAATAATATTCTCCAGTTATTGTTGTCATGCCAAAAGAGGGTTTGTGGAGTCCCTCATTCAATAAACAATAAGCATCCAATAAGCATTCTTCCCTATGCCAATATGATTTTAATAGAAATCATATCTTCTAATTATGAAACCATTCAAATTCCTTATATGCTTAAAAAGATTGTAGGGGGTTAACTTGCCCTTGCACAATGTTGGCTTTATCTTTGTAAAAAATAATTTGCTGGCCGGCGCCGTGGCTCAACAGGCTAATCCTCCGCCTTGCGGCGCCGGCACACCGGGTTCTAGTCCCGGTCGGGGCGCCGGATTCTGTCCCGGTTGCCCCTCTTCCAGGCCAGCCCTCTGCTGTGGCCCGGAGTGCAGTGGAGGATGGCCCAAGTGCTTGGGCCCTGCACCCCATGGGAGACCAGGAAAAAGCACCTAGTACCTGGCTCCTGCCATCGGATGTGCGCGGTGCGCCGGCCGCAGCGCACAATCCGCTGCAGCCATTGGAGGGTGAACCAACGGCAAAGGAAGACCTTTCTCTCTGTCTCTCTCTCTCACTGTCCACTCTGCCTGTCAAAAAAAAAATAATAATAATTTGCTAAAATTATTTATAAAATCATTTAATTTGTTTGAAAGGCAGAAATGCCTGGGAAACTTGGGGGTGATCCAAGCCAAAGCTGGTAGCCAGGAGCTCAACCTGGGGATCCCATTTGTGGCTGGAATCGACATACTTGAGCCATCTTCTGCTGCCTCCCAAGGTGTGAATTAGCAGGAACCTGGAATTGGGAGTGGAGTCAAGACTTGAAAGGGAGCATTCAGATATGGGATGCATGCATCTCAAATCTATGCCAAGTACTTTCCCCAGACTTTAAACTTAACAGAATTAATGTACTTCAAGGTTTGTCCTAATTCCTTTTAAAACTGTGTTGATCATATTCAAGGTACTCATTTGTACCACCAGGGCCATTCTTTGCTCTTGTCTTCCTTATTTCTTTTTTTTTAACTTTTATTTAATAAATATAAATTTCCAAAGTAAGCTTTTGGATTACAGTGGCTCCCATTCCATTCACATCAAGATGAGTTCAACCAATACTATTAAGTAGAACAAAAAAAATACTAAAAGGGATAAAGTATTAAGTTGTTCATTGACAGTCAGGACAAGGGCTAATCAAGTCACTGTTTCTTATAGTGTCCATTTCACTTCAACAACTTTCCTTTTTGGTGTTCGGTTAGTTCACTGATCAGGGAGATATTTGTCCCTTTGGGACTGGCTTATTTCACTCAGCATGATGTTTTCCAGATTCCTCCATTTAGAAACCTGAATATAACCCTATCATACAACCCAGCCATCCCACTCCTTGGAATTTACCCAAAGGAAATTAAATTGGCAAATAAAAGAGCTGTCTGCACCTTAATGTTTATTGCAGCTCAATTCACAATAGCTAAGACCTGGAATCAGCCTAAATACCCATCAACAGTAGACTGGATAAAGAAATTGTGGGATATGTACTCTATAGAATACTATACAGCAGTAAAAAACAATGAAATCTGATCATTTGCAACAAAATGTCTTCCTTATTTCAAAAGGGAGCCACTTTTCAAATGGATTTTGTGTTTGGCCAATAGTAGCCACAAACAAGTCATTGGAAACCTAGGGGAATGAAGGTCAGACTACTTCTTCCCTGTTCCTCTTCAATACCTGTTTTGATTATGGTTTAATCCTTTTCCAACTATACCCTATCAAATTGCTCTCTTTCCTAGTGTCAGTTCTTACATGGATCTATGAACTGTTTCTTCTCCCTATCATATGAAACATTTTTTTACCATTGCTGATTCCCTGGGCTTGGCCTCATCATCTCTATTTGTTTCCTTGTCTTTGATCAACTGTAACAATCCCTTCCTTAAATTCAATTCAAAATATCATCTTTGTATGACATTTTTATCCTAATGGAACTGTGGCTTTTTAGTCTTGAGAATTTAATATCAAGATTAGCAACATATGATTACAGACTATAGATAAATAGATGATAGATAGATAGATTAGATAGATAGAAAGAAAGAAAGATAGATAGCCAACGTACCTGCCTATCTCTCTATCTAGTATATATGGACTACTATTTTAAGCAGGACAATACACATTTTGTCTATTTGTACATTCTAGGGCACTTTGTGGGATTCAGAATCAGTAACTGTTCTTAGTTGTTAGATGAAAATATTGACTTAAGTTTAGTTATACAGAATAGTGGATTAAATAAAAAGTATTGCCTAACTCACAGTTTAGAGAAACAGGCTTAGAAAATTGGGTAGTGGAGGGTAGACACTGGATAGGACCACAGTCAAAACCAGTAAGATTAATATAATGAGGAGACTCATGCAATTGCTATGGAAAACTTGCACCTGGTTCACAGTGCCTCTGCTAGAGTTGCCAAACAATAGACAATGCACTTCAGTGCCTCTGGATGTCAAGGGTTCATCCCTGCTCTTCACGCTACATACTGACAGAACAGGTTCTTTGTCTCCCAATTCCAAAGCCACAGTTGGTGTGTCAGTTTGACAAGGTCAGGCATTTCAGAAGCTTGTCATAGATATAGATATGCATTTTCTCTCCATATAAAATGTTTCAGATACTTTATTTTATGTCAAGTATCTCAGCAGCAATTTAAAATAAAAGTATATATATTTAAGGTGTACAACATGTTTTTATATATCTATACATTGTTAAATGATTGATATCCACAATTATGTCAATACCTTTTTTTCTTCTTTAAAAATGTATTTATTTGAGAGGGAGACAGGGAGAGAGAAATCCGCAAAGACCCTCATTGTGGCCAATATCAGAAGCCAGGAACTTCATCCTGGTCTCCCACATAAGTGGAAGTGGGTTCAAGTACTTGGTCCATCTTTTGCTGCTTTCCCTGGTGTGTTAACTAGGGGTCTGGATCAGAAGAGCAACCAGGATTCCAACCAGCACTCAAATGTGCTGCTGGTGGTGCAGATGGCAGCATAACCCACTATGCCACAACACCAGGTCCAGAAAACAGAACTTTGCTTCTCATCTATCTGGGTTAGTTACCTACTGAAAGGACTGGAGCTATTGAAAAATGTGCTCCATGGATTTCTTCTTTTGACTTGAACAAGGAAGTTTCTCTTATTTTTTAAGATTTATTCATTTGAGAGGCAGAGAGAGATGGAGAGACAAGAGAGATTGAGAGACAGAGCATTCACATGTGGTTTACTCCCCAAATGGCCTCAAAGGCCAAGGCTGAGCTTGAGCTGGACCAGACTGTGCCAGGAGCCTTGGACTCCATCTGAATCTCCCGTGTGGGTGCAGGTGCCAAGAAATTCAGCCATCTTTGGCTGATTTCCCAGGAACATTAGCAGGGAGTTGGATCAAAAGTGGAGCAGCCTTGGCTGGCACCATGGCTCACTTGGCTAATCCTTCACCTGCAGCACTGGTACCCCGGATTCTAGTCCCGGTTGCTACTCTTCCAGTCCAGGTCTCTGCTGTGGCCCGGGAGGGCAGTGGAGGATGGCCCAGGTGCTTGGGTCCCTGCACCCGCATGGGAGACCAGGAGGAAGCACCCGGCTCCTAGCTTCAGACTGGCATAGCGCCGGCCATAGCAGCCATTAGGGGAGTGAACCAACAGAAGGAAGACCTTTCTCTCTGTCTCTCTCTCACTGTCTATAACTCTACTTGTCAAATTAAAAAAAAAAAAAAAAAAGAAGTGGAGCAGCCTGGACTGTAACTAGCATCCATATGAAATGAAGGTATTGTCTTAACACATTCAGCCACAATGCCAGCGCTGTTTCTGTCATTTTTTTTTTTTTTTTTTAGGGAGACAGTACTATGTGTTACTGGAAGGCTGAGAGTCAGGTCAGGTGAAAGGTCAGAAAGAGGGCAAGTAAAGTAGCAGCCAGCAGTCACAAGTCCACTGCCGTATCCAACAACCAGTCCTTTGAGAGGTAGCCATCTGTATAAGTTCTCATATTCTCCTTTTCGTAGGAGATGATATAAAATTCATATTGAAAATAATATTTAGGCAGGCTGAAGCAAGATGTTGTTAAAAGACTCAGAGTAAGTTTATTTTTCTTGGCCATTTAGTTTGCTGTCTCACATCCCTAATCACTTATTTCCTCTGACCCTATATAAAAACCAAGCTTTGGAGATCTATTCATTCAGAAGAGGTCACAAAAACATGGTAGAGGTTCTTAAAGTATGTAAAACCCTTCCATATAATATGGCAATAATCCAGTATTCTAGATACATTCCCCATGGCAAAGAAATAAACCATCTTTCCTTAAGAAATTCTAGATGTGTATGTTTGTGTGCATGTGTATATGTGTTTGTGTTTCATATTCTGCTCTCAGATTAGTTTGCATAATGTTTTAACTCCTAACAATTTTCACATATCTTCCCATAGCTGTAAACAAACCAGCAAAAAGAGATTCAGATTTTGTTATTTCTGTTTAGGTGCTAAGTTACCAGTGCATGTTTTTCCTCTTTTCCACATGTGCCATTGTAAGTCAAATGACTGCAGCAGATTTTCCATCCCTTCATGGCTGAGTATGCGTTAGCTCAATCAGACTGCACTTACCAAACAATATTTGCATTAAAAAATGGTATTCCCTGTTTTCCCCTATTTCATCAGTCTGCATGCCTTCTAAAAGTACCTATCTATGGCAAATCTTGTGTTGCAATGGATTAAAGCTGCTACTTGGGATGTCCACATCCCATATTAGAGTGCCCATTATAGTTCTGAATCCTTTGCTTCCTGTTCAGCTCCCACTAGTGCATGCTGGGAGGCAGTAGATGATGACTACCCAAAGAAATGTATAGATTCTCTGAGTTGGGATGCAGGCATCCCAAGTGACATCTTAATCTTTATGCCAAATATGTGCCCCAACACTGATCCTTTTATTTGTTTTTATAAAGGTTTATTTATTTATTTGAAAGACTGAGAGAGGAGAGGGACAGAGAGAGCTAGCCAAGTCCTGCCAGTTCACTCTCCAAATGCCCACAATAATCTGTGCTGTGTCAGGAACTCCAGGTCTCCTCAACATGGTTGGCAGGAAACCAAGTATTTGTGCCATCATTTGCTTCCTTCTATGCAGATTAGCAGAAAACTGAATCAGAAATGGAGTAACTGAGACTCACTACCAGGCACTCTGATATGGGATGCAGGCAACCTAAGTAGTGGCTCAACCCAGTGCACCCTAACACCAGTCCTAGACCTTTTTCAAAAACTAGTTTAATTTTCTGTGTGTGGGTATGAACTACTTTGATTGCTCAGTATTCTAATAAAAAGGATGAAGCACTGTAAAATATCAATAAAATATGAATTATAATCTGCAAAAAATGAAAGAAATTTACAGATTCAATGCAATCCCAATCAAAATATCAAGGTCATTCTTCTCAGATCTACAAAATGATCCTAACATTCATATGGAAACAGCAACCCTAAATAGTTAAGTAATCATTAAAATATTAAGAAATAGAAGTATTTGAACACTATGAAAATATTTGATGTTATTGAGTAGATATTTTATGTATATTTAAGCATGATAAATAATAATATTGTGGTCATATTTAAAACTATTATCTTATAAATTCTTAATAAATATTTATCAAGTACTTTTTTTTTAGTGTAAAGTACATTTTTGAGCTGGTGTTGTGGCAGAGCAAGTAAAGTAGACACATGCAAATCCAGCATCCCATATTGTCACCAGTTCAAGTCCCAGCTGTTCTGCTCCAATCTAGCTCCTTGTAAATGACCCGAAAAAAGCAACAGAAGAGGATCCAAGTATTTGGTCTCCTGCCACCCACATGGGAGACCAGAAGGAGACTCTTGGCTCCAGTCTTCATTCTGACCCAATTCTGGCTATTGTGGTCATCTGGAGAGTGAACCAGTAGATGGAAGTTTCCCTCTGTCTCTCTCTCTCTCTCTCTCTCTCACTCTCCCTCTCCCTCTCCCTCTCCTTCTCTCCATAACTCTGATTTTCAAATAATCTTTTATAAAGTGAATATATTTTGACTTTGTATTAATAATTAATAAGGATTAGGATAACAGAGATGAGCTATATACATGAAAGAAAACTGAAACTAGCAGATGAGATAATGGGGTTTTATTATATTTATTCTTTTGACCTTTTTAAATATTGACACATAATAAAGAAAAGAAACAAGTATAACTTAAAATTTTTTTAAATCCAAAGGAGATTTTGCAAGTTTTTTGACTCAGTGTCATTAACATCAAGTCCCTGAATTTTTTCTTTCAAACTCTTGATGCCCTATTATCAGCGTCATTGTAACATGAAATTAATTTGTGCTGTATGAGACACTCACTGTTGGTTTTAGAAGACTGTTCAGTGCTTGCTGATAACAACTGTCTTGTTGGCTCTTCCAGCCTTTTGTTAGAGTGTGGGGGTGAAAAGCCTGTAAATAACATTTTTCAGATGCCCTTGCCAGCAGCTTTCTATTTTAATTCTGTAATGGGGACATTCAGGTGCAGTTTGATAGTTTGAAGAAAAGGATACACCATTTAAAGGAAAACTTATTTTTACCACAAAACATTTTTCTTCTTTAATGGCTGGAGTTTCTCTCACACTAGCTGGATGTCCCAAAATTCAATTCTGACAATACCTGGTGTTAGTGCAGACCCCACCAATTAAGTAGTCAGTTCCACAAGTCTGCCCCAGACTTCAAAAGTCAATCACAAGTCCTAGGTTATCACCTCAACACTTCACCAAGTGATTATGAATCAAGGTCCTCACAACCTCTTGATTTCAGTAACTTCTACAACAGCTCATAAAACACAAGGACACATCATTTACATTTACCAGTTTACTATAAAAGATATCACAAGGAACACAGACGAACAGTCAGAAGAGGTACACAGAGTACCTCCCAAGTGCAGAAGGTTCAGTCCCCATGCAAGCCCGGTGTGCCATCCTCCTGACACAATGATGTGTTCACCTGACAGAGGCATTCTGAACTTGGAGTTCACGGATTTTTAGTCTTCATCATTTAATCATGATTTATTATTAACTCAGTCTCTAGCCTCTTTACCTTCTCAGGGAGTTGAGGGATTAGGCCCTATTTCAAATTTCTTATTAGATGGTCTTTCTGGTGAACATATTGAAGAAGTTATCCAGGAACCTACTTAACTGCTTAGCTGCAGCAAAAGACACTGCTATCACCCAGGAATTGTCAAAAGATTTAGGAGCTATGTGTCAGGAAACAAAGTCAAAGACCAATGTTAAAACAAAAGATGTTGCTAGCCTCAATGCCACTCAGGAATTTAGAAGCATTTCAATTATGTGTTAGGAGACAGGTGTAGAAATCAAATAAGCATTTCTTACAATGTCACACCATAATTTTCTTTTTAATTTTTTTAAAAAATATTTATTTGGGGCCGGTGTTGTGGTGTAGTGAGTTAAGCTCCGACCTGTGGCACTAGCATCCCATACGGGAGCCAGGTTGACTTCTTGTTGCTCTGCTTCCAATCCAGCTCTCTGCTGATGGCCTGGGAAGGAAGCAGAAGATGCCCCAAATGCTTGGACCCTGCACCCACGAGGGAGACCTGGAAGAAACTCCTGGCTCCTGGCTTTGGTTGGACCCAGCTCTGACTATTCCAGGGATTTGGGGAATGAACCAGCTGATGGAGGACCTCTCTGTATCTCTCTTTCTGTCTGTCTGTGACTCTGCCTCTCAATAAATAAATAACTCTTTTACTTATTTACGTCTTCTGGATCTTTATTTATTTTATTATTTATTTAGCTTCTTCCGAGTCTTTCCCAGGACATCAGCAAGGAGCTAGATCAGAAGTGGAGCAGCCAGTACCTCCAGCTGGCACCCATATGGGATGCTCTAGCTGCAGGAGAGGAGGCTTAACCTACAAAGCGACAGTTCTGGCCCCAACACAGTTTTCTTTTTTTGTCCCAGCATCTGCAAGCCTTGGGCCTTTGGCAGAGAGCATGAGTAGAGTTTTGCTTCTGGCTTTCAGCTATTCTCCTGCAATCTACCTGTCTTGGTCTTGAAGCTTTGGTGGCAGCTTTCCTAACATCACTGTGTTAAAAGAGACAGATCCAAGCTGGGATGCTAGAAATTGTCTATTTCTTCATCTTCATGTTGATTACTTGTGTGTTCAGTATGTGAAAATTGCTGAGCTTTCAACTGTGAGTCACATACTTTTCTGTGTACTGTGTATGCTACAAATATCAATAAAAAATGAAAAAGAAAAATAAGAATAGTAAGAACAGGCTAAAAAAACTCTGTCTATTCACAGTTGTTTCATTTGAACAAGAAAAGTGCCTCCACACTGTGATACTGAAAGATTGCAAGGCCTTATCAGGGATGAATTCAGATCTGCATTATTTATGGATACCAAACCATGACTCAACTGATTAAGACCTCAGTTTTAGATTAACCCTACGCCAAATGCAGGGCAGTGATAGATCTTTTTAATATGAATTGAAGCATTCCATGGTTCACATTCAATTTGATCTTGATGGTAATTTGGGGATTCTATCAGGGCCTGTACCTGCATTAGGAATTGTGAAATACTGCGAGAAACACATTTCTTGGTTCATTTCAATTTGGTATATAATAACTCAGCCTCACTGGTAACGGCACCTCAAGGTGGAAACCATAAAGTTGGTGCATGAAAGAATTACAGGGAGAGAAATATGAGCTTCATTTTCTGACCTGAGGGTCAGAGAGTGGACTTACAGAGGGAAAGCTCAGGGAGACTTCTATGTTGAGGGAAGATTAGGAGAGAGAATAATGTGTGTGTGTGTGTGTGTGTGTGTGTGTGTGTGTGTCACACATTTTAATCCATTTTAGACAACTAAAGTTAAACAGTATAGAGATTAAAATATATTGTGATATTGAAGACATTGATTTTTTTATCTTGACACATTTAATAAATCAGACACCCAATAAAAAGTTTATAGTAAAATTCTACAAAGTTTACTTGTAATAGAAGCACATAGTACCCTAAAATGATTGCATATATTTACCAGTTGTTAATCAACAGAAAATATAATACCATACAGAATGGCAATAAAGTTAACAAAAATAATTAAAACTTTTACAGAGAAATATTTTAACATGTTGTTGGAGAATCCAAAAGGAGTCTGAATGAACAGAGAGATGTACCACGTCCCCTAATAGAAAACATTAATTTTTCATCCTGAATCTGTCAGTAAATGTAAGGTCACTCTTCACAACTTGTTATCACACAAATGTAATATTCATTAATTTTTTAGCAAAATGGAAACTTTGGATATAAATATTAAGAAGACAGGATCAAGAATATAGCTTGTCTCTTTTCTTTTTCAAATGTTTTTAAAATTTATTTATTTAAAAGACAGAGTTACTGAAAAAGATCTTCCAACATTCATATTAAGATGCTGATGCATAAAGAGAGATACACACACACATATATATTTTAGGAGAGAGTAAACATGATATTCTAGGATGGGTTGAGTTGGAAAGAAATAACAATGGCATGTGCAATATCTCCTACAATGTTGAGAGATGGCATATAGTGTAATTAAAAGTATTAACAAGTTTGTTAGTTGTTTTTGAGTATAACTAATATACAAAAGAAGGAAAACTGAAGGCCCAGGTCAGCCAAATACAAACTTAAGTCACAACTGTGTGAGAGTGCTTAAAGAAAAATTCCCTTTTGTATACCTCAATGGCTGAGTTAACTAAAGACTAGGCCTGGAGATGATTGTAAGCGCAACATTTCATAAAAAGTAGGATTAATGTTCTCTGCATATCTTCAACAGTCAAGTGATTGGGCAGACATCTGGGTGAACACTTATGGCAGGCTGAAAAATGATCCCTAAGAAATACTGACCCTCCTAACACCTGGAACCTATGAATTTAACTGTAAATAGCAAATAAAAAATGAAATGGTATGTTTCCAGTTGTTATTAATTTAAGGATCTTGGGAGGGGCATATTTTCCTGAATTACCTGGTTAGGTCCTAAATGCAATCGCAATATTTATACATGGTGAGGATTCTAAGTAGTTTAGTTTGGTTGGAAAGTTCTTTCAGTTGTGGGGATAATTCTGATTAGAATAAGCCACTTTGATCCAGATTTTTTTATAAACTGCTTATGACTGTTACAACTGATGTGAACCCCGGGAACCTGTTTTATGTGCAATGAAGTACGAGACAGCTAAACAAACTGAGCAAGCAATTTTTAGCAAAATAACTTTATTGCAAAGAGCAGTGGGATTGAAAAAGCAGAGGAAAAGCTCCTGGGAAAGCACCCTAGAGGGGCTTCCTCAGCAGGAAAAGCCATGAAAAGGAAGTGATCTGGGGGTTTCCTAATCTTTGCAGAATTTCTACAAGCTCCTTTAGGAAAAGAGATTTTTGTGTGGTGAGCTCATTCTGCCTTCTCATCTCCCATTCTTCTCATTTGGTTGTGACTTTTTACAGGATAAAGATTCCATCTTTGGCCCATCATGAGAGAACTGATTGTCTTCAGTACACTTCCAACACTGGTCAGAGACAACCCTCCACCTAGCTTTCTGTTTGGCCTTGTGGCAGAGTCTACTTTTCTCCCAATCAACAAAATTCTTTATGTGTCTTTTATTATCACACTTATTTTCTAGCTCAGGATGGTTTTCCAGCTAGGTTAAAAAAATAGTCTACATTACCAGAGGGACCCCTTTGTTCACTCTACCTTCTTACAATTCGCACTCTGAATCATTTCAGTACCACCAAAACCAGAATCCTAATATAAAAATCTAATGCAGTCTTCACACTATAAAGCAAAAAGATATTGAAAGCACGTTCCTTGGAAATAAAAAATGAATTCAAATGGCCAACAGACACATGAAAGAAGCCCTCATGGAAATGCAAATTAAAACCACAGTGAAGTTTCACCTCACCCCAGTTAGAATGACTCTCATACAGAAATGAAAAAAAAAAATTCTGAAAAGGATGTGGGAAAAAGGTACCTTAAGCCACTGTTGGTGGGAATGTAAACTAGTATAACCTCGTGGAAGACAGTATGGAGATTCCTCAGAAAGGTGAAAACAGACCTACCATATGACCCAATCATCTCACTCCTGGGAATAAATCCAAATGACATGAAATCAGCATATGAAAGAGTTATCTGTACCACTATGCTTATTGTAGCTGAGTTCACAATAGCTAAGATATGGAATCAGTCAAGATGCCCATCAACTGATGAATGGATAATGAAAATGTGATATATATATGTATTATATATGATATATTATCTATATTTATATTTGAGATACACACACACACACACACACACATATATATATATATATATATATATATATATTACATATTCAACTGTAAAAATGAAAGAAATCCTGGGCCAGCGTTGTGGCATAGGTGGTAAAGCCACCACCTGCAATGCTGACATCCCATATGCACACTGGTTGAATCCAGGCTGTTCCACCTCTGATCCAGCTTTCTGCTGATGTGTCTGTGTACCTGGGAAAGCAGCTGAGGATGGCCCAAGTGCTCGGGCCCTTGTACCCATGAGGGAGACCCAGATGAAGTTCCTGGCTGCTTGCTTCAGACTGGCCCAGTTCTGGCCATGGTAGCCATTTGGGGAGTAAACCAGCAGATGGAAGATATCTCTGACTTTCTTGCTCTCTCTCTGTAACTCTGCCTTTCAGATAAGTAAATAAATCTTTTTTTTTTTTTGACAGGCAGAGTGGACAGTGAGAGAGAGAGACAGAGAGGAAGATCTTCCTTTTGCCGTTGGTTTACCCTCCAATGGCTGTCGCAGATGGCGCGCTGCGGCCGGCGCACCGCGTTCATCCCATGGCAGGAGCCAGGTGCTAGGTGCTTTTTCCTGGTCTCCCATGGGGTGCAGGGCCCAAGCACTTGGGCCATCCTCCACTGCACTCCCGGGCCACAGCAGAGGGCTGGCCTGGAAGAGGGGCAACCGGGACAGAATCCGGCGCCCCGACCGGGACTAGAACCTGGTGTGCCGGCGCCGCAAGGTGGAGGATTAGCCTGTTGACCCTCGGCGCTGGCCAATACATCTTTTTCTAAAAAAAAAAAAAAATGAAATCCTGTTTTTCACAAGAAAATGGATACAACTGGAAAGCATTATACTTAGTGAAATAAGCCAGTCCCAAATAGACAAATAGCATGTATTTTCTCTGATTTGTGCTAATAGAGTACAAAAACAGTAATGTATATGAGTGAAACTGACGTTTTGAGATTGATTCTTGTTTATAGCCCTTGTCTCTACTGTTGAGGAACATTTTTTTTTCCTCCTTATTATCTGTTAAATTCTTTACTTAGTGGAGAGCTGAGCTTATGATTGTAAAATAAAGTCAAAGTATGTCATTGTAGAAATTAAAAGAAAGAATAAGAAAGGAAGGAGGAGGATTGGAGCATGGGTGGGAGGAAGAGTAGGCTGGGAGGCATCACTGTACTCCTAAATCTGTATATATGAAATACATGAAATTTGTTCACCTTATATAAATGAACCAAACGGAAAAAAAAAGAAAATAAATTTTGAAGTCAACACTTAATTACTTGAATGTGGCAAATTTTTTTTCCTGGGAAAGAAATTCATTTTAACATTGTAGACAAAGAAAACTGAGTAGAATAAAAATAAATAAACATTAAAACATTTATATGCATTATAATCTAGTTCTTCATAGTAACTTTACTACTTAAACAGTAGAAAGTAAGTGGCAAAGAGATGAAACTGAAATGATGGGTTTGAATTCTAGTGCATTGCCCAACTCATACAACTAAGGTATAGTTACCAGCTTGTAATTTTTAGGGATTGTGAATACGACTCTCTTGAAGTCAAGACAGAAACACCTTTTTAAACATTCCTTAGATTCTGCAATACAAGCATGAATACAAGTGAGACTCAGGAGATTTTTAATTAGTTTGCCAATGCAGTCATTCATGACCTGGTACCTTGACAAGCTAGTACCTCTCTCATTAAGCATTTTATTCTGCAACTTAATTGTCTAGGCTAAGTTCACCACCAAGTCATTTTAAAAATGTTCCTAGATGTAGCAGTAACACATAGAGAGCTGAGGCTCATGTGAAAATAAGAAATCCTATAGTTATCATTTCAGCTTTGTCCAATTCCTGCTGTATGCACTGATATGTGGCTGTGATTGAACTGTGCTTCTCATCCAGGTGCTCTTATGTACCAAAAGTATAATGCTTAAGAGGTTATGGGTTGATGGTATGCTCCAGGATACATGGCTTGGTCTGCTGCATGCATCTGTTGACAAATTGGATGACTGTCCAGGGCCAACTACTGTTGGCAATCTGGGCACTGGTGGGGAGCAAAAAGAAAGACTATGGGATTATCTGTTTCCAGTTCAGTAGCCAGTGTCTGGCATGTACAAGGGTGGTAACTTGAATAGTATCAATTACTGATATTTTATTTTGCAGATTCAGCTGGTTTTCCCTCAAATGCATTATTTATGCCACTTCTCTGGTTTATTAATAGTATGTTTCATACTTATGGAAAAGGCATTATCAGTTTATGTAGTTGTCGTTAGCCTCCCAAATGAGACAGATGGGGAGATAATTGATTTTTAAAGGCACATGCAAGAAGAAGAAAACTTAAAGGGAGATATACTACTTTGCAGACTTGATTGGATCAGGATGTGCACTATTCATTCCTTGTAGCAATGGCTTTTGTCAGTCATCTGGCCCTGCTTCAGTTATAATCCAGCTGCAAATCATAAGCCAATCAGATGGGTAATTTGAAGTTGGCAGGAATGTGGAGAGCCATGCCCCTGTTTCATATTAGCTTTACAAGAGGCAGCTTTAAGGATCTGTAGGAATATTGGGCTGCATGAGAAATCTGTGAATCTGTCAACTCTACACATCCCTAAGAATCTCAAAGTTTTTTTTTCAATTAAAATAATAAGACTGTGTAAATAGTCAAAGCTTCTATAGTTGTATGAAAGCCTGAAGATCACTTAGCAATGAACTCTTCCCCCTCATTAACTTTGCAAGATCCTTCTGACCAACCCTGTGTTAACTGTGGTAGTTCATGCTTCTGCTCATTCTCAGAGCATTCTTCATATCCTCAGTGTGCTCCACAGGCAGGTATTTTTCTCTCAGCAATAATTCTTTTCTGCTCTCTATAGAAATTATAATGCACATGCTCTCTGGTTTAAACAGTGTCTTAACCTCCATGAAGCATTCTTTGTTAGTTTTGTTTTTCTCTATCTCCCCATGTAAGCAAAGTAATGTTATTGCTTGTGAGAAAGCAGTGATTATTTTATCTAAGACATAAATATATCACTCAGCAGTAGGCCTGTTGCTTCTGCATAGTGCAAGCTGAATATGAACCAATCTTGGTAAAATACATTTATCCACATTTCAGCTCAGCTCAGCCCAAGAGAAACAGTACTTGAATGGAATAGCACTGTCCTTCAATACAAAAGAGTAAGCAGAAAGTTTTTTGTTAGAAGTGCATGACAATAGTATTCAAGTGTATGGTGATGAATTATCACACAGCATTGTGAGTTACATCAGTAGCCATGTTGTTACCTAGGATTATTTCCTAAGGATTCAGTCTCTGTTATGTGAAGAAATGAAAATGATCATGCGTGTTAAGAGAGCAGTTTTGCTATTTAGTCAATTCTATTCAAATGACACATTCAAAATCTGCCTTTTTCTCCCTTAGTGGAGGCAGCTTGCCTCTCCAGGAGAGAACCATGTACTTTCTTGGTATCCTGCCAGCGCTTAAGGCACTGCCACAAAGGAGGAATGGATGTTAGCACTCACCATGAGTAATTCCCTTTCTTGAATCATTTTTGAAAAAAAAAAAAATCACCTCTTTCTCTTACAGAAACTCTTCACTCTTTTGTTTGCTTGAGAAACAAAGGGCACCAAGGACACAACAGTCACCCAGGAATTACACAGGTAATGCCATGGATTGCTCAACTTGCTTAGTCATTACGCAAAATCATAAGCACCAACTAGTGAACTGGACATGAAAATTACTTGTGTTGCCCAAACCGTGCAGTTGGTGCTGATTTTCCTCTCCTGGCCGAGACTAATGCCTTAGGGGATTCCTAGGCTGGGCTTCCCCAGGCATGCCCTCCCCTTTTAGTGCCCTTGCTATAATCCTTTCCTGGATGGCGGTGCCATATGCCTCATGACTAATTCTGTTATCCTTTATACACATTGAGCAGGATGCTTGGTTCCCTGAATTGTCTAGAGAACCGTACTGAAATGCAAAGCCTGAAAAAAATCTCTATTCTTTGTGTGGCAAAGTTTTCCCTTCCTTCAGCTTTCATTGACTATTTCTATTAGTACTACTTGCGTCATTTGTGCCCCTGACTAGTGGTGAACTTCAACATGGCAATTTATCCCATCACAATATGGCATATTTACAGCTTTTGTAAATACTCAAAATACAGATGAAAAGAAAACTAAAAAATTTAACAAGGTTCATATTTCAAAGTGCTTTTAAAAGCCTTTAAATGTATTTATTTTAATTTACTTGAAAGTCAGAGGGAGAGGGAGGGGGAGAGAGAGAGGGAGAGAGAGATCTTCTATCCACTGGTTCACTTCCCAAATGTTAGCAACAGCCAGAACTGAGCCAGGCTGAAACCAGGAATCCATAACTCAATCTGTCCCTCTTATGGGTGGCAAGGACCCATCTATTTCGGTCATCACCTAATGCCTTCCAGAGTGTGCATTAGCAGGAAGCTGGAATCAGAATTAGAGTTGGGGTGTCAACCCAGGCACTTCAAAATGGGATGAAGGCTTCCCAAGTGGTATCTCAAGCTCTGTAAAGCTATTTCGCAGTGACTACACAGCACTATCACCACTACAGACAAGAAATGTACGATGCCAGAGCTATCACAAAAAGTTTCATCAGGGAAAAGTGAACTGGCATTTTGATGGCTTTTGGCTGTGATCATAAAGATATGATTTTGAAGTTCCACATTAATATGCTACAGTATTTTAATTCTAAATTTAACTTGAGCTGGGAACATACATGACATCAAATAAGTAGTAAAAATGAACTAGGAAGAGCAACAAAGAATTAATTTATGGTCTGTGATATCTTACCTGAAAGTGAGCTTAACACAGAGATACTGTATAAACACAGCACTTCTTTATCAAAATGGAAAATAAAGGGCTTCAAACTAACTGACATAACTTGCACAAATGATGAGAATAACAAATATTTGGGGAATAAAATAAATAAAATTAGTTAATGTAATTCCTTTCCTTCTCTGACTTACAACTGCAATATGTTAGATTGAAATACTCTTGGCAGCCCAGTTTTTGCATTTCTGATTGGTCTCTATTTCTTATGCTGTAGTTGTAGGTAACTGAAACATGGAGAATTGAACCTTGACACCTATACAAGTAAAGCAAAAGTAAGTACCTCTCACCTCCCGGTCTCAGTGGTGCGGAGGGGAAGCACTGTTTAGCCCAAAGGAAAAGGAGAGAAATGTTTTAGACTATGAGGATCCAGTGGGGAGTCAAGACTCCTGTGCCCTTAGGTGGCCTGCAAAACATCCTTCTTTTTCTCTTTCCCAAAAGAAATATGGGCTAGTGTCACTCAACTTGTCAGGAGAGGGCTAGCAACTTTGCCATCTTTGGTAGATGTAACAGATGATAGTGACTTCCTGTTACCTCATACTTACCCTGGAGAGGAAATCCCAGGACTGTGTTTTTGATGGATAATCTATGTCAATGGGTACATAGAATTCCCTTGCATTCATCTCTTAATCTTAAATAGCAGATAATCATGTAATAGCATTTTGAACAGTTAACACCTTTGCACTATAAATACCTTTTGCACTTAATCTAAAAAGAATCATTATAACAGCATTCTGTTTATATATGTAGATCGTGGATTTCAACTAATTTAGAATGTGATTGAGGTTGCAAAAGAGAAAATGCGTCTGAATTTTAAAAGACAAAGAATCAGGCATTTAGCCTAGTTATCAGGATTCAATTATGGGCTCTGGATTTTGAATCCAGCACTTCTGTCCAATGGAGACTATAGGGGACAGCAGTGATGACTCAAGTAATTGGTTTCTGTCATTCATGTTGGGAGATCTGAATTGCATTCCTACTCCTGTATCCTAGCACCAATGATCCATTATAGGCATTTGGGGGAGTGAACCAGTGTACCAATTATTCATTCATTCTCTCTCTCTCTCTCTCTCTCTCTCTCTCATAAATGTCTTTAAATGTTCCCAAAGGCCATTTTAGAAAGATACTCCACTGCACTAAAACAGAATTTTGGAGGAAACTCCTGCCAATATGATAATTTGGCAGCTTACATATCAATATTTTGAAATATTAGTCTAGCACAGATTTCCAGAGGCAGTAACATGATTTTTCTGCATATATGAGTGTATATATGCAGGTATATCAAGAATGCTCACTAAATGGTAATTATGTAGTTGCAAACAAAATAGGAGCGAAGGAGACGTCATGCTGTGCAACAAAGAGGTCTTCTTCATCTTCCCTTTTGCTTTTTTCCTGGCTTCCCTATCTAGAATGGAAAAACTCTCACCATATAATTCATGTAATGACCTAAACGTCCACTCTTTTGCAGGAACATACAGTACCCACAAAGATCAATAATAGTCAGTTCATGGTATAATGAGCTGATGAGAAATTATAAAATAAAGCAATGGTGCTCTGAACCTTAATTTGAGGATAAGGAGTCAAAGCAGAAAACTAAGTAAGGAGGATGGTACAAGAATACTTGCAAGAGAACATCACCCGTAAGATGGCTGGTGCCACAGCTCACTAGGCTAATCCTCTGCCTGCAGCACCAGCATCCCAGGTTCTAGTTTCGGTTGGGGTGCCGGATTCTGTCCCGGTTGCTCCTCTTCAAGTCCAGCTATCTGCTATGGCCCAGGAGGGCAGTGGAGAATGGCCCAAGTGCTTGGGCCCTGCACCTGCATGGGAGACCAGAGGAAGCCTTGGCTCCTGGCTTCGGATCAGTGCAGTGCGCCATAGCGTCCCACAGAGTTCCAAGCTGGATTCCCTACAGGCTCTTCCTGGAGCTTTATTTCCAGTGGCTTGTACTGCTGCAGTCTGGTCTCACCTCACTCTCCAAAGCTAGTGCAGAGGCTCTTGGCTGAGTTGTGCATGTCCATGCCCTCCACATAGGTTCACTGTGTCCCTCTAATCTGCATGGAGTTTCCTCTGCCATTTTCTCCCACTTTTATTGAACTATCTTCTCCTAGACTAGAGCAGTAAGCTCCCTCCCTACTCTGCCATCTTAATCCCTCTCTCCCCTAATTTATTCTTTTTTTTAGATTTATTTATTTGAAAGGCAGAGTTAACAGAGAGGCAGAGGCAAAGTGAGAGAGGGAGAGAAGTCTTCCATTCGCTGGTTCACTCGCAGATGGCCGCAACGGCAGTAGCTACACTGATCCAAAGCCAGGAGCCTGGAGCTTCTTCCAGGTCTCCCATGCAGGTGCAGGTGTCCAAGGACTTAGGCCATCTTCTACTGCTTTCTCAGGCCTTAATAGAGAGCTGGGTGGGAAGTGGAGCAGCCAATACTCAAACTGGTGCCATATGGGATGCCAGCACTGCAGTCAGTGGCTTTACCTGCTACGCCACAGCACTAGCACCTTAATTTATTCTTTAACAATGTTTTTGCACATGTCTCTGTGGAGCAAAGTTGCCAATAGAAACATAGTAAAAATCACAAATATGAGCCCATATGTAACTAAATTTCCCATTAGTTACATTAAAAATGTAAAAGAAGTAAAACTGAACTTCATGAAATATTTTTTCTTAATTTCAAAATACTAAAATATTATTTAACCTGTGTTCTATGTATAAATTATTATTGATACTTTATTTTTTGCAATGCATTTTTAGGACCAGTGTTTGTTTTACATTTATAGTTTGTCTAAATTTAGATTAAGAATATTTCAAATGCTTACTAGCAACACATGGTTAATAACTATCCCAGTGGGCAAAACAGTTTTAATGAATAATTTCTCAGGCATAGCCTGTATTCAGTCACAGATATCATAGCCATTGCCCATTTAGTTTCTCCTACCTTTTATGGGATTTCAACCATGTACCATCAGTGAGTATCAGCCAATAAAATTATGAGCCTCTTAATACCTTTGGATATCTTCAAAAGTATTTTTCTGTGACATCAATTCATGGATGCATTTGTCCAATTTTAATCAAATGATTATGGTCAAAACATTACCTCAAATGTCCTTTAAACTTCTATTGAAGCATAGTGAGAAATGAGAAACTGTCCTTAGGAGAATAATATAGTAATTTACTGCATTTTTCTGCAATTTTCTGTAAGCAAATGTATTTCCAACTCTGAAGCTACTAAAGTAATTAGACAACCTTCTGTTCAAAATTCAGAAAAATTTCAACTGACTACAAGTCAGTCCAGGAAATTCTCTATCTAGGACACAACCAAGCCTGACAATATTTCGTTGTTTAAGAGAAATCAAAATCTTTAAAACTAATTATGGATTCCTTTCCCACATTTCTGTATTACGAACTTTTATTAAAGATAACATCTTACAGGTTTATTAATTGAATATAGAATTAATAAACGTCAGACATTGGTACCACTCTCCCAGGTTGACTGAGAAGTAAAATGATAATTCTAATCTATTATGTGGTTCTATCTATCAATGTTGCACTGGCCTTAATGCTGCTCCTCTTCCAAAACTTGACTGGACTCATACAAATACTTGGTGGCTAAATCATAAAGGATAAGTTAAAGACGGATGACTAAAGAAGGAAATGGGTGGGTTTTATTGGAAAGGAATTAAGTTCCATTGATTAGATGTGAAGATGAAATCAATCAGAAAGTAATTGTTTTTCTAAAGAACACAAAAATCAGGTCTCTTTGAAAAGAAAAGTGTGAAAGGGAAGCAGAACGTGGACAGTAGAAAGTACAGTAAGATCGACTCCTTCTTTGTGTAACTACGTGCTTGCTGTGACTTTGCTGCTGGTGACTCCGGCAGGGATACATCTCTCAGCTCTTCTACAGCAGCCCTAACAGCTGCCGTCTGCTCTTTCATAGGAAAAACACCTTAAGATGGCTCATCTTAATCTCCATCTTTTAACTGTTAGGTTGCTTCATGTTTGTAAAGAGTGGCCATATTAAACCTGAGATATTTTAGAGGACTTACCAAATGCTACCATTTGCTCTTTAATTACCATTTCTAAAGACCAAGTCCCTATAGAAGATTAGGCTAATATTTTTTATCTCTTGGAACCTACCCAGTCACTTTTGATAAATGTGAATTTTGATAAGATGGAATTTCCACTCAAAGTGGTCTTCAGGAGGTGAAAGGAATCTATTATTTTCAACAAATAAAAGGACTTTAAATAGATGAGTCAAATTCTCATAGTACATATTGTGGTTCATTTGATATGCCTTGAATGAATTTCACATCAAGAACAGATGTTCAAGTAGAAGAAAATGAAGGAAATATGGAAAGATCAAAAGAAACCATTGTATGAAGCATCTAAACACTTAAAATAGAGCAGTAATGACTTCAGAGTTTGTATTTCTTTCCCTTTATTTCTCATCAGTATTGTGAAATGTACCCTGATAAATAAATGCTTGTTTTACTGGATTACATTTTAGGAGTATATCAAGATTGCAGGTGAGTTTCATGACAAGCAGAGCTTTTTCTATTTTGTCATTCTCTGAAGATATTCCCATCAAAAAAGCCATTTTGAAAATATCATCAGTTTTGCAAAATCGACATCTAATTTATCTACAAAAGAACACCTTTTCTTTATGAATCCAACTGCCACAATATTTGAAAACGTTCTCAACTTAAAAGACGAGTCTATTTTTCCCCATGAAAAAAAAAATTGGAGCACAAACAAGAGGTTTCCAATAATACTTATCCAAATGGTGCAAATGCTTCCTTTAATCTCAGTGGCATTAAAGTAATCTGATTTCTGCCATGTAGGAGCAGAATAACCAAAGCTTGAAGAGAAAGTTTTTCAATAATACTGAGCTAGATTTGAACCCCCTTCGTCAAACTCGAGCTTCCTTTCCTCCATCTAGTTAATTAAGTTTTCTTAGTTTCCAAAACCACATATTATTGATAATGGTACTATCTCTATGGACTTTCAGGAGGACTCCCTGAAGTACCTTAAGGAAAGTAATTAGTATCTTGCCTCCACACAGTAGATGTTCCCAAAACAACTGTTACTGTCATTGCTATAATTTACCACAAATATGAAATAAACATAGTATGTCATTCCACAGCTTAAAATCCTAAAATGTCTTACTTTCAATGACAGTAAAGTTCACACTCTTTACCCAGAGGAAACTTCCTTCTCTCAGGTCTCACTGACATTTTCTGCTTGGTTCAAATATTTTTCAGCCACATGGACTTTTGTTCAGTTCATGGCATTTGCCCAACTCATTCCCAGCACTCCCTGTTTAGACACTCAATCAATAGTCACTGAATAAATGAATCCTTCAATCTCCTCAAGTGAAGTATTTAATGGATGAGAAAGCAGGCTGAGAAAGTCATCCTTGCTCACCAAACTCTTAAGTAATTGGAGCTTAGCTTTTAAGACACATCTGTCTCTCTTTAAAGCTGTACTTCTCCTTATTCTTTATACAGAAATAGGTTTACCAGGAAGCCAATAAACCTTTATGCTTCCGGAAGGGGCAAAGCAATGTGGACACAGGGCCAACTATTTTCTTAAGTTACATATTTTCACTGAAAATAGTCACTTTTTCCATTTTGAAGTTTCCTCCGTTATGTTTAGCTATAGTTTTAGAATTCATTGATAGGGCTGTGGTCACATTTAAGGAAACTTCTAAAAATTTTTCTTAGATTTAAATTATGTTTTTGTGTAGTGACTGACCTTATTTACATTTCAAGGTATGTTACTTGAAGCCACTCATGCTCTGTAATGAATTACAGCAATCGAAGTAAAAACAGAACTGACTGCAAACCACACAAATAGACCTCATTGAAACCAAACTAACCATATCTCCCAATTTACCCCTTTCCAAATCCCAAAACTTCTTCTTGGTCAAATGTTGTAAGCAACAGAAATGTTTTTGTCACAGTTCTAGAGCCTGGGAGGTCCAAGATGAAGGTACCAGCAGAATCTGCCTGGTGGAGGCCCCTTTCCTGGATCATAACTGATGTCTTCTCACTGTGTCCTCCAATGGTGGGAAGTAGTAAAGCAGCTGTCTTGGGTGCTTATATAAGAAGACTCATCATTTCATTCAGAAAAGGTTCTTTTTGCATGATTTCATCATCGTACAAAAGCTTCACCTCCTAATACTATTATATTGGTGATCAGATTTCAACTTAGGAATTTGGGCAAAAACATAAGCATTTAGACCATAGCAGAGTGGGTCATTTGAATATAACCAAAATATCTTACTTAGGCGAATTTACAAAAACATGTGAATGCATTCCATCCTTCCCAGGTTTGAAATGTGTTCTATACTTTCTATCTCTACATTTAGTACAAAGCAAATTTCAATCAGCTGAGAGACAAAATTATCTTTCCATTTTATCTAGATAAAATGATATTAAGATATATTTCCCTTTGAGGTCTCCACATGGGTGTCAGGGGTCTAAATACCTGGGCCATCTTTTGCTGTCTTTCCAAGTGCATTAGCTGCAAGCTGGATCAGAAGCAGAGCAGCCTGTACCTATGTTCCCATGAGGGATACCAGCATTGTGGGCTACAGTTTAGCCCACTGCACCATTAATAATGATCCCAAATTTACAAAATTGTGAAAATTATATCACTGCTGCTAACTTCTTAAAAATACCTTACCATGCTGAGGAGAGAACAACAAGTAATACAAGTGAAAAATGAGATTGATTCTTAGATGTGTCAAGAACTTTTAAAGCACAAAAGACATATAGACTAGTGGCACCAAGATGGCGGAATAGGAAGGGAGCACACTGATAGTCTGGGAAGAGGCAGTTTAATAAAAGTGGAGATACTGCAGGTTCAAGGAAGAGTAGGGGAAGAAACAGCAGAGGAAACTCTTCCAGAGCTAGTGATTCACGGTGGACCTGCGTGGAGGGCATGGGAGCCCACGGCTTGGGACACCAGCGGCAGAATCAATGCACCAGCGCTAGACCATGAGGTGAGTCGAATCTCAATAGCCCAAGACACCGGCGGGAAAGTGGAAACAGGAGACTAGAGGGAACGAGGCTTGAAACCCCGTGGGGAAAATTTCACCAGACTAACTAGAAGAGAGAGGAAAAAAAAAAGTGACCGGTATGGGCACAAGTTTCTCTCTCTCTGCTCACCTCTCAAAGGCAAGCAAGACAAAGTGCAGGCGCCATTTTGGACATATGTCATAAGCGGCGTGACCTCAGGTCTGTACCCGCCCTCAGCCAAGCAGAAAAACCTGACTCTGGGGGCGGCGGGTGGTGAAATAACAGGAGATTAGGACCTAGTGAATATGTGGTGCTCATGCACTGAGACTGTGAAAAAAGAGATGGTGGGGGAGAGAACTCACTGAATTCACGTGAATACCAGAGAGGCTACAATTATGGTAACCTTGGCAACCCAGTGGGAGACTGCAGGAGAATTTGAGCCCACACTGAGGGTAGCACAGATTCCCTGTGTGGTCCTGGGAAAGAGCTTCTGATCTCTGGCTCCTGTGGGTTTATCATTTGCCTGCTAAATACCTCCAATTCCGTTCAGCTGTGCGGAATTACTTCCCTTTTGAATCAAAAATAAGAGAGAGAGAGAGAGAGATTTACCACACCTAACCTGGGAGTATCACCTTTGGCACACCCTTAACCCTGAGGAACCAAACAGAGCTCTTAGGCCACACCCATCTCAGGCCTCTAAGGCTCCATCAAAAGCAATCAGTCTACTTAATACAGTTATAGTATAACAAGAAAAAAACACCACAGTGAGGGAAGAAGAATCCAAGGAAAATCTCCACAATGCCAAGCAACAAACGCAGAAACTAAGGAAACAAGAAAAAGGGAGACATTATGATGCCCTCCAATGAACAAGACACCCCAAGCCAAGATTATGAAGATGATGAGATGGAAGAAATGCAACATACAGATTTAAAAAAATTTATAAGAACATTTAGAAGTTTTGAAAAACAAATGGTTGAGCTACATAAATCCTTATTGGATGGGATAGAAAATGAAATCTTAAGGAGTCATCAAAATGAAACGCATAAACTAGTAGAACAGGAAAGTGTGATAGTGAAGAGAAATCCAAATGAAATGAAGAACTCAATAGCTCATATGAAAAACAAATTAGCCTTAAAAACAGGGTCAGTGAAGGAGAAGAGAGAATATCGGACTTAGAAGACAGAGCACAGGAAAATATACAGTCAAACCAAAGAAAAGAAGAGGAAATCAGAAATCTAAAAAATATTGTTGGGAATCTATAGGATACTATTAAAAAACCCAACATTCGAGTTCTAGGAGTTCCTGAAGGCATGGAGAGGGAGATAGGATTAGAAGGCCTTTTTAGTGAGATACTAGCAGAGAACTTCACAGGTTTGGAGAAGGACAGAGACATCCTAGTACAGGAAGCTTATAGAACCCCTAATAAACATGACCAAAAGAGATCCTCACAACAACATGTTGTAATCAAACTCAACACAGTGAAACACAAAGAAAAGATTCTAAAATGTGCAAGAGAGAAACGTCAGATTACTCTCAGAGGATCTCCAATTAGACTCACAGCAGATTTCTCATCAGAAACCCTATAGGCTAGGAGGGAATGGCGAAATATAGCCCAGGTATTAAGAGAGAAAAACTGCCAGCCCAGAATATTATATCCTGCAAAGCTCTCATTTGTGAATGAAGGTGAAATAAAGACCTTTCACATCAAACAGAAATTGAAAGAATTTGTCGCCACTCGTCCAGTCCTGCAAAAGATGCTTAAAGATGTGTTACACACAAACACAGAAACACGGCCATCAATATGAAAGAAGGTAAAGGAAGGAAACCTCATAGCAAAACATCACAGGAAGTTCAAAGCATATATTATAAAATATCTTTGGCAAATGGCAGGGCAAAGTTACTACTTATTAATAGTCACATTGAACGTTAATGGCCTCAACTGTCCAGTTAAAAGACACAGATCGAGGCCGGCCCCGTGGCTCAACAGCCTAATCCTCTGTCTTGTGGCACTGGCACACCGGGTTCTAGTCCCGGTCCGGGTGCCGGATTCTGTCCCGGTTACCCCTCTTCCAGGCCAGCTCTCTGCTGTGGCCAGGGAATGCAGTGGAGAATGGCCCAAGTGCTTGGGCCCTGCACCCCATGGGAGACCAGGAGAAGCACCTGGCTCCTGCCATTGGATCAGCGCGGTGCGCTGGCCGCAGCGTGCCAGCCTCGGCGGCCATTGGAAGGTGAACCAACGGCAAAGGAAGACCTTTCTCTCTGTCCCTCTCTCTCTCACTGTCCACTCTGCCTGTCAAAATAAAAAAAAAAACAGATTGGCTCATTGGTTTAAGGAACATAACTCATCTATTTGCTGCTTACAAGAAACACATCTTTCCAACAAAGATGCATGCAGACTGAAAGTGAAAGGCTGGAAAAAATATACCAAGCCAACAGAAATGAAAAAAGAGCATATGTAACCATGTTAATATTAGACAAAATAAACTTTAACACAAAAACTGTTAAGAGAGTCAAAGAGGGGCACTATATAATGATTAAGGGATCAATTCAACAGGAAGATATAATGATAATCAATGTATATGCACCTAATTACAGGGCACTTAAAGGGAGACTTAGACTCCAAACCATAGTGCTGGGGGACTTCAATACTCCACTCTCAGAAACAGACAGATCAACAGGACAAAGATCAACAAGGAAAGAGTAGATTTAAATGACACTGTATCCCAAATGGATCTAACAGATATCTACAGAACTTTTCATCCTATACATAAAGCATTTACATTCTTCTCAGCAGTACATGGAACCTTCTCTAGGATTGACCACATACTAGGACATAAAGCAAGTCTCAGCAAATTCAAAAGAATTAGAATCATACCATGCAGCTTCTCAGACCATAAAGGAATTAAGTTGGAAATTAGCAACTCAGGAATCCCTAGAGAAAATGCAAACACAATGAGATTGAACAACATGCTCCTGAATGAACAATGGGTCACAGAAGAAATCAAAAGAGAAATAAAAACTTTCTTGAAGTAAATGAGGATAACAACACAACATACCAAAACTTTGGGATTCAGCAAAAGCAGTGTTAAGAGGAAAGTTTATATCAATAGGTGCCTACATCAAGAAACTGGAAAGGCACCAAATAAATGAGCTTTCAATGCTTCTCAAGGATCTAGAAAATCTGCAGCAAACCAGACCCAAATCTAGTAGGAGAAGAGAAATAATTAAAATCAGAGAAGAAATCAATAGGATTGAATAAAAAAAATGACAAAAAATCAGCCAAATGAGGAGCTGGTTTTTTGAAAAAATAAACAAAATTGATAACCCATTGGCCCACCTAACTGAAAAAAGAAAAGATCCAAATCAGTAAAATCAGAGATGAAAAAGGAAACGTAACAATAGACACCAAGGAAATCAAAAGAATCATCAGAAATTACTACAAGGACTTGTGTGCCAGCAAACAGGGAAATCTATCAGAAATGGATAGATTCCTGGACACATGCAACCTACCTAAATTGAACCAGGAAGACACAGAAAACCTAAACAGACCTATAACTGAGACAGAAATTGAAACAGTAATAAAGGTTCTCCCAACAAAGAAAAGCCGAGTACCAGATGGATTAACTACTGAATTCTACCAGACATTTAAAGAAGAACTAACTCCAATTCTTCTCAAACTATTCAGAACAATCGAAAAAGAGGGAATCCTCCCAAATTATTTCTATGAAGCCAGCATCACCTTAATTCCTAAGCCAGAAAAAGATGCAGCATTGAAAGAGAATTACAGACCAATATCCCTGATGAACATAGATGCAAAAATCCTCAATAAAATTCTCACCAATAGAATACAACAACACATCAGAAAAATCATCCATCCAGACCAGGTGGGATTTATTCCTGGTATGCAGGGATGGTTCAATGTTCACAAAACAATGTGATACACCTCATTAACAGACTGCAGAAGAAAAACCATATGATTATCTCAATTGATGCAGAGAAAGCATTTGATAAAATTCAACACCTTTTATGATGAAAACTTTAAGCAAATTGGTTATAGAAGGAACATTCCTCAATACAATCAAAGCAATTTATGAAAAACCCATGGCCAATATCCTACTGAATGGGGAAAAGTTGAAAGCATTTCCACTGAGATCTGGCACAAGACAGGGATGCCCACTCTCAACACTGCTGGTCAATATAGTTCTGGAAGTCTTGGCCAGAGCCATCAGGCAAGGAAAAGAAATTAAAGGAATACAAATTGGGAAGGAAGAAGTGAAACTATCCCTCTTCGCAGATGATATGATTATTTAGGGGATCCAAAGAACTCTACTAAGAGACTATTGGAACTCATAGAAGAGTTTGGCAAAGTAGCAGGATATAAAATCAATGCACAAAAATCAACAGCCTTTGTATACACAGGCAATGCCACAGTTTTGCTATCAATAGAATGTTTCCTTCACAAAATGATTCGAAAGTTATTCCCATTTTTCTATGCATTGGAATGGCCTGCACAGCACATACCTATCTGAAGTCTCATTAATAGTCTCATATAATTTTCTAAAAACTTTACTCTAATTCCTTTCACATAAATATCTGTAGATAATTTGAAATGAACTATTTAAAAAGATTTATTTATTTTATTTGAAAGTCAGAGTTATACAGAGAGAGAAGGAGAAGCAGAGAGAGAGGTCTTCCATCTGCTGGTTCACTCCCCAATTGCCTCAATAGCCAGAGCTGTGCTGATCCGAAGCCAGAAACCAGGAGCTTCTTCCAGGTCTCCCATGCGGGTGTAGGAGTACAGAGTTCAAGTTTATTATTTTTAAAAATATGGTTATAAAATTCTTATTTCCAGTTTTGTTATAAATTAGCTATCTTTTAAGTTTGGACTTCATGCATTATCAATGTTGTATTTTTTTCTTGCTCTTTCTTATTGTAACTATTGTTGACACTGCAAAATCTTTATAACTCTACAATTCACTTGTGAACAAACACAAGAATAAATCCACTAGACTTTTTAATGAAACTGTGAAACCTATAGGCAAATTTTAGGAGAATTGACATCTTTATGATTTCATATATTTCACATAATATATCTAATCTATAAACATTACTTAATATAATTTTCTGTACAAAAGTTTTAAAAGGTCTCTTAAATGTATTATTATGTATTTTTAAAATTTTGATGCTCTTTGAAATGGAACTTTTTACTTTTTGGATTTATTTTTCTGTCATTTTTACATATGTTCTATGTATTGAACTTGTATTCTGCAAGCCTCTAAACCAAATTAGTGTGTCTAATATCAATCTACTGAATCTTTTGGATGTTTCTGGGCTTATATTAGCATTATTTTGGAATATGTGCTTCCTTTTTTATTTTTTAAAGATTTATTTGGCCGGCGCCGTGGCTCAACAGGCTAATCCTCCGCCTTGCGGTGCCGGCACACTGGGTTCTAATCCCGCTTGGGGCGCCGGATTCTGTCCCGGTTGCCCCTCTTCCAGGCCAGCCCTCTGCTGTGGCCCGGAAGTGCAGTGGAGGATGGCCCAGGTGCTTGGGCCCTGCACCCCATGGGAGACCAGGAAAAGCACCTGGCTCCTGGCTCCTGGCTCCTGCCATCGGACGAGCGCGGTGCGCTGGCCGCAGCGCGCTGTCCGCGGCGGCCATTGGAGCCTGAACCAACGGCAAAAGGAAGACCTTTCTCTCTGTCTCTCTCTCTCACTGTCCACTCTGCCTGTAAAAAAAAAAAAAAAAAGATTTATTTATTTTACTTGAAAGATAGAGTTACACAGAGAGAGGAGAGGGAGGGAGGAAAGGAGGGAGGGGGAGAGAGAGAGAGAGAAAGTCTTTCATCTGATGGTTCACTCCCCAGTTGGCTTTGACAGCCAGAGCTGCACGGATCTAAAGCCAGGAGCCAGGAGCTTCTTCACACGTGGGTGCAGGGACCCAAGGACTTGGGCCATCTTCTGCTGCTTTCCCAGGCCACAGCAGAGAGCTGGACAGGTGGAGGAGCCGGATCTCGAACCAGCACGCATGTGGGATGCAGGCACTTCAGGCCAGGGCATTAACCCATTGTGCCACAGCACCGGCCCCTTCCTTTCTTTTTTTTTACAATGAACACTCTTATGACTAATTAAGAAGTTAAATTAATTTCCTTAAACTTTCCTAAAGAGGAACCTGAAATCCTAGATGATTTTAGTGGTGATTACTCCTATGTCTTTTTTTATTTCAGAAATTAGCAAAAGATAGAACCCCTTATTTGTTTCATGAGAATATACTAAGTTTTATAACAAATGACTATAGAATTACATTAATAAGGTTAATCTCATGAATATAAATACAAATATACAAATTCTTGAATAAAATATGAGCACAGTGACCCAAGAAATGCATTAAAAATCACAGAGTATTACTAGGTGGATGTTACTCAAGGAATATACTGCAATTATAACAATTAAAAGTCGATTGAGGCTGGCGCCACACTCACTAGGCTAATCCTCTGCCTGTGGCGACGGCACACTGTTTTCTAGTCCCAGTTCGGGCACCGGATTCTCTTCCGGTCACTCCTCTTCCTGTCCAGCTCTCTGCTGTAGCCCGGGAGTGCAGTGGAGGATGGCCCAAGTTGTTGGGCCCTGCATCCACTTGGGAGACCAGGAGAAACACCTGGCTCCTGGCTTCGGATCAGCGTGGTGCGCCGGCCACAGTGGCCACTGAGGGTGAATCAACGGAAAAGGAAGACCTTTCTCTATGTGTCTCTCTCACTGTCCACTCTGCCTTTCAAAAAAAAAGAAAAAGAACACACAAACAAAAACAACAACAACAAAAAGTAAATTGATAGATTCAACATTGTACTATAAATTTTAGCGAGTGCAATAAAAAGGCAGGAACAATGTGTCTTGATTATATTATGTTAATATCTCAAAATGATATTGGCCATATTTTGACATCCAAAAAACAATAAATGCATGTATAGGAAAGTCTCATTATTTCAGAGAAGAATGCTTATTGAATACCTAACAATGTACAAATCATACTGTACTACATGTAGTGAGAGACTCATAGAAGATGTAGACTTAACTCCTACCTCAAAAGAATAAGCAACCTAGTCATAGGATAAATAATGAATTATTAAAAATACAATACAATGCACTATATGTAGTGCTCCCTGCCTAGTAACTAATAAAATATAAACTGTACATCCTTGGTTAACCTACTCAATTTAGAGGCCCAAATTATAATAAAAAGGACAGTTTGCCCATTTTGTATTCTCTAATCTACTGGAAAATCTTTTTCATGCTACCTACTATTTTTGCAACATAATTTGTTATATTGGTTGAAATGTTGCCAATTAAATCCTTCTCTTCTGAGTGGTTTAAATACAAATTAGTCACATAAGCATTAACAGGAACCACTTTGATCAAATTGCTTCCTTCCAACAGATAAATAGCCTACCTTCTCTAAAAAAAGGAAAACATTGATCTTGGGAAGTGCCTGGGAAGTGGCGTTGTGGAGAGGGTACTACATCAGCGCAGGTATGTGTAGAATACTCTTTAAAGAACCTGCACACCTGACTGATGCATGATGCTTACAAGGGGGTACTGTTGCACATAAACCACCACATACAAATTATTGGAGTAAAACCACATGATCACTTGTTCGTGTCATTAACCTGTCGTTTGTGCAAGATATGATGGACAATGTTCTTTCCAAGAAAGGCTCATTCATGTGACAGGTACTCTGGTGCAGACTGTCATCTGGGAACTCAGCTGGGACTCTCTGACCCCTCAGTTGCTTTCTGCAAGGACCTCTTCACAGGACTGAGCTCCCTTGGAATGCAGCAGCAGGTTCCAAGAGTGAATATTCAAGACAGGGACTAGAGGCGGCCTGTTTCACTGCTTTGTAAATGATACTTCCATTCCTGAAACCAAGAATGGTGAAGAACACAAATTCACTCTCACAGTATCTCCTCCTTTGGCTCATGTGCTTTTTTCCTTCCATATTAAATGCCTCTCCCCAAGGAATGTCATCTCAGGATGACACATGTAGTTATATAGTAGGACCACATTATGAATTAAATTGTCTCTTTGTAGGACAGCCAAATAAGCTATTATAATTTATTACTTGTTTTCCTTTAAGGATATTTATAAACTTTTATAACAAACTTATTCTTAAAAATAGATAATTATTCATAAAAATTCATTGATTAACTGCAGGCAAATAACTATCATCAATGCCAAGATCACTTACTGTTAATATCATGTGGGCAGAGACACATATTGATTTTTTTTTTCTGGAAGAGAAGATTAGAAGAATGGTAGGCAAGAATTCTACATGAGTCACAACAACCTGTCAGCACCAACAGCCCAGCCCAGGGGTAGTAGCTGGGGAGTAAGGCAATAATAATGGCCCTCTAGCAGAGGCAAATGATTCAAAGAACGCTGCTGAGGAAAAAGTCTTCTATCAAATGCACAAAATCCAAATAAAGACTAACAGAACAGAAAATGGCAAAATGATTCACATTTCAGAAACCTCAAAAATAAGCAAAAGGTCAGCCTTAGTCATCTTAAATGTTCCTGGAGAGTTAATGGGAGCATATTGAGCAATAATTTTTTTTTAAAGTCACTGAAGTTCCATCCAAAAATGAGATCCAATTTTGCTTAGACTTTAAAAAATGATTTCATGCTACTCATTTTAGAGCCTGAGATGAAAGCATTCTTATTATGTGAAAACAGTCTTTTCTGCCCTCAATAAAATATATACGATAATTCATGAAGAAAATGATAGAAAGGTTCTGAATAGTCTTGTCGTTTTGAACTTGGTGCATAAATCCTACGGCATATATGGAATTCAGTACTAAGCTAGATGTTATATCAAGATGACATTTGAGATTGCTTAAGATTTTTTTATTTATTTCAAAGACAGGGCAACAGAGAGAGAGAGAGAGAGAGAGACAGACAGACAGAGAGAGAGACAGAGAGACAGAGAGGGAACAAGGGACAGAGAAAGAGAGAATCTTCTATCGGTGGTTTACTTACAGAATGGCCACAAGAGCCAGGTCTGAGCGCCAGGCCCAGGCCACGATCTAGGAACTCCATCTTGGTCTCCCACATGGGTGGCAGGAGCTAAAACACTTGGACCATCCTCTGCTGTCTATCCAGACACTTTAGCAGGAAAATGGATTGGAATTAGAGTAACTGTAACTAGAACCTTCATTTTCATATGAGATGCCAGCATTAGAGGCACTGGCTTGACATGCTGTGCCTCAATACTGGACCCATAAGATTCTTATATGCCAGTAGAGATCATAGGAATGATCAAAGCTTGTGGGTTTGAAAGAAACTGATTTCTAGTTTTTGCCCCCACACTCTCAAAAATTTTTCTTTTCGGCACCTAATTTCCCCACCTGTAAATTGAGCTTATTGAGCTCTGTTCTTTCAAAGATCCTTGATTTTAATGTCCAGTATCTTATAGTTTTGACCATTTTAAACAAGGAGGGAGTTTATTTTTAGATTTTTTTTTATTTATTCAAAAGAGAGAGTGATAGAGGGATATTCGGAGAGATGGTGAGAGAGACATACACAGAAATAGAGAGGCGATCTTCCATCTGCTGATTCACCTTCCAGATGGCAGAAAGAACAAGAGCTGGGTCAGGCTGAAGCAAGAACCCAGAAAATTCATCTAGATCTTCTTAATGGTTGGCAGAGACCCCAACTACTCAGGTCATCCTTTACTGCATTCCCAGGAACATTAGCAGGTAGCTGGACAGGAAGTGTAGCAGCCAGGACTAGAGATGTCACTTTCAAACAGATGACTGTATCAAAAGTGTAGGTATAATCCACTGGAGTGGCCATAATGCCACTCCAGAAGCAATATGTTTTTTTAACTAATAGCAATACCAATGCATATAATTGGGATTATTTCATCTTAAATTTGTTGAACATGAAGTGATGCGTTTTGATTTTCTTGAGCAACCTTTCTTGAGGAACCTTGAAAATCCAATCCTTTTCAGCACCTATGCACTTTCTCTTCGCACTGCCCAAGAATGCCCACAGGGCTCCTTCATCTCTTCCATATGTTTATTTAAACATCACTTCTATGAAGGACACTTCTCTGAAACATTGTCTAAAATATCACTAACACTCTCTATCCGTGAACTCTACTTTCTTTCCTTTCACAAATCTTATCAGCATCTGATACTGTAATTCCTTATTTCTTTACTTTCACCACTAGAATGTAAGATCCATGAGGGTATGGATTACATTTTATTCGTGGTTAGGTATATGAATGCCTGCCCATTACGTGATATATCAACCCAATTTTGAATGGATTCCATCTACACGTTTTTTCTGCTACATCAAGTTCTGGTTTTTCTGTATATATGCTTAGATTTGATGGGGCCAGTGTTGTGGCATGGTGGATGAAGCTGCCACTGCCACATGGGCATCCCATCTGAGCGCTGGTTCCTGTCCCAGCTGCTCCACTTCTGATCCAGCTCCCTGCTAGTGGTCTGGGAAGGCAGTGGAAGATGGCACAAAGGTTGGGCTCCTGCCAACCACGTGGGAGATCTGGAGGAAGCTCTTGGTTCCAGGCTTTGGCCTGGCCCAGTCCTGGCTGTTGTGGCCATCTGGAGAATGAACTAGTAGAGGGAAGATTCATTCTCTCTCTCTCTCTCTCTCTCTGGCCTTCTCTATGTGTCTATGTATGTGTGTATGTGTGTTTGTCTCTCTCTCTCTCTGTAAATCTGATTTTAAATAATAATAAAAAAGTCCCAGTTTGTGAGCACATTGTCAATGCTTATATAAGGCTTTTCATTGGAGAGTCTATAAAATGAAATGGAAGAGCAATTCTCCTCACAATTACATCAGTGTTTAAAACTGAGTTCTTAAAAACCCTAAATACATAATTACTTCCTCTCTTTCCACCATGCCCTATCTCGGTTGCCTCTTTTTATTTTTAAATATTTTATTTATTTGAGCATTAGAGTTACAGACAGTGAGAGGGAGAGAAAGAGAGAAAAGTTTTCCATCTGCTGGTTCACTCCCTAAATGGCCACAATGGCTGGAACTGGCCCGGTCTGAAGCCAGGAGCCAGGATCTTCTTCCAGGTCTCCCATGCAAGTGCAGGAGCCCAAGGACTTGGGCCATCTTCTACTGCTTTCTTAGACCATAGCAGAGAGCTGGATCGGAAGTGGAGCAGCAGGGTCTCAAACTGGTGCCCATATGGGATGCCAGCACTGCAGGCGGCCACTTTACCTGCTACACTACAAGTGCTGGCCCTAAGATGATACATTTATAATTTGATTTCTGCTAGTATTTGTACCCTACCAATAGTTATCTTTTGCCATTGTATCTCTGTGGACTATCACATAATTTTTTGTATAGCAGGCAAACAATAAATATTTTTAATTAAAAACATGTTAAACATGTATTCAGATTCAACACTTTCCATTATGATAAATCATATACATTGGACTAAGGTTTAGGTTACACATAACAAAGGACAGTAGAAAATTTAACTAGCTAGGGAGAATTAATAAAATAATTTTTATGGATTATTTCTTTGTGATATTTGAAAAAGAATTATTTATACTGTTAGCACACAAAGTATAGTTCTATCACATAGGGATATGTTTAATATGACTTTTAAAGCCTTCATAGATTGGGAATTGGCTACTCGTTTGTAGATTCTTGTTTTGTATCTCCATTACATGGCTTCCTCTTTCTGATATGTATCTTATTTCCAACTGTAATTGAAACTTTTCAAATAGTGCTGCCCATTGCTTTATTGTTAACTCTTCAATCCTCAGAGCTACATTTTTCTCTGGTCTATGTGATAACTACATATATAGGAGGCCTAGTATTTCTGGACCCTTCATTCTTGTTGCACATATTAAAGATAACTTTGCTCATTTCCCCTCATTCTGTCTGCTGAGTGGTATTTACTGTAGATGTTTTTTGGTTTCTCAGTGCGATCCTTTAATATTTGAAGCCATGATCTGCAGTAACCTTAAGGCATCCCAAAAATGCTGCATAACATGGAATCTTACCAATTATTGGTGTCCCCACTAAAGTTGGTATAACTCTATCTTCTATCTTTCTATCACTGAAGAAAGTGAGATAACTATGGTGCCTTCCTCCAATCACAGCAGATGATTTCAAAACTGTAATCCTATTATTTCCACACAAAGATAATGGCACATTAGCCACTTTGCAGTTCATCTTGTCAGCTTGGAATCAGTTATTCTGATGAAAAAAAAATTTTCCAAATGATCACTAATTTGTTTTTTTGGAAACAAAAACAATTCATGCTGATTTGATATTTTTATAACCTAATTTCAATAGCCTAAAAATAATAACAAAAGCTTTGCTGTTTACAGGACACTCCTAAACCCCTCTGATTAATTGTCATCACATTGTGCTCTTGCTTCCTGTCTAGCATTCTGTCCCTCTTCTAAGCATCACATTTTGTTCTACCAGGCCTTGCTTATATTGTCCATATATTCCTATCCTGCTAAGAAAGTGTAGTTCTTACCTAATCCAAACAAATATTTGAGTTATAATTCATATTTCAGTACTGGGATCATCTTTACATGTGACCTATATTACTGTCAAATTTTTTCTGTATCTACTTCTTTGTGACTTTAGGCTGTTTCCTTCTCCTTCACGTTTACCTGTCAACATGAAGATGGAAACCGAAGACCTGGACATGTTATGCTCTTATTATTTGTAGGAACAATGACTATAAAATAAAGCCTGCCAACAAATTGCATAGTTGAGGATTACTGCACAAATTTTGCAGCTGTGCATTAATCCATGGCAAAAATCCATGGAGAACTAATCAGTGTGAGCTGGAGATTATGTCTATATTAAGCTCTCAATCATCACTCCAGCTTATACCTCTTGAAACACAAATGGAACTCTCTGCCTAAAAACCAATTCAGGAAGTGAATTATTTATTAGAAAATAAATACATTTTTCTGCAATAAATCCAAGGGAAAACCCCAGGCATCTCTAAAGTACTTCTTACTTTTTCTTCTCCACTGATTTCAAACAAACAAGCAAACATGTCAAGCCTTGTTTCCTAGGGTGTCATTCATCAGCAATGAATGGTTTTAGAGGTCAGAGACAGGGAGAAAACAATCGTCATGGAATTAGTTCTGGCAATGTCTTAAGAATAAAGGTTTCGTTGATTTCACCATACTGCCCCCAGGGATTAAAAAATAAATTGTTCATAACATGACAGATCTTCAGAATATGACAAATAGTGAAAACACGGCATTTCTAAATGCCGATGTCTTACAAAATGTTGAGTAAAATATTGCAGCTATCTAATTCAGGAAATCATAAAATTAAATGTTTTCGTAGAACATACATGGTGGGTGAGGAAAAATGCAGTTCAAACTGCTTAGGTGGTAGGGAATTCATCAGACTGGATGTTTGAAAGTTTGGTTGAATGTGGCCCTGTAGCATGAATGTAGATGCTGATATTTGGGCTACATCAAACAGCAGATAAAAATTAAAAAGTGGGGTTCAAAAACTATGGTTTCAAAGTGTGACATCACAAAGACATAAAAACCAAACATCTAGAATTTTAAAAAATATTTCAGTTAATGCTTCTTATAACTTCATCAGCTTAAATTTCCCTAATGAAATTGTATCCTTTGTCTCATTTACTTGTGAATCCAGAAAATTAAAATCAAACTTAATTTCCAATCAAAAGGAAAGTGTTGCTTTCAGACCTGGTTGATGAGGGGCCTAAGTAACATCAGAAATATTCAGTTATGTACTACTCCCTCATTATCTTTTCTCCATTTGTTTATTCTCAGGGACTCTTTTTTTCTCTTTGTCACATGAAAATTTTTGCTGATCCAGAACTGTGTTCTCATAACTTTACATCCAACTAGTTGGTTTTGATTGGCTTGCTTAGGTCATTGCAGCATCCTTGAGCTGCTGACTATGGTCAGATGGAAGTCATGTTTGGACTGACTTAGCCTTCAGTGTATGACCACTTCTAGGTGTGACATATATGACACCATTCAATGCACAGGAGCTGAATCATTGGGACTCAAAGCAAAAGTGAAACTCTCTTACAGGAAAAACCTGCAGTATATTTCAAGCAGCAGACAAATAAAATATATAAGCTTAGAAAATATTAAGGGGCCAGGGCCGGCGCCGTGGCTCACTTGGCTAATCCTCCGCCTGCAGCACTGGCATCCCATATAGGCACCGGGTTCTTGTCCTGGCTGCTCCTCTTCTAGTCCAGCTCTCTGCTGTGGCCCAGGAAGGCAGTGGAGGATGGCCCAGGTAATTGGGACCCTGCACCTGCGTGTGGATACCAAGAGGAAGCGTCTGGCTCTTGGCTCTGGATTGGCGTAGCCCAGGCCATAGCGGCCATTTGGGGGGTGAACCAACAGAGGGAAGACCTTTCTCTCTCTCTCTATGTCTAATTCTATCTGTCAAATAAATAAATAAAACAAAAAAACAAAAAAGAAAATATGAAGGGGCCGGTGCTGTGGCATAGTGGGTAAAGCCACTGCCTGCAGCGCCGGCATCTCATATGGGTGCCAGTTTGAGTCTTGGCTGCTCCACTTCCGATCCAGCTCTCTGCTATGGCCTGATAAAGCAGTACATCATGGCCCAAGTTCATGGGTCCCTGCGCCCGTGTAGGTGACTGGGAAGAAGCTCCTGACTCCTGGTTTTGGATTGGTGCAGCTCCGGCCACTGCGGCCATCTGGGGAGTGTACCAGTGTACCAGCGGATGGAAGTCCTCTGTCTCTCTCTCTCTCCCTCTCTCTCTCTGCCTCTCCTCCTTTCTCTGTGTAACTCTTACATTCAAATAAATAAATGAATCTTTTTTTAAAAAAAGGAAAATACCAAATCACCTGAACAAATATACATTTTTTTCATAAATATTTCTCTAAAACACCACAACACAATAGTACTTCCTAATGAATATGCACATATATAGATGGAACAACACCAGCCAGAGAAGACTAAACTATGATTCCTAAAAGTATAGTAAAAGGTTGGTAAAAATATAATCAAACTAGAGCACTCCTGCTTTCTGCTGAAATTCACATATCTTCAGTAATTCATACCACAAGTTGCCTTAATAATTATGAAAAAAAATTCAGTGACATAAGATAAACATAAAGTACTCTCCACCCTCTAATCTGTGGTTTTGCTTTTCAGTGAACCACATTCAATGGAAAATTCCAGAAATAAATGATTCATAAATTTGAGATAGCTTTTTATATCATACTAATAGAGAAATTCTACTTTATTATTATTCATTATTGTTAATCTCTTACTTGCTTCCATTCTAAATTAAACTTCATCATAGGTGTGCATAAGGACAAGCATAGTATATACTGTATAGGGCTAGGTATTATCTTTAATTGCAATCATCCAATGGGGACATTAGAATGTATCTCCCATAAATACATAAAGGTCCATAAAAATACACATAAACACACACTGTATATCCATTGACAAGCATCAAAATAATAGATCAGTCATTGAAAACTATCAATTAAAATACTATGTATAACTTTTTTATGTTTATTTTCAGTGAAGGCATTGCTAAGTAGAAAGAATTGAGTTTAATAAAAAATTAGCTTCCAATGATCTAAGAAATCTTTCCTGGCCAACACAGTCAAATTTTGCTGCAGGGTAGGAACCATAACACTGAGTCTGTATATCATCTACCTTACTCTCTATGTTATTGTGACCAATATAACATTAATAACTGGAGAGGAGATTTAATATCCTTAAAGGAAGAGAAGTGTGTGGGTATATGAGAAGGAGAGGAAATTAAACAGATAAAGAGCAGAGAAACAGGAAAGGAAGGTGTTTGGAATCAACATCTACAGTATCACTTACTGAGAACACATTCTGCACATCCCATGCATCATTAGAGAAAACTAAGATTTCTCACCAAGTTGTCAAAGACTTGTTATTTCTGAGTTAGCACTCAGAAAGTTAGCCAACTACAATTGAATTATAATTTCTAAAATTTCATGAAGTTTTTCAGATATAGAGACAGGTGTGAAGGATAACACACTGAACAATCACGTATCCATCCCTGCCAAGAATATAAACTATTATCAAGAAAATGTAGCTTTAGGGGCTGGCACTGTGGTGTAGTAGGTTAAGGCACCATCTGCAGTTCTGACATCCCATATGGGCACTGGTTCAAGTCTCAGCTTCCCCACTTCTGATCCAGTTCTCTGTTAATGCACCTGGGAAAGCAGTGGAAGATGGCCTAAGTGCTTGTGCCCCTACACTTATGTGGGAGACCCGGAGGAAGGTCCTGGATCCTGTCTTTGGATTGGTCCAGCTCCTGCCATTGTGGCCATATGGGGAGTGAACCAGTGGATGGAAGATTTCTCTCTCTCCCTCTCTCCCTCTCTCCATCTCTTCCTCTCTCTCTCTCCCTCTCTCCCTCTCTCCATCTCTTCCTCTCTCCCTCTCCCTCACTCTCTAACCCTTCCTTTTGAATAAATAAATAAATCTTAAAAAATGTAGCCCTTGTTACTTTTCCTAGTCTCTTCTGACTACCTCTTCTTTATTCTTTATTAAAAAACTTGTAACTCAGCTACCAAATATTTGAAAAAAATATATTTCAAGCACTAATCAAATGAATATTTTTAAAAAGATTTATTTATTTATTTGAAATTCAGAATTATACAGAGAGAGGAGAGAGGTCTTACATCCACTGGTTCACTCCCCAGCTGGCCACAATGGCTGGAACTAGGCCAATCTGAAGCCAGGAGCCAGGAGCTTTCTCTGGGTCTCCCATGTGGGTAAAGGGACCTAAAGAATTGGGCCAACTTCCACTGCTTTCCCAGGCCATAGCAGAGAGCTGGATCAGAAGTGGAGCAGCCAGGATTCAAACTGGAGCCCATATGGGATGCAGGCACTGCAGGCAGCAGCTTTAACTGCTGTGCCACAGCACTGGCCCCCAAGTGAATTATTTCAAATGTTTAGTTTACTGTTCTCTAAATTTCTGCTCCAATCTCACCTGTTCACTACAACTGGAACACATGAAGGAAAGTTTTTAAAGTTCACGTATTTTTGGGGGGATCTGTAGCATAACTACTTCCTTCTAATCATATTTGAAAAGTTTTGGCAGCTAATATTTATTAAATAACATTTTATTAGGTTTTGTAATATTTTTAATCTTATAATATAAGTATATATATGAGATTTGCATTTTTATACTCATTTGAAAGATAAAGGAAAATGAAACACAAGCCAATGGAATTGTCAAAGCTATAAAGAAAGAAAATGGTGAAGCTGGGTTTGACCTAACATCAACTGGCTCAAACCAAAGCTGTGTATCACATCTTATTTCCTTTGTTTATTTGTTTGTTTCTCTGTCCTAGACTATTCCTTTTAATAGCATGCAAACTTTTATTGTCACTGAATATTCCTTCTTCATTCTTCTTGGAAAATACTTATTTCATATATTTGTTGCAACATCAAGCTGTCTTTTGTATTGCTACCATCCTATAGGAAATATGTAGATTTTTTTCCATCTTCATAACTTAAAAATTTTATCAGTGAATTAATTTTCTGGACTTATGTGACATTTTATATACCCAGAAATTGAGAATCAGAAATATCTAAAACTTCCTCAATGTCAAACTGCTAATTCTCAGAGTCAAGATGAGTCTGTTTCTGGCTTCAGTCACAGGCTGTTCCTCATAGTATTCCACATAACCCTTAAACATGCCTCAGCACTTCCTCTGTCTCTTTCCTCCTGCTATTAGAATTCTAGGAAAGATATTCACAGCAACAGGTAACTTAGAGAAATGGTTTTTGCTCATTGACAGAAATGAGCAAAACTCAGTCTGTGTAAGAGTTTTCTACAAGAGATAGCTTGAAGGACTGGCACCATGATGTAGCAGGTAAAGCAACCACCTTTGATGCTGGCATCCTGTGTGGGCACTGGTTAGAGTCCTGGTTGCTCCACTTCCAATCCAGTTCCCTGCTAATGCACCTGGGAAAGCAACAGAAGATGGCCCAAGTATGTGGGCACCTGCCACCTATGTGGGAAACCCAGAAGCTCCTGGCTCCTGGCTTTGGCCTGACTCAGCCCCAGCTGTTGTAGCCATGTAGGAGTGAACCAATGGATGGAAGCTCTCCCTCTCTCTCTCTCTCTCTGTAACTGTGATTTTCAAATCCCAGTTGGGTCGCCAGATTCTGTTCTGGTTGCTCCTCTTCCAGTCCAGCTCTTTGCTGTGGCCAGGGAGTGCAGTGAAGGATGGCCCAGGTGCTTGGGCCCTGCACCCGCATGGGAGACCAGGAGGAAGCACCTAGCTCCAGGTTTCTGATAGGTGCAGCGCGCCGGCCGTGGCGGCCACTTGGGGGTTGAACCAACAGAAGGAAGACCTTTCTCTTTGTCTCTCTCTCTCTCTCACTGTCTAACTCTGCCTGTCAAAGAAAAAAAAAGGTAAGCAGTATTTAAATCAATAGCAATAAATGGATTATACTTGAACTTTCAAATACATGTATATATATATATATATATTTATATGATACATAAGTATATATATTTTACAATATTGAAATCTATAAATAAATATCTTAGCTATAATCATCTGGGAAATATGAACTGACTAGATACTTGTATTCCAGATTACTAAGCCGGGGAATGATCAGACACATAACTGTTAAAATGACCAATGGCTTTCAGAAAATGTGAGAAGTGTAACCATAGCTACTGCTAGATGAAAAACAAAAGGCTTGGTACATTGTAATAAAAATGACAGCAAGGTCAGACATCTGTGTACACTCTGCACATTCTGCTTGCATTCTAATAAGTATGCAGAATGAGGTGTGACTCTGTGAAGGTTTCAGGCTACGTAGAAAGGAAACTCCACCTCATTTTTGTGCTCATTAATAGTCTATGTTGCATGAAGTTTAAAATTATCTTCTAATTTGAAGCTTCCACCAGATTGAAATAATATATAGATTTGGGTTAGAGTAAAAAAAATATTGCTCTTATCCAGTAGAGTGTATTTTTATTCTACTGCTATTGTGTTATGGGTTGAACTGTGTATATCACACCCCCAAAATCTGTAATTTGAAGTCCTAATCCACAATACCTCAAAATGCAACCACACTTGGAGATAGGATCTTAAAATTAGTTTGCAAATTACAATAAGGTCATTACAGGGAGCTTTAATCTAATGGTGTCCTTATAAAAAAAGGAAACTGGACAATGACATGTGCAGAGGGAAGATTATGGGAAGAGACAGAGATATTTATAATCTATGCACTAAGACTTCAAAGGAAAACAACCCTTCTAAAACTTTGAACACAGACCTTTAGCCTCCAAATTTGTGAAAAAGTAAAATTGTATTTTTAATGCAAAAAATTGGTAGTAACTTATTATGAAGTTATTATCAAACTATGTTATATATTATAAATATAACTAATATATAAGTTTAAAAATTATTGCCATTCAGTGTGAGAAAAAGTAATCTTGTCTCTGATAGTAATATTTCAATGACTTCAAATATTATTATACATGACATAGAAAAATCAATACTTTCTCTTTAAGATTTATTTATTTATTTATTTGAAAGGTAAAGTTACAGAGAGGGAGGGAGAGAGAAAGAAAGAGAGGTCTTCCATCTGCTGGTTCACTCGCCAGATGGCCACAATGGCCAGAGGTGTGCCACTCCAAAGCCAAGAGCCAGGAGCTTCTTCTGGGTCTCCCATGTGAGTGCAGGGCCCAAGGACTTGGGCTATCTTCTACTTCTTTCCCAGGCCATAGCAAAGAGCTGGATCAGAAGTGGAGCAGCTGGGACTCGAATTGCTGCCCCTATGTGATGCCTGCACTGTAGGCAGTGGCTTTACCCGCTAACCACAGTGTCGGCCCCAAGTCCATACTTTTGATTGGACTGCAATGTTATACACCAGTTGCTGCCAATTCAGTTTTAGATAGTTGTTATTTGGTTGTTTTGATTGAGACACCCTTTTATTTTCTCATTAATTTATTGTCATAATCATGTGCTAAGCTATCAATCATTGCTGGGTGCTCTACCTGTAATAGGGTTCCCATTCTTCGCATTGGCCAGTTAAACCACTGCAGGATTATAGCAAGTGGAGAAAATACAAAAATCTTACTCCATTTTCACTGTTTATAAATATTACTAAGAAACTGAAAATAGATCTTTGTAAAAATTAAGAGTGGGAATGGGAGAGAGAGGAGGAAGAAAGGTTGGAGTGTGGCAGAAAGGAGGAAAACATATCACTATGTTCCTAATCTGTATATATGAAATGCATAAAACCTGAATAATTTAAATAAAATTTTAAAGAAATCTAAGGAAAAAATATTACTAAGAGGTGTATCTGTAAATAGTGCAACAATGTAAATAGTGACAATCTTAGAAGTAGTTAAAAGCTACTAAAATCAGAGACTTCTCTTGACTGACTTCGTAACTGGGTAGCTTTACAAATGTTTTCTACTGAGTCTCTGTAATGTTCACATCTAGCATACACACTACTTTGCAGAATAATCCTTAAAGACACAGGATCTGGCATCAGAATGTATGGAATTATAACTTGATTTCAGAATTTAAAAATATTCAAGTTACTAGAAACCTTTATATTTTATTTCTTTGAAATTCAAATCAAATGTACTGGACGTAAATCTTTGTGGAAAGCTGAAATGCTAAGAACAGTATCAGGAAAACAGTGTGCAATTAATGAAAGCTCTCTCATTATTGTGAAACCAGAAAAACCATAAGGAAAACCAACTCATGGTCCCACTAAACTACTGATGAGTTTGCTCAAAATAATGATAGAAATCAATACGCTAGGAGAAATACGTCAAGATTTTTAACTTTCTTAGACTTCAGGTATGTGTTTCACTAAGCATCATGTTTCCACTCACTGTATTCTCAATATTCTATTACATACTTAGTTTTGTCCTAAAGCATTTCTAAAGATCTTAGTTATATTTCTACTTATTGCAAAAAATGAGTAGTAATAACAAGAGTAGTTTTCATTTAGGGAATAACTAAAATGTGGTAGACACTCATTTAATAAAGCATTTATTAACATATGAAAGGCAGAGTGATCAGGGGAAGTGGGGTACAGAAGAGGTGGAAGAGAAAGAGAGACAGAGAGATAGGGAGAGACGGAGATTGATCTTCCATTGACTTTTCTGTTCCCTTAATGGCAGCAGTAGCCTCAGCTGAGTCAGGTCAAAGCCAGGAGCCAGAAGCTCCTGGTCTCTTATGTGGGTGACAGTGTCTCAAGTACTTGGGCCAACTTATGCCTCCTTCCCAAGCTCATTAGCAAGAAGCTGGATTGGAAACACAACTGCTGGGACTCCAACCAGCACTTTGATACAGGATGCTGGTGCCCCAAGCAGCAGCTTAACTGGTTGCATCCAAACACTAGCCCCTTATACTATGTTTTAAGAGTGCATTAATTTATTGAAAAATCATAATAGTCCTGTGATGCAATCACAAATAATATGCCCAATTTTAGAAAATGGGAAACTGAGTTCAGAGTTCAAGTAGCTTGTTTGAGCTCATATAGAAAGTAAGTAATAGGGGTGGGATTTGAACTCAGGCATCTAGGCTTCAGAGGCAATCAAATTAGCTACTTTAGCACATGGACTCCATAGTGTGTAGTCCCTCCACTAAACATCCACTGTAATCTTCATTTCCCCTGCCAATTTGTAAGAAACAATTTTCCTCACAAAACATCATTTGTAAGACTTAAATCTTGGTATTAAGTAAGACATTGTATTTTTTTTGTGCCTTTTGTAATTTTATTTTAAAATATTTCAATTATTCAAGAAAAGTTAAATGAGCACACACATATTTAATAATTTTAACATTTTCCCACATTCACTTCATATGTAAATATATATATATATATGTATATATATATATATATATACACACACATGCCCATACAATTTTCCTGAAAGCAGAGATGTTAATATAACTTGGGATTCATGAAAAAATCACTAAATGAGAAAAGAAGGACATGTTATTATGTAAGGGGTAAAACTCAGTAAAGAAAACATTTATAATTGTCTATATACCAAATTTTATGACATCTACATATTTTGCCATATATATATATGCACTTCTATATATGAAAGAAAACACATAGAATGTATCTTTCTGTGTGTGCTATTTCATTTAGCATAATCATTTCCAGGTACAGTCATTTTGATGCAAATGTCCAGATTTCACTATTTTATGGCAAAGTAATATTCCATCATACACACACACACACACACACACATATATATATATATAACATATTCTTTATCCACTAATAAATTGATCCATTTGTGTTTTATCTTTGCTAGTATGAATGGGGATGAAAAAGACATGGTAGTACATGCTGAGTTTGGATATATTCTCCTAAATGTGACAGCTGGGTTATATGTTAGATCTAATTTTAGTTTGTTGAGGAATCTCCAAACTGTTTTACATAATAGCTGTACTTACAGTCACAACAACAGTGTATTAGGGTTCTCTTTTTTCCCACATATTATCAGTGTTGTTCGTTATTTTTCAATTCATTTTTAAAATTTTGGATAACAGCATTTCTTATTTTTTAAGATTTATTTATTTACTTGAAAGTCAGAGTTACACAGAGAGAGAAGAGGCAGAGAGAGACAGAGGTCTTCCATCTGCTAGTTCACTGCCCAATTGGCCACAATGGCTGGAACTGCACCACCTGAAGCCAGGAGCCAAGAGCTTCCTCTGGGTCTCCCATGTGGGTGTAGGGGCCCAAGAACTTGGGCCATCTTCTGCTGCTTTCCCAGGCCATAGCAGAGTTGGATTGGAAGTGGAACAGCCAGGACTTGAACTGGTGCCCATATGGGATGCTGGCGCTGTAGGCGGTGGCTTTACCCTCTACACCACAGTGCCAGCCCCAGATAACAGCCTTTCTAACTACAGTGAGGTGATTTCTGATTGTGTTATTTCTTTGCATTTACCTAATAGCTAGTAATTCTGAGCATTTTTCATGTATTTGTTGGCCATTTTTAAGGAAATTATAACACTCATTCTTCTCAAGTTTTTCTAAGCAAACCAAAAGGAGAGAACTCTTCTGAACTTATTATGTGAGACCAGCATTACCTTATGTCCAAAACCAGAAGTGGATATAATGACAGCAACAAAAAAGAGAAAGACCAATACCTATGATGAATAGAGATGCAAACATCCTCAACAAAATATTAGCAAATCAAAACCAACAGCACATCAAAAGAATCATTCACTCTGATTAAGTGCAATTTATCACAGGGATGCAGCGATGATTCACATGCAAATCAATAAATGTGATAGTTCACATCAATAGAATAAAGGATAGAAATCATATGATTTGATAAAATAGAGCTCCCATTCATGATAAAAAAAAAATCCTTCATTTAGATATAGAAGGAACGTACCCAAACACAATAAAGGCTATTTATAACAAGCTGAAAACCAACATCAAATTGAATGGGGAAAAGCAGGAAGCATTTCCACTGAGTTCTGGAACCAGAAAAGATGCTTACTTTTGCCACTCTTATTCAATATAGTTCTGAATGTTTTATCCACAGTCACTAGGTGAGAGAAAGAAATAAAATGAATACAAATAGGGAAATGAGCTCAAATTATTCCTATTTGTATGTGACTTAATTATAAATATAGGAGAACCAAAAGATTCCACTAAAAGACTATTAGAACTGATAGGAGAATTCAGCAAAGTTACAGGATACAAAATCGACACTGAAAACCAGTAGCATTTTTATACACCAATAGTGGTCATGCTGAGAATAAAATCTTTTAAGACACTCCTATTCACAACAGCTATTAAAAAATTCAACACCTTTGGAAAAATTTAATCAAATATGAGAAATATCTCTTCAATTAAAATTATAAAACACTGATGAAAAAAATAGAAGACACAAAAAATTGGAAGACATCCTGTGTTCATTCTTGACCAATGAAAGCAATGTAGGAGGTATCACAAAGTCAGATTTCAAGACATACAACAGGACTATTATAACCTAAACTACATGATACTGGCAAAACAACAGACATGTAGACCAATAGTACAGAACAGAAACCTTAGATATAAGTCCACACATCATGACCAACTTACAGTGTGACAGATGTGCTGGAAACATCCCCTGGAAAAGGAACAGTCTCTTGGTAAACTGGATTTCCATATACGGAAGTTTGAACCAAGAATCCTACCATAACACTATAGAAAAGTCAACTCAAAATTGATCAAGGGCCTAAATGTAAGACTATGAAACTACTGGGAAGAAACAGAGGGGAAACACTTTGAGACACTGGCATACACAATGATCTTTTGGATAAGATCCTAAAAGAAAAAATGATAAAAGCCAAAATAGATAGATGAGATTATATCAAACTAAGAAGCCTCTGTGCAACAAAGGAAACAAAATGAAGAGAAAACTGACAGAATGGGAAAATATTTGCATACTATGTATATGATAAAGGATTAATATGTAAAATATATATGGAACTCAAAAATTTAACAACAACAACAAAACATCCAGTGGCTGGCGCTGTGGCATAGCAGATAAGGTGCTGTGGCATAGCAGATAAAGCACCCACCTGCAGTGCCAGCATCCCATATTGGCAGCCATTCATGATCTGGCTGCTCCACTTCTGATACAGCTCTGCTATTTCCCCAGAAAGCAGTGAAAGATGGCTCAAGTGCTTGGACCCTTTCACCTGTGTGGGAGACCCTGAAGAAGCTCCTGACTCCTATCTTCAGATTGGCGCAGCTCCAGTCATTGCAGTCATTTGGGGATTGAATCAGTGGATGGAAGACCTTTCTCTCTCTCTCTCTCTTTCTCTCTCTGCCTCTCTGTCACTCTTCCTTTCAAATTAATAATCTTGGGAAAAAATCCATTTAAAAAATGGGCAAAGATCTGAATTACACATTTTTCATTTTGATGTGCCTAATTATGTGATCTTGTAACACAGAATGTTACAATAATTCCATAGTTGAAACACATACTAATGAATACATCATCACCACTCATAGGCATTTGTGAATTAAAGATATAAATCTCTTAACATACTTCATTGGGGGTTGTATGATTTTAGATCTTTTCCTATGGAACATTCTAGGTGATACGGCATTCTTTGGAAGTCATTTGACATTTCTGTGAGAAATGCTATCTTCTCCACAGGCTTCTCTTTCTTGGGTTGTGAGAAAGAAATTTTTGCTTTTTTTTTTTTTGGAGTTTTACCAAGGAGTTTAAAAAAAATAAAAACGCACCCTTCCCCACCCTCTCTCTCCTTGCAGGTTTATCACTCTGATGACTTTCATATAAGCTGTGAAATTATGAATTCTCATTATACCTGCTGCTGGCTCTTCAGTATTATTTAGGTGTAATAGAGGCAGACCCCATGGGCTGAATCAATTTTAATTCTATCTTCTGTAATTTGTCTGCTGCACCTCTGAAAGTTGGTCTAGAGAAAAAAAAAGCAAGCAGGTTTCTTCCTTCAATCCCCTCTGGCACACTAACTTTATGGATGTTGGCTCCACTATTCTGTTTTCTGTGACCAATATTCTTCTTTTCAGAATCTTTACCACTTTTCCCTCGCAATTCATCTTCTAAACTGCCTCCAAATGCTTTTCGATTACCAACTCTACACTTGAGTTTCCCTGCTGAATTTTGAGAGGCTGGGCTGAAGAGATAGGCCTCTTTAGAGCTGATGACTACTTTCCCTAAATAGGCACATTCTGGCTATACTTGAATGATAATCTAGTGAATGGGACTCCAGATGTTTGTAGTGGATACTGGAGTGCCCAGGCCGGGTGCTTCCTTCTTTATCCCTGGCATTCATTTTTTCACTTGCTGGCTGCTGATTGCTCACAGATGATTCTCTCTGCTTGAAATTGCTCTTAGTTGATGGAGGCACCTTCATTCAATGTTATATCATTTCCCCAGGGGCACCTCATATTTAAAACTGGTTATTGGGACCAAGGGCAAAGCTTGGGCATTTTGCTTCAACTTGGTACCACTCTAAGGGGCTCCTACAAACCTACAGGTCATGTGGGATTTGCTGAGATCTCGTGGAAACTGGATTGCATTTCAAATCCTCTCATCCCAGTTCTTCTTCTCTCAGCCCTTTACATCCACTGTTCCTCAATTTACTCACCAATAAACATACTGTCTACAAACCATCAGCTCCATTTCTAGAGAAGTGGCCTAAAACAATGTTGAAATGAAACCTTACAGATCATATTTCGCTATGTAAATTTTCATTTGTAAATATTTTTTCCAATCAATTTAATTATATAATTGTCTTCTTCTTGTAAATCCCATTCACCCTACCTTTAAAAAGCAAGTCAATTTCACTGTGGTATGGAGAATTACATTTATTGGAATTACTGTTTTAAAGATGATTTGATGCAGCTATAGTGATTCTCATTCAACTTTAGAAACAAATTGAGAGGCCAGTGCTGTAGCATAGTAAGTAAAGCCGCCACCTGCAGTGCCTGCATCCCATATGGGTGCTGGTTCAAGTTTCAGCTGCTCCACTTCTGATCCAGCTCTCTGTTATGGCCTGGGAAAGCAGTAGAAGATGACCCAAGTCCTTAGGCCTCTGCACTCGTGTGCAAAACCTGGAATGAACTCCTGGCTCCTGGCTTCGGATAGGCACAGCTCCAACCATTGTAGCCAGTTGGGAGGTGAACCAGCAGATGGAAGACCTCTCTCTGTTTCTCATTCTCTCTGTAAATCTTTCAAATAAATAAATAAATAAATCTTTTTAAAAAAAATAAATTGATAAACCAATCTCTTTCTTTCCCTCATATACATACACTTTTTCTCTTCCTTATAAGCCAGGTAAATAAGGAAAATAAAAGTGTTAATAGTTATAGTTTATTGGTAGTAAATATATTTTTTAATTAAGGATGTATCTCTTTTAACAGTAGATTCTCAACTTTAAGAGATCAATGATTTTATGTAATATCCTAATCCAAAGTATATGTTAGTGCTTGAATAATTTGATATAAATAAATGAATGACCTAAAACTTATTTTTACTCAACAAAGCTTGAAATAGCAAATATAGTTCCACCTCAAGAAGCTACACAACTAGAATTGTGATCATTTATGTATAATTTTAAATCTATATAACAATGTATACACATTTTATGTAAGCTATATGATTATTATTATTTAAAATAAACTTGTTTCTTCTGAGCAATATTTAGGGCCTACATTTTGTAATAGTAATTGATATTTGACGACTCCAGTTCACCCAGGCTTGTAAGTCTTCCTCAGGTGCTCACACTCATTTATATGTACACATTTTCCTCATACACTTTTTCTCTTTAGGGACAAACACAGGCACACTGTCTGAATATGAAAGCATCATCTTCTGCTTTTGCTGAAGTACTTAGGCCAGCTTTTCTCCTTGCCTTCTCAGTAGCTTCATCATGGTCTTCACCTGCTGCCTCCTTCCGGGTTCCTTATCAGCAAAGGTAAATACGTTTTCACATGCTCACCTTGCAAGTTCCGTTGCACCCAGGGAGTCAAGCTATGAGATTTAATACTTCTGATTCACTGAAGGTCATCACATGTTAGAGAGAACACAGCACCAGTAGAGACCCACATGGTTAGGTGAGAGGAAGGACCTTGGCAGTCTCATCAGTCTTGGGATCCCACATTAGGGTGGTGGAGAGTCTCAGAAACCACTTTCCTATTGAGATGATGTGTGAGTTGTTCCTTTTGGCACACAGACCTTCTTTTGCCAGACTCCTTAGATGACCTTGATAATTTCCCACATAATCTTACAGCTTGTCCTGTGGCATGTCATTCATTCCTTTTCCCCTCGGATCTCAAAGCATCCACTGATACACAATTCTGGCTAAAGTAAATCACTTAAAAGCATTTACTAAATTTACTGAGATGATCCCTAATACCCCTGAACAATTTACTTTTCTGTATTAATAAAGCCACATAGGCTACTGCATTCTTTTATTTTTATTTTTTTTTTTTGACAGGCAGCGTTAGACAGTGAGAGAGAGAGAGAGAGACAAAGAGAGACAAAGAGAAAGGTCTTCCTTCCGTTGGTTCACTCCCCTAATGGCTTTCATGGCCGGCGTTATGCCAATCCGAAGCCAGGAGCTGGGTACTTCCTCCTGGTCTCCCATGCGAGTGCAGGGCCCAAGCACTTGGGCCATCCTCCACTGCCCTCCTGGGCCATAGCAGAGAGCTGGACTTGAAGAGGACTGGAAGAGGACCAGGACTAGAACCTGGGGTGCCGGTGCTGTAGGCAAGGATTAGCTAAGTGAGCCAGGGCGCCGGCCAAAGCTACTGCATTCTTGACTATGTTGGAGTTCTTAGAGATGCTTGAATCCTAAAAGTAACAATCATACACCATAGCCAATCATAAACAAAACAGGCAATATGACAGATAAACCAAAGATCTTGGGTTAGGTTAACCTCCTCAGGTGAAACCTATTAGCTCCACTGATTTTTTAAGAAGTAATTTCAAATATGAGTGAAATACACACACACACACACACACAAATTACTGAATTTACATAGAATACACATTTAACTTTCTTGCCATCCATGACTGATTTATTTTGAGTTGGCAGACAACTAAAATTCCGAAATCATTTTCATAGAAATTTCTGTCAAGATCTTCTCAAATATTGATTGTTATGCAGCATAGTAGCTATTTTTCACAGCTTTTTGTTATCTGAAAATTTTATAAATACACCTTTTAGTCTTTATCCAAGTCACTGATGAAAATACTAGGAGGACAAGGGTTAGAACAGAATCTTGTGTGGTCATTCTTGGGGAACCATCATTCAATCACCTGAATCCACTGTCATCAAATCTGAAAATACTTGATTTTTCTGTCATCTGATCCATATTTCTCCAACTTGTGAATAAGTAAATCATTGAGATTTTAACCCTTTTCTGAAAACCAGATATGTGCCATCTGTGACCATCTCTGCTTGAAGGGTTTTATTAGGCATCACTTGATTAAAAGAGACAAAAGATCATTGTTAGGATCCTTTATCTTTTAGATGCCTGCAACATATTCCATTTTAAACAATTCTTGGGCACCTTTTGTGTATTGTGTCCTGCAGTTGCAAACACATTTACTTTATAGCTCTTACTTTCAATAGGCTCACTATCTGTTCCATTATCTGTTAGAGTGTTTCTAGCTTCTGAAATCATATTCTTGTTTATTTTTATCATTGATTCTTTGGAAAATTTGGATAACATTTGAAGATTCTGTTAGGATAACAGCTCTTGTGGAACTATATTATGATATTGCAAAGAATCAAGAGTAGCAATGATAATATAATTCCTGGTTACTTCAGTATATATTATGTTTTCAACTGGAACTGAGGCCCTAGATGCATTTTTAGTACTTCTTACTATGTGTTATGTGTCAGGGATACCCAGGACAATGTTGAGGCTTGATGGCTCTCTAGAAGGACACACAGGACTCAGAAAGTCTATATAATTGTAATATAGATTTTTATATCCCTTAGTAATTATTGAAATCAGCGAATGGAAAAGCTACGTGGAATAAAGTCCAGGAGAAACCAGGCACAAGCATTTAGGTGTCCTTTTCCAGTGGAGTGGCACAGATATATGCTTAATCCTTCCAAAAAGGATGTGTGATTACACTTGGGGGAAATGGTTCCAATTAGTGAAACTAAGCTGAGCTTTGGTGTCCAGGGTGTTTAATTGTGTGTGTGTGGGGGGGGGTATAGGAGGAAGGAGGACAACCATTTAGGTGCACAGTGTCAGAATGCAGACCTCAGCTGCTTAGCTTCTAACCACTCCCAGAGCTAGATTTGGCCATAAATCACATTGATGGGATCAATTTATCTGAGTAAACTTCTATAGCATGGCCCAAGGATTCAAGGCTACAGAACTATTCTTTTCAGGCAGAGTGTTCCAAGGAATCAGAGATTATCTTGCAGAAGTTTAGGAAGAGTCAATTGTCAAGACAGATTTTTATTTGTAAAATGGAGGATTTGTGAAACACAGCCTTCCTGAATTAACCCTTTACTGCCTAAGTCTCTGTATTTCATTCTATAAAATATAAAGAAAACTTAGAGATTATGAAAACTAAACAGGTGCTTCCTACTGCTGGCAAATTAGGGAAAAATCATTATGACAGACTATATGATTCAAATCTATGGATCTATGGAAATTTCTTTGTAAAAAGATGAAAAAATCAATAAGGATAAATTCTTTTTTTTAAAGGTTTATTTTATTTATTTGAAAGAGTTACACAGAGAGAGGAGAGGCAGAAAGAGAGAGAAAGAGAGAGGTCTTTCAACCGCTGGTTCACTCCCCAATTGGCAGCAAAGGACAGAGCAGTGCGGATCCGAAATCAGGAGCCAGGAGCTTCTTCCAGGTCTCCCACACAAATGCAGAGGCCCAAGGACTTGGGCCATCTTCTACTGCTTTCCCAGGCCATAGCAGAGAGCTGGATCTGAAGTGGAGCAGCTGGGTCTCGAACAAGCACCCATATGGGATGCTGGCACTTCATGCCAGAATGTTAACCCACTGTGCCACAGTGCCGGCCCCTAAAATTCCTAATAAATTATATTTAACAATAAAATGTCACATGTTATTTCTTTATTTAAAAGGCCAAGAGACAGAGAGAGAGGAAGGAAGGAGGCTGGGATAGGGGGGGAGAGAGAGAGAGAGGGAGAGGGAGAGGGAGAGGGAGAGAGAGAGAGAGAGAGAGAGAGAGAGAGAGAGAGAGAGATTGAGAGAGATATTTTCCATCTACTGGTTTATTCTCAAATACCTGCAACAGTCAGAGCTGGACCTGGATCCTACACCTCAATTTGCATCTCCCACATTGGTGGCAGAGATGGACCCAGCTGCCACTTCCCAGGATGTGCTGGAAGCTGAATTAGAAGCAGAGCCAGATCTTGAACCCAGAGACTCCAATATGGGATGCTCGTATCTCAAGAAGCATTTTATCCAGTAAACCAAATGCATCCCCCATGAAATTTTACTATATTAGTTACATATGGCTGCATTGTAAGTTGCTAAAGCTTAAAACAATAAAGTTTATTATCTGAGGGTTTCTAGGGTCTAGGAAAACAGACATAGTATAATTGACTCCTCTGTCAATGGACAGAGGAAACTACCTACCAATCTCTGCCTCATAGAAATAATAGTAATGTGCTCAAAGTCAAAAAAAGTGAGAAAGTAGAATCTTAAATGGGTCCAGAATAAAACATCTATAAATGTTTACATAAAAATCTGTCTTAAAAATTAGAGCTAAGTTTCTCATTCCTGCCTGCATCTTTGAGTTACCTATAATTTTTTTAAGTACAGAAGCTTGGCCTGCGCCACGGCTCACTTGGCTAATCCTCTGCCTGCGGCGCCAACACCCCGGGTTCTAGGCCTGGTTGGGGCACAGGATTCTGTCCCAGTTGCTCCTCTTCCAGTCCAGCTCTCTGCTGTGGCCCGGGGTGGGGGGGTGGGGGGGTGGGGAGTGCAGTGGAGGATGGCCCAAGTGCTTGGCACTGCACCCGCATGGGAGACCATGAGGAAGCACCTGGCTCCTGGCTTTGGATCGGCACAGCGCCAGCCATGGCAGCCATTTGGGGGGTGAAGCAATGGAAAAAGGAAGACCTTTCTCTCTGTCTCTCTCTCACACTGTCTAACTCTGCCTGTCAAAAAAATAATAATAAAATAAAATAAAATACAGAAGCTCGATCCACATCCACAGGCCAATTAAATTTCACTGTGGAGGTGGGGCTCAGGTTTGGTAAACTTGAAAGGATCAGGTTTAGGGGTTGTGAGAAGTACTTAAGCTGAGTTTCTGCAGGTATTACTGAACTGATCCAGATAACTAGCTGATACCGGACATGAGGCTGCAGAAATAAAAGTTTAGTGCTGCAACAGAATTGTACATACTCAAGAAATCAATTTTAATCTAAGTAATTAAATAATTTATAAAAGGCTCTATTAAACGATAGCCAATGAATTAATCTAAGTATTTGTTTTTGTAAACAAAGTTTTATTAGAATATAATCATAGCCCATTTGTTTTCATATTATCTGTAGCTGCTTTTGAGGACTTTGCTGTTTGCAGCAGACTTTATGGCCTAGAAAGCCTTAAAAATCTAGTATCTGTCTCATTACAGAAAAAGTAGACTATGTTCTCATCTATTCAAATGTCAGAAACTTTTTTTTTTTTACTGAACTTTGTTTTTTAATTAACTGTTTCTACTTCCCTTTTTTAGACCTTATTCATTTGAGAAGCAGAGTGCTAGGAAGGAGAGAGTAGGGAAGAGAGAAATATCTTCTGACTACTGGTTCACTTTCCTAATGCTCACAACAGCTGCTGTGGTAGAACCAGGTAGAAGCCAAAGCATCCAACTCCATCTGGATCTCCCATATGAGTGGCACAGACTCAAGTACTTGATCTGTCATCTGCTGATCCCCAGTTCCATTGTCAGGAAGCTATAATAGGAACTTCAGTAGTCAAGACTCAATTCCAATATGGGGTGTGGGCACCTCAAGTGGCAGTGTACCCTACTGTCCCCACAAAATCTACCTACTTCCTTTCTTAATGGTGCATTTCAACATTAAAAACATAAAATGAAAGAAAAGATAATGGGGGGATGAATTCTAAAATAAGCAAATTTTTCTTTGCTTGCATCAGTGTAACATTTATTACATATGGACTAAAGATGATTTCTCCTTAAAATTTTCTACTACTACTTTCAAGAAATTAATTATTACGTAAGTTATTATTAAAATTTACATAAGTTTATACAGTAACATGTTAATTCAACTACAAAATCTCTGTCTTTAGAGTGTGAGCTGTTATCTGTTATCCATAACAAAAGATGCCTCTGCCTATAGGATAATCGCATTTTAAAATATTCCATAGTCCAAAAAACTCCTAAGACTCTTAAATTGGAAAACTGTATTCCTTAAGTGGACTGTTTAAATTCTAAATGTAGTTAACACTTTAAAAATATTTTTAAAGGCACATGATAATGCTCACCTGCAAAATAGATATAGGTACCTTAATGAATGCAGTCTGGATTGTAAGTATAGTTAGTTATATTGTTACACATTTTTTTCTGATATAACTTATCACCTAAGGAACAATTTGAGAACAAAATCAATTTTGCCTTTGCTTCTACAGTTTCACCTGCTAGAAATTCTATGTGAATACAGAAAACTGCAACTAGCTGAATAGAGACATGTGGAATTACACAAAATGCACACATGCACAATACCTCAAGGATCTCTTCTGTTGTCTCACTTTTCATTAAATGTTTAATCCTAAAAGATTGTGTTTTGCTAATGTTTTACATTTGTGATACAGACTCAAGGTCCAAATATATCTAAATGCCCCGGTTGAGTGCATTAAAAAAGAAACTATAAGCCTTAAGAAGAAACTTAAAATAACAATGTTTTAAAAATAAATAGGAGAGCATAAGAGAGCTGTCCAGCAACAGGCATGAATAAATCCACTTTGGAAACCCTCAGAGACAAGGTTGTCTAAACAGAAACATCTATGATTCGAAAAACATCAAGCATGGCAATAAATAATGGCCAAAGAAACAGAAGAAATAGAAATACTGTTGAGCTTGTGTTTTGAAAGCCAAATGATTAAAACATCAGGAACAGACTTTCTCATAATCAAGTATAAAGCATTATTTATAAAATAAAACCTTGAACAGGCCAATTTGCAGAAGCAACCCCTTTGAGTACTAGTAGTAGCTGGTTTAGTGATTGCCAAACAACACTAGAATTCTAAGCTTTTAGTCATTGAGCAAAGTCATAAGTGAAGATTAGAAAAACAATAAAGGAATTTCTAGCCATGATACAGAAGTTAATTGAAAAAGGCTATATATATCATATCAAATTTTCAATTTCAGTGAAGTAGGTATGTACTATAAAGACATGTCTTAAAGGACTTGTATCCCAAAGACAAAAAGTAAAAAATAATAAAGCATGTCTCAGGTTTTAAGACTGCAAAAGATTACAAATTTAGTAGACTTTTTCTACCACTTCATAATAACTTACAAGCTTCAAGCTATCTGAAAATCCCTTACACCAAGTTTATGTGTTACTGAAAAAGTTTTCTAGTATCTTGCCTCTAACTTCACACTTACCACCAACTCTTGAGGTTTTATTGTATGGCTTTTACATAGTGCAATAATTTTCAGCAATATGTGTGTTATCATATAGCACAACTAGCTGTAACAGAAAACAATGCAAATGAAATTATACAAAGATGAATTAAGTGGCTATTCATACAACCAAAGGCAAGATGAGCAATTGCGACACATGAGGCATCCTAGTTATGTTCACAGAGTCCATGTGTGGAAAACATGATCCCCAAAGTGAATGGGAGGTTGGATCATTAAGGTAATTAGGCCATCAGTGCTATGCCCTAACACTCTAATGGATGGGTTCCCTATTAAAAGATGTATTCAACTCTCTCTCTCTTTCTCCCGCCCTCTTTTTGGCCTTTCAACATTTAATGCTTCATTATGCCTTATTATGCCTTATTATGACAAAAAGAAAACCTTTAAAGGATGAACATCTTAAAGGCCAAAAACAGAAGGAAAATATGAACCAGTTTTCAAGGATGCAAAGGATTACAAATTTGACAGCCTTTCTTCTACCCTCAATATTGGACTTCCCAACCTCTAGAATCATGAGTGAACAGATTTCTAATCATTATATATTTTGTTAATAGCAGCACAAAACTCCCTGAGACATAAGCAGAAAGGATCCACTATTGTATAATCAGAACCCATTCCAAAATTTTTGAGGCAAAACGGCCGGCGCACCACGTTGGTCCGAGGACAGGAGCCAGGTTCTTGTCCTGGTCTCCCATGGGGTGCAGGGCCTGGGCACTTGGGCCATCCTTCACTGCACTCCCGGGCCACAGCAGAGAGCTGGTCTGGAAGAGGGACAACCAACCAGGACAGGATCCAGCTCCCCAACCAGGACTGGAACCCGGTGTGCCCTTGCAGCAAAGCGGAGGATTAGCCTAGTGAGCCGTGGCGCCAGCCCCCTAATAAACTTTGCTACTTCTACTTTCCACTAAAAAAAAAAAAAAACTTGCTTGACCAATCTTGTATTGGAATATACTCCAAATTTATAGAGATTTAATTTTATTCATATTATTACTACATTGAATTCAATTGTTAACTGAACTATTCATACACAAATTGTGGACTGCATGTCAAAAGCTTGAGTTGAGCATTTGAAGCATTTATTTTTGTTAGTCCTAGAAATAATGCCAGGAGTGGTGAATATGTTTTTTTTTTTGTTCTGATTTAAACAAACCAGCCTGTATATTTAACAACTTATAGTTAGAGGGTATCATGGTCATCTAGACAACTATTTAATTTCTGAGATGAAGACACTGGTCCCAGAGAGGCTGTCAATTGTTGAAGGTGACATTTGTTGTAGAATGACATTATACCTCAAGTGGCAATGCTAATATTTGCTAGGTTATGGTTCCTGGCATCTGGGGACCACATGATAATAGAAAAGTAAGATGAAGGGCAGGCATTTGGCACAGTAGTTAAGATGCTGGTTGGAATGCCTGGTTCCAGACCCAGTTATTACATTTCAAATCCAACTTCCTGCTAATGTGCAAACTAGGAAGGCAGTGAATGATGGCACAAGTGTTGAGTCCCTGCCACCCACATGGGAGACCTGAACTAAGTTATAGGCTCAAAGCTTTGGCCTGTCTTAGCCATGCTGTTGTGGGTATTTCGAGAATGAAGCAACAAATGGAAGATCTATGTCTGTCTCTATCTCTGCCTCTCTGTTTTTCAAACAAAATGAAAATAAACATTTTTATTAAAGTAAGATGAGCAAAATATGTCCTGATCCTATCTAATTGTGTTTCTGACTTTAAGGAACATTAACAATCAGCAAAGTAAGTATGTATTACTGGCTCTTAGAAACAACAAGAATAGCTTCAAGTTTCTACATAAAGAAAATTTTTGATCAATAAAAATTACCACCTAAATTGAAAGACACGTCTGGAATGTTAAAAAATGACAGAACAGTGAGGCAGAGAACTCCAGAAGGATGCATCTCTCTGGAAGTTTATAGTTTCATTTCAAAGAAGGAAGAAGTCCAGAATGGTGGGACTGTTTCAGGAATTGTAAACCAGGGATGTTTGTTTATCTACCCAACTGGAGAGAGTTATTTTTATTGCAAATGTCAAAATCTAAGGGACTTTATCTCTTATTTTTATGTAGTTTTTTCTTTAGAGATACTAGTATTTTTTACCTCTCTATATACACTATGTTGTGTAAATTCCTAGATTCATAATTGTTGCATCTTCTCCCCTTGGTATGGTTATTATTATATGCAAGAATAATATCCCTTGACTCAGAAAATTCATATTTTTATCATTAAATTTATAATTTTTAAAGTAACCACTAAGAAACACCCAATCCCATATGACTTAATTTGTGAATTCTGCCAAATAATAAAAGAAAATTACCCAAAACTGTCACAATCTCAACCAAAACATAGAAGGAACACTCCTCAACTTATTTTCTATAATAGAGTTACCAGGAAGTCAAAATCAAACTGTAGACCAATTTATCTATTATGGAAACAGGCACAAAAGTCCTCAACAAAATACACACAAAACCCAATAACATATAAAAGGGATTATATGTCACAATCAAAGGAATTTATACAAGAACATAAGATTGGTTTTACACAGAAAATCAACATATAGTTCACCATATCAATAGAATATAGTACAGAAAACCACAGGAGTATCTCAGTCAATATGGTAAAAGTATTTGACCAAGTCAAACTCTTTCATGACCAAAATACTGAAAAATATAGGAATCACGTATACTTCTGCAATTGAATAAAGGACATCGAAGAACCCACATCTCATATTATACTTAATGGTGAGAGACAAAATACTTTCCACCCAAGAAGAGGAAAAATATTAGTATGCCTGCCTTTTAGCTGATTCAGTTTAAACTCATACCGGATTTCTAGTCAGAATGAAAGTTAACAAATATGGAAAAAAGCCAGCCAAACTGGAAAGAAGAAAGTAAATGGAATAGCAAAAGTTAAAAGTAAAATAAGATAACTGGATTTTATTCAATGCTAAAAATAAATAATGTATCAAAGCATGAAAAAGCATGAAACAATTTAAATGCATATTTCCAAGTGAAAAAAAATACAGTCAGAAAACACTAGGTATTATATGATTCTGCCTATTTGAAATTCTGAATAAGTTTAAACTGTGGAGACAGTTAAAAAATTATGATTGGCCAGGAATTAGTGTAGGGAGGGAGAGATAAAGGATTTTATTCAGTAGAACTATTCTGTATGCCAAGATGGTGAATACATGTAATTATACATTTTTCCTACCCTTAGAATATACATCAGCAAGAATGTAAACTATTGACTTTGATGTTAATGTAAACTATGGACTTTGTAATGTTAAGATAAACTATGGACTTTGATGTTAATGATATATCAGTGTATGTGCATTCATTGTAACAAATATAACTCTCTGATTGGGGATGTTGAGTTGAGGAGGCTTTACATGTATGAGGCACAGTGTTTAAGAGGACTCTCCATATCTTCTACTAAGTTCTAACTTCTTTGAAAAAATAAACTCTATGAATTTTTTTACAATGATCTGAATAGGAAGTTCTGTAAAATGTTATACAAATGACTAATAATCAGATGAAATAATACTCAACATCATTAGTCATCAGAGAAATGCCAATTAAAATCAAAATTAGATACCAGTTCACACCCAGGAGGCAGACTATCATAAGTAAGATAGATAATAGCAATTGTTTGCCAAAAGTTAGAGAAACATGGAAAATTAGAAATTTAATACATTGTATATGGGAATGTAAAATGTTACAGCCACTGAAAACAATTACAGTCCAGTAATTCCACCTATGGGTACATACCCAAGAAAATTGATATTGCATGTCCATTCAAACCTAGACATGGTTGTTCATTGTAGAGTCATTCATAATAGCCAAAGAATAGAAATAATTCAAGTGTTCCTGGATAAATTAAATTTAATTAATGATGAACCTTGGAAACCTTATGTTAGATGAAAGAAAACAATACACAAACTGCAGTGGTAGAACTGGGGGATTTAGATGGAATGAGGAATCTCAGTTTGATAGTTTCTTCATAGAGTGATGAAAATCTAAAATTGAATGTTCCTGTGTTTGCAGAATCCTATAAATGTACTAAAACCATTGACTTTACACTTTAAATAAATACATTATGTTTTGTGTTTTATAACAAACCTATTATATTAAGAAGAAATCCTGCTCTATTTTTTAATCACTTTTACATAGATTCAACATTGGCTGTAAGACTAATGTAGAACCTCAAACATTGACTGAAAAAAAATGTGGCACTCCTTGCTGGCTTCTAGACTTAAATGTCGTCATTTAACACATCCTCTGTCTCTGCTTATTCTGAGTCTGAGTCTGTTTATCACTCAAGCTTTACAGTGTCTCTGTCTTCTAACTCTCACTTCAACCCCCCTTATGCAAACTCTTGCCTCCAGATTTTCTCTGTGGCTGAAGCAATCTTAGGCTGAAAAGACAAAAATGCTCAGTGACTCAATATTCCTTGGAAAATGTATAAAGCTTACCTTGTTTGAACCACTATAGATCGTATGATTAATCTCTTACTCTGAACATGTCCTGATGGCTAGGAGAATGGGGAAATATGTTGATTATGTTAAACCTATGTGACATGTCTGTTGTCCCTGAAATAATTCATGTGGCTAGGAAGATGAGATACGGAGATCACCTTCAGTCAGTCAAGGGTAAATTTTGGAATATCATGAGGCTTAAAATGTGGGAACAGTGACTCACCATAGAAAAGTTGAGGTATAATTAGAACATACAATCATTAATGCTAGGCAGGGATTTTTAATTTTTTTTAAATTTCATCAATATAAAGAAACCAGATTGCATTCATTTCACAGATACAACTCAAAGAAAACAATTAAAATGCCCTCTCTCCTTTTCTCCCTCCCCTAATATTCCCTCCCTTCTCTTCCTCTTCTTCAACTTTTGCAAAATACAATCTGAGTCCACTCTATAATCACAGGCTTAATGCTAAGCAGGAATCAAACAGGTAAGTAGAATGAGAGATGAGATTGAAAAATTCAGCAGGGTCTATTTTATGCATGTTCTGGTAAAGTATCTTAGTGAATAGTGTTTTGTACTAAAAAGTAGTACCTGTAAATAGTAGTAGATATGAAAATGGAATGTGCAGATTTTTATTTTAGATAATTTATTTTGGTAGTGGTGAAAGATCTATTCTTCTTAACTACTACATTCCTGGATTCTTCTCCCACTTTCTGAAATCTCCATTTACAATAACTGATAAATCTCCGATTACAGAGTCTGCAATTAGGCTAATTACGAAGAGACTTTATATGGAGAGACCTTGGAGGCCCCTTGTATTTCCAAAGCTATTTAATTAAAATGGAACATATGCTTTCCACATGGTAGGATCATTTTATTGATCTTTGATCTACTACATTCTGGATGCCATGTTGAATGATGTAAGGATCCAAGATAAATAAGACACTATCCCCATATTCAGAAAATTGCAGTACAATTAGAGATGGGAAAATACTGATAACTCTACAAGACACTGGTTTATGAATATTACTAGTGGGAACTAGGTGGTCCATGAGGTCCGAAATCTGACCTTGTTCAGCAATGGTTCCTGGTATACACAATGTTTGCTTACAGCAGGCTTTCGGCAATTATATTTGAATGGATGCGTGGATATTTGACACCAAACTGGATGTAGTGGTAGTTACATGATGGCCATTTCTGTCTGTGGAGAGAAAGGCTTTGGGAAATAGCTGACATTGGCCTATGTCTTGAAATACAGGGTACTGCTGTGCAACAGCAGAAGGAGCTAGATAAAGAATGCATGAATCTTCCAGAAAGAATGGCAATGAAACCAAAACCAAAGACAAGATGGCAGGAAAACAAAAGAGTTCTTACTAAGCAAGGAACTGAGTTGTCTAAAATGGATAGATATAAAGTAGTGGAGAAAGGACTACAGAGAATGAATGTTGGGGCTTTGGGGAGAAGGAGTGACAATTTGATATCTGGCTAAAGACTTTAAAAGAGAATAGGCATACATAGAGTAAAACGCTACATTTCTTATTTGTGTTGTGCTGGAGAAGGGGAAAGGAGGGAGAGCAGAGGCTTGACATTGGAAATCGAATACAGAGGCAATGACCTCAGCTGGACAAAAAGAATCATAACCTGTAGGAATTACATCATGTTTTCATTAAACTACACACTTTTGCTGTAATAAAATCAATAAAAATTGTTATTTTCCTACAGACTGCACATGCCTTAAAGAAATATTTCCCTATCCCATTAAATTCTGTAACAATTACAGTAATAACAAGTGAATGAGTTAGAACCTGGGAGCCAGAGCCTGGCAACAAATCCAGGTACTTGATAGGGAGTGTGGATATCTGCTCCACTAGCAAAACAACTGTTCATCTTTTTCTAAGGTTTTAATGATATAGAAACATGTGAAAAACGTATGACTAAAAAGAAATGCTGCTTGGTTTTCCCTGCAAGTATGAATTAAAACAGCATGTCTATCTAAATTATTTTCAACTTTAATTTAGCCTATTATCTTACAAAATATTTTAGTAAATTTTTTAATGCAGGTTATTATAATTCTGTAACCAGAACTGTGCAATTTAAATAAGAAGGTATTGTCACTTATGTGGATTGTGAGTAGGTGTCACCATGTCACCATCTTTAAGTGAATACTTTAATCATCATAATTGTTTCGGTAATTTTGCTTCCTATTGCCTGGAGCACTGAAGGTGAATATAATTAGCCATGCTTTAGGGACCTAGTCTGTCACTCTAAAAGGAAAATTTACTGAAATCCTGGTTTCTAGTAAAAGTCATTGAACAATGAAGTATGTCAAAAATCTATTTCAAATTTAGCAGTCAACTTTCATTAGTCTTTGTGTTGGCTTATAAATTAAATATAGTAATGATGATGCTTCCTGTTCTTTATTAAAACATTGTCTAATTCAAAATATAATGACATCACTTTAACACACTGTCAATCGAAAACATCATAACCATATATTCCATATAGGGTCTGGTTCTTCTAGGGGATGTTCTGAATCACTGATGCTTTCAAAATCATTCAGTTATGAGATAGAGAATATCTCTGTTTCCTTAAATTACATTAGTGACTGTAGGCATCATTATTTTTTATTTTAATATAACAATAACAAAAAATTTAAAGGTGACCCACAGACAACTATGCTATCCCCAATTATTATGCCATGATTCTTATTTCACTGTGGTTGTGTAGCCTTAGGTGGTATTTCTTAAAAAATACTATGCGTAATTAAGAGTTTGTTAAGAAGGAAGATATTTGAACTAAATCCTAATCTTTAGACTCAGTATCTAATTAACATCTCAAAAAGCTCTGTAATTTCCTAAAACTGAAGTCTTAGAATAAATGCACAAGTAGTCTGTTGTGAAAGAACTGTATTTTTGAAATGTCTTTTTAATTACTCAATTTTAGGAGAGTGTGAACAAAATTCGGGTTATCTTTTATATGGATAAGTGGAAATGAAAAGTAGGAAACTAGGGATGGCAGTTGGCATTGTGGTTAAGATATCAGCTGGGTGCTTATGTCTCATTGTGTTGTGCTGGGTTCCAGTCTGGACCCGTATTTCAATTCCAGCTTCCTGCTGATGTGTACCCTGGGAGGCAGCAGGTGATAGCTCAAATACTTGGGTCCCTGCCACCCATATGGAGACCTGGATTGAGTCCCCTGCCTCTGGCTTCAGCCTGACCCAGTCCCCACTGTTAGAAGCATTTGGGAAGCAGATGGGAAATCTCTCTTTCTATCTCTGTTTCTCTGCTTCTCTGTTTATCTATCTTTCAAATAAATGAAAATAACTAAAGATTTTAAAGTGAATACACAAAAAATAGGAGAGTTTATTCTCTCTGTTGATATCAAAGGAACAGATTTTCCTTTCTTTCATTTTCCTTTGAACAGTTACTTTAGAAAACTTACCATTTTATGCACTTTCTCTTCTCCTTGAAATGTGTATAAATCCTTTTGAACATGAAATAGTTCTTTTGTCATATTTATGGCCCAAGAATGTCTTTCTCAAGGCCTGAGAACCATCTTTCTGTACTATGAACATTAAGGAAGTCACCATCCCTCTCAACCAGTCTTTTGGGCAAGGACGAAGCCTAACTTTGTTGACCATCTTGCTTCAGTTCAATAAGCTACTTCCTGTCACAAAGGCATTTAGGCTATTCTGTTTTCTTCTGGATAAAGCCAACAGGCTAACACAGATGGCCACACCAAATTCAAGGTAAAGTTTGAATGAACTGTAACAAAAGCTGCTGTCAAGTCTTCTTAATTGGGCACTAATTATTGTTCATCTTGAATACATGGATGTAATAGACTTCATCTACTTGGCTATTTAAGGGAGTGATTGCTTTCTGCTTTTGTAATTGCTTGACAGATTACCTGTGATATAAGGGGTCTTCAAAAAGAGTCCACAAAAATACGTAATATTCAATAAGTAGGCGTTAAATTCTAACTTTTTTTGTACTCAAAGTAATCTTTTAATTCCTTTTTCTGTGAATCTTTTAAAGTAACCTCAGATGTATCACTTTCTAGCTTAATTTTTGTGTCATAATAAAAGTGTTCTCTTCCTGTGCTGCCATTGTAGAGTCTCTGAACTGCCAGATTCTGTTTTTCATTACATTTTCCCAATATCCACAGATAATCTGATCATAAGGATGTGTGAAATGTCAATGGTAGTGACTATGGAATATTGGACCCAACAACTCTGATATGTGATACGTGCAGCCCAAACACCAAAAAACCTACCTACTAAAACATGCGTTTTGGTGAAGATTCAAAGTTAGGCTGGTGAAAGGGAAAATTTTACAGCTGAGAAAGTGCAAGTCCTAAAGTATACACTGATTAGAAGCTCTTCGCATGGGAAAGCTTTAGAAGGACTAGCTAGAAGGGGTGTCCTGAGGGATTGATTAATGGTACATATTTGGCTTTCTCTGGTTGGTTCTAAGTTGAAAGAAGGGACAAAAAAATGGGAAGCTGTTAGTTATTAATCAAGAACTGGCTATGGTGGGTCAGTTGTTTAAATGGCCATAGTTTGGTTTCCTGATACTAGAGAGGTCAATATGACTTTCTACATCCCTGACTTATATCAAGCTGGCTTCCTGGGATGGTTGCAACAGATAATTGGTTGGTTCATTTGGATCAGAGTTCTGTTTTTTATGTACTGTCTGGACATTGTGCATTTTTTAATTTAATTTTTAAAATATAAATCTTATTATGTGTTTCTAAAATATATGACATATAAGAGAGATACAGAAATTTATCATTTCAGTTATCTTTTTATTGATTTTGTGTGTCTTTGCATGTGTGTGTATATGAAGAGCTAAACTCTACCCTTTTAAGATGAATCCCCTAAATAACTCAATTTTATTATCTAAGATCCACATACTGTACAATAGTCTATTTGTATATTTAGTCTCTCAATTCCTAGAATAACGTCCTGGAAAAGACAATATTCCTAAGCCATTTGTAGGTAGCAGATCTACTCTATTTTTTCCAAGTTCTAAAACCTTTAGGGGTCTTCATTACCTAGTAAGACAAGTCAAAATGGGTTAGCCTGGCACAATTCAGTCTCTCAAGCTATCTTATCAACATCTGTAGCCTATTATTGTCTTCCATGTTCCCTGCTGTGTAAGCAAAAAAGAGTCTTTGACATTGTTACAGGTTATCATGCTTTATGATCCCTTGTGTCATTAACTCAGTCCTTTCCTATTTTTTCAATCTCTTCATTGACTTCCCATCTCTGCTAACTGCTATGATACTACCCTGAGGTCAAGTTTCAATGTGTTTCCCGCTCCTAAATATTCCATAAACTTTACCTTCAATGTTTTTTCAGGTTATAGTATTGTGTAAGTACAATACGTATGCATTGTTGTTATCTATGTTAGAAAACTGATTTTAACCTTCAAAATGAGGAAAGATGTAGACAGTACATTGTTTCAATGTTATATGAGAGAAAGCATTGTCTAGCCGAGGGTATAAAGTTAAATTCACTATGTAACCAAAGTGCAGATTCAAGAAAAGGAATTAGATTTCAAATGAAAAAAAAGCAAGTTGTATTTAAATTTGTAGATTATTCTACTGCTTTCCCAGGTGCACTAGCAGGAAGCTAGATTGGAAATGGATCAGCTGGTATTTGAGCCTGCATTCACATGGGAAGCCAGTGTTGCAGGGGCAGCTTAGTCCACTATGCTACAATGCTGGCCCCCTTTAAGTCAATTAAAACACCTTACCTATTTCTTCATTATTTAAGAGTGCAGTAAAATTTTACAAGCATATACTTTATATATTTATGAATCATTATTTTTAATCTCCTGAAAGTTTTAGTTCAAGTGTTCAGTATGAAACCAATGTGGGGAATACATATGATGCATTTATCCAAACCCAGAGAATTGGAAATACCAAGAGTGAGCCATAGTATGAACTATGGACTGTGTGTCAGTGTAGATTCATTGATTGCAGCAACGCACCATGCTAGTGGGAGATGGTGACACTGAAGGAAATGTATGTGTAGAGACCAGGGTTATATGAGAAAACTCTACATCTACTCCTCAGTTTTGTTATGATCAAAAATGTCCATAAAATGCAAAATCAATGATAAATAGAACATCTTTAGGCATGTTTTAGTCTTTTCCATTGTTTATTCTCCTAGAGGTCTTAGTTCACTGCCTTATACCTCATATCCAACATACGTTTGATGAACAGCCCATCCAGTTTTGGTTAATAACTCACTCAAGGAAACATTTCTACCTTTGATAAATGAATATATTCTTACAACTTTAGTGGAAACTAATGTTTGCATGTGTTCTTTCCTAGTATGTATTTAAGGATATTCAGCTGCCAAATAAACCAGTTAAAATGTGCAAATGAGATGTGTATGTTTATTTATATCATTTAATGACAAGAAATAATTAGAATTATCAGTAAAAAATGTGAAGCACACAAATAAGACATAATCTCAATAAAAAATGCCAACACTATTCTTAGGTAGCATTATTCCATCACAGGTGGCTTTAACAACTCAGTGCTTATAATTTGGCCTGTGGTAGCACTTGAAATGAGTTTAATGTTGTGATGTAAACACAAAGAGTTTCAACGTGTGGTTTTCTACATTTATGTAGAAAATTATGTAAGGGAGTTCTTGCACTATCTGAGAGGATCCAATCAATATCCTTTGCAAAAAAGACAGCAGGCGTTAAGCAGGAAAACATAAGAAAATAAACTAAGAAACCACATAAGGGATAATGATTTACCACTTCAAACTTTGAAAAAAAGCACAAAATCATCAGCTAATAAATATGCTCATTTTTATGTCTTAAAGAAAATCACTTTCATGTAAATTTCTGCTCTAATAATATATATTCAAAGGACAATACATATTCCCTTGTAGATTTTTACTTATAGAATGAAAAGGCTGGGGCTGGCACCATGGCGCAGGTTTATCCTCTGCCTGCGGCACCGGTTCTAGTCCCAGCTGCTCCACTTCCAATCCAGCTATCTGTAGTGGCCTGGAAAAGCAGTAGAAAATGGCCCAAGTCCTTGGGTCCCTGCACCCATGTCGGAGAATGGGAAGAAGGACCTGGCTCCTAGCTTCAGATCGGCTCAGCTCCAGTCGTTGCGGCCATCTGGAGAGTGAACCAACAGACGAACACCTTTCTCTCTGTATCTCCCTCTCACTGTCTGTAACTCTACCTCTCAAATAAATCAAATCTTAAAAACAATAATGAAAAGGTATTTTAATGCTCAGAAATCAGTCAGTTTAATGAACCATGTTAGCAAAATAAAAAAGAAAAGCCATATGATCATCATAATAGATACATAAAACACAACTGACAAAATTCAATACTCATTCCTGAGAAGAACTTGACCCAGGTTAGAAATACATGGAAACATCTTCAATGTGATAAAAGTAATCTATGGAAAATCCGCAGTTAATACCATACTTAATAGTCTAATTCTGAACTCTTTCCAAATAAGATCAGCAACAAGGATTCCCATTCTCACCATTCCTGTTCAACATTGTGCTAGAGGTATGTTTACATTTAAAAAATCCTAAGATACGTTAAAAAACTACTACATCTAATAAACGAATTTATCAATAGATACAAGATTAATATGCAAAGGCCAACTATATTTTTTCTATACTAGCAGCAAATATTTAGAAATTAAAATAAAAAATCCACCTACAATAATATCAGAAAAGAAAATATGCAGAACTTTTATCTTTACAAATGTTTATGAGCATTTTGTTTTGAGGGTCTACATATTGTAGTACTATGGACAATATTTTATACATGATCTCATATTCAAAAACATTTCAAGATATAGATGACATTTTTCCTATATTATTTATCCAGAATATATGGCTTCAAAGAGACAGAGATAGGAATCAATTCCGTAATGAAAGATTGATTCTTAATTCTATCATTTTCCTACAGCATATGCCTTGGAAAAAAGTGCAAAGTATGAAATTAATCTGTTAATATTCTAGTGAATCATTTCCCATTGATTTTAATATTCAATGTACCTTTATAGAATGTGTATGTATCAAACTATTTCCATACATTACAAACAAATATTGCTATAAAGAGGCTGATGAAGATTAAAACCAGTTTTGGAAAGATGAAAATGGTAGTAATCAGCAGAAAAATTAGCATTATAATCAAGGGGCAAAAAGGAAAGTATCTTTAATATGCTTAGTTTTTAATGTCCTAATATATTAAAAATGTTCAGTCACATGGAATTAAAGTGAAACATTAACAAATGCATATGTGAAAAATTATTGCTGTATTGGCAGTCCCACCTACTACTTTGATGATTTTCTGGAAGGACTCACATGGCTTACCATAAAATTAGACTCACAGATGATATTAATTATGACAAAACCATACAGGGAAAACCAACAGGAAAATGATACACAAAACGAAGTCTACCGAATATACACAGACTTTTTGTCTTCCCTCTTTGCTGTGAACTACAGTGACACATAAGATATGTTCTTCCCTAGAAAAGTCCATAAACGTAGCTGGTGTTCACAGTTTGATCAAGGGTCATCACTATGCCACAGTGATAAGTGAGATCTGAATGAAACAGTATCACTATGTTAATTCTTTGCTTGCTCTTGCAACTAAAGTGAACTTCAACTAAAGTGAAAATATTGATAGGACTTTTGCTTGTAATTCTGATAACAGATTTTCTTGGAAAACAAGAACATGCTAGCAAAGGATGGATCAGGCTAATAGATCAAAGACACTAAGGTTATGAGTTAACCTATAATGTTGTCCATGAGTCAACAATATCATGCAAAGTAGGCTGGCGCCGTGGCTCAACAGGCTAATCCTCCACCTTGCGGCGCCGGCACACCGGGTTCTAGTCCCGGTCGGGGCGCCGGATTCTGTCCCGGTTGCCCCTCTTCCAGGCCAGCTCTCTGCTGTGGCCTGGGAGTACAGTGGAGGATGGCCCAAGTGCTTGGGCCCTGCACCCCATGGGAGACCAGGAAAAAGCACCTAGCACCTGGCTCCTGCCATCGGATGAGCGCGGTGCGCCGGCCGCAGCACGCCATCCGCGACAGCCATTGGAGGGTGAACCAACGGCAAAGGAAGATCTTTCTGTCTGTCTCTCTCTCTCACTGTCCACTCTGCCTGTCCAAAAAATATATATATATATATATATATCATGCAAAGTAACTAAACTTTTCTCTATGATAGACTTGTTCTTTCACATGTCAGGATCTAGAGGGAAAGTTTGGAGTCATGTGTAGAGAACATCAAATAGGGATGAACTCCTGTTATATCCATCTCTGTCACCTCTTAATTGTGCAATCTCGAGGAATTTTTTAACAATCATGGACAGGTAGATTAGATAATAGCTAGACAGCAAACAAGCTAGCTGGTCAAATAGGTAGACAGACAATGTTGCCTACCTTTTGAACTTATAAAAATAAATGTGTAATAATTGTGTCTTTTGTAATAATGAAGAGTTTATCCATAATCTCATCTATCCTTAAATTGCCAACACTAGTTCAATATATATTTAACAAGTATTCAGTAAATTATTGCATTCTGAGAAAACTAAAATTATTTTCTTCAAAAATCAGTTTGACACTATATTTATGAAAATGTAAAAAGTCCATATATCTCTATTGTGAATAATCAGAAAGAAACCCATTATGTCATCATACATATGAATTTAGCTGATATTATAAGGAATGTTGGGATCAAAGCACCACTGTTTGGGGAAAAGGAGAGAATTTCATGCATATTTTACTTAATGAGCAGCAGCTGCAGAGAACAGTCTGCAACTGGATCCAACCAGAGTGAAAATGCATACATTGGATTCTGAAGTCACGTGAAAATTTTGCCACCAAAAACAAAGATGAAAACAGAGTGCTATATTTAACATACTTAAAGAAATCCTTGAGGAAGCATGTGTCATTACACTTGGTAATGAGACATGTAATCAATCTAAGCCATTTGCTCAAGTTAAATTGATTTTATTCATTAGTCATGTTCTAATGACAGAGTTGATATTACTTCATATTAAATGTGGGTGCTTGCATGAGACAAATAGCTCTGTTTCAAATAGGTAATATACTTTACATGAATAAGGATAATATAAAACATAAACGTAATAAAAGATGCAGTAAAATAACAAAATTGGGGAAATTAACATAATGGAATGAAAAATATAAGTAACAGAATATACTCATTGGAAGCAATTACAAAACAAAAGTATGGAATACATAAAAATTCATTACTTGTTCATTCAACACCTAATATAATATGGATGAATATGTCATAGGTCCTACTCTTAAAGAGAGCTATAATATGTAAATACAACAAATGTATAGAATTGTAACATATGGAACAACATAATAATGCAAGAGAAAGTAACAAAGACTCATGAGTTTTAGAAAATAAATTGAGTCATGCTTACAGATATGGGGAAAATTATATAAAGGCAAAAGCATTGGGGTAGAGTCTTAAAAGGTTGATAAATTTTTCTCAGAGATATTTGTGGAATTTTAACTTGCAGCACAGGAATAAATTTAACTTTCTATAATCTCTGAGCCATGATATCTATGGGAAAGATTAAACAACTTGCCAAGGTGATTAAACTCATAAGAAGAACAAATAACATTGAACTGGCAGTCCTGACTCCAGAGCGCCCACTTCTAATCACTTCCTAATAGAAGTGGTGTTAACAGTTAAGAGAGAGTATATGGGGACACATCTGTTCCTATAGGAAGTAAAAAAGAAAGTCACCCAGTCACCCAAGAGACTATTTTAAATTTAATATAGACTAAAAAGTTTGGATACAAAATTAGATGCAAAACCTAATAACAACGTAGAAGTAATTAATGCTTTGGAATTTGGAAATGGTCCTCAGGAAACACAGAAATATCACGCATGTTTTTTCATACATGGAAGTTTGCAAAATGTTGACCTAACTTAGAATAGTGCTTAATAGAGGCTGGCAAGAGTGGGGAGAACAAGGATAGAGAGAGGTTTGAATAGCAGGTACCTAAACAGCTACAGAGATGTAATAGGTTCTAGTGTTTCCCAGCACAGTAGGAAGACAATGGATCATAATAATGGATCATTGATTCCAAAAAGAACTAGAAGAGAGGAGCTGGTAGGCTGCAAACAGAAAAAAGAAAAATGAAATGGAAATCCTAGTTGTGTGATTTGATCGTATTATGCTGTACACATGTGTTGAAATATTGTGTGGCACCTGCTAAAAATGTACAAGTACTACATATTAATTAAAACTTTAAAAATAATAGTGTGCAACTATTTTTTTTTGTTTGAGACATCAGGAACAAATCAGGAAAAACTATGGATTATATATTTTCTTTTTTTTAAAGATTATTTATTTATTTATTTATTTGACAGGTAGAGTTACAGAGAGAGAGAGAGAGAGAGAGAGAGAAAGGTCTTCCTTCTGTTGGTTCACTCCCTAAATGGCCACTATGGCCAGAGCTACACCAAATGGCCATGCTGGTGCAGGGTCCCAAGCACTTGGGCCATCCTGCACTGCCCTCCCAGGCCACAGCAGAGAGCTGGATTGAAAGAGGAGCAACTGGGACTAGAAGCCGCAGCCCATATGGGATGCCGGTACAGCAGGTGGAGGATTAACCTAGTGCGCCACCACACTGGCCCCTGGATTATATATTTTCATATAAAATGAAAAGTTTCATTGAACAGAATGGGAAAAATATTTGTACTTGGTATTTAAATTATCTACTTTATTAAAAGCAAGGATATCAATGAGGAAATTGGTTCAAGATAAGCATTAAAACTGACAAATGTTTTTAAACTGAAATTGAGAGGCAACTTTCTTTTTTCAAAAATATGATTTATGGGGCTTGCACTGTGATATTGTAGGCTAAGCCTCCAGCTGTGGTGCCAGCATTCATATGGATCCCAGTTCCTATCCTGGCTGCTCCTTTTTTTTTTTTTACGGGCAGAGTGGACAGTGAGAGAGAGAGAGAGAGAGAAAGGTGTTTTTGCCCTTGGTTCACCCTCCAATGGCCGATGTGGCCAGTGCACCACACTGATCCGAAGCCAGGAGCCAGGTGTTTCTCCTGGTCTCCCATGGGGTGCAGGGCCCAAGCACTTGGGCCATCCTCCACTGCACTCCTGGGCCACAACAAAGAGCTGGACTGGAAGAGGGGCAACTGGGACAGAATCCAGCATCCCGGAACCCGGTGTGCCGGCGCTGCAGGTGGAGGATTAGCCTATTGAGTGCGGCGCCAGCCCCTAGCTGCTCCTCTTCCAATCCAGCTCTCTGCTTTTGGCCTGGGAAAGCAGTGGAAGATGGCCCAAGTGCTTGGGCACCTGCACCTCTGTGAGAGACCTAGAAGAAGCTTCTGGCTTCAGATCAGCTTAGCTGTGGCCAATGTGGCCCTTTGGGGAGTGAACCAGTGGATAGAGGATCTTTCTCTCTGTCTCTCCCTCTGTCTGTAACTCTTCCTCTCAAATAAATGAATAAAAGCTTTAAAAATGTATTTATCTGAAATGCAGAGCTACAGAGAAAGGAGAGAGAGAAGGAGAGAGGGAGAGGGGGTGGGGGGAGAGGGGGAGAGGGAGAGGGAGGGAGGGAAGGAGGGAGGGAGAGGGGGAGAGAGAGAGAGAGAGAGAAAGAGAGAGATGTTTCTATCCACTGTATCCAATGGTTCACTTTCCAACAGCTAGGTATGGAACTCCTCCAGGTCTCCCACATGGATCACAGGAGCACAGGTAGTTGGACCATCCTCCTATGCTTTCTTAAGTTCATTAGCAGGGAGCTGAATTGGAAGTGCAGTAGCCAGGACTTGAATCCGCACCGATATGGGATACCTACATCGCAAGCAGTAGCTTAATCCACTGAACCACAATACTAGCTCTGAGTGTCAACTTTCAAATTTTGAATGTAGAAATGTGTTTATTAGTCACATCATTTGATAAATTGAGTTCATATGATTTATGCCATGATTGTATGGAGACAAGATTGGTGGATTCTGAAGAGGAGATGAGGAGTCAGCTAGTATTTTGGAATCCAGAAGTGATAAGGGCTCAACACAAGATGAGAACAAATATACCAGAGTTATATACAACCCCAGAATAATATTTACAGACAGGAAGCTGAACACTGGAGAATGCTGCAACAAGTTTAGTGGGTGGAGAACAGAAATATGTTTTTACTTCAAGTTTAGGTGATTGTTGATGCCTTTGTTAAAAAACACATTTAGTACAAACTGGAATTGGATGGATATGGCATAGCAAACTCCCTAGAATTTTGTAGCTTAAATAATCTATTTTATGTTTCTCATGATTCAAGAGGAACAAGGATAACTGTCTCAAAGCCATCTACAGGGTAGCAGCCAGTGTGGCAGGGCCAAGTGTACTCAGATATAAGATGGCCTCTTCACTTGCATGGCTTCCTCCTTTCTTCCCCTTTCCCCATAGTGAGTAATCTTCTGCCTCCTTGTCACAGCATGAGGAATCCATGTCACCTGCACTTCTTACATGGAATTAAGTGGCATGATACCAAAAAGTAGAAAGCAAGTATTTCCAGGCCAACCAAGGACTACACCTGAAGTTGTCACAGAGTCCTATCTGTCGTATTCTTGATGGAGGAGTTATAAGTTAATATTACTTGATGGAGGAGTTATAAGTTCATATTGCAGGGGAACATATAGGATAATCAGGCCAACTTTGGAAAATATTACCAGCCATGGTAGAGTTAAAGGAATTCTATGTAGAGAGAAAACAATAAGGAAAAGTAATGAGAGTCCAGTATTTCTGGTGAACATTGAGTAGTTTGTAATATTTGCAACCAATAGAGGATATAGTTAAGAGAGTGGGGAGAGATCAGACAGGACTGATATCTTGGTTTTACAGCTTTCAAGGAAGCTTAAAGGGATATGTTTAATTCAACAGATCATAGTAATTTTTAGCAGTAGAATGGCATAATTAGAATTTACCTTATCATTCTTTATGAATTCTCAGTTGTCAGACTATTCACCTGAGTCAATGAAAGCACTATGGAGGTACCAAAAGTGGGAGTCTAATTAGGATGCTAATATAATAATCCACATAAAGGGAAAGTTTGAAATTGGATTTAAGCAATAGAAACTGAGAAGAGTGAAATTCAAATGATTATGTGGATATAGAGAATAGTAGAGTCATCAATGTGTAAGGAAGAAATCATCCATGAAACCTTCCTGACCAAACACAAGACTCAGAGATCATTATACTTTTTCATGGTTATCTGCTGGAAAGATATTTTTCATGTTTTTGTTTTTGAGACTATCATGATGTAATCTTATTTCAATTATGTTCCTTTGATCTCAATGCTTTTCAAAAGTATAGATTATAAAAGTAATCTGAACTGCTATTAAGTGAGGTACAGTTGTTTGAAAATCTGTGATCACATAGGATGCTATTTCATTTCCTCCTCCTATCTCAGCTGTGCTTATTTTATCTTCTAAATAGTGCCCTCAAAACAACAGTCCTTTAGAACAATCCTTAGCCTGTAAAATGTCTACTGTAACCTTTGCATTGGATAAGTGTGCGATGTAGGATGTAAAATTAACTTTATTTTCTACCACAATTATTAAAATCTACTCCATAGGGACAGGCCAGATCTCATGGGTTCCCTGGGATCTCTTGGACATCATGTTCAACCCTAGTTTCATTGTTGTTTTTCAAATATCCAGTCTCATGCAATAACCATGAATTCTGTAAGCATCTTATTGCCAGGGGTCTCTCATCACTGCCATCTAAAATACTAAGTATCTCTCTCTTTTATTGGATTCCCTACTTCTTGCATCTTGGGAGGTTTATGTCCTGTTTGGGTGGTATATAGCCATACAAGAAAAAAATACATGGTACTTCTTTAAGTCCTTTACTCCAAATTATTTACATGCCAGCATATATGAAAGCAACTCATTCTTTTATCACAATGGACTGTGAATCAGGCTAGTAACAGGGATCTTGACTTGGAAATATAGGTACAATGACTGCTACTTGGACCTCTGACAATTGAAAGGTTTTCTGTAATAAAAAGTTTTCTTTAAGAAGAGTTGACACCCATTTCTTAACTTCTTAATTCAAAATTTGTGTTAATGTGTCTTGTCTTTGGCATCTTCTAAAAAATTTTGGCCCTTTGATTTTATATTTTCCTCCACTTTTACCATCATTCCAGTGTTGTATGTAATGAGATACAATTTCTTAAGTCTCCCTTTTATCAGGATGTCTGTGTTCTTCTCATTTTATCTTTATTGCAAGCTTGTTGCCTGTTGATTAAATCACAATAAACTAAGAATGGAGACAACATTACTGAGAAAAGTAGGAAGTGATACTAAAGTGCATCAACTTTATATATTTTCCATGTTTGGGTTTTCTAGTCTTTCTACAATTCTCTATATCAAGGATGACTCAGCAAACCAGTCTAGAGGCCAAATATGGCCTGTTGAGGTTTTTTTGAATAAAGTTATATTGAAACACAGACATGCTCATTTGTATATTATCTGTAGCTGTTTCCACATTATAATGGCAGAGTTGATAACTGTCCAGAGAGAGAAAAGCCTAAAAAAAAAAAAAACTCTCCAATACCTCTCTAACTCCTTACAAGAAGGCTATCTCTACTCACTCTACTAATTGTTTCCTCATATTTGCACAAAAATTTCATATGCGGAAAAGGCTCTTCTCTATCTCATTGTACTATGGCCTTTTAAGTTGCACATGTGGGCAAATATGTATGCATGGGCTTTTAACCTGGCCTTTAACAATTTTACAAGATACACAAACTTTAGTTTTCTTTATTTCCCAAATTACTCAGAGGCAATTATTTTCACTTTGTAATCTGTTTGAATCATAAATTAATTTATAACTATCAGGAAACATAGTGGAATTTCAGATACAATCTTCTAAAATGGTTTGTCTATTTGGTGATTTCAGAACTTCACTCCAAGCAGTATGAACACATCTGGATTCAGTCAACAGCATCATCATGTCCTTGTTAAACAAACAGAAGCATCTGTTGTGTCTGTCTACCTTGTTAAATCCTAAGTAATACTGGTCTTGTTAAGTATGGAAATTCAAACAAATCTTTAGCTGCATCTCATTCATCTGGCAATTAATTTATGTGGGTATTTTTGTATCTGTACACCAAAAAACAAATAAACCCAGAAAGGTGATCTACTGGCACAGGTAGTCAAATATACAAAATTACTTTACCTACTTTAATATTTTTATTATTTTTTAGGATTGTTTATTTATTTGAAAGTCAGAGTTACACATAGAGAGAGGCAGAGGCAGATAGAGAGAGAGAGGTCTTCCATCCAGTGGTTGGATCCCCAGTTGGCTACAGTGGCCGGAGCAGTGCCGATCTGAAGCCAGGAGCCAAGAGCTTCCTCTGGGTCTCCCACATGCATGCAGGGGCCCAAGGACTTGGGCCATCTTACTCTGCTTTCCCAGACCAAAGCAGAGAGCTGGAACAGAAGTAGAGCAGCCGGACTCAAACTGGCACCCATATGGGATGCTGGCACTGCAGGCAGCGGCCTTACCCACTAAGGCACAGTGCCAGCCCCTTATTATGTTTTTAATTTGTGTTTCATTAGGAGAAATGTTTCTAATTCAGGACATGGTTATGAGGAAGGGCTTTCATGTGCTTCATTCATGTCATGCTTTCCAGTACAATGGAATTTACAATTTACTATCAAAAGCACACTCTTTGGAGATTAACTTGCACATAAAAAAATTACATTCAAAAAATTTAAAGTAAATTATATTATTAAAAAAATACAGATAGCCGGCGCCACAGCTCACTAGGCTGATCCTCTACCCGCGGCGCCGGCTCCGGGTTCTAATCCCTGTTGGGGTGCCGGATTCTGTCCAGGTGCTGTGGCCCAGGAAGGCAGTGGAGGATGGCCCAAGTGCTTGGGTCCTGCACCTGCATGGGAGACCAGGAAGAAACACCCGGCTCCTGGCTTCAGATCGGCACAGTGCACCGGCTATCGGCCATTTGGGGGGGGGGGGGTGTGAACCAACGGAAAAGGGAAACCTTTCTCTCTGTGTCTCTCTCACTATCTAACTCTGATTGTCAAAAGAAAAATACAGATAAAATATTACTATCTCATTAGATTCAGAAAAAATAATTTGGTATAATGCAAGATTCATCAGGATTCAAAAAAAGATAAAGGAGGAAAAACCTTTTGAGAAATGATGAAGAAGGGGGGAGTTTTAGTTCCAGTAAAAGAAGTCAAAGAAGAAGTACAGCTATAGTAATTACTAGCAAGATATTGAATACATCCCATTAATATCTGGAACAAGATAAGGATGTTTGCGTTTAACATTGTACAGGGGGTTCTAACTGGAGTAACTGGGCAAAAACCAAAATTAAAGTCCAAATTTTATTCAGTAAGAAGTAAAATTTGACTACTTACAAATGACATCATGGACCACAGAATATATAAAATGATGACTTGAATCAATAATTGAATTTAGTATATTATAGGAAAAGCAACTTTATTTTCAATTATTAAGCACCAAATAAAAATAATTTAATTTACAATAGCTTTTAAAAACACAGTATAAAATTAATGAGCTATTCCACATCTCTACACTATAAAGATCATTACTGAAATTAAACAAGAAAAAATAAATCAATGGGCAGATATACCAGATTTTCAAAATGAACTCACTAATATTTTGAATATAGTTTTCCCCAAAATTAATCTAGAGATTCAACATATCTCACTCATAGTCATAGCAAGGTTTTGTAACAGGAATTCAGTTTGATTTAAAGTTTTATATGGAGAATCCAGCTTGTGACACAATGGGTTAAACTACCAACAACAATGTCAGCATCCCATATCAGTGTGTTTGTTTGGGGCCAGGCTGCTCCACTTCCAGTCAAGCTCTCTGCTAACAGGCTTGGGAAAGCAGGGGAGGATGGCCAAGTGCTCACCCCCACCCCCAACATGAGAGACCCACATTGAGAGCCTCTTTGTTGACTTTTTCCTGGCCCAGCCCCAGTTGTTGCAGCCATGTAGGGAGTGAACCAGCAGATGGAAGATCTCATCATCGGTATCTCTCTGTAATTCCACCATTCAAATAAATAAATATTAATGAATAGAACTTTATATGGGTATGGAAAGAACTTATAGTATACAAAGAAAAACTTGAAATAAAATCATACAGGTTTCAGGAGCTAAACTATTCTGGGCTCATCCTTGCCTCTGGGGAACAGAGACTGGCCCCAGAGAAGATATACGCTATACAGCAAATTTCTGGTCCTACAACGTAAGGGTGGCTGCAAGTATTTATTGGACCAATAGGATATTGCAGATTATAGATCCCAAAGTATGGGGAAATATAGCAAAGCTTTTATACCAGGCTCTCAAAAGCAAGCCAGAACAGGGCCCCCTTCCTTGGAGAAATAAAAATAGAATGCAGTCATCACTCAATGGAAGACTGCCATGACTAGGGCCCCATCCTAGGGTTGCCAAATCGAAACCTTCAAAACAGGTAGGCCTTACAATGGAGTGTTTGTGCCATGCTCCAAGAGAAGTGTTGTTTTTAGGTCAGTGAAACTGGACAGGTGCAAAACTATTCACATTTTCTGGGACAAGGTCAGACAACTCCAGGGCAAGACTGAACAAGACAGGAATTTTTGGCCTGGCTATTGCTCCTCTTTGGCTTTATAGCTTCCATACTCTTACCACTTCTCTTTATACCATGTGCCTATAATGTCCCATTTTGTCTCTAATGGAATAAAAGCCATCCAATTTCAGATGATCGTGAGACAGTGTTTCTAGCCTATGCCATCTGACAACAGGAGAATTTTTTTCCAAGGCCGTCCTCAACACCATAGGAGAGATAGCAAGAGAAGAATACACATGTGCAGCTCTACACTCATATGTCAGCCTACAGAAAATACACCTATTATAACCCCATAAAATTACTTCTTTTGATGGCAGAATATTAGATAGTTATATAGACATTAGCCTGTATCTATTAGAGGGGCTGAAGAAAATGAGAATTTTTTTTAGAAAATTGGAATTTCTGTGTGGTGGCATGAGGAAAAAAGAAGAAACAAATCTTGAAAGCAAATCAGCAATTACATATCTAAAGTATTGCTCTTGTTCAATAACTGTATTAGGTGGATTCCAGGCCTCTCCCAGGGGGCAAGTTAGGAGAATCTTTCCCACCTGCAGGAAGGGGGCCATTAGGTCCAATGACACTGTGCTGATAAAATCTAAGGAGGAATTTCAGAATTCCACGCCCCCACAATCTCTACCCAGGAATATCCCAGAAGATGGAGGAGATGAGACAGAAGGGAGCCCATACCCATATCCATTAAAAACTTGTAAATCAGGCCTTACAAGGGAGTGTGTGTTCCATGTTCCAAAAGGAATGTGTGTATGTATGTGTGTCTACATACATAAATATACACACATATATATAAAACATATATAATATATATTTAATATAAATTATATATATATTTACACACACATGAGAAATGACTTCACTACATGATTTAAAGTAATAGCAGTAAAGGCAATGTAATAAGCAGGGTCAAACTGCTGAGTGCAGGGGCGGGCATTGTGACACAGTTAAGCCACTGCCTGTGATACCCATATTTCATATCTGAGTGCTGGTTAGAGTCCCAGATACTTTCTTTCTGATTAAGCTGGGAAGCAACAGACTTTGCGTTAAGTAATTGATCTCTGCCATGCATTTGAGGGACATGATAGAGTTCCTGGCTCTTGGTTACCTGGCCCAGCTCAGGCTATTGTAGTCATTTGGAGAATGAACCAGCAGATGGAAGATTATTTCTTTCTTTCTCTCTTTCTTTCTCTCTCTCTCCCCTACTACCCCCAATCCCTGTCCCTCTGTTACTCTGTCTTTAAAATAAAAAAAAAAATCTTTTAAAAATTGATAAATTCAGCAAAATAATTATGGACTAAACCCAGACATTTATGGAAATTTGATTCTTGCAAAGTCATTCAATTAACTGAGTTATAAAAGAAAAATGTTTTCAATAAATAATGCCTGAAAACAGGATATTCATATGTGAAAAAATCCACTCCATCATATACCATGCACAAAATTAATTTGAGAGGTATCATGGATTCTAAAGCAAAATGTAATAGAATATGTTTGCCACTTTCGCTTTACAAATGTTTATCACACAGGACACAGGAACCAAGAACTGAAGAAGAACGGATAAAATTGTCTATCAAAATGAATAACTATCTGTCATCTAAAGGCATCGATAACAGGTAAGGCAAAGACTTGGAGAAGATATTGGATAGTCATAGCTCATAAAATACTGGAATCTAGAATATAAAGAACTCCTACAAATTGGAAAACATATACCAACAAAAATAGAAAAGACTCGAATAGAGATATTGCACAAAAGAATATATGAAAAATGTCCATTGACACATGAAAAAACGCTCATTGATTTTCAGGGAAATTCAAATATAAAATCACAAAGTGCTACTACACATACAGTAGACTGATTAAAAGCAAGACTTCTGTGATTACTGCTGATGATATAGAACAATAGAGCCAGTTGGAGAAAGGCAGTTTATTTTATTTATTTATTTTTTTGACAGGCAGAGTGGACAGTGAGAGAGAGAGACAGAGAGAAAGGTCTTCCTTTTTGCTGTTGGTTCACCCTCCAATGGCTGCTGTGGCCGGCGCACTGCGCTGATCCAATGGCAGCAGCCAGGTGTTTCTCCTGGTCTCCCATGTGGGTGCAGGGCCCAAGCACTTGGGCCATCCTCCACTGCCTTCCAGGGCCATAGCAGAGAGCTGGCCTGGAAGAGGGGCAACCAGGACAGAATCCGGTGCCCCAACCGGGACTAGAACCCGGTGTGCCGGCGCCACAAGGCGGAGGATTAGCCTAGTGAGCCGCGGCACCGGCCAAAAGGTAGTTTATTCTTATAAAGTTAAATATTCAGCAACAAGCCACAGCTTCCAGTAAGCCAGGTGATCATGAAGGCTCTATAGTATACTGTGTGTCTAAGTTAAGGTGCCCAGTAGGCTAAATATATTAAATGTATTTGTTTTAAAGATTTATTTATTATTTGAAAGGCAGAGTTACAGAGACAGAAGGAGAGAAAGAGAGAGGTCTTTCATCTGCTGATTCACTCCTCAAATTGTTGCAACAGCCTAGGCTTGCCCAGCCTGAAGCCTGGCGCCAAGAGCTTCATCTAGGTCTCCCATATGGGTGCAAGGGCCCAGGTACTTGGGCCATCTTCCACTGGTTTTCCAAGCACAGTAGGAGGGAGTTGAAATGGAAATGGAGCAGCCAGGACTAGAATCAGCATCCATATGGGATGCTGGTGTCACAGGCAGAGGCTTAACCCACTATGCTACAACACTGGCCCCTTAAATGTATCTTTGACTTACAACATTTTTTAATTTTCATAGATTTATTGAAACATAATCCTACTGTAATTTGAGAGGCATCTGTATATGATTCCAAATTCTTAAAAGTAACGAATACTTATTATATGGACTATGACATAGGTACTTGTTTTCTGCTCCTTGAGGGCAGACTATTTTACAAATGTCAGTAAAGTCAATGTATTTGATAGTATTCAATCTACTTTATCCCTGCGTTTTCTCTGCCTGTTTAATTATTGAAAGATGAATGTTGAAGTATTCAACTGTAATTAAGAGTTTGTATATTTCACCTGATGCTTCTAATAGTTTTTTCTCCATGCCCTTGAAAGTGCAGTATTTAGCTGCATAGACATTTAGGGTTGCTATATGATTTTAGTAAATTGATTCTCTATACCTTTTGCTTTGGGGCAGTATTCCTTCTTCCAGAGTCTACTTCACTCTGTATTAATATTTTGAATTCTTTTACAATTTAGCTAACTATGAATTTATATATATATTTACTGTGCATTTCTTGTATTAATATATAATTGGGATTTTAAAATTTTTTATTAAACTTTATTTTTCAATGTAGTTTCAAGTTCACAGCCTCATTGAACCAGAAGATACAGAGAGTTCTAAAATAATTCTGGAACCCAAACACGTATAGCTTTTCTATGTCAACATCTCCTAAAAGAGTGGTAAATCTGTTACAGTTGATGAACCTACATTACACATGCCTATCACCCAGTGTCCATAGTTTAAATTGGGTTCACTCTTGGTATTGTACATACTAAGTGATTGGGAACTGTATAATAACATCTATCCACCATTCTGGTATCATACTCAATAGTTTGTCTACTTTACAAATCGCCTGTGCCCTGCCTCTCTCTTCTTCCCTAATCCATAATAACCATTGATCTTTTCTCTTTAAATATTTTTGAGATAATATATTTTAATTTATATTATAGTCAAAGCCTTAATACTCCACTAATGAGTTCAACAAGTAAAATGTAAAAAGATCATAGTTTTATTCTTACTTATCTACAAAAGGAAATCATAATTTGATTGATATATTATGTCATGTACATATAGTAAGATAATTGGTAAGGTTTTTTATTAAAATATATCATACTCCTAATTGTTTTTTACTTATTCTTCCTACTCTTCATTCTTTTTATTCAATTTTTTTTTTTGATGGTTGTGATTACATTTTTCTAATGATTCTATGTTATTTCCCTTCTTGGCCCATTATAACATTTTCTCATTTTACTCATTGTAGTGATTGCTTGATGATGTTCAGTATACATATGTTAACTTTCCACAAGTTTACTTCCTGGTAATGTTATTTCATTTCTAGAACGATGTAAGAACCTTACAATATACTTTGAATACTTTCCTCTTATTCTGCACTAGTTTTGACATTCACCTTACTTTTCTGTGGGTTATAATACCTCCAAAACACATTGCTGCCATTTTCAAGCAGTATATGATCATCTAACATCATTAAAAATACCTCTGTATTTACTTCCATGTTTGCCATTTATGAGCATCTTATTTTAGTTTCGTTGTTTCATGGATATCTCTGGTTTCATTTTCCTGCTGTCTGACCAACTTCCTTAATTATTTATTGTAGTACAGCGAATTCTGTCAAATATTATTTCATTTGGTTAAGAAAGTTTTTGGTTCTACCTAATTTTCAAAGCCATTTTCAGTGGTCTATAATTCAGGTCTTGCAGGTTTTGTTTGTTTTCAGTAGTTCAAAGGTGTTACTCCATTGTCTTCTGTCCTACTTAGTTCTGAGAAATAGTCTCCTTTAATCATGATCTTATTCAAATATAGGGTAATGTGTTTTTTCTGTATTTTTCACAGTATTATTCCATAGTTCTGTACATAGTGTTCAGTTTTAATGACTTGTTTTTCTCTTTATATTTTAACGTCATTAATTTTTGGAAAATATTTCTTCAAGTTACTGATTTCCTCTTCAGTCCTGTTGTACCTACTAATGAATCTGTAAAAGTGTTTTTATATATAATTTCTTCTTTCTTATATCTAGCTTTTTGTTTGGGCTCTTTCTTACCAGTTTTTCACTATACCAAAGATTTGCAATCTATCAATGCCTATCGTCTACTTTTTGACTGAATCCTTGAATACTAACAAGAGAAACATCAAATCCTGGTTTGAATTACATTCATGATATATTCACTGAGTTTCTTGGAGATCCTTGTCTATGAAAAACTAATTGCTTTTTCGTCCTTTATGTGAATCTTGTACTTTTTATCAAATGCCTCATATCACATGTACAAGAGTAGAGACTTAAAGCAAAAGCATTCTACAACTACTATTCTGAGTGCAAGCTCTGGGAATACTGAGTCAGTTTCTATCGTTATTTGAGCTATTTGAGTTCATCATTGCTTGTTACCTTCAGTGCACTCTAGATTTCAAATTTCACTAACAGCTTTCCTGTACAGTGAACTGAAGTGCTGAAGGATCTTTTTTTTCATTTGTCCTCTACTGTCACCTTTTGGACAATCCAGAACATCTGTACACATAGAGTTCCTTCTTCATGCACTGTCTCTCCACAACTATTAGACCCACTAATATTTCTCAGGGTTCAATCTCAATGTTAGATGAGTCCTACATGCCTGGGTCTTGAGTGTGGAGATTTTTGAGAATCCTTGCTGCTCTTCTCTAAGGCAGGGAAGTCTTAAATTTTTGACAGCTCTTTTCTGGAAGAGCGTCCTTGCTCCCTAATCAGAGACCTCTAATTATCCTTACATGGCTCAGGGGTATTATTTTCCTAGCCCTTTCATGGAAAATGCCTTGGAGATAACATAGCTTTCTGACCCTCCTCCAACAGCTTAAATAGTTTTCTCCAAAGAAAGAATGGACTTTGTAAAGGAATAGGGTCTCATACTTTTCCTGAGACACAAGTATATCTGTTCTGTATCCATCAGGGTTAAATCACAGATATAGAACCATATAGGTAGGTAGGTAAGTAGATAGATAGACAGACAGACCTCAATTAGTTGTGGGAGCTATTGCCTTTATATGTAATTCTGGAGCCTGAAACTCATAGGCCAATCAGGAAGAGAAGATGGAAAAAAATCAAGGGGATCAAAAACATGCTGCACTCTGCAGTCTCATTAAGATAAATTTACACTCTGTTAGTCTTTGTTGTTGTTTTTAATGTTAAGCTGATTATCATCATTTTTTCCTTTTTTTATTTATGTTTAAGATTTATTTAATTATTATTTATTTGAAAGGCAGACTGACATGGTGAGGGGGGAGTAGCAGGGAGGGAGGAAGAATCTTCAACCCTCTGGTTCCCTCCCTAAATGCCCTAAATATCAGGGTTGGATCAGGCCAAAGCCAGAAACTCAGAATTCCATGTGGCTCCTCCACATAAGTGGCAGGGATCCAGCTATTTGAGGCATCACAGGGTTCCTTCCCAGAACCATTAGCAGGAAATTGGATGGGAAGTTGAGTATCTGGGACCAGAACTAGCACTCAGATGTGGGTTGTGGGTGTTCCAAGCAGTAGCTTAGCCTGCTGTGCCAAAACTCCCACTCCTATTTCTTGCTTCTGAAACTGACAGTATGGGTATCCTATAGAAGGTGAGCTCTTCTTCACAGAACTAACCGCACACCTAGCAAGGAGGCAGAGAAGTTGAAAGACACAAGGAAGGATAATCAAGCCTCGTGATGCAAAGGTAAATCAGGTAATTAACAATGTTGGTGAGCTGAAAATAATTGCTGATTCCCTGCCACAGTTCAATTTTCTCACTAATACCCCTTGCAGCCCAACCTAACTGGAAGCTAATTGTAATCTGGAAGAAAGCTATCCATCTTGGCTAGGCTCGTGCACCCTCCTCTACTTCTGTGCCCCACAGTAAATTTTTTCAGTCTCCTATCTTAGCTTCAGTCTTCTCATAGGAACCCAGTGTCATAGAAAAAAAGCCTAAATAAGTATGAACTTTCAACTGTGTCTGAGGATCAGAGATCTGTGTTGTCACGCTAGCTCAAACTGGCTTTGTGATTCTGTCAGGACCCCACATCTCAGTGATTCTGATTTAATACTTTTAGAATTGGGCTCAGACATGCGTAATTTTTCATATCTTCCTAGATGAATCTAAGAGAACTGTACTTCTAAAGATTTGTGGTAAATGGAATTAAGAGATAAGTTGATTTTGGTGCATAAAAATGAAATCCTTGTATAGTTTTTACATGATATACAATTTCCATGAAAGTTTCCTATTCAACATAGTTTTTTTTCTCTGAAGTTGATGAGCATAAAGGTAAACCAATAAGCTATCTATTCCAGGACTTCTGCTTCCATTTTCTTAACTGAGTACCAATGGCTGCCCCATGTCATCCAGATCTCTACATCTTAAGCACTGCTCTGAATTTTGACTTTTTTTTTTTTTTTTTTGACAGGCAGAGTGGACAGTGAGAGAGAGAGACAGAGAGAAAGGTCTTCCTTTGCCGTTGGTTCACCCTCAAATGGCTGCCGCGGGCCGCGCTGCGGCCAGCGCACCGCGCTCATCTGATGGCAGGAGCCAGGTGCTAGGTGCTTTTCCTGGTCTCCCATGGGGTGCAGGGCCCAAGCACTTGGGCCATCCTCCACTGCACTCCTGGGCCACAGCAGAGGGCTGGCCTGGAAGAGGGGCATCCGGGACAGAATCTGGCACCCCAACCGGGTCTAGAACCCGGTGTGCCGGCGCCGCAAGGCGGAGGATTAGCCTGTTGAGCCACGGCGCCGGCCAACTTTTTTTTAAATCCATGTATTCTTCAGTCACACATTTTCCTGTCTTATATATTCTTTTAAACAATATTGTTTCTGTGGCTCAGTATGTGGATCTAAATTAACACTGTTTTTGTAGTTGTATATTTAATTATTAAACATTCTCAAATGTTCATTTTTGTATGAGTCATGAACCTTTTTATCTTTCATAGAGATTTTTACAGAATATGTATTCAGTTATTAAGATTATTTTTGCATCTGTAATGATAATGACCCTCCAGTGACTTTGTAAATTTGTACCCAAATTTTCATCATTTTACTATTATCTAAAAGGTCTTCGTGATCCACCATCTCACTTCTGCTCTGTGGTTATCTCATGTTGCTCTTCTTGTCATTTTCTATACTTTAGTTCTGTGGCCTTCTTGCTTTGGGGTTCAATAACATTGCCCATCTCTAGGATCTTTGCTCATGTGGTTCCCTCTGTTGGATTCATTATTAAAAAGCTACATCACACTTATAATTTCTTCTCTAATCAGATGCCACACCCTTCATGTGCTCCATGAACAACCTATATAAAACTCATTTCCTGGTCTCTGTATTTTCCTTTATGGAACTCATTACACTGAGACAGAGTTGTGGTGTAGTGGGATAAGCCACTGCCTGCAGCACCTGCATCCCATATGGGCACTGGCTGAGTCCTGGCTGCTCCACTTCCAATCCAATTCCCTACAGAGGTGGAGACAGAGGTGGAGTTCCTTGCTGCTGACTTCAATCTGGCCCATCCCAAGCCAATGTTGTGGCCATTTCAGGGGTGAATCAGGGAGTAGAAAATCTCGGTCTCTCATTCCCCCCTCTTTAGCTCTGGCTTCAAATAAATTTTTGTTACAAAAAGAACTTACTACCTCATTCCATAATGTTAATTTGCTTAGTTCAATCTTACTGCAACTAATGGATAAACTCCATGAAATTTGAGAAGCAATGGGTTTGATTACTGGCTTATTCCCAGTGCCCATATCACTGCCTTATACATAATAAATGCTCAAATATTTGTAGAAAGAATGAATAAATGAAATTGAGGACAATGATGACATTCCAATCCTAGAGACTAATATTTGCCAGTTGGTCTAGGACTGTTATTTGAGCTAAGTTTGGATTGTTCAGGAGTCTTGCTTCTCTCTGCATGAAGGTTACTGGTTACTAAGAGGAGAGTCAGTATAAGGGCGGTAAAGGCACTTGAGAAGCAGCCAAGTGGAGCTTTGGATTGTTATTGTTTTAGTGATGGTTATAAACATGTGTACTAGTTAATTCAACTCACAATGGAATACACAAGGGAGTCATCATGGACAAACATGGAGGCATAGAAAAATACCCATAATAGGAGATGCAATTTCCAGACCATGTACTACAAAGGTGCATGCTGTGCAGTGCTATACTTTCAAGGTAGAATATTATCTTGGTTACTACAAAGTATTTCCCTAAAGGAATAAACATTGTAATTCAATTATCTGTTCCATTTAATTACTGAGTAATACACTTAATTGATATACTATAATTTCAGTCCTGGTAAATGTAACAAATCTCTGGTGTGAAATAATTTTAACAATCAACATAAAAATAGCGATCACATTAGTGTAATTTTATATCCTGCACAGGTCTTAGCATTTAGCTCAACCTATAATTAAAGCTTACATTACAAATATGAATCGTTTATACACATAAGTAATTTGCATTGGAAAACAGCTGCCCTTACAAACACATGGTTAAGATACTTTATCAGACGAACTTGATTTCAAATTTCTCTAGCAGATACATTTGAAAAAGTTTCAGTCAGAAGTTTCAATTTGTTTATGAAATTCTCAATGCTGCTATATAAGTAAGACATTTGTCAACCCCAGTTAACCTTGTTTTATATCTAACCTCTTTTCTGTACCCCTTGATTATCAGCACAAAAATCTGTCATAGCCAAATGTCTTGCTGTTCTCTGAATGGCAAAGTTGTGAGTCAGCTCTAAAAGGAATATCTCTGAATCAGAATTACTAGTCATGACTCACTACCAACTTTTATTTCTTTGTTATTTAAATTGTAATTATTTGTATATGAATTAAAGAAACTGATTTGCAAAAAAAATCATGAGGTTATCTAAGCCAAGCACTTGTGAAATTATAAGCAGTGATTTAGATAAATATCAAAGCAGAAAGAGGAAGAATAAAATGAGGAAGTAGACAAAGAGAAAGTCCTTAAAAATGAGTTTTTATTGTTCACTAGAACACAAATATAGGTTGGGTAGACAATTTTGAAACCATACCAAGTAAAAAAAATTGTAATGCACAATCACTTTTAAAACAATGAAGCATAAACTTTCATAAAACTGTTTTTTCAGTACTCCCATTGCCAAAATTTATAATAACTGGAGATAAAGAAAGTCATAAAGAGATACAAAGACAGATTTGCTGATGAGACAGGAGTAAGTCATTTGGAGAGCATGGAGACAAATACCTATTTTAATGCCTATTGCAACTTCAAGTTCTTTAAGCCTTTATCTCTTTACTTGTAAATGACATTAATTACTTCTCTCATACATCATTACCAAGATTATTTTGAGAGCTCACTGTCCTAGAATTCCTCTCCCCACCCTCATGTACCCGCCAAGTATATATCTTTTTATTGCCTTGCCTTTTCAAAATGTCAAATAGTTATCATACATCAAGCAGCCTTTTGCGCACAGGTTCTTCTATTATGCAATATGTGTTTACATGCCCTCTGTATTTTTACATGGCTGCACAACTAACCTCTTTTTAGCACTGAATAATATTTCATTGTCTGGAATACCACAGTCTATTATTCATCTAGTCACTTACTGAAGTATATTTTGGTTGCTTCCAGTTACTGACAAAAATAATAATGCTATAAATATTTATACGCAGGTTCTTGTGTGGAACATTAATTTTAACCTATTTGGACAAATATTTTAAAAAGCAGTTGCTGGACTGAATTATAGAACTGTGTTTAGCTTTGTAAGAAACTCTCAAGCTGTCTTCCAAAGAAGCTCTACCATTTAGCACTCCTGCCAGCAATTAATGGGAGTTCCTGTTGCTCCACATCCTTGTTAGCATTTGGAGCTACAGCACTTCAAACTTAAGAGATTCTAACAGATGTATAGTGATATCTCATTGGTGTCTGAATTTTCTATTGCCTAAGGACATATGGCATTGAGAATTTTTTAATCTGTGTGTTTGTCAGCTTTGATGGGGTTTGCATCTATTTAGATCTTTTGCCCATTCTTAATCCTTGTTTTCTCATTGCTGAGGTTTAAGCATTCTTTTTGGATTTTGGAAAACAGTCCTTTATCAGATATTTATTATTCTTTGCAGTATTTACTCTGTTCAGTGGCTTTCTTTGCAATCTTTTAATTCATCAAACTTTTATTCAAGAAATATTCTGTCCTATATGTGAAGCATGCATCAGAAATATTAATTGAATGTCTTATGGTATTGTGTAAAAGAATCAATGTCAAATAAGAATATATATATATATATATATATATATAACACATATATATATATATATGCTATTTTGTCATAACACACAACACTCATGGATTGTTCTGGGCTTTATATACATATATACATATACATATACATATACATATACATATACATATACATATATGGAGAGAGAGAGCAAGTGAGCGAGCCCAGAACACTCCATGTGTGCTATTATCGCAGAGTTGATGAAGGAAGTATATTCAAGTCGAACACAGTAAATCACAGAGAAGATGATATCAAACCTGAAAATAAAAAAGAAAGCACTACCTTTTTGGTGTTGGAGTCAAGGAATGACAAGCAATGAGGCTAGAGGCCTGGGATCAAAATAGATTGGGGAGCTCCTCGTGTTCACAAAGTGACTGAACTTCAATCAAGGGTATTTGGTCCATGTTTTTGGGTATTTCTATGTGTAGGCAGCTCATACTCATACATAATATATGTTTATTCCCTCACTGTTAAATTCTGTTCATATTTGTATATGATATCAATCTCTGCTTAGTATTTCTATCTCTGTGGGAGGCAAGAACCTGGATTAAAAATTAATACATTAATTTACCACAGCACTACTAATTTCTAATATACTGCTCTCCATTATAGTATGCAGTTATGTCTTCATGATGTGGAAATTCCTCTTTCCATATTACTTTATATTTATTTTGTAAAGCTCAAAGTCAACTCCAGAGGATATTACCTCAGGTTCTCATGATGATTAAGTTGAAGGCATGAATGCCTATTTACAATTTTCTAAATGGAGCAGATGTTGTAGTATAAATTGGACTGCCACTTGTGATGCCAACACCCATATCAGAGTGTCAGTTCAAGTGCTGACTATTCGACTTCTGATCCAGACCACCTGTAATGTGCCTGGAAGACAGCATTTGATGGCTCAAGCGCTTGAATCCCTGCCACCCATGTGGGAGACCCAGATGGAGTTCTTGGCTCATGGCTTCTGCCTGGCCCAGCACTGGCTATTGTAGATGTTAGGGAGTAAACCCATGGATGGAAGCTCTGCCTTTCTCTCTCTCATTCTCTGTCACTATGTTTTTCAAATAAACAAACTGATAAATATTTTTAAAACATAAAGTTTTGGATCATATCTACCAGGGAGGGCATTCAGTATAGCTAAAACCCAAATTAAGATTCCTGTTTCCCATATCATATTATGTGGGTTGGTTCCCTGGTTGTGGCTAATGACTCCAGCTCCCAGCTAGCCACTGTGCACCCTGGGAGAGAGTGGTGACAGCTGAAGTAATTAGGGTCTTATCATCCACTTGGGAGACCTGTATTGGATCCCTAGATCCTGTATTTGGCCTGTTGTTTATAGATATTTGACAAGTGAGCCAGTGGATAGGATCTGTATCTTTATCTATATCTGTCTTTTTTCTCTCTTTTCCTCTTAAATAAATATGTAAAATTTTAACACATTCTTCAAGATTGCTTACTTAAAGTCAAATGTACTCGAGAGCACCAGAAATTATAATTTGATATCATTAAAAACCTCAGCGTAACTGTACTCCAGTCTAGGATTAGGAAATTTTGAAGTGATTTTTATTGCTGCTCTTCTAACGATAGAAAAAATGAACAAAATCACGTGTTTTCTTGAACTGATCAGAAAACTAGTGTTGTATGATAATCAAGAAAACTGATAGCTAAAGAAAGATGGGAGTTCCCTGGAAAAGACAGGGCATGAGCTCAGGATCACCTGCCAGAAGACAAGGAAAATTTTCCAGATACCACACCAACAAAAAAGAACTGCACTTCAGGTTTAATAAATTGCTTAGAGCTGAGTGCAGGCTAGTATAACTGAGTAAGTGCATGAAACTATGGGAATCACTGGCACACGGTATTTCACTCATGGTCACAGCTGTTCCTTAACAACTTCCACTGAGTGCTCACCTGAAAGCCTAAGACCAGAGAAAGAGGCTTTGGTGGTCCATGCCTAAAAAGACAGTTTCATAGATATTTATGAGGTTAAACATATACTTAAAATATAATTGAAGAACCCCATCCCTAAGTATTTAGCCAAAAGAAGTGGACACTTTCATTCGCAAAGTGTCCTACATGTGACTCCTCATAGAGCTTTATTTGTAACAATCCAAACCTAGAAAAACTGTAAGTAACCATTAAACAACAAATACAGCATATAGAAAAAACAACTGTAGTGCAAAAATGCAATGGAATACTGTTTAGCAAAAAAGAAAAAGAAAGAAACAAAAGAAAGAAAAGAAGAAGGAAGGAAGGACAGAAGGAAGGAAGGGATTCCTGTAACACATAACAGCCTGGAGGAATCCCTTATTCATTTTACTGAATACAGGGTAGAAAGGCTACATAACAAAATCGTTTCATTTCCATCAATTCTGGAAAATATAGAAGTATAAGGATGGAAAACAGATCAGTGCCTTCAATAGACTCAAGCAGTTTAGGATTTGAATACAAAGGAAAATGGATGCTTTTGTAGCATCCATTGTTAAAATGAAACTGTTCTATATTTTAATTGTACTGATGGTTAAGTGAATGTGTTCATTTTTTAAAATTATAGAACTATGCCTTCAGAAAGGTATGTTTTATTGTTTGTAATTTATACTAAAATAAAGATAAAATACCACAGTAAAAATTCCTCTGCTTTTAATCTATGAGCTATTGTCCCTAGTTTGATGGATGGAAAGACAGTCATGCAAGGCAATCTGAGTTTTAGCGATCAACCAAGTTCACATGTTACAGTTCTCACCACATTCTATTCCCTTTTCTTTAAAACCAAGCTATAAATGAGTAAACAGTCTGTTTTAAAGCTCAATTCAAAACAACAAGTTGAATTGGTTAGCAATGCAATTTAGACCTATATATTTATATTTACAGCAATAGTTTAGTAATATTGTGAAAAAATACAAAATAAATGAACATAATATTGCATATTACTTATAGCAAAAGCAATAAGAATCCTATACTATTTTAATGAGCCTGTTAGTTTTAAGACAAATAGGCCTTGAATAAGCACAACCATCCTGTAATTAAAATATTTTTCATTGAGGTAAGATAAAGTTCAAAGCAAAATTATCATGTGTAGGTACATGTGTATGTGCTTGTCATTGGCTTATATTTTCATAAGGTTTTAACACTAACAGTATCTCACTACAGATTAAATTTGCTGTGAAATGCATAACTAGGCAGTGCCCTTGGTCTCATCAAAATGGATACATGTGCCATCTATAATTCTCTCATGATCATTATTTGCACAAAAGCAATACAACCAGGCCTGTTGTTTTGAGTGAGGGAATAAATGAAGATTTAAATAATATGTTTTCTGTTCAAACACTGCAGCAAACAGTACATGAATGTCATTGTCTCTAGACTGTCACGCAGGAACACTATAGACCACCTGAAATCACAGATGTCATATGGGGAACAATTGCTATTTCCCTGATGCCTACTTGGCAGGCTCTCCAGAAGCAGTTGGTAAGACTTGCAGCTCTTGCACTGCCTTGAGGGTTGTCATATGCCTTGATGGTTGTCAAATTAATGGTCCTCTCAGTTCTCCTCACCCTAAATTATTTCCCAAGATTATCAAGCTAAATAAATGAATTAATTAAAATGAAATATAATCATTTTATGATTTAAATTGTTTCATAAAATTAAACGACAAACATTGCCACTCTCCATATTGTATGATTTTGTGACATAGACTCGAAAAGGATTTCATCATGCTATTATTATAAGAATCATTTATTTGTTTATTTATGGAGCATGCACCCTCTGCAAGGCGCTGTGTTAGTCACTGAGTTTACATTTATGAACAAGGTGCAAATTCTGCCTAAGAACTCAAAGTTTAATAAACAAGACAGATATGTAACCAAATTGTTGCACTGCCACCCCAAAGTTCACTATCTATGTGAATGGGAAACACTGGAATATTAGAAAGGAGCAACTAAGTCTGCTTCAGGGCATTGTGGAACACTTCAAGGATTAAATATAATTGATTTTAGTCCTAAAGATTAGATATGAATGTTCCAGGTGGAAAAAGAGAAAAAGGAATTTCAGGCAAAAGAAATAGCATGGGTGAAAGCAACTATATTGTAAAGGACAGAGTTCTAAGAGAATGATGTGATATTTGGAACATAAATAAGAAGCCATCAATAAAAGTTAGAGGATACTGAGTGAAGAGTTATACATGGATTCAATTGAAAAATGTATGTGTTTACTCTAGACATTGCTCTTTTATTTTAAGGTATAGAAAATACTTAATAAAAATTGAGGTAAACTTTAAAGGTAGTCTCTTACAGGAAATGCTATAGAAATCTGAATGTTCTTTTCATTTCTCATTGTCAACATTTTCTCATGCTGCTTCTTCCCTGTGTTTCCTTTCATTACCCTCTCTTGGTAGACTCATGCTTCAAGAGTTGTAACTTTTTTGATATGTTTTTAAAATAAGCAACTCAGTCCTGATATCTAAATAAACCTGTATCTCAAGTCCAACCAACTGGTTGATTTCCCTTTTCAATCCATTAATTTTTTTTTGTAAATTACAATATTTGTCATTCTGTGATCCTTTTCAATTTGAAGTCTTGAGTTAATTTTAAGAGATTTTCCTTTTTTGTCTTTGTGTGATGTGATTTTTCTGTTTCTAATCTCTCCTCAATTTCCATTAGTATTGTTAGAAACCAAATCAATTCTTGTGTATCTTTAGACTTGTTCTTTTATCATATATCTTTGTCCTATCATATTTCATTCTAAGAGAATTGCTGAGCCTATTTTACACTGCCTGAAGTTATTTTTAAGGTTTTTTTTTTTTTAATTTGAGAGATGAGTGACAAAGAGAGAGAGAAAGACACACACACACACACACACACACACACACACACACGGAGGAAGAAAGGGAGAGAGAGAGAAAGAAAGATCCTTCATCGACTGGTTCATTCCCAAATAGCTGCAATAACAGGTGTTAAGCCATGCTGAAGCCAGGAGTCAGTAACTCCATCTAGGTCTCCCACATGAGTGGCAGGAACCCAAGCACTAGGGTCATCCTCCACTGCTTTCAAAGGCTCATTAGCAGGGACCTGGATCAGAAGCAGAGTAGTCACCACTTGAACCAACACAATATTGGATGCTGCCTTTGCAAGCAGCTATGCCACATTGTTAGCCCTTCAATGAATTGACATATGTTTTTAATAAGCATTTGTCAAATTAAACTATTCTATGCTATAATAACAAGTTAACTCTGAAATTTCAGTGGCTTAACACAATAATAATTCATTGTTTACTCAATCACCTGATGCCAACCAGGAAACCATCTTCTACTTTTGGACCATGACATCAGAGGAATATAGCTTTCAAGGCTACTCTAGCAGAGCAGAAAGGCTGAATAAATGCATGGGACACTGTTAAAGGCTGTTATTCACAGCCCATTTTCTATAATCTTGTTACTCAACCTAAATGCCAGGAAGTTTGGAGAATGTTCAGAAAATAGAAAATCAAATGGTGTTTGATAAAGAACACATACCTTTGTCTCTGCCAAAGTTTTAATCTCCAAGATGTCTATATGTTATACTAGTGGGAATAGTGCTTGGATATTACTAACATTTATCTAAGGTTGTCTTTGTTTTCTTGTATTGACTGTTATAGTTTCTGCTGCAGCAATTGGTCCCAAGGCAATAATTGATATTCATGTACTTCCTCTTTTACAGACTGTTCTACATTGTCCTCATCATCCACCAATTGTTCTGCTAGTCTAAGGGCAATATCTTCTTCTATGGTGGAATAATTCAAATTTTTATCCTGGTTACCTTGCTCTTTCTGAATAGGAGCTCTGTGTACTGAGACTGTGAAGACTCTGTGGTAGTAGGAGAGGGTCTCTAGGCAATCACAGCGTATGGCTCTACACAGTCAGAGCTCCCTGTTTGCCTGGGGTGGGGCCTTGCAGGGGAATCTGTGCTGGTAGTCATCATCCATGCTCTAAGGGAGGACATGCTCTGGTGGTGCAGATGAGTGTTGAACATACTGAGGGCTAACACCTGGGCATTCATCATCTTGGAAGAGAGGAACTGAGGGTGAGATCACACCAACAGAGATGACTATTTCCCCCATTCTGTTAACAAGAGAACATCTACCACACCCAACATGGGTGTTACCCTGGATATTCGCCCCACCTTGGAGCACTGAACAGAACTGCCTTGCCTCACTCAGCACACACCTCTGGGTATTCACTGAAAGTGCAGACATTCCATTAAGCCATAGATGCACAGTTCAAAGATAAAAGCCATAAGAGGGAAAAAAAAACTATGATACATTGTAATCAAATGTTTCAAAGTAAAATATAAAGAAAATATTCTAAAAATGTGCATGAGAGAAATACCAGATTACTTTTAGAGTTATTCCAATTAGACTCCAAGCTGACTTATCAGAAATTACAGGCAGGGGGCCAGCAACGAGGCATAGTGGGTAAAACCTCTGCCTGTAGACCCATCATCCCATACAGGTGCCAGTTCAAGTACAGGCTGTTCCTCTGCTATGGCCTGGAAAAGCAGCAGAAGATGCTCCAAGTGCTTGGACTTCTGCAACCATGTGGGAGACCCAGAAGAAGCTCCTGGCTCTGGCTTTGGATGGGTCTAGTTCTGATCATTGTAACTATTTGGAGCATGAAACAGTGGATAGAAGATCTCTCCCTCTCTCTCTCTCTCTCTCTCTCTCTCTCTCTCTCTGCCTCTGCCTCTGCCTCTGCCTCTGCCTCTCTGTAACTCTACCTTTCAAATAAATAAATCTTTAAAAAAAGAAAGCAAAAAGAAACTACAGGCTAGGAGAGAATGGAGAGACACAGTCTATGACTTAAGAGAAAAAAACTGTTAACTCAGAATTCTGTACCCTGCAAAACTCTCATTTATGAACGAAGGTGAAATAAAGACCCTCATAACAAACCGAAATTGAAAGAATTTTTCACCACTCATCTAGCCCTACAGAAGATGCTTAAGGATGTGCTACACACAGAAATATAGAAAGATAACCATCGTTATGAATGAATGTGAAGGGAGAAAATCTTCCAGTAAAAGTACAAAAGAAATCCAAAGTAAATAATAGGGATAAATATGGAAAAACGGCAGGGCCAAGTCATTACTTTTCATTACTAACCCTGATTGCAAATTGCATAAAGTCCCCAGGAAAAGATAGAGAATGGCTGAATGGATTAAAAAATAAGAACCATCTATTTGATGCCTATAAGAAGCACATCTCACCAACAAAAATACACACAGAGTCATCAGGAATTACTATGAAGAGCTGTATGTCAACAAACTGGGAAACCTAGAAGAAATGGATAAATTCCAGGACACATAGAATCTACCAATACTGAAGACATAGAAAACCTAAACAGACCAATAATCAAGAAACAGATTGAATGAGTAACAAAGCCCCTCCCAACAAAGAAAAGCCCAAGACCAGATAGCTTCCTTGCTGAATTCTACCAGACACTTAAAGAAGAAATAATTCAATTCTTCAGAAGCCATTCAAATCAACTGAAAGGGAGGAAATCCTCACAAACTCCTTCTATGAAACTTGCATCACCTTAATTCTTAAAGCAGAAAAAGATACAACAGAGAAAGTGAACTATAGACTAATATCCCAGAAGACCATAGATGCAAAAATCCCCTACAAACATTAGCTAATCGAATCCAACACCATATCAGAAAGGTCATTCATCTGCACCAAGTGGAAATTTTCTGTGGTGATTCAGGGATGGTTGAATATTTGCAAATCAATAAATGCAATACATCATATTAACAAACTGAAGATCAAAAACCATATGATATCTCAGTAAGTGTGGAGAAAGCATTTAATAAAATACAAATTCCTTTCATGATGAAAACCTTAAGCAAGTGGGGTATAGAAGGAACATTCCTCAAAACAATCAAGGCAATCTATGACAAACCCAAGGCTGGAATCCTATTGAACATGGAAAGGTGGAAGCAATCCCCCTAAAATCCCAAACCAGATAAGGAAGCTCACTGTCACCACTGCTATACAATATAGTCCTTGAAGTTTCAGCCAGAGCCATTAGGCAAGAAAAAGAAATCA